>CM048746.1:51886817-53086817 GCA_026315105.1 Locusta migratoria | reverse complement strand
GATGAAAACTACTCGATATAAATTACGAGCAACCGCATCGCGTACGCCAAACGGTTCTTTAAAATGAACTATTTTTCTCGTATTAGGTAGAAGTATCCACATTTTGAAGTAATTATGCAATATAGACAGGTTTGGTCACTATCTTTTCTGTTGTCTCTATCTCATGATTGCGTGAACCCAACCGCCGGCATAGTAGAATCTTCTGGACGAAGTGTCAACTAGGTCAGACAGATACAATTTTAACATCAAAGACGAGATAACTCATTTTTGGTGCAGACTGCTGCTTAGCTTTCTCTCCTAGCTTACTTACAATGATTTTCTACAACTTCCGATCACTTAGCTTGCTGTCAATCAGTTCTGCAGGATATGATACCAAGAAATTTGTAGACGAAGCCTTCACTTGACACAGTGTCGAAGGCATCACTAAGATCGACAAATGCCACAGATTCTGTCAGCTATCTCTGTCTCTATGAAGGATGATGATTTCGTGTAGCATTTTTGGCCGTTAGACCCCATCTGGAATCGTGTTCGGCCTGCCTGGTCAAGTCTTTTGATGACGCCACTGGGGCGTCTATGATGATGAAATAATGATGAGGACAACACAACACCCAGTCCCTGAGTGGAGAAAAACTCCAATTCGACCGGGAATCGAACCCGGGACCCCTTCGTGGCAATCTACCACGCTGCCCACTGAACTACAGAGACGGACTCTATGAAAGATGTCAGATGCAGTACTTGGCCGCAACTGTTACGCCTTGTGCTTCAGCTTGCTTGGTCAACGGGAATATGCTGAACGATAGTGTTATTGATTCAGATAATGAGGAAATCAATTTCACTTTCTGAAAAATCCTGGATTACATGAATACGGAATACACGAACGAGCGAATAAAAATAATGAATTATGTATATATCTTGGAGGAGTACTTTCACGCTTAATTTCACTACATAAAGAGACATTGTAGGAATTCCACTTACCTCTATATCCAAAGAATGGAATAAAATTAACTTACTCATTTAACCGAGACAAATTATGTCACGAATAAGAAAAGCGTCTCTATTGACGAGTTTATTCTGAATTAATGTGACAGTCATTGTGTAACTACGTTAGACAATCACAACGGATACCACGTTTCAGTGCAGTGCAGATTACAATGCTACGAACCTTGCCAAAGAAACTGTTATCCATTCCCTCAACGGATGTTGTTATGGAGATACGTGATACTAAATTATTCATTAGCAAAGTTTTTGAGCTAATTATTAACCTACAGTGTCAGTAAAACGAGTTCTATGAAACACATTTAAATATCTGTCCGACACAGGCGTAATCGTAATCAGAAATCTCAGTGGGGTTTCTGATATTAATTAGTCAATGGCGAAGACGAATGATCAAGCTATCAACATGTCCGCGAGATTCCATAACTTGCTACATTTGTGGAATGTGGAGGCATCAATTGTATCAGTAATTAGCAGTTTGCGAGGTGAACCGCAACTGACTTCCTTCGAAAAAGAGACGAAGTACGTCTATTGATGTATTGAAGAATGGCATTTGATTAATTCTGGTTTTCAACAATTATTTTTTCTTCCTTAACCGGAAGAAAAAGAGAGATGGAAGCGAATTTCTCAATTTGATTTGGATATGAACTACGAATATCTGTAGCAGCGTAGGAACGTCCCATACTGTCCATACTTTTGGACAATGTTTTAGTTTCATCCAAACTTTTTACAAAACTGGGCTGTACAACACGCCAGATTTTTATTTTTATAATCTTTTTCTTCAAATTTTGCTTCGATTTTTCGCAACAGTTTAATTTGTAGTTAGTTTATTTACTCTATTATGAGAAACATATTGGTATCTTTATTTACTGCCAAATATTTAAACTTTTACGTTTAGTTTTAAAGGGGACCCTCCTCCACCCAACTGTCTTATTCTTACAATATTCTTATCATTTAGTGTAGCGACCTCCTCTTTTATCTTCTTTAATCTTGTATTTAATTACACATTTTCTTTACTTGCGCAGAATACTTTTGGTATTTTTCATATCTCATACATTATTCCATATACGAGGGTTTGAACTTAAATAGTGGCAACATTGCTGTGGAGACACTATGCAATGCAATGTACTATTGTCGCTGATAGCACACGTTGCTGGCTTACCTACCTTACCTCGGAGCAAATGATTCACCCGTCCCACGTCACAAGCGTGCGCACAATCGAGGGAAACAGTCACTTGTGAGCGGTCTAACGTAACGGTGTCACTATGTTTTCGAAACAGTATTACTGTTCGTTTTTGGAACATCATGCCACCTGATTTGCGAAAGAAGCGGCAACACTTTCTGCACAATCCACCCATCAACAGTTCGCGAGCGATACAGCGCAAGCTATGGTTGCTCTGTTAGATGGCAGTGGGAAGTGGTTAGCCCCCAACTTTGAAAATTTTTTAATTACTTTTATTGTTCTGGGTTGCTCTAAGGTTGCTCTGCTTTGCTCCAGAGGTACACATCTGTAAATTTGAAAGTACGCCAACAATTAAACCAAAATACTAATTTCCAGCAGCCCCCACTTTTTGCAAAATCGAACATTTTATGCTTGATCTGAATGGGAAGTACTGTACCATCCACCATACTCCCCGGAATTAATCTTCTTGGGACTTTGATTCCGAAACCGAAGACACCACTTCTTGGCATTCCCTTCAGAACTGTTCCAGAGATTCGACAGGCAGTAGACCGCTCCATTCGCACCATCAACAGAACAGGCTCCAGGCTCTGTTAACGGTTTACTACCCCTTCCACATCGCTGGCAACGGGTTCTACACAACGCTGGTGACTACTTTGAAGGACAGTAACGCTTTCGTATCGGTTGTAAAAAAAAAAAAAAAAAAAAAAAAAAAAAAAAAAAATAGTTGCTACTATTTAAGTTCCAGCCCTCGTATATTCGAAATATTACGAGAAAGTCCTCCGGGAGTTCCTCTTTTTATAGATCTGGTGCTAAGAGAGGCCAACAGATTTTCGCCTGTTTCTATTAATCTCTTTAATATTTCTGCTGGAAATATACACCACTCGCTTAGTAGTTTCGGAGTTATCTTAAAGCCTTATTTAATTCTGAAATCAGGGTAAAGTCTCTTTGCAAACTTCATTTACTGAGTTTTCCTTCTCAGTTAACAGATCACTAGGTCTTTGATTGAATTCATATAGATTTCCAATATACCCTTAGTGAGTGACTCAGTTTGTAAGAGTTCCATTTTTCTCCTTCTATCTCCATATTAGGTTTGTTCTTGCTGCCCTGAAACACTATTCTTTTGGTTACTCGATATATCTTTTCAAACTTGTCCTCTTTCTGCAGTTTCTTGGTTTCGGAGATTTCTCCCGTCCACTTGTTACTCTTGTCAATTCGTTGTCCAGCCTTCTTTATTTGCCTTTATACTTCTTCAGTTTTTGCATTTTTCAGTTTTCTCCGCCACCTTTAAGATAATGTCGGTAGTCCTTGCTTTCCTTTGTTGTGGCGTCACTATTCGCCACAACGCGGGCGGACCACGCAAGTCGCCGCGCAAGTAGAAGACAAGCGAAAAGTCGCTCTATGGTACTTCGGCTGCCGGGGGCGCCCCCAGTCTCGGTACCTCTTTGCTTACCCCCCGCACTGGCCAAAAGGAGGAAGGCGGCTCGTCTACATATGCCAGCGCACCACAGCAACGACAGTACGAGACAGTTTGAGGCAGTCCTACAGTTCGATCCAGGAGCTCAATAGAAGAGTTCTATTTTAGCATAGGCATAGTCTGTCTTAGCATATGCCGGAACATTATTCTATCGACAGCACTCTTAGTGATGCATTGCAGAACTATTTAGCTAGGAAGAACTTTGTACCACACAAGCACAGAAAAGTTGGGCATTCATTTCATCGCTAATAAAATTATGTGGCCTAATCAATTCTCGCAGATACAGACCCACTTCCACATCCTTGCTGATCATGGTCTACCTCCAGAATGGACAGTATCCCGAAGACACAAAATCCTTCTCCGCTTGCACTTCACCGTACTAACAACTTCTATACTCGTTGCTTTCAGGGTGTCCTTGAACTGCGTCCACGGTATTTAATTGTATGTAACTTTTCACTTGTCTCTGAAGCCATTTTCAAAAAGTTTGGTTATTCCTTTAGAGCATCCAAGTTAAGTTTCTCTCCCACTTTAGCTACGAATATTCTTTTGAATTTGACCTGCACGTCCGCCAGCCACAACCAGTTGTGATCTGAGTTAATATCTACCTCAGCATAAGCCCTCTCATTACTCATGCATGTTATGAATCTGTATTAGTATTAATCGATCTGTTACTTGTTAATGCGTACATTCGATTCCCATTTGTACCGTCTTCTTTTGCGAAGTTCCGGAAGCGTGATTCCAATAACGAAGTGTTCTCGTTACAAAGCCTGAACATTCTCGCAACCATTGTAAACTTCCCAACATCTCCGTCACCACCGCATTCCAGTCACCCATCACTATGATGCACCCCATTTTCTTCTCTCTCTCTCTCCCACAGTCTCAGTTCTGCTGTAGCTCCCTTCAATCCCATCGTCACTGCGTTGGCTTGTTGGCATGTATACCTGTATTCGAGCTACACCTTTCTTGTGACCTTTCATTTACAGCATCACTAATCTGCTATTTATATATTCCACTTTCATTATTATGCTTTTTTGATCTCCCTTAAAACGACAGCAACCCCATCCATTCCGTGTGTTTCCTACGCCGAATAGAATATTTTGTAGTCGATCTCTGTGTTTACATAGGGATGCCTGTACCAGTTTCTTTGACTCATCAGAGTAGATCCCATACATGATACATATCAAGACAAGTCTTCTCTTCCAGTGAGGCCTTAAATTTCACCCATCCGCTCGTTACTCTGCGTTTAACAATCGACTATTACATTCTGAATAGTACCGCCCATTCTTATGAGTACACCGAAGGTTTCTGAATCACTGGTTCCGATGATAATATCCTTTTAGTTATCTTCACAATTTTCTTGCAGTCACTTTCTCATGTTTTCTCTCTACATTCTGTTTCTTTCACAACTAAAGGACTTGTGTTCCTGTATTCCTGACACCCCATGAATTTTTTTGTTCTCACTTTTTTCGTAGATCACACGAAGTGTTTCTTCTGTTACCCAAGGTTTTACTCAGTTTCCTTGCTTGCACATTTGTTTGCCTCTCCACCATCAGCGCAAGCACATTTTCAATATTTTCTCTTCAGTTGTACTTCCTATTCTGACATTCCCTACCCATAGGTCCTACACAGGATAGGAGAAAAAGCTGAATTTTTTTTTTCTGAGTCAGTCCAAATTGTAATGTTCTGAGTTTGTCTTTATGATTATGTAGGGGTGCTCAATAAAAAGATTAATTCTGGCTTTACTTTCTTTTATTGCTGAGAAACATCGACACAGTTTTATACAGTCTTATACTGACAATCACAAACTCGTCACTAACTCAATACTTGCTTGATACTAACTTTGGCGCGAAGATGATTCTTATATAGCTTTTCAACAAATGAGCTCATCATTGTGATTAATTATGAATGATTTCACAATTAAATCTTCTAGAATACAGAGAACTTTGGGTGATTGCTATTAAAGATTAATGAACTGTGGTTTCAAATGCCGCAGTAATTATTAATTACTATTAGAACAGTAAAGTCTGGTGAAGTGAATAATAATGTACAAGTTGCACAATTAACACGAAAACGATATTTCCGAACTGAAATACAATGGAAAAGCGATTTAACAAATATACGAATTATTATTGTTTCATATATACAGCGTTTTTACAGAATGGATTGGTAGTCAAGGACTCGTATTGTTAGCAAATAAACAGATTCTAAAAATACTTAGAAACTTATTTTTTATGCAAACATACAATTTTTCAAATGAAACAATGGTTTTTCTATCATGCACTAGAATTTTTGACACCAGCTATGTATAAAGAGTTTTGAATGACATTTTTATCACGTTTAGTTTGGCAGCTACAATCATTCAAAGTTTTGGGAGGGGAGGCAACGACAGCTTAGCTGACTGGCTGGTGGTCATGAGACAGTGGGCCGTGCCCCAGGGGCTAGCCACACGGCCATTCAACTACGCTATTGCAGCCTCTGTCCCCGAAACTTTGAACGGTTGTAGCTGCCAATCTAAATGTGATAAAAATGTCATACAAAATTATTTGTACACAGCTAGTATCAAAAATTCCAGTTCATAATAGAAACAACCGTTTTTCCATCGAAAAAACTGTTTGCATAAAAATACACTTTCTAAGTAATATTACAATCTGTTTGTTGGGTAAAAGTACCCCGGACTACCAATCCATTCTGTGAAAACTGCACATCAATTGCACTTTCCGTTTCCGCAATATTTGCGGTGCAAGTGTTAGGTGATTCACCCTGTCTATTTGATTAATGTTGCTGTTAAGTAATTAATTAATTTTTAACAATGTTTGTTCTGGAACGTTCTATATTAAAAAATCTGGTAAATCATATATTGCGGTAATCCTATCGGTCAGAAATGATTAAATTATATTGATTACGATTTTTATATAATTACATAGAAACATAAATTCAAGCCATGCGATAAATACCATGTAATCACAGAAATGGAACAAAAGGATGGGGGAACCGGATTGTGTTGTAGGAATGTGCTATCGGAATCTACACTAAGAGGACTGCTCATGCCGTTACATTACAAACTACAGGTGAAATTTTTTGATACTTCGCGATACAGGCCGGATGTACAATGCATGTTCTTTGCCTGGCGTTGTGAAGTAACAACTCCCTTGATGCCAAGATATACTGCCGATCACTGTGCGAGTATTTTGTGCAACATTTAACACTTCAGGCTGATAAACAGCTCTATAAGCAGCTCCTGTTGATAGCCGTGTCACAAGTGTTCAGTGATACAACGGTTGTTCGGACTCCTTTCGAAGTACTCTCGGTGTTCGCTTAAACTGAGACGCCACCTACCAAAGTGCTAGGAAAAAGAATCGCAGTGTACGCAGTGATCAGAGCTTGATTGCCCGGTGCACAGCCTTTGGGCAGCACCTTACAAGAACCTCATCACACTCTGATCAACTAGAACATTGTGACCACGTAACTAAATAGCTGGTGTGTTCATTTTTGGCACGAATGATAAAGGCGACATGTGTTTTCATGAACATCGTGAGGCCTTGGTAGATTGCTTGAGGGATCTGCACAGACAAATCACGTAATTGTCAAAATTTCTGCGGGCGGGTGGCGATGGGCTCTGACCCCACGGTGAGTGGCGTCCCACATGTGTTGGATCGGACTCATATCTGGCGACATGGGGGGGGGGGGGGGGCAGCACATCTGCATCTCAGCAGTGCGCTTCTTTATCTACCAGCTGGCCTTGGGACATGGCGCATTATCGCATTCAAAATGCCATCGCCTTTGGGAAACATGATCGTCATCAACAAACACTGTACGCTCTAAATCTGAAATGAGCGGTGGCAGCCTAAACCATCAACGTTCGGACGTGATTTCATCTTGAATTCACCACTTGTAGAGGACATACACTACAGCACTCCTTGTATATCCGAGAAGTCGTGCAGTTTCCGACAGGGCCGTGACAAGTTTCCAGGACATCAGAATCCGCCCTCGGACAATCTCAGAAAGATCACACACCTTCCCCATTCTACACACTGACAGCAAGATCACTTATACCACATACACAACGCGTATTTGTCAATAGCACTTATTCCTCGTAACGTGGCGCTGCTATGTTATCACCTGAACAAGTTGCCGTAATATTCTGGGTATATTTACCAGTTCTGTAAGTCTTCAATCATCTTAAATACCCTGGTGAGAGTGCCTTATTGTAACAATGAGCGTGTAGTTGTACAAGTTGTGTATTCTTTTGAAGTGAGGTGTAAGCTGGCCTAGCGCTGCTCCTGGCAGAACCTCTAAAGCTGGATTGGTGTGGGTGGATTATCCTGATGAACTGCACCGAGCGAGGTCGCGCAGTGGTAAGACAATGGACTCGTATTCGGTAGGACGGTGGTTCAAATCCACCTCCGGCCATCCAGATTGAGGTTTTCCGTGATTTCCCTAAATCACTCCAGGCAAATGCTGGGATGGTTCCTTTGAAAGGGCACGGCGGATTTCCTTCCACATCCTTGCACAAATAACCGAGTGTCCTTTGTGATGAACTGCGTCGCACAACGTTCCATAGTGTTCGACATTAAGTCTTCTTCGCTAAACATCCTCGGGCAGAAGATGTTCATATCACATCTAAGATTCTCAAACTTCGCTTAGGTGGGAAAGCTGATACCTTAATAACTGGGTGTAAACGTGGTGTTCTTCTGTCTTCCAGATCATAGCAATTCGCAGCAGTTCTGGCATCTGAAATCACGAGCCTCATACTCGTGTTCCTTCATGAACTGTAGTAGAATCGTAGAGAGCAGATAACTTGTAATGGTGAGATCCGCCTTAAACAAAATTTGTCTTTCCACTTTCGTTGAACTTCAGTGACGATGGGATGCTTGAGGCATAGTCGGAAGTTGCACATTGGAGGCATGTGTGTAAATAGCACTCTCCTGAGAATTTTGGTAGCTACTCATGGACCCGATGCCACTGGGCAGCTCTATTTAGGACAACTGTTATTCACTACTCATCCTAGGGGTAAACATCGGTAGTCATACTTGCACCTGTTTGTGTATTCGCTCCAGAAGGGCCACTCCTAATCTGCTGACTGATGTCGGTAATGCAACACAGTAGCCCAGCTGTTGCAGCCGCGCAGCCCGCACAATGCCAGCCTTGGACCGGCGGCAGGCAGAGGTGGTGCCTGGTGACGTCACTGCACGCTTCGGTGGGAGGAGAGCCTGGGTTCGTGGCTTGGCGCATGCGCACTGCGCGGCTGCCCAGGTGCGGCCACGCCCACCCGCAGGGCAGCGGCCTGGTGTCTGACGTGACTCACGGCTGCGCCGTCTTGTCCGTAATAACTCAACAAGGCCCTGGCACACACTAATTCGCTATTCGTCTTCCGGGAAGGAGACCTGCATACTCACAAGTAACAAGCAGTCCTACCGAAATAGATTGATATCGCACTCTCTACTGCGAACGGCTGAAAGCAAGGAGAAACTACGTTTACTTTTCCCGAGATCTATTGTATGACTATACAGTATGGTGATGGCATCAGTTTGGATTTATAGGAAGACTTGAGGTAATACTCACCTTACGACTTATCTCGGATTACGGGGGGAAAACCCGGCCGCGGTGGCCGAGGGGACTGAGGCGCTCCAGTACGGTCTGCACAGCCACTACGGTCGGAGGTTCGAATCCCCCCTCGAGCATGGATATTTGTGCCGTCTTTAGTATAAGGTAGTTTATAAGTATTTTGTAAGTTTAGGGACTGATGACCCCGTAGTTAAGTCCCATAACCTATACAAACATTTTCTTGCTTGTAAACCTATTGGAGCAAACTACTATAGTCATCAGTCTCTGGACTTACAAATTACTTAAACTAACTTACACTAAGGACAACACACACACACCCATACCCGAGGGAAAACTCCAACATCTGGCGGAAACGACCGCCCAGTCCGTAGCATGACGCCTTAGACCTCGCGGCCACTCCGCGCGAGTCACAAACAAACATTTCTCGCTTTTCTAGATTTGGAGAAAGTCTTCGACAATGTCGACTGAAATACTATCTTTAAAATTCTCAAGTCAGCTTGGGTAAATATGTAGGAATCTGAAGGTTATATACAGGTTATACAGAAATCAGACAGCTGTTATAACAGTCTAAGGACATGAAAGGAAAGGACTGGTTCGGAAGGTAGTAAGACTAGGTTGTGGCCTTTTCGGAATGTTATTCAGTCTGTACATTGAGCAAGCTGTGAAGGAAATGGGGAGAAGGAATAAAAGTTGAGGGATAAAAAATAAAAACTTGCCGATGACAGAATAATTCTGTCAGAGACAGCAAACGGCGTGAAATAGCTAGTTAACGGAATGTATAGTGCCTTGAAAGGAGCATATAAGATGCACATTAAAAAGAGCAAAATATGGGTAATGGAATGTAGTAAAAAAAGTGATGGTGAAGGTATTAGTGAGGTAACGAGACAATAAACGAGGTAGATGAGTTTTGTTAATTGGGCAGTAAAATAATACCGTGGTCGCAGTACCGATGAAATGCAAAATGACAATAGTAAGAAAAGTGATTCTGACAACGAGAAATTTTTTAACATCGAATGTTAATTCAAGTGTTGACTAGTAATTTCTGAAGACATTTTTGTCGAGTGTTGCCTTGTACGGTACATGGACGATAAATGGTTCAGACAGGAGAGGATAGAAGCTTTTGAAATGTGGTGTTATAGAATATTGGGTGGCTATACCACGTAACTAACGAGAAAGTACTGAACAGAATTGGGGAGATACGGAATTTCTGGCAGACTTTGACTAAAAGAGGGGAGCGATTGGTGGGTCACATTCTGAGACATCAAGTAATCGCGGAGTACACAAACTTCTATGCCGTTGTGGTAAAGTTTACAATGGAACAACGAAAACAACTGTGAATAACGGCTTAGCCAAACAAACGAAATTGTCTGCAACACACCGAAATATTGGTCGTAGCAGAACATGTACTATGAGATCGGAACCACGAAATAAAATGTAATGAGATGAGAGGATTAGCAAGGACATCACATTACCATGCGCACATTTACAGAGATATAGAGATTCATAAATTACAGAATGTTAGCAATTATTACTAAAGGAGTTTGAAGTGTATCACTGCATGGGAGTGAAACATGTACGATAATAATTGCAGAGAAAAAGATTATAGAAGCTTTTGAAATTCGTTGCTGCAGGATAATGCTGAACACTGGATGGGTAGATCACGTAACTAATGGGAAGGTAATGAACATAATATAAGGGATCACTTGACAGGATACATTCTGGGACATCAGGGAATCGTCAGTTTAGCATTGGAGGGAAGTTCCTGGTGTAAACATAGCAGAGGAAGACCTAGAAATGATTACAGTTAGCAAATTCTATAGGACAAAGGTTGAAGTTCATATAAAGAGACGAAGAAGCTTGCACAGGATATTGATGCGAAAAAAAATTAATGTGCACGATGTTCGAACAAAGGTAACACATTTACTGATTGTTACTAAACAGTAGCCGCGGTGGAGTAGCTGAGCGGTCTAAGGCGCCTCGCTGCGGAGCGCGCGGTTGGTCGCCGTCGGAGGTTCGAGTCCTCCCTAAGGATATGTGTGCGTGCGCGCGCGTGTGTGTGTGTGTGTGTGTGTGTGTGTGTGTGTGTGTGTGTGTGTGGGTGTGTGTGTGTTTTGTCCTTAGGTTAGTTTACCTTAGTTTAAGTAGTTTGTAAGCTACGGACTGATGACCATGCAGTTTGGTCCGAAAGATTTACAAACATTTCATTCACTAAACAGTAGCAAACACAGACCATCAACGAGGGCTGATAGGACGCTTCGAGAACTCTGCAAGGTAACCAAACAAGAGACAGGCAAAGAGGCATTTCATGTGACACATTTCAGAGAGCTGCGAAGAAATCGGCCTGCGACTTTACAGAGCACAAGTGCAAGAAACAGATCTTAAGAAAACAACGTGTTTTATGTCAACAGTTTGAAAGGTTTCATATTGGGCCGTAATTTTCTCTCCATAACTTGGTCGAGAGACGAGGTATGGTTGCATCTATCAGGTTACATCCACATGGAAAACCCAGTGTAAACTCCCGTACGACCAGTAAAACACCACTAAGTGATGAAAACATTGTAGTGTAGTGTGCGGTGTTAGCTTCAAGGATTGCTGGCAATAATTTCTTTGCTATGGCGTACTAACTGCAGGAGTAACCAGCCCTCTTAAATGCATTTGTAACGCAGCTGGATGATTTCGAACTTAGAGAAGATTACTTCCTGCAATATGGAGTAACGTGTCACCTGTCTGACGCTTCGTCAAACCTGTAACAAGTTTCTTTGGTTAAGGAATAATCTAAAGAAAAACAAATCGTGGACGTCTCGTTTACCAGAAATAACCCCCTACCCCCACTTCCAAACCCGAAATTTCTGGTGATGGTATCTTAAAATCCAAGTGTGCAAGGTTAGACAACAGTTAAGTGCAGAACTCCGTGAGGCATCTGCACTCAAAATAAGCAACAATGGCGAGAGTACATTACACAGAACGCAGCGGAATATGATGAAGCGAGTACACTTGTGAACGATACTTAGTAGAGGGCACGTCTCACATTTGCTTTGAGGACTTTTTATATGTACCTCCCAATTATTAATTATCATGTCCCAAAATTGCAAATGTATGATATTATTGTTCAAAAGTTATGACTCATCATATGAGTTTAGGATTATATGAATAAGTCTGTATCTTACGTCCGCCAACAAAATTTCATTATCACTTACAAAAAAGAACATGACGGAATGAAGGGAAAAAGAATCTACATGTCCAACAAGAAAATATACCAAGAAACGCAATATATCAGATCACGAAGAACGAAAAACATATTCGTCGGATAAATGAGGGTTTTCACTTATAGTACATAAAAATTTGCATCTAGAGCCAATATGTTAGTCGTAATTATAGTTTAATACATCTCAAAAAAGAAAAACTGTTTCGGCTGCCCAGCTGAAAGAAGCACAAAACGAGAAAGGTATTCTAGACTACAAGAAACGGTCTGCCAAGCAATGCAATGTCCATGATGAAGTGATAGGGTCGGTGCGCTTAACGCACGAGTCGACGGAAATTATAGCTTCCACCTGAAGTGGAAACATATTTTCACTCGTGCGTGCAAAGTTCGAGCCATAAGATGAAGACAATTTGAGAGAAGCGCAGTCGGACAGTTGCCGAAGCTTGTGAGTGGTTGCAGCACGCCATGTAACATCGAAAGGCGTACGGAACGCCAAACACGCTGTCAGGAAAATATTTTTTTTCTTTTTTTTCAAAGAATAGGGACATCAATTCAGAGCTGGGGAACTAAGGCGGCCTGTACAACTTACAACATATACGATAAAGTATTACAGCAGCAAAGCATTAATGCCGCCTTTAAAATATTACCCACAAAAAAGATCACTGAAGCATGTCCAGGTATATGCAAATACTTCCTGACAATATTTAACTGCGCGAAAGTTGCACTGATCTGGAACAACGTTAATGTGCTTGTAGTGTGTGTGTGTGTGTGTGTGTGTGTGTGTGTGTGTGTGTGTGTGTGTGTGTGTGTGTCCGGAGAAACATGAACAGTACATTCATTGGACAATAATCGTTGTAGAGATATATGCGTTTTATTTTACGACTTACTTGCCCTCAGTTACTGCAAGGAATGCATTTCACCTCTCCCCCAGGACGATACATATATCTGTAATGTGTATGTATAGTGTCTATTAAACTTTAGGAACCATTGTTTCTACAATGGCGACTCGTGTAGCAAATGAATAAACCTTTATGTAGGGTGTGGCTGTGAGCTGTAAATTCGGCTTCTACAAATTTAACAAGCTGGTCTATTTTTAGGTACTTTTAAGCCACTCATGCACATTCACTGAGCTACATTCTTGCCATACTGGAATAATACACACATCAAAGAACGTGTAAGCCATAAACAAACATGTAAAATTCTTCCCATTCCATTTCTGCGTGGTGTGGTAGAGCAACCGTGTTAAGTCGAACTCTTGAGTAAAAGAATGTCTTGGTTGCAAAAACTTTTATTGAAATGGCGCGTTTCGCCCGGTTAGACCATCTTCAGATTTCAATAAAAGATTTTACAACCAACACAGTCTTTTATTCACGAGTTAAACAAAGATATCCTGGAGTTAACTTGATTCCAAACTCTTGCTATATCAAACTGTCATAAAATGTAAACAAAGTTTCCTACAGTTCCAGCTATCGAAAGCATACTCATTTCGTTGAATGAAGGTGAGGCAGTAACATTTCTACCATCAGCCAGTGCAAAAAGCAGGTGCAATATAGGGCGTTTGTTTCCATGTATGATCTCCCATGGCAACAAGAAGAATATCAGCGTGTTTTTTAAACCTCACGAAAAATGGCACTGCCCTTTCAAATTGCATCCGTCTTGTAGCCAATTTAACGGTTGCGCATCAGTAGCCCTTTCCTGATCACTGTGCTGTCTAGTAGCTCCTTCCTTGAGACTATGTAATTTCACACTCTTGGATAATATCTACCGAATCACCAGCTGAGTAATTATTACTGATATGGCTTACCTGTCATATTATCATGCATAGGAACATTATCCTCACTGTTTGATGGATATTCTGAACACTTCATAGTATGGTCACTAAAAAATCCTTGACATTCCACTTCCACTAATGCACATGGACATAACGTACTTTTTGCTGTGAACAAAGGCGGGTAGCAGTTAAAGCAAAAACATAGAGGCGTACTCTGTGCACAGATGATGAAATCTCAGAGAGACGTACTTATATCTCAGAACTGTAGCTGTCTCTCTGTTATCAAACATCCCTGTAACTAGTTTTCAACTAAAAGTGGAGTTACGCTACTTGTTCTGTGAACCCCCATACGTCTGATGCCAGACGGCCGTCGACAACATGTGGAGAGTTCCCGGTAATGATACATGCCAGGGGCATACCGTCAATCGAGTGCAGTCAGGTGATGGATCAAGCATGTACTGGCAAGGTACCTCGTGGGGGTTTCACACGACACTTTTGCTATCTGGGCAATCTCACGCGCTCCAAAATACGGAGATTACTTGCATCAAGCTCAACTGTTTTACCAGCAATTCGAGGAAAAATTCAAGTTAATGGAGAACAAATCCTGTGCCCTTCCTGTAGGCGTTATCAGTGATATAATTAATCCAGCCGATATTGGTCATACGACTGGGGTGGCCTGTACGTTCGCCCGATATGAATCCAACTGAACATACCTGGGATAAACTAAGAAAGCTGTGTGAGCACGTCCTGGCCAAACACGAGATCACCTGGAGTTTAGAAGGATTTCCGTGAAAGAATGGGATACGTAGGACCTTTGGAGGTGAAATGAACTCGTGAACACCATGCAGTCTTGTATTTTGAAATACACACTAAATCACCCTCACTAAATTGCTGTTTGTGTGGAACAGTCATTTTTCAACGATTGTCAAAGGTATTTAGACTTCCATTCTCATGACCGTCAACATGTCTCATCTGTATAATACAATGTTTCATTCGTTTTATTGTTCAATTATTTGTGGTAGAATATCCAGCCATCTGTACAACCCACAGTACTCGCTTTTATATGGGAATAAGTGCAGAAATTGTGTATCCGTACCACCCCATTACTGTTTTGAAATACACATTGTAGAATTCTCCTCTGTGATCAGTCTGTAGATTGTCTAGACAAGAATTTGTATTCTGTTTTACAAAAGTTTCTGACTCCGGATTAAAAGAGTTCCTCTAAAAATCTATTAAAAGCAGCATCAAGGAAGCCAAAGAAAGAGAGCAAACATTTAAGTCAAGTGCTTGAAATACAAATCTGTGTATGACTAGTTTTCGTAATTCTAACATTCACAAACACTGACAAGGATAGGTTTCTTGTTTTTTAATATTGCAGCGAGCACTAATAAATAGTGTTGTTTTAAGCATCTGGCGCTTTCTACTGATCCTTCCTTACAGATGAATCAGGCAAAGTAAGAAAAATTTACAGTATCGTTGCTTGACATAAGACAGACTACTCGTGTAAATCTTGAGTACGGGTCAGCCGCAAACACGTCATGTACAGCTCAATGAACTTGGGTTTGGAACATTCTCCAAATATCCAGCTTCCTACGTATTAAAGAAGAATAGGAATGAAAGCTTTGACAAAAGCGCACATGTTGGCATATTAAAACGGCGTGACATTTGTGAGACTTATCTGTATAACACAACCAATGGTCTTAGTTTCAAAGTACTGCCGGAATCATAGCACTGTACCATTACTCAAAATCAAAATACACGTGCCCCAAAAGCAACAAAGGAGCCAAGATGGCGGAAAATAACATATATTTCAGCCAATCGGGAAAGCGACGAAAAAGAGGATAGCCACACTTCGCTTGAGGCGAGAACAGTGTACAGCCCTAGAATCTAACTGGAGGCCAAAGTTGGAACTATTTTTTTTCACCGTAAATCGTCCCGCATTAACGCATTAGCATAACTACCAAGTTTCGCTGCCATGCGATAATTACAGGCCACACTGGACCTCTGTAAGCGGCATTAATTACACACACATTCAGAATGTTTTGAATTGTAGCGTCACTCAACTTTTTCTTTTTATAGCGACATGTACACGTTGTTAAAGATTTAGCACATTCTCCAATTTGCATAAGAATTTCCATTAGGATTCTTGTTGCATACTGTTTACAGTAAGCGTGATATCTTCTCAGCTGGATCCATATTAAATAGTGCCAGCTGCCAGTGCAGTGAAACACTTGGCTACCTTAGGAAAAATGTTCAAATGTTTGTAAATCTATCGGAACAAACTGTGTGGTCATCAGTCCGTAGCTTACAAACTACTTAAAGCTAGGTAAACTAACCTAAGGACAACACACACACCCATGCCCCAGGGAGAACTCGAACCTCCACGGCGAGCAACTGCGCGCTCCGCAGCGAGATGCTTTAGATCGCTCGGCTACTCCACCGCGGCCTAGTTTAGGAAAACAACACTTAACACGGTACTGCACACCCGCTCACCGCGTGAGTACTGAGCGGGTGCCCAGTAGTAGAAACGTCTGGTCTGAACAATAGATATGAAAATGGTTACTTCGTTCATTTACAGTTTTACTGTACCTTACACTAATTAGTGCACAGGAGAGCTTCTACATTTCATACCAACAGCAATTTAACAATATGGTACTCATTATTCCATTCAAGGTCCATTCAAGTTATGACACTTCCCTTTTTTTTTTTCCTCACAAACTAACCACACACGGACTGTAACACTTCTGTAATTTTTCGACGTAATTTCGCCTGCAGCTGTAAACGTTTTTAATAACGAAGATGTCACGGCCGCTGCGAACGCTTCTTTGGGGTGCTGCTTTGACAACTGGAATATAGCTGCTGCGATTGAAACACGGCGCTTTGTATGTTGATTGAAAAACGGTGTCCAGGTCTCATCCATTGTGACAATCGAGGAATAGAAAGTCCCATTCGTGCAGTCACAACGCGTCAACATTGCTTGACAACATGTCACGCCACAGCCTTGTGGTCATCCGTCTGCATTCGCGGCGCCTACATGGAGGAGAATTTTCGCATTTTCACCTCCTCTTGCAGGGTGGCGTACACATATCCAGCGAGTAAGTAAACTTAGGAAACGATGTGTTCGACAGTCCTTCGGTTTCAGAATGAAACATCCACTCTGCAGCGGAATGTGCACTGATATGAAACTTCCTGGCAGATTAAAATTGTGTGCCAGAACCGGTACTCGAACCTGAGACCTCTGCCTTTCACGGGCAAGCGCTCTACCAATGAGCTATCCCGACACGACTCACGGTGCGGCCCCACAACTTCAAGTTTGCCAGTACCGCGCCTCCTACTTTCCAAACTTCACAGTTCCCCTGCGAAACTTGCAAGACTAGCAGTCCTGGAAGAAAGGATATGATGGAGAGATGGCTTAGACACAGCCTAATGGATGTTTCCAGAATGAAACTTTCACTCTGCAGCGGAGAGTGCGCTGATATGAAACTTCCTGGCAGATTAAAATTGTGTGGCGGAACCGGGACTCGAAACTGGGAGCTCTGCCTTTCACGGCCAAGCGCTCTACCACTGAGCTATCCCCACACGATAGCTCAGCTGGTAGAGCGCTTGCCCGCGAAAGGCAAAGGCTCCAGGTTCGAGTCCCGGTTTCGGCACACAATTTTAATCTGCTAGGAAGTTTCAGTCCTTCTGTTATCCTCCAAAATAATTCGTTCTACTCGTTCGATTATGTCGTCAGACAGACTGGTGCCAGAGCGAAATTGCCTTGCTGTGTTCTCGCAGGACGATCTGCCTTCTACAAACTCTCGCACGCGCGATAGCTCGGTAGTGCACTATACACCCAGAAACCCATATTGGACACATTCGTGATACCACGTGTTTACAAGATAAATCAGTCGAATGTGAAGGCCGTAAACTTCACAAAATACCTAGGAATTACTATTACTTCAGACTTAAACTGGAAAGAACACGTAGATAATATCGTGGGAAATTCGAAACAGAGACTGCATTTAACTGGCAGAACCCTTAAAAGATGCAACAGAACTACTAAAGAGATTGCATACCTACGCTTGTCCGTCCTTTTTTGGAGTACTGTTGCCCATTGTGGGATCCTTATCAGGTGGATTTGACGGAGGACATCGAAAGAGTCCAAAGAAGGACAGCTCGTTTCGTATTGTCGCGTTACAGGAGAGACAACGTTACGGAAATGACACAGGATCTGAGATGGGAATCATTACAATAACTGCGCTTATCGCTGCGGCGTGAGCTGCTTACGAAACTCCAATCCTAACATTCTCCTCCAAATGCGAAAATATATTGTTGACTGCCACTTACATAGGTAGAAAATATCACAATAAAATTCGAGAAATCATAGCTCGAACGAAGAGATTCAGGTGTTCTTTCTACCCGCGTGCTATTCGAGAATGGAATGGGAGATAAATAGTACAGAGGTGGTTCGATTAACCCTTTGCCAGACGTATCCCATGTAGATGCAGATGTAGCATACCCACATGTCTCGTTCAACTGATAATGAATTCCAATCACTGGCACACCACGCAAACAGAGAAACGAGGAAATGAAATACTCATGACGGACCAAAACTAGAACACAGTCAACGGCCGCGGTGGAGTAGCCGAGCGGTCTAAAGCGTCTTGCTGCGGAGCGCGCGGTTGCTCGCCGTGGAGGTTCGAGTCCTCCCTGGGGCATGGGTGTGTGTGTTTGTTCTTAGGTTTGTTTACCTAGGTTTACGTAGTTGGTAAGCTACGGACTGATGACCACGCAGTTTGGTCCGATAGATTTACAAACATTTGAACATTTGATTACCAAGGCTCCAGCTCTGTTAACACCACCCGAGGTGTTTTAAACACTCGGAAACAGGCAGTCTCCATGCCATTTAACAAGTGTAGCCCGATTTGATCACATCACAAACCAAGAAATAAGAGATAATCTACTTGGTAACAGATTGTACATGGACATCACGCACAATACATGAGCCAAGAGAGACTCCCGAAAGCAATTACTGATTATGTACCTAATGGAAAAGAAGATGCCATGCAAGAGACTGTTACAAGAGCCACAATAGTGTTAAGGCTACAGTTTGAAGTAGAAGTTAGAAAGAGCACAGTGATACTTTCAAATTCAACAAGTACGTAAAATCCACAACTGTTTATCATAAGAGGCAGAACACAAATACTGAATGACATCCGTAACATCACCATTGTAGAAAAAAAAAAAATATGTTCTAAAAATTAAAAATATTTTTGCACAAAGTAAAATTTGCCTAAGCTGTGTGAAAACAAAGAACTTTTTCTTTTAAATATCAGCATTATTTCTTCCTCAAAGCAGCAAAAATAACCACTCCAAATAAATACAACATGCAAGTCACTTCTTACTATCCTAGGATCGTTTTATCTTAAGTATAATCAGGGTTTAGTATATGAACGAATGCAAAGTATTACATACAGTTATTCTTTCACGTTCATATTTTAGTAAAATACATAGGTTTCCTAAATGTTAACCCGCCGAAAGGAAAAAAAGTGTAATTTTACCTTTCTTCATGATTTGAATGCTTCGGAACGTAGGTGTTATTTATCCATTATTAGTTGTAATATATTTCTTACAGCAATAATACGGGTTTACACAGTCCTTAGATTAGTTTTAAATATTTACACACGTTACAAGGATAGTCATAAATTACTGTTGCTTTCTTCTTCCTTCTTCTAAAGTAATGTAAAGTGGTAAAGAAAACCGGAGTCATATTTTAGAACAGATACAGAACTGGTTACAAAAATGACTCAATATGTTAAAACTGTTTTACAGTCTAGATTACCGTACCTAAAGTCTATTCACGTAATTGTTGAACTAATTCGTACTTTTTCTGCAATTTTTGTTGTTGTTATTTGATCACTAATGCTCTTATTACACTGGGACCGACAGCTGCGCGTTGTTCTTGCGAGCAGTATTTTGTTTACGTAATGTAGTCATTTTGAAAGACAATAATTCAGAAAAGTCGATTAACACATTCGAACGTTATTAAAAATATGTTATTGTCTGAACACAAATCACAAAAAACAACTTAATATCTACAATTTATGTAATGGTAAGTGTGAGGTCATTCACATGACTGTTAAAAGGAATCATTCGTTCCAATGATGACATAAATCACACCAAACTCAAGGTTGTTAATTCAACTAAATATCTGGCGATTATAATTACGAACAATTTTAACTGGAACGAGTTAACAGACAGCCGGCCGCGGTGGCCGAGGGGACTGAGGCGCTCCAGTCACGGTCTGCACGGCCACTACGGTCGGGGGCTCGAATCCCCCCTCGGGCATGGATATTTCTGCTGTCCGTAGCCTTAGTTAGTTCATAAGTAGTTTGCAAGTTTAGGGACTGATGACCCCGTAGTTAAGTCCCATACGCTATACAAACATTTGAACATTTTGAGTTAACAGACAAGCCTGGGTTTTGCACTAGACTACCCTTGTCCGCCCTTTTCTAGAGTATATCTATGGGGTACGAGAGCCTCAGCAGAAAGCATTGATGGAAGACATCGAAAAAGTCCAACGAAGATCAACTCGTTTTGTCTTATCACTATATCACGGAAATGACAAAAAGAGTTGGGATGAAAAGTCATTGGAAAAGAGGCTTTTTGGTTGTATCTAGACATTTTTACGAATGTATAATCACCAGTTTTGTCTTCGGAATGCAAGAATATTTTGTTTCGGGGTAAGAGAAATCAGAGTTCGCAAAGAAATACTTGTGTGTTCGCTTTCCCCGTGAGCTATTAGAGAATGGAAGATGGATTAATAGAGTGGAATTGGTTCGCTGAACCCTGTGTCAGGCACTTAATTGTGGGTTTGAGATTAAAAATGTAGATATAGATGTACATCGCTTTACATTCCCTTAATGATAACCTAGTGTGTACATGCATCTCTCCCTTTGCCTTCTCTTGTCCCTTAAAGTACAAGGAAGAGCATATGAATAACGTACAAGGTGATGTTGAAATGTAATGCCTCCACATTTTTTCGTCTGTTCGCAGCATCGTTGAGGTTTCGCATGTCCTGAATATTACTCGGTTGTCGTTGCCGCTTAGCTGACGCAAAGTGCAACCCTTTGTCGCTAGAGGGCTTCGAGTAGTTCCGAGTAACACGGCGGTCTATAAAGTCGCGTTTTGAGCAGGAGGGTGATGGGTTCCTTAACAACATTGTGACTGGTGATGAAAGCTGGATGCACCATTTTGACCCCCTAAGCAAGCGAGCATCACAGGAGTACCACCACCACGGATCACCACCCCCAAGAAAGTGCAAGACATTGCTGTCGGCAGGCAAGATCATGCTCACTGTTTTCTGGGATGTTCGAGGTGTTGTGCATATAGAGTTCATGCCTTAAGGCACCACCATAAATTTCTCACGGTACAGCGAGACTCTCCGCAAACTGAAAGCACACATTCGAAGAACCCGTCCCCACATGTGACACCCTCTTCTTCAGCATGACAATGCCAGACCGCACACGAGCGCTGCGACGTCTGCAACGATCAGCCGCCTTGGATTCACTGTCATCGATCATCCTCCATACAGTCCAGACTTGGCTCCATCTGATTTTCACCTCTTTCCAAAGCTTAAAGAACAGTTTCGCGGTGCCCACTTTACAACTGATGAAGCAGTGCAAGCGCAGGTGAGGCGGTGGTTCAGACGACGAGGTCCAAACTTCTACAGTGACGGGATCCACAAACTAGTCTCTCGTTGGGAGAAATGTGTGCGCCGCCAGGGTGACTATGTTGGGAAATAAATATGTAGAAATGGTGAATAAAGATGTGGTATTGTAATACAGTTTGGTTTATTTCAAAAGCCTTAAGGAATACCCGGGAAAAAAATCGGAGGCATTACTTTTCAGCATCCCTACGTATATTCTTGTTGTCCGACATGTTCCGTCATATCTAGCGGATAGCAGACTGACCACTTGTTGGCCAAACCGAGGGGTCTTGGTGAAACTGGCGTCCTAGTGTAATAAGTGCTATGTTATTGAAACAGCGACGACATGATAACGGCAATCAATTTTTTTAACTGCAAAAAAAGAATAGCTAGCCTAAGATCGCTTCAAAACGCCTTTATTACAGATCTCGGCAGCTCTAGGCTACTATCATTAGATCTGGCGTGTTATTAACAGTTCATGATTGACACGTCAAGCATTGGTATTGCGTCTTACTAACAGGCTCCTGGGAACATCAGCGTATGTAAAGACTAAAAACACGAACAAAACATAAAACATTTCTGCTGTTGTTTTTATCATAATATTTTTCTTAATAACACAATGGCGAAGTGTATGTGGGAACAGAACTAAATTTTATATCTTTGGTGTCGTTTTTACTCTTCACACGCTGATAGGTTCCACCCTATTATGGTGCAATAACAGTGCATTTTATCCGATCCATGAACTGTAAATAAAATGCAGGATGTGATGATGGCAGGCAAAATGTGCCGAAACCGATAATAAAGCTCTTTTGAACCGATATTCGGAAACCTGTAGTTTTGTAGGTTCTTTTTTTTTTTTTTTTTTTTTTTTTCAAAAAAACAGATTAGATCGCCCCCTGAGGACGACACAGTATCAGGAACATATAATATGAATATTGAAGACCAAGTAGCAGCTTTCATTTAAACTGAGACAACTACTTGTTGAGTGAAGACCTTAGCTGCTCCTTCAATACTTTGCTAATACAAACCACTCTCATCACCAAATAGAGCGACAGTGATCCGGCCGCGGTGGCCGAGCGGTCTGCGGCGCGTCAGTCACAGTCTGCACGGCCGCTACGGTCGGGGGTTCGAATCCCCCCTCGGGCTTGGATGTTTGTGCTGTCTTTAGTGTAAGGTAGTTCATAAGTAGTTTGTAAGTTTAGGGACTGATGACCCGCAGTTAAGTCCCTTAAGCTTAACAAACAACATTAAATGTTCAAATGTTTGTAGCACTTATGGGACTTAACTACGGGGTCATCAGTCCCTAAGCTTACAAACTACTTATGAACTAGCTAAGACTAGGACGGCACAAATATCCATGCCCCAGGGGGGATTCGAACCCCCGACCGTAGTGGCCGAGTAGACCGTGACTCGAGCGCCTCAGTCCCCTCGGCCACCGCGGCCGGCAAACAACATTAACTACAGAGCCACAGTGAATGAAGTCTTAACGACTGAATCTCTATCGGTAAAAAAGTTTGTCGCTCAGCTACCGTTGTATCACCTTGTCGTACTGGACTTGGTATGGGCAGCCAGCGAAAGTTTTTCTCGTAACTGCATCGGCACATTTTTTTTCTCTCTTTTGTATTTCGAGGTCAACCCATTCGCAACAATCTTCGAGGTTTTTGTCGAAGGCCCAATGTTCACCGTATCTTTCCACGAAATCGACTCCACCGCCCTCCCAAATTTGGTACTTGTCCTACCGTGGCCATTTTTCAGCTCGAATTACCTCGTATGTGCGTCACGGAGGATTTCAGATATTGCATTTAATTGTCAGGTCAAACACATTCTGCATGCAGATGCAATGCTATAAATCAATTTAATGTGCCGCGTCGTAAATATTACTTAGATACAAAACTTTATGTATTTCACTTTGCCTTAACCGCGTCACTACTTTCTTTCCCTCATTTGTTTTTCTTTTTTATATTTTTCTTTTCATTTTTGCTTGGCTGTCGTACCATGTTATTAACTAAAAATGTTGACTGAACTTTCAGTTCACATTCATGCTTGATACATATATCACGAAGGAAATAAATACGTGTTTTCGTATTTCCAGTGCAGACCGACGTGGAAGTAATAAAAAAATCAAAAACTCTTCAAGTAAATCACACATAACCGGTGCAAGTTATTACTCACCACAGCGGAATTTTTTTGGAATGGAGTATTGATTTTATTATTTATCGCTGCTTCAATAAATAATACAAAAGTGTAGTCACTTGTATGTCTGTCAGCTGAAAGAGTTGAAAATTAGCGGTTATAAAAGCCAAACAGTTGAAAGGGATTACTCAATAATTTAAAAAATATCGAAAGAAAGGCACCCGTAACGGAATACTGATGACAGGAATTTAGTTATATATCGTCGTGTACTACGAATCGGCTCTACTGTGATGTATTTTACTCTGGCGTCCTCTTCGATTAACATTATGCACTCGGTTCACTGTATAACAGTTATTCTGTAACTGGCTATTGCAACAATCAATTTGTCATTTACGATGACTATTATTAATTTTTCTATCAAGACTAACCAAAGTGCAACGTACACTGAGGATAACCACAATTTTAAGATTATGCACTCGGTTCACTGTATAACAGTTATTCTGCAATTGGCTATTGCAACAATCAATTTGTCATTTACGATGACTATTATTAATTTTTCTATCAAGACTAACCAAAGTGCAACGTACACTGAGGATAACCACAATTTTAAGATTATGCACTCGGTTCACTGTATAACAGTTATTCTGGAATTGGCTATTGCAACAATCAATTTGTCATTTACGATGACTATTATTAATTTTTCTATCAAGACTAACCAAAGTGCAACGTACACTGAGGATAACCACAATTTTAAGTTCATGTCCCTGAATCGTTGGAAGACACTGTAATTTTGCATAGAGAAGCCAAGGGAAGGAAACTTGATTTATGGGAAGAATATGAAATTGTAAAACACCTCATCATCAACGATGGTAATATGCTGAACGACCAACTTCAACTTGCAAGTAGACAGTACCTAGAAGGTTTCAAACCTATACTGTTTGACATTTGTTAATGCAATACTTGTTCCTGCACGGTGTTTATTGTCCTCAAAATTCTAGAGTCGTACTTGTTTATAGTTTTACACTGTTGTGATGCTTAATGATTATCATCAGATTTCTAGTGGCGCCCGTGTTTATATTTTTCTGTTGTTGTGATATGTGGTGTTTGTACCGTTCCCTCCCTCCGGGTGCGTGCTGTTTGTTTGTAGTTTGTGGTGCATGCACTATGTCTGGCCGCTGAATATTTTCTAACTTTTCTTTCTCTAATTTTTGCGTGTTTGCACGGATATAAATTCTGCCACCCACATAGCTCGGCTCCAGACTTCTTTGCATCTTATTTCCCATTTTGTTTTATGTTTTCTGTCAGTATCATATTACATATTGTTCCTGTTTGTCAAATTCATTCACGTCCGCGACTGAGCGCACGCCCATCAGCCCTCTCCTCTTGGTGCCACCTAGTGCGGGCGCACGTCACTAGGTCTCTATCGCGTTTGCCAGTACGTAGTGCTCACTCGACCTGTGTGTGGACATGCTCCAAAATTTTATAATGTGACATTGTTTTTAAATTTTAAAATTTTAATCTATTGACATGGAGTTAGCCACATTTTAACAACTTTTTTAATGTGAGCTTTATTGTAAGTACATTTTCACCTATACTGTAATTTTAATTTCTTATGTTAGAAACACTTTTGTATTTTACTATTTTTCATATTTGTGTGTCACGTTTTCATTAGGTATCCTTCTGAAGAAGGCAAAATTAATTTTGCCGAAACCTGGGTAAAGGTTTATAGATTTAAACCATTTTATGCAACTGGTCGGCTGAAACTGTGTTGACTCTTGGATCTTTTCTTTCAGTTAATTTAACGGTTATAAATAATTGCACGATATTTTTCCAACTAACTTCCAGATGGCGTTGCTGCAGCTTACTGATACTGCTACTAGGTAGCGCTGCTGAGCAGTTATTGGCAAATTATCGTTATGAGTATTCCGTTAATTCTACTAGCGAGACTCTGCAGTTATAGTTATCGTTATTAGTACTCAGTAGTCAGTACTAAGAACGGACAGTTACTGATATTAGTACTCAGTACTCTGAATGAACAGTTATTGATACTATGTAGAAATACTATGTAGTACCAGTAACCGACAGTTATGGTTATTTCTACTCAGTACTAATAACGATCTACAAGTATATGGTACATCTGGTGTAATTGAAATTGCGATTGCTGTGTAATGGCAAAAGTTATCGTCCGAATTGTACTATAAACATGTATAACTACATGTCCAGTGTATTGCATCTGATATCTGAAGGGTACTAGTATTTAATACTTTATTACAGGAACTCTACACCCTGTAATCTACAGTTATCCGTTGCTATTGGAAATGTAGCCTTAATTTTCAAAGCTACTACGAACAGTGCAAGAAGTGCCACCGATATGTCTACTATTCTCAATACTCAGTACTCCCTAAAGCGTCTACAGTTATCATAGTACTTCGAATTCAAAATGATCACTCCATCTAATGAGATAGAAGTTTCCTACGAGAACGTAGTACACACTAGAGGTCTGCATATTAGCGAATTTGCTTGCTTGTACTCGCTCGGTTTTTTCTTGTCCGATTGTGAATTCTTGTGCGGCGAGCTGGAGCTGTGCTCGTTTACAGTGCCATGGGGCTGGTGAGCGGGTCAGCGGCCGGCGGCTTGTACTGTACCGGCGAGCTGTGGCTGCGGCCCACCCAGCAGCTCCGTGTATCAGCGCGCTGCTGCCACTTCTGTTATGTTCCAACCACATGACGAAACTACACCCGTATCATTTTATTTATGCAACAATACTCTTATGTTCTAGCAGGGTTACAATAAATAATACGAAACACGAAAGATAAAGACTATAAACTATTGTAATGTGGACCTATGGGGATGAAAACACAGTTCGCACCCCGGCGAGAAGAGTGACAATTTTAAAACCGTCAGTTTTTAGTTTATCATTGAAAAATATGTTTGACGAGCTCCAACCTGGACAAAAAACGCCACATCTTTTGTCCGCTTGAGGAGAATAGTATAATTTATGTTGTAGGATAGTAATAGTCCACAATATTTGTCATGGCAAGAAAAATTTTGCTAATCTCAAGTATTACAGTTTTGGGTTGTCACTGTCCAAGACGGAGTACGATTTAAGTTTCTTTCCTAATATTATATAACTTATTGATTCCTGTTTAGAAAAGTCAGTATCTCCACCTAATACATTACAAACATAACAAATAAAACTGCCTCAATATTATTCATTACTAGCATTATAAGTACAATGAATGGTCAGAATATCATCGACCCTGTTTTCGATGTAGTCTGCTCCTTTTGTCGGAGATAACATTCCCTGCAGCACTGAAACCTCTTTCACTAGCTGCGTTTGTGGCCGGAACGCAAAATAGCATCTAAGGCCAGTGAGAAAAGAATTCTTATTAAGGTGCTGCGTATTTACTCCCAAATTAAAAAAATGCTTCCTCAATATAGTTCTTAATATATTCCCCGGATTTCTTCTTCCCATAAAAATAGGTTGTTTTGCAAAACTATGTTCCTTAATGTCCACTGATCATCAACAAAACAAAGTGCGCAGTAACAGACACGTAACATCTTTTTCGATACGGATCGCTGCACCTCTTTTCGATACTGTGGTCGAATCATTTTATTAGTACCACCTTCTGTGAACACATGGCGCTATACACATTTATTACGATAACAGCCAGTATTTGATGAGCAGTTATTACAATAACGGTTATACATCAATAACCGCATATCTGTATCAGTTTTCGTAATTTTGGCCCAGATCTACTCCGAACAGTTGGTCAAAACCAGAAAATGACTGTTGCGCTTACTGGCATCGCAATTCCGGGTAGGGGTCTGTTGTACATGTATAACGGATGAGTGGCGTGACAGATTGGGTGCATGGCTCCGGTGCGGAAGTGTCGGGGCAGCTTGTGTCGCTGCGAGGACCGGGCCGGACAGCCGGCTTTCTCCCAAAAGTGCGGCGCGGCCGCTTTCTCCGGCCACTGCCGAATAACTAATGCGTGTGCTGTTTGCTGTCTGCCGGCCGGCCAGCGCAGATAACCCGCCGCAGGCTGCGCGCGCACGCCTTCCGCGTCTCTTGTGCGCATGCGCGCCATGCATCTCGGCCGCGGAGAGACAAATGTCGCTAAACACAGCCGCCAGTGGCGCGCGTCCCACGTGTTCCACTGGTTCAGTGAACCCCCGGAAAGAAGCTAGTCGTGAAAAAAAAAGGAATAAATAAGATAAAAAAGCGTTTTTAAACTACCATTCTTCGTTTCGTGCTCCTATCAGTTTATTTTATATGCACATGCAAAGTATTTTTATCGCATAAGAAACGTTTTACGTCGCGGAGACAGCACTATAGGAGTCGTTGCGCAGTCGGTTAATATAGGCGGCAGTGGCCAAAGCGTTGAAATGCGCATGTGCGGCTGAGGTTCAAATTCTCTCCTGTACCCCCTGGAGGCAGCATTTGGGCGCTCCCGCGGCAATGAGGGGCGAGGCGGAACGCCGCTTTTAACGTTGGCGTTGGAGCTGGTAGAGACACCAGCTCCCTCCTGACTACTCAAGCTCTGGCGGTTACGCACGAATGGTACCGAATCAAGACAATGAAGCTACTGCGCACCTTGCTTTGCGCATGCGCAAATCCTCCATGACGGCATCATCCGCTCAAATGTTTAAATGCTTGTTAAGTTTAAGGGAAAGAACTGCAGGGTCATCAGACCCTAAACTTACTAAAGACGACACAAACATCCATGCCCGAGGGGGGATTCGAACCCCCGACCGTAGCGGCCGTGCAAACTGTGACTGGCGCGCCGCAGACCACTCGGCTACTGCGGCCGGCGCATCATCCGCCCTTCATATTTGTTTTTGGCACATTGAAGATTCGTCAAAAATACGTCATATTTGGTAAAATATCTTATAACTATAGATTAAAGACGCATCAACTCGCCGGCCGCGGTGGCCAACACAGCGCTGTTCAATATTGCACACTGTCTGTCCGATGTAGAACTGTCCACACCCACACGGTATCTTGTACACCCCTGGCGTTCGAAGGCCTACATCATCTTTCATAGGTCTCATCATCTGTCGCAATTTTATTGGAGGCCTGAAGACCGTGTCGATCTCGTGTCTCTTAAGAAGCCGTCTAATCTTTCCCGTTACGAGCCAAAAACGGCAAAAATGCAAGCTTCTTTCTCTTCTCCTCTACGGTCTCCTGCTTGCGTGTCTTCGGATGGAGGGCTTCTGTTATCTGGCAGTTTCTGTAGCCATTTTTCTCTGTAAGTGGCTCAGTTCCTTCTGCAGATGTTCACTGTCCCAGACTACTACTGCTCTGTGCACCAGAGTCCTTAGAGCATTAGAGCAGATATTTTTTTTTTTTTTTTTTTTTTTTTTTTTTTTTTTTTTTTTTTTTTTTTGCGATAGGTGGTGGTGGCTCGTAGCGTGCAGATACATGTCCGGGTGGGTTTCCGGTAGACACTATGGATGGCTAAGGCATCCATTTGTTTTGCGCCTGACAAGTACGTCAAGGAACGGCAGAGCACCATCTTTCTCTACCTCCATCGTGAAATTGATGTTGTCATGGATGCTGTTGATGTTGTCCAAGATTTACACAGTTTTTCACGTCCATGCGGCCAGACAACGAACGTATCGTCAACATAACGATAAA
The DNA here is from genome assembly GCA_026315105.1 of Locusta migratoria. NCBI lineage: Eukaryota > Metazoa > Arthropoda > Insecta > Orthoptera > Acrididae > Locusta > Locusta migratoria. The sequence continues at coordinate 53,057,165 of CM048746.1, read as the reverse complement.
AACGGCTAGGCTTTGCAGGAGCCGTGTCTATGGCGATGTTCTCAAAGTATTCCATAAACACATTGGCAATAACAGAAGCTAATGGGCTTCCCATTGCGATACCGTCAATCTGGTTGAAGTATTCTCCACCATTTAAAAGTATGATGACGTCAGAGTGTGTCTGAATAACTCCACAACAGTGTCGTCGAATAACTGGGTCAGCGGGTCTAAGGAATCTTTGATTGGAACGTTTGTGAATAATGACACCACATCAAAGCTGACAATCCTCCTCTCCAAGACGCAAGGATTTTATTCTTCTGATGAAGCCGGCCGTATTCTTGACATGGTGCTCACGGTGCCCGAAGTGTGTAGAAAGAAGGATGGCCAGATGTTTTGCGAGTCTGTACGTCGGCGAGGCAATCGTACTCACGATCGGACGAAGAGGAGTGTTCATTTTGTGAATCTTTGGAGGCCCTATAAGGTAGGTGGTCACGGTGCCAGTGGAAGGAGATTTTTAATGCAACTTTCTTCCAGTGAAGGCTGTTTGAGAAGCTCGGACGTCTTTTTCAGGATTTTCGATGTTGGGTCCTTCGATAATTTTTGGTACGTCTCTTCCTCGAGCATCTCCAGAATCTTCGCGTCGTAGTTGGCTCGTTCCATAATGTTATAATTTCACCAGTTTAAAGTCTGCCTCCGTAGCTCAGCGGTAGCGTCGCTGACTACCACGCAGGAGGCCCGAGTTCATTCCCGGCAAGGGACTGGGTGTTGTGCGTTGTCCTAATCATCATCATCTCATCATAATTGGCATGTAAGTCGCCCATGCGGCGTCAAATCAAAAGACTTACACTAAGGCGGCCGAACAAACCCGCAAGGGTTCTCCCGGCCAAGAAAGCCATACGATCCTTTCCATTTTTTACCAGTTTAAAATGTATATATTCTTCAGAATGGATCTTTCTCTCTGCAGCGGAGTGTGTGCTGATATGAAACTTCCTGGCAGATTAAAATTGTGTGCCGGGACCAGGACTCGTACCTGGGACCTTTGCCTTTCGCTCTACCGACTGATCTATCCCGACACGACTCACGATGCCGCCTCACAACTTTACTTCCGCCAGTACCTCGCCTTCCAAACTTTACAGAAGCTCTCGTGCAAGAGATGATTGTTTCAAGTATGGCAATAATATGATAGCTAAAAAGTAGACTTTGTTTTTAGTTACGTCAAGCGTACTAAGTCACAAGTAACAACTAGTCTATAATATGTAGACCTACAGGTCCCGGTTCCGGCACACAATTTTAATCTGCCAGAAAGTTTCGTATATATTCTTATTTCTTTGATCAACTCAAGAATTACATGGCATTATTGTCATGGCAATTTTACCACTACAATAATATACGCTTCCTTATTGAGTGGTATATCGGCTAACGTCTTATGGTTTTTATTACTGTAGCTGAAAGTAGTAACCCGTTGCATCTGGATGTCTCAGTCACTGCAATTCCTGTGCCAGTGCGCGTTTCTAGTATCGGAGTAATAGTAGCCACTTGTGTCACCTACCGCGCAACATCCGGGTCAACGCCCCACTACTGGAAACACGACGCGCAGCTACCGTCGTTACAACCCACAGTAGTCTGTATCTCAACTAAATGGCCCATCCGTTATTTCGTTCGCCAACACAGGAGCATTGCATCAGCAGACTACCAAAATTTAGCCCAACATTATTCTTAGTGACTCGTGCTCTTAATTGAAACTCCCACATGCAGGTAAGTTAATTACCAAAACACAGAAGTGAAAGTCCAGAAGCAGAGATCTGTAGGATGTACTGCTAGACAATCAGACCCACATTGTTCTTTTGTTTCGTAGCTTAAAGTTATGGATGTAAGCCGAGGAGATGTATACCTACGTACAGAAAGTAGAATGACTGTTTAAGTTCAAATGTTCAAATGTTTGTTAAGGAATGAGACCTAACTACGGTGGTCATTGGTCCCTAAACCTACAAACTAATTTAATTCATGCTAAAAATAACACACACACACACACACATGCCTGAGGGAGGACTCAAACCTCCGTTGGAGAACGGCCGGGCACTCCACAGCAAGGCGTCTTAGAGCGCACGACTATTCCGGCGTGGTCGCTATTCAAGTAGAAAGATAATGGCAAATCAGTTTTTAATGAAATGTAAAGGATTCCTTTAAGTCTCAAAGTCTTATTTAAAAAATGCAAAAAAGCATAGATTGCCCAAGATCGCTACAAAAATCATTATTTTCTACCGGTTTCGGCAGATCCAAGCTTGTACATTGTTTACAGAACATCGCTCTTATGCCAACCATTGGTCTTGTATTAAAATAGGAAGATACTGGGAACATGTCAAGAGAAAAGAACTACACCAAACAACATTTAAAACTGTTTTGCTGATCCGTAGTATTGAAGAGTACAGAATTTAGACCCGCTCGGTTAGCCTTGTGGTCTAACGCACCGCTTGCCGAGACGGGGAGGCGTATCGTCCCTGGTTCCAATCAGCCCGGCGGATTAACGGTCGGAGTGTCGGCGTGGATGTGGTTTTTCGGCGGTTTTCCACATCCCCCTAGGTGAATACCGGGCTGGTTAGCAAGTCCCGAACAGTTACACGATTCGCAAACATTTCATAACACTTCACACTTTCACACACATAACACTATACACAGATATTTGGGGTTCACATTTCCTCCCGGGGGGGGGGGGGGGCAGGGGGTGACAGCAGGAAGGGCATCCGGCCACCCTGTCAATACTAACATGCCAAATCAGCAATAACAGAGCCGACCCTGCTTGTGCGGGAAAAGGGATGAAGAGAAAGAAAGAAAGATGGAAGAGTACAGAATTTCTCCATTTTTCGAAGATAGGCATGCTACCTGTAACTAGAGTATGTAGTGTCCGTATATATATGCTGTGCGGGTGTGTGGTTTTTTATCTGTTGCTTGTGTTAGTGCATAAGAATAAAACCGTTGTTATGGTGTAGAAGTGTACCTGCTCAAACATAAATTTATAAGGGCCTACAGTATTTCCTTAAACTAGTTTGACTTAAAAGCAGTTCATCGAATGATCACTGATAGTTAACTGTGACATGTAACTAAACATTGACTTTACAAGTAGCACTCTAAAACATGCCGTATGGTATGACGTAGTAAATTGTAGGTTTTCCTTGTAGTATTGATAGGGAAAGAAAGATACATGAATGAGAAGGACAGAAACTGGGAACTGACGACTGTCTAAATTTAACCAATTAATTTCTTTGTTCTGCACATGACAAGAAGCGCACATCGTGATAGACTATGGCACATTTTTATTTCTTATTCCGTGGTATATTTTATTACCTAACAGAATTTGTTGTTGTTTGTGGGTTTGAAGGACGCTGAACATTGGGGTTATCAGCGCCCATACTTAACTCTCAGCGGCAAATGAACGTAGGGAAAACATGAAAAAACAGGACCTAAGGAAAATCAGGAGCCGTCTGAAAAGCGCCACCATATCCTTCAAGACGGACCTGTAAGAACACACACATTAAAAACTTGTGTAAGTCATGCATTAGTATGGATAGAAACGACTAGCTGACCACTAACAAAAAGACGGAAGAGCTAGTCAAACTTTTTTCGCGCATTGTCTCAGTAATCGCGAAAAGTTGTTTTGTGTACATTCATAGGCCAAATTCGCGAGTGTGAAAATTTAGTGTTATACCGCAATTTTAAGTGCATTTACTAACAGCTTACTTGTATTTTAGTGTCCTAAGCAAATCTAGTAACCCTTTGTATCTTTAGTTAATATATATTGTCGATATAACGTAGTAACAATCATGAATGCAATGTGTTTGAGCTGCAGTAGGTTTGTTCGTTTTGGGTTTCAATGCAGCTGTTGTAACAAGTGGTTTCATTGGGGGGGGGGGGGGGTGTAGCGGTGTGGGAAAGAGGGAAGCAAACGAGTCTCTTCCTTTGTTTTGCAAAGTGTGTTCAAGGGACAGAAAAATAGCTGAACAGGAAGGGAAGATTAGGGCCCTTCAGGCTCAACTGGATAGTGCTAGGGAGGAACTTAAGAGGTTAAGGGGGGAGAAGGGTGAGCAGGGGTGGGAAGTGGTAGCAGGGAACAGGGGCCACAGAGAGAGTATAGTTTCTGACAGCTTCACAATTGGCACAAACAACAGATTTGCCTTGCTACCACAGTCAAGTGAGGAAGAGGCTCCTTTAGAAGTAGGTGCAGTTAGGAAGCAACAGACTTTCACAAGGAAACCAACGGTTTCAAAAAAAGTAGATAGTAGGAGGAAAGTTCTGTTGTTAGGAAGTAGTCATGGAAGAGGTGTGGGCCAGATTTTGCAGGAAAAACTAGGTGACAGGTACCAGGTCACAAACATTTTCAAGCCCAGTGCAGGTCTAAGCCAGGTGGTAGAGGATATAGGTTACTTGTGTAAGGGTTTCACAAAACAGGATCATGTTGTTATAGTGGGTGGGGTGGGAAACAGCATTGATAGGGATCAGGGCTACAATATTGAGCGTGACCTGGTTAAAATAGCTTCTGCAACGACCCAGACAAATGTTGGACTGTTGCCTGCTTTCATGCGGCATGATCAACCCCAATTGAACCGCTCCGTCAGGAGAGTCAATATGGAGATTGATCAACTGCTTAGGGCGGCCACTCTGTCGGACATAGGTTTGGTTCCTGGGGACGCTATTGATAGGTGGGATGGCCTGCATCTCAATAGAAAAGGGAAGGGGAAACTAGCTGGGTTGATAGCAAAATCCTTAAGGGGGGACACTGCAATTCATGAAGGTACTTCTTTTTTAGGCTAAGATCAGTGTCCAGTGAGAAGCTCAGGCAGGCAGGTGCTAAAAATGTTGAAAAATCAAATATTTCTCAGAAAAATAAAGTAAAAAATAATGTTAGCATTTTTTACCAGAATATTGGGGGACTAAAGAATAAAATAGATGAGCTTTTAGTTTGTTTAGATGGTATAGAAACTGATAATGTAATAGATATACTATGCCTGTCTGAGCATCACATTGTCACCGGTATGGAAAATGTGAATGTCAGTGGATATAAATTAGTCTCAAATGTAAGCAGAGATAATAAGATAAGAGGAGGAGTTGCCATATATGCCAAAAGCTATCACAGTGTAAAAAATTTAGAAACAAAAAAGTTTTGTGTAGAGCAGCATACTGAAGCATGTACCTGCCAGCTTAAACTCAATGATGATTATCTTATAATTGTAACGGTATATAGGTCCCCTTCAGGGAACTTTCAGTTATTTCTGGAAAACTTGGATACCTTGTTGTGCTATCTGTCAGATAGGGGGAAGCAAATTATTATTTGTGGTGATTTCAATGTAGATTCACTGAAAGAGTGTAATAGGAAGAAAGGCCCTGAAGTCTTACTTGGCTCATTCAATCTGACATCCGTTATTGATTTTCCTACTCGGGTAGTAAAGGACAGCAGTACATTGATAGATAACTTTTTTATAGACCAAGATAAGTTTAACAACATAAATGCTTGTCCCATTGAGAATGGTCTTTCGGATCATGGTGCACAGCTAGTAACAGTATATGAAATAGCTCCGTTCAGTAATTCGAAACAGTCCACTAGAATGTGCGCTCGATTAATGACTTAACAACTAAAAATTTCAAAGAAAGTCTACAGCAGTTAGACTGGGATGAGGTTTACAAGGAACCTGATGTTAATTTAAAATATAATTTATTTCACGATACATTTGTAAGGGTATTTGATAACTGTTTCCCCAAGAAATTAGTAAAATTTAATTCTAAGAAACCATGCAAAAAACCATGGCTTACTAAAGGAATAAAAATATCGTGTAACCGAAAAAGGGAACTATATCTGTCCGCAAGAAAGAGTAATAACCCAGAAACAATAAAATATTATAAAAGCTACTGTGCTACATTAAGAAAAGTTATTAAAAAATCAAGAAGCATGTGCATCATGTCTGAGATTAGCTCCTCTGATAATAAAATTAAAACAATTTGGAATATTATTAAAAGGGAGACAGGGCAACCAAGAGCAGAGGAAGAGGGTATTACCATCAAAACAAATGAAAACTTTATTAACAAAAAGTCAGAAGTTGAAAACATTTGTAATGATTACTTTTTAAATGCTGTAGAGAAAATGGGATCTAAATGTTCATTAGAAGGAGCAAGGCAATTAATGGAAGAGGCCATAGCCACACAATTTGATACAATTGAAATTCCACCCACCTCACCTTCAGAAATTAGGAAAATAATAAACTCTCTCAAGAGTAAACGGTCATATGGAATTGATGGCATTTCCAGCAGGGTATTAAAAACTTGTTCCCAGGAGATAAGTAGGATTCTCAGTCATATTTGTAATAGCTCATTAAAGCAGGGTATTTTCCCAGATAGACTGAAATATGCTATCGTTAAACCTTTGCATAAAAAAGGGGATACATACGATGTCAACAACTAGCGGCCCATCTCACTTCTGACAGCTTTATCAAAGATTTTTGAAAAGTTATGTATTCTCGCGTTGTTTCACATATTAGTATAAATAAAGTTCAAACAAAATGCCAGTTTGGTTTTCAAAACAGCTCTTCAACTGAAAACGCTATATATATCTTTACTGATGACATATTAAATGCTCTGAATAACCGGACATCACCAGTAGGGATTTTTGTGATGTTTCAAAGGCTTTTGATTGTGTAAATCATGGGATTCTTCTAGATAAGCTTAAGTATTGTGGTATGAGTGGGACAGTGCACAAATGGTTTAAATCATACTTAACTGGAAGAGTGCAGAAAGTTGAAATAAGCAGTTCACATGATGTAGATGAGACAATTAATTCTTCTGACTGGGGAGTTATCAAAAATGGGGTCCCACAAGGTTCGGTCTTGGGTCCTTTGCTGTTCTTAATATATATTAATGACTTGCCATTCTACATACACGAATATGCTAAGCTAGTACTTTTTGCTGATGATACAAGTATAGCTATCACACCTGACAAACAGGAATTAACTGATGAAATTGTAAATGATATCTTCCAGAAAGTCATTAAGTGGTTCTCTACAAATGGACTCTCATTAAACTTTGATAAAACCCAGTATATACAGTTTCATACAGTAAATGGCATGTCACCATTAATAAATTTAGACTTTGAACATAAATCTGTAGCTAAGGTAGAATACTCAAAATTTTTAGGTGTTTGCATTGACGAGGGACTGAATTGGAAGAAACATATTGAAGATCTCCTGAAACGTCTGAGTTCAGCTACTTATGCTATCAGAGTCATTGCAAAATTTGGTGATATAAATCTCAGTAAATTAGCTTACTACGCCTATTTTCATTCACTGCTTTCATATGGGATCATATTCTGGGGCAATTCAACATTGAGTAAAAAAGTATTCATTGCACAAAAGCGTGTAATCAGAATAATTGCTGGAGCCCAGCCAAGAGCATCGTGCAGACATTTATTTAGGGATCTAGGGATACTCACTGTAGCTTCACAATATATATATATTCACTCATGAAATTTGTTATTAACAATCCGACCCAATTCAAAAGTAATAGCAGTGTGCATAGCTACAACACTAGGAGAAAGGATGATATTCACTATTCAAGGTTAAATCTAACTTTGGCTCAAAAAGGGGTGAATTATGCTGCCACAAAAGTCTTTGGTCACTTACCAAGTAGCATCAAAAGTCTGACAAATAGCCAACTAGTATTTAAAAAGAAATTAAAGGAATTTCTGAATGGCAACTCCTTCTACATTGTAGATGAATTTTTAGATAAAACTTTAAAAAAAATAAAAAAAAAATAAATAAATTTTTTTTTAAATTCTTATAATATAGATTGTCAAGTATAGACAAAATTTACTAAACTGACACGTTCCACATCATTACGAAATAGTCGTATACATGATCTAAGGAACAAGTATTAATCTAATCTAATCTAATCTAAATGATTCCTTAAGAATGTTGCCCTAAAATTTTATGGAGTAAGCCTGACAATTCACAAAATTTTAAAAGACGAATCACAGTTGTTGGATCGTCGCTTAAAATAATAGCATTAGATTATTAATAAAAATTAGTTGTTTGTTAAGTTGTGCTCATTTATGTAACCAGAACAATTACTTTGCTTAAATACTGTTTATACTGACATACATAAAAAGTATACTATAATTTTTTGTTACCTTGTGCTCAGTGAAACGTCGAAAAGGTCAAGAGTTTCTCGTTACTAGTGAGAAATTCCAAAGCTTTTTCTGAGTAAGAGAAAAACGTTTTGTATTAATTTGACAAAATGTTGAAGCGTTTAATATATTTTTCCCGTTTTTTAAACTAATAGAGTTTTCTAGCGCTATATGATAAACCCGTATTCATTTCATTCTCACTCTCCTACCATTTTCCTTGATTGTGGATAGACTCAGCAAGGTGTCGATGTATGGTTGTCTCATAAAGAGATATTTTGACAGTGCAGAGTGTTAAACACAGTACCACCTCGCCCGTTGCGTGATTTCAAGGGATAAAGTTTAGTGGGTGTTTGGTACGTTTTCTGAATAAAGAGGCTCTCTACTGCATTAGCTGGAGATATTGCTTCGTGGTGACAAGTTTTGACTTATGAAGGCTGAGTAATATTCGATTTCTTCTAAAAACGTCCATATGTTCGTAAAGCTATTGGACCAAACTGCTAAGGTCATCAATCCCTAGACGTCAGCAACAGTGTACTAAGGACAATACACACACCCATGTCCGAGGGAGGACTCCAACCTCCGGTGGAAACGGCCGCCCAATCAGTAGCATGACGCCTTGCACTACGCGGGCATTCCGCGCGGCGCATCAATTTATTAAGTAAAATTTTTGTGCGAGCACAGCATATACAAGTAATTGTGTTATTATTTTAGTCAATAATGGAACACACACCTGCAAATTTAAATGGGACGTTGCGATCAAATGTGACTGAAAATTGACGATCGTGAGTAAATTAAAAGTATTTGTCTCACCTTAATATCCCTTCACCCCTATTCTGCTCTAAAATCATTTTACGTTACAGAAAAGCCATTCATGTCAACCTGATTTGTCGCCTAAGAGCGGGGAGGGGGGGGGGCACAGAAGAAAACTAGAAAATTGGCGATTTATAGCATCGTGCACAGAAACGGAGTTGAGTAGTAAGAACGCATTTCTGAAACTGCAACTTAATCTACGCAGAATATACGAACTGAGAAAAAATTATTTTCCCGTTTTCTTACACCACGTCGGAGTTATGTTTTTCGAATACAGTGTTGACCGGGTGTTTATGTATACTACACTCCCGAGTCCATATCCACTTCCCCCTCTCTCTACATCCACCTCTTTCTCTCCCATCTCACTGTTCGTTTCCACCTTTCCCTCTCTGGGCAAAGTTTTTTACAAGATACACTCTGTAATGTACCATACAAACATTTATGTACCCAGTAGTGTTCGTCTTGGTTTAAAGGTCATGGGTGCAAAAATTCATAAAGATTGGAGCAAAACTACGAATTTTGTAAAATTAAGTAAGTTATACCCTCCACCACGCACGAAACGAAATTTGATACAGACAGTGACATTTCTCTTATTTTTAAGGTAGAGTGTGAAAAAAATTTCATCATTATCAGAACAAAACTACAGATTTATATGTAATAGAAACGCAGAGTCACCTTCAAAAACGCACTTTGTTGTTCTCAAAAATATTCCAGCTTCATACAACCCTTGTTCTGAGGATAACGAGAAAAAAAAAAAAAAAAAAAAAAAAAAAAAAAAAAAAAAAAAAAAAAACCGAGGATCTGTGAAATCGGTGGAGCCGTTCTCAAGTTATGGCGCGACCGTATGAAACTTAAGGTACATTTTGACCTTCTTCTTGTTTTGAAAGTTAAGCGTGCGAAATTTCGTGAAGGTAGGAGAAGTATGCTCCGTCATGCACCTATCACAGAATACTTTCTTAGCTGACGTTTTCTACATATATAAACTACATGTCTGCCAAATTTCAGCTTTCGAGATTTCGTGTTTAGACAGTGAGTGAGTATCTTTTCACTTTTAGATAGATAGACATAAAGAAAACAGATAGCTTAATTTTGGATGTAAGAGAATTAAGGGAGACTTGCAGACAAAAATGAATGGTAACTTTCAAATCTGTAATGGTAACTGTATTTGATACAGGTCATGGCTGATGCGACAGTTTTAGGGCATCTACAGCGAAACTGTTGTGAGCGGTAGACTTCTTTTCGTTCATCATGTAGTGTGTGTGTGTGTGTGTGTGTGTGTGTGTGTGTGCGGGTGGGGAGGGGGAGGGTTAGTTACTGAACGCTTCATAGACGTCCGAAATTACATGCAAACTTTGCTGCAGGTCCTTACCTACTCCCATTTTCCAATAATTGACACATAAATCTGGGTACTCTCACTCGGTGGCCTCTCATTTATGACGTCATATCTCCTGAGATATGGGTCGTGCTCTTTTGCTTTTGGGTCAGGAACCTTCGTGAGCGTACAGTGAACAGTTCACAAAGTTTCATTGCAATCGAATTAATGGTTTATGAACACATAGAGGACATACACACAAAGATTCATTTTTTATGTATATAGGTGAACTTGTAACCTCAGTTAAATATTTGTAATATCGGTAGTTTAATGCTGATTGGTAATATCTGTGAAAGAATTTAAGAGAACGTTAACGTTTTCCAGTGTCATTTACTTAACAGCTGCAACCTGTCTGCAGATGTTCATATTCCCTCACACAGAGGCAGTGACGGTAAATTATTCTAGTACTGTAGCGTACTGTTACGATTAACTGTGCAATTCGGGAAGGAAATTGTGTATCTATAGATATTTTATAGTGTTATGCAGGTATGAACTTCATTTCAGTGAAAGTATGGCGTATGTTACCGAAAGATGGTGACCTAGTCCACGTCTGCAAGAACAGGGACTCACAAATGCGCGCAATGGCTGTGCGGTCCAAGGCATCTTGCTACGGACTGGCCAGCTGTAGCCGCTGGAGGTTCTAGTCCTCCATCGCGCATGGGTGTGTATAGTCCGTAGTTTAAGTTAGTTTAAATAGTTTGTAAGTCTAGGGACTGATGGCCATAGTAGTTTGGTCCAACAGGTTTACAGACATTTGCAATACTTGAGAAAATACACATTTTTATTGTATTCAAGAATTAGACTACTTTGAAAATGATTCTACTGTCCTGAAGCGTGAAGCGAAATAATTGCTAGGAAGAGAGTTGCTTTTCCGTCCACGTTGGAACTCTTCAGACATATTTTTCAGTGGTAAACTAAAAACTGTCATTTTATGACTAGTGTCACTCTTTTGTGAGGCTACTATTATTTGTGTCCTTAGAGTGACGATTTTGCAATCTCCTTGTCGCTTACACAAAGATAATAGTTCTGGTAACTGGCGCAGGTGACTCCCGTTTGTATGAAAGGCAAGAGAACTGACCCACACAATTACAGGCAAATATCGTTGATATCAGTTTCATGTAGAATTTTAGAGCATATTCTCAGTTCGAATGTAGTAAATTTCCTTGAAACGGAAAAGCTTCTTTCTATGAATCAGCACGGGTTTAGTAAACATCGTTCATGTGAAACTCAGCTTGCCCTTTTCTCACATGACATTTTGTGAGCCATGGATGAAGGGCAACAGGCGGATTGTGTTTTTCTCGACTTCAAAAAGGCGTTCGACGCGGTGCCACACTGCAGACTGCTAACGAAGATACGAGCTTATGGAATAGGTTCACAGATTTGTGAGTGGCTGGAAGACTTCCTAAGTAAGAGAACGCAGTACGTTGTTCTCGACGGCGAGTGTTCATCAGAGACGAGTGTATCGTCAGGCATGCCCCAGGGGAGTGTGATAGGATCGCTATTATTTTCTATCTATATAAATGATCTGATGAACAGAGTAAGTTGTAATTTGCGGCTGTTTTCTGATGATGCTGTGGTGTATGGGAGGGTATCGTCTTTAACTGACTATAATAGCATACAAGATGACTTAGAAAAAATTTCTAGTTGGTGCGAAGAACGGCAGCTAGCTCTCAATGTAGAAAAATGTAAAGGTGATGCGCATGAGTAGGAAGAACAATCCCATAATGTTCGAATACAGCATTAGTAGTGAGCTACTTGATTCAGTCGCGTCGTTCAAATATCTAGGCGTAACATTGCAGAGCGATATGACATGGAACGAACATGTAAGGACAGTTGTGAATAAGGCGGACAGCTAACTTCGGTTTTTTTTGGGAGAATTTTGGGAAGATGTACTTCACCTGTAGAGTAGACCGCGTATAAAAGGCTTTTGCGAGCACGTCTTGAGTATTGCTCAAGTGTTTGGGACCCGCAGCAGATCAGTTTAAAGGAAGACATAGAAGCAGTTCAGAGGCGAGCAGCTAGGTTTGTTACTGGTGGGATCGACCAATGCGCGAGTGTCACGGAAATGCTCCGGCAACTCAGTTGGGGATCGTTCGAGGAAAGACGGCATTCTTTTCGTGAAATTCTGTCGTGGAAATTTAGAGGGCCGGAATTTGAAGCTGAGTGTACCACGATCTTGCTGCCGCCTACTTACATTTCGCTTAGTGATCACAAAGACAAAATAAGAGAAATTAGGGCTCGTACGGAGGCATATAGGCATTCTTTTTTTCCTCGTTCTATTTGGGAGTGGAATAGGAAGAGAAATGCCACGCTCTTTACGGTGGATTGCGGAGTATGTATGTAGATATAGATGTAGATGTAGATGCTGTGGCGTGCAAAAACCGGTGCGAAATTCGCCGCAGGTGGAATTAGTGGTGCTTGTGTTTTAAAATTCTTTTGTCACTTGAACGGTACTGTCCTACGACTGACGTGTACTCTTAAGGGGCCCGTAGAAGCTCAATATTTTTGTGCAATAGTCAGTATTCGGCATTGTCAGTTTGCGCATTATATTGAAATAGACTGAAGATCTTTACAAATATTGAAAAGTGCTCAATATACTGTACATTATATTGTACCGTGTAAGCGTGATATTTTGTCACAAATAGCAGTTCCGTCCCTGACCGAGAAAAATTCAATTCATATTCAACGATTTTTTTTATTATTGTAAAAGAATTGTCAAAAGATCAGTTAGTGGGACTTAATTTATGCATTATGTGGTAATTGGAGGTCCGATACTTCTTTGTCTACGATAGCTAGTTCAAATGTCGGACTCAACTGCTTGGTTATTAGTCCGTAGCTTACGAACTACTTAAACTAAGGTAAACTAACCTAAGGAGAACACAAACACCCATGCTGGAGGGGGGGGCTCGAACTCCCGACGGCGAAGGGCCGCGCGCACCACAGCACGGCGCCCCAGTGCTCACGCCTAATCCGCCGCGGCTATACGGTAGCAGAAGAAACTAAAGACTACTATGTAATTACAGAAAGCAGAGATGTTTATTATACTTGTATCAGTTATTAGAACAGGCACAGATGAACAGGTCAGCTGCCCAGTTAGCATTCAAGTTTTTGTATTCCGTTCCAATAGTAAGATCAGGTATGCTTTTGGTCAATAATGAGTAAGAAGATTGACATAAAAGTTTTCTGTATGTCATACCGCGTCATAATGTAAGACGGCTATTACTTTAATAACCAACGTTTCGGCCAGAAAAAGGCCACTGTAACGTTGGCCGAAACGCTTTTATTATAGCCATCTTACATTACCCGCTATACAACAGCCACTTGCTAAGGAGAGATACACGATGAATAAAAAACACGACATGTACCGCTTCATGGTAAATTATGCAGTTCACATGTTCAGTTTGAAACTAGTTGTTCTTCTAGGTAACTAATCCATACTGCGATGACTGAGCATCTATACCATCTTCATAGGATTTATTTCCGCCGTTCTGCATTATTTCTGCTCGTGTGACAGAAGGACAGCAACCCAGGCACCGTTTCGTATTGTCACGATACAGGGGAGACAGCGTTACGAAAATGATACAGGATCGGGGATGGGAATCATTACAACAACGGCGCTTATCGCTGCGGCGTGGGCTACTTACGAAACTTCAATCGCCAACATTCTCCTCCAAAGACGAGAATATATTGTTGACTGCCACTTACATAGACAGAAAAGATCGTCAGAATAAAATACGTAAAATCAGAGCTCGAACGGGAGATTCAGGTGTTCTTTCTTCCCGCGCGCTATTCGAGAATTCAATGGGAGATAAATAGTATAAAGGTGGTTTGATGAACCCTCTGCCAGGCACTTAAATGTGATATGCAGACTATCCCACGTAGATGTAGATGTAGACAGGAGCTCCACGTCATATAACGACGGTACGTTAGCTTCGAAGGCGAAGGTCCATCTGACGCAATTACTGTGCAGTTACTATTATGCCATTCTTTGCTTCGAACCTATGCACAGTAAACACTAAGCGTGTACGGGCCATTTTAGCGATGAACAAAAAATGTGACTTCTCTGGTGGAAGGATTCATGTGCGGTTGCCTACGTCACTGAGGCAGTGCGAGTGTCGGTAGGACGTCTCTTACTCTGTCAATTCCAATTAAATAAATGAGCCAACTTGTCAGACTGGCAGCAGCTGAAACATGGCCGGCGATTATCTGCGGATCCTCACACTCTCTCTCCGTCTCTCTCGCTATCACTGCATCTGGTCCTCGCTGCCCCCACTAAATCAATACCGGCGTGCCGGCATTTCGGCATCATTTATCTTGCGGCTGACCTCTGCGCTCTCCCGCGAGCGAATTTGCCCCACCCCACAATCGCGGTGGCCGCCTCGCCTTGCCATGCCAGCACCTGGGCACAGCCATCAGGCCCAGCTTCGCAAGCCACTCCTCACTGCTCAACGTTGTCTGAAGAGGTCAAAGCAGCATCGAGTTTCTGGCTGTCGGTGCTTTAAGCGAAGGCGTCATCTCCTATAGTCCTGATAACACCTAGAGGGTCTGTCTGTCTGTTTCTCTTTGGTCCTTTTCCCGCACATGCAGCGTCGGCACTGTGTTACCGCGGATTCGGCAAGTGTTAATATTTACAGGGTGGCCGGATGCCCTTCCTGCCGCCACCCCATACAACCCCCCCCCCAGGAGGAAATGTGTACCCCAGATGTCTGCGTATAGTGTGACAGGTGTGTGAAGGCGCGGGGACTGAGGCGCCCCAGTCACGGTCTGCACGGCCACTACGGTTGGGGGGTTCGAATCCCCCCTCGGGCATGGATATTTGTGCCGTCCTTAGTATAAGGTAGTTCGTAAGTAGTTTGTAAGTTTAGGGACTGATGACCCCGTAGTTAAGTCCCATAAGCTTAACAAACATTTGATTTTCGTAAAGTGTTACGAAATGTTTGTGAATAGTGTAACTGAGGCGGGACTTCGGGACCAGCCCGGTATTCACCTAGGGGGATGTGGAAAAGCGCCTAAAAACCACATCTAGTCTGGCCGGCACTCCGACCCCTTTCGTTAATCCGCCGGGCGGATTCGAACCGGGGCCGTTACGCCTCCCCGTTTCGGAAAGCGGTGCGTTAGACCACACGGCTAACCGAGCGGGTCCTGATAACACCGAGAGGGTGATAAGTATGAAAACCGACAAACTCTGGGAGGTTGTAGGGGACATCAAAACAAATATTTATCCCTAATGTCGTTTTTTCCTATGAGGAGGATTTAAACCTGTGGAGGCCGTATTACGCTTCAGTTGTTAGAGGGCGTATTACACTCTTCAGTTGTTAGAGGGCGTATTACACTCTTCAGTTGCAGGCAACAGTGTAGTAGTGCGTTGTGTTTAGTCGTCCTCGTCGCCATGTGTTTAGTCCTTCCCGGCGTTTCTTTCAGGAAACGTTCTGTTCAGGATGCGTGGACATCTATAACAGCTATTCAGATTAGTAATACAAGTTTTATTTACTGAACTTTACACCAAATACTCAACTTCTATAAAGTATGTCTCTTCTCTCTCGGCGTCGTCTTCTTCCTCGATGCTAGCTGCACTGAGTCCTAGTGACTGCCAATTTCGGAGTCGAGTACAGATGGGCTCGTCCAGGCGCATGTCGGCCTAGATACAGCCGCTTGTAGAGGACGCTCTTTTAGGTTACTCCCTCCAGGATGCTCAGCGTCGGCTTATGATTGGCTGCCGGTAGTCCGCTGCCTTTTTCACGGTCGTTCTCGTGAGTCTGGCGTGTGGCGTTCACTTTACGCCACAACACATTGTATCTGTTTGCTAATGGAGCGATACACCTGGAGCGAGTACACTGATATGGTTGGTGCGTACTAGGTAGCGCACCAAAACGGACGAGCTGCACGGCGAGTTTATCAACAACAATATCCTAATCGCCGTATCCCGCATCATACGACCTTTGCTGCTGTGTGCCAACGTCTGCGTGAGACCGGGTCATTTAGAAAATTACCTGGACAGGGACGCCGTCGCACAGTAAGAACGCTGCAGTTTGAGCAAGCTGTCTTGCAGCATGTGGAGTGGGATCCTTCAATCACCACTCGTGCAATTGAACGCAACATGGGGACGAATTAGATGGATGTAAGAACAGTCCTTCGAGAGCAATTGTCTATTTCACTTACAGCGTCTCCACAACCTGGAACCAGTTGATTATCCACCCAGAGCACAGTTTCTTCAGTGGTACCTGGAACAGTGAGAAATGTATCCTACATTTCCATCTTCTGTGTTTTTTACCGATGAAGCAACGTTTGGGCGTGCTGGACATCTTCATCATGCACAATTCGCATGTTTGGAGTGAGAATAACCCACATGCCACAGTTACTAGCGCACATCAAGTGCGGCTCTTCATCAATGTTTGAGTCGGTGTTGTTGGGGACTGTTTGTTTAATTGGGGCTTATCTGCTACCTAGGCCATTAAATGGCTGGCAATATTACTATTTTCTCGCCAGAGCATTGCCGGAATTGCTGGAAGACGTCCCGCTCCCTACAAGACAATCCATGTGGTTCCAACATGACGAGGTGCCCGCACATTTCATTCATCGTGTCCGTCGATTCCTGGACCGACGGTTCCCAGAAGCGTGGATTGCCAGAGGTGCCCCCGTACCATGGCCTGCTCGATCCCCAAATACGTCTCCTCTGGACTTTTTTCTGTGTGGAGAGATGCGCAACCTTGTTTATGCAACTCCTGGTTGCCAGGATAGTAGCAGCAGCAGGAACAATTGAGGATACTCCTGGGGTTTTTGCCCGTGTCAGACAGAACATTATACGACGGTATAACCTTTGGTTACGTGTCAATGGTGGCATTTATGAAAATCTACTATAATTGAAATTGTGTTGTGTTAACGTGTTGTCCCTTGGTAGTAAAAGAATGGAAAAGTGTTAATTTAATTAATTTCCGCCAAAGAAATGTTCTTCTGACGGTTTAAATACTCTTCATATGAAAATATGACATTAGGGAAAAATATTTGTTTTGATGCCCCCTGCAACCTCCCAGAGTTTATCGGTTTAATTTCTTTTCACCCTGCATAATAATACTTGCTGAAAGATTGGGAGAGCGTATTCTGTGATGAAAACGAACTTGGTGTTTGTTACTATGCTCTTAAGCTCACCGCGCAAGCACATGCCGCATTAGAGATTAGCGAAGTCTATGCCCAAATGATCCTGTTTACATCTACATACATACTCCGAAATCTACCCAAAGGTGCGTAACGGAGGGTACTCAGTAATAGTTACTTGCGTTCCTGTTCCACTCTCATTATTGTAGTCAAGTGTTTGTCTCCCTCTGCAATTTTTACTTTCGAATCGAGAGCTCCGTTCTTTTAGCCGCACTGTACGATAAATTTACTTTCTTCTCAGTTCGATTTGGCTAGAAAACTGAGCCAGATAATCTGTAGTTTTCTTCTTTACGCCGTAATTTTTTCCATCGTGTAAAACTCTGCGGATTGATCGAGGAGAGGATTTGTTTTTGCCTATTATCCATTAACAGATGTTGCCCATCGCATGATCATCTTTGTTCTGTGAACCGCAATATGTAACAGCTTGTGTACACTTATTATTCCTGTCCACTGCTTTATATTGTCTAGACAGGGTATTCTTCTCCGCCCTTGTCTTCTTTTTCCATCATTCTATTATTAACTGCAGGAGTATATATTTGTTGTTTCGTAATATCTGTCCTAGGTATGCAGTTTTCCTTCTTTTAAACACTGTCAACATTTCTTTCTGTTTGTTCATTCTTTCCAATACTTCAATGTTGGTTATTCTTGCAGTCCAAGGTATTTTCAGCATTCTGAGATAAATCCACATTTGTAAGGCCTCTAACTTCTTGGTTCTTGTTGGTGTATTTAGTGCCTATCCTTCATAGCCGTACAGAAGCACGGACCAAATGTAGCATTTTACAAATCGGACTCTAAGGTTCATGCCTAGAGTTGTGTTTGCAAGAACTTTTTTAAATTGTATGAAGGCGTTATGGGAGTCATCTGCGACATTTGATCTCCGTGCCTGTTCACCAGTCTTCACAAAGCCAGGTTAAGAGATATTTAAACTTGTTTACTCTTTGTATTACAGACCGCTGAAATCGTAGATTTTCATTTGTGACGGTGTCGTACTCTAATGTGACAATCATATAATTAGTCGTTTTTGTATTAATATTCAGACTTTTAGTACTGCTATATTCTCCTACTGTGTTGACAAGGTGCTGAAGATCATCTAAATTATCAGCTATCGATATAGACTCCATTAAATTTTATGTCTTTTTCTATTTCGTCATGCGTTTCCTGAAAAATGCTCTTAGAGTATAAATTGAAGAACAGAGGTGACAGTATGCATGCTTGACGGACTTTCCTTCATATATTGACCAAGTCGATGACCTCATTATTTAACCTGTGCTGGCCGAATCCATATACTGAATATCTTTTTCAGCTGTGTGAATTCTGTTGAGAATTTCCATGAGTTTATGGAGAGGATACGGAACAACAAAGGTCTAATGAACTTATCTCTGGAAATGTATGCTAGAGGTCGGTCATTCAATCATACTTCGTTACAGATGCTGGGGTCTAAAACGCAGCTACAATTCCAGTGTATGTTGAAAATGGATTCCACCGCCTCAAAGTATGCCCATTCATGCTGCATTTGCGACACGAGCGCTAAAATCGCAGTGGTGACAACGCTGCATGAATACGCTGCTCCAAAGTCTCCATTTCTGGTATGGTCTCGGCATACATGATACTTTTGAGACGGCCCCACAATCAGATACCAAGCGGGTTGAGATCCGGTGAACGAGCAGGCCATGCATCTGGACCCCCTACAGACTAGCATTCGCTCGTTAACGGCAAAGTTAGCTGGAACATCTTCATGTGGCAGCTAGATAGCGCTTCAAATCATCCATGGCACAGTATGAGGAACAGCAACACCCTCCAGGAAGAGGCTATGCCTGCTGTAACTATGACAGTACAGATCGTGTTAGACAGAACAAACTATGATTGAATAAATAGCCTGTGGCAAAGAAAGCAAGATTTTTGGGACATAAGAGTGGTTCGGTAGCACGGTGGTAGAGTGCCAGGGCCGGCCGCGGTGGCCGAGGAGACTGAGGCGCTCCAGTCACGGTCTGCACGGCCACTACGGTCGGGGGTTCGAATCCCCCCTCGGGCATGGATATTTGTGCCGTCCTAGTTCGTAAGTAGTTCATAAGTAGTTTGTAAGTTTAGGGACTGATGACCCCGTAGTTAAGTCCCATAGATTATACAAACATCTGATTTAGAGTGCCAGGTTATGAATCCATAGGTCGCGGGTTCGATCCCCGCCAGATACTAGGATCTTCATCTGTCACTTTCCACTTCTTTCCACACTGGCAGTGTTGCCGATGTGAAAAATGTCGAATAGCATCATGGTTCGGGATCCACGTTAAACTGTAGGCCCCCCTGTAAGAGACTGGGTAAGTCAGTTCAAAGGTCGGAGTAAGGCAACAGCATACCACCTCCCAACAGCGCCATGCCTAGTAAAGCACTGTGGTGTTCAAACCAATCTTCTTATTGCTACCTGCTTTACTTTATTCATACAGAAATTGCATTTCTTTTAGTTGTTAAAAATATCCGTTTTTCGGAAATAATTTTCTTGCAACTGCTTCCTGTAATGTCCTTAAGTCTGTCATTGTCAATTATTTTGCTGCCTAATAATTAAATCTCTTTTATTGAGTTTAGAGTTGTAAGATTACTGTCCAATAGAAATATTGGTAATTAATAGCATTTGATAATTAAACAGTATGAAGTTCACTGCAAACATTGACCATGCCAATGCACTAAATGTTACACAATTTTAATCTTATTAATTATGGTAGCAATGTATGTACACAGTTTGGTGACAACATTTATAGTTAGGCCATAGGTAGAAGTTCTCCACGTTGAGATTTACTGTGTGCTTGTAGCTGACGGAAGGCCAGTGAGCAGGCCGACGTTGGTGGCTTGTTCCAGTTTAGGATTTTCCAGTTCGTTTCCGGTGAGGGGAGAGAGGGACAATGGCGAGTGCCAGGCACAGTGCAGTGCACAGCGTGAAATTAAATATTCTAATACTACTGGCATTTGAAGTAATACGATGAAGTTAGGAACCTTTAAGGCCCTCATTACAAAATAGCCTGTTGATAAATAAACAATACATTAGCTGATATAGTCACATATGGCGTAATATATTTAATTGACAATGAAAAGTAATAAATTACCAACGAAGACAAGACAGTTACATAACTAGCATGGCTATGTTTGTTTATAAAAATATGTTAACTATTTCTCATTTTATTTTCAATTAATCTTGTGTATTTTACCTTGAAATATTCAGTTAAATCACTTATCTGTGATATAAGAACTTGCACGATTATAATAAATAGTACAAAGGATGTTTATACTAATATAAAAACGTAAGAAAATATTTGTTAAATGTGTAATGTAATTATTTTGATTTTAAGTAACGTTTTAGAAATGTATTGGCTGAGCGCTGTACATTGGCAAATCGGTTAGAACAGGTCACATGGGGAAGTTGATGACGTAGGGGAAAAAACCCCGGCAGTTGAGCTATTGGCGCGCGCGCGCGCGCGCGCGAGGGCAGGAAGTGATGGAGTCCGGAGCACGTGGGGTAGTTGGCCGGGCGGCGTCGCTCGGCATCAGTCGGCATGTGGACCTCGAGGTGGAGGTTATAGATTTGTGTGTGGCATTCGCCACGTGTGGTTGCTCGTCGTAGACTGCACCAAGTTGAATCGAGTGCTACTGTGTGTTTGTGAATATTTAGCCGGTGGAACAAGGTGTGCATCGCATTGAATTAAAGTGACTGTGATTTGTTAATGTAACACGTGTCGTCGCATAGGCATGAACATAAACGGTGTTTGAGACAGCCACATGGTGTGAAAACAATTTGCGACAAATATTAATTTTGTCTGGGGGCTCATGAGCTATAACTTTATTTGATAAATGTGTCGACGTACAGACGTATCAGCACAGGGATCTAATATTGTGAAATAAACAACATAAAGTGAACTTTCACGTGTATCAAAAATAGTAGTTAGTACACCCCTTTCTCTCATGAACTTTATTTTATTATGAATTTGTTTTGTTGATCATATGCAGGGAAGGAAAGCTGTGAACATGTGATATCATCTCCTAGAAAACGAGTCAAACAGTCGCAATCACAGTTCCAGTGTTTTTGCATGTTTAGGAATTTGGTTCGCAGCTGGTGGTTGTGAGTTTTAAAAATTAAACTTTCTCTATTTTAAAATCTCACCCCGACCTTCACGCTCGCAGAGTCTCGTTTCCCAATCTGTCTCAGCCGCGCCTGATTTCATTCGATAATTTCATTTATCCTCAAATATGTTCAAGCGTGATGCATTCTGTTCAACTGATCTTCCACAACATGCATCCTCTCTCACAGAATTGCAACTTCTTCTCCATGGACATCAATATCTTATTAAAGACGTTTCCCTAACTTCCTTTCATGTCTTCTGTATGCGCATACTCGCTAAACGAATGTAAAACTACAGTAACAATTCGACAAAATTAGTTAGTACCTTCAATCCGGGTTTACTACAAGCTCTGAGGATTAAGCATGCATGTAAGTGTATTACTCTCTAGAAATAGTATTAACACAAATTCATGCTTAAATCGGCTAGTTAAATTTATTACACATCAGTAGAACCTTTTAAACAGATAAATGTGAAGATTCCTTCAGGCTTTCAAACATTATAACACGGCACGGTTCAGGAAGTTCTCGCGTTTTGTTACATGCTCCGCGTAAAATTTGAAAATGAATACTGTCAGCAATAAAACTGTCTATTAGAATAATTTAAATCATCAATACGCTGCAGTCTTCCATGTAAGAATAACTAAAAATCAGTGAGTGGCACAAGCTCAAAATCAAATTTTCTCCTTAATCGTTAATTCAATAGTTGACGGCTATTTCTACAGCAGACATACAAAAGATTAAATACCCACTTTATTATCAGGCTTGATTCCATGTTGGAATTGGTGCTTCACGACTGTATTTGATTTCTGGTAATTATTTCAGCAATCAGTCGTAAAAAATATAAATTTTTATTTGTTTGCAAATCCAGATTTCGACCACTGTGTGGTCATTATCAATGCTTAAAACCAAATAGAATACTTAAAATATGTTAATTGGTTTTAAGCATTGATAATGACCACAGAGTGGTCAAAATCTGGAATTGCAAAACAAAACAAAAAACAAACAAAAGTTTATATTTTTTACGACTGATTGCTGAAATAATTACCACAAACCCACTTTATTAGTTCTCTGCTGTGAATCAATAATTAATGTCAACTGCATAGGCAACCTACAAATTATGCAATTTTCCGTTAAAACCTGAAATTCGACGATTTCTTCAGCAGTTTCATTTCTGTTTCGTCTTTTTTCTAGTCAGTGAAGATAATAATAATTTACCCATTACCTGCGAAAAATGGAAAATATTTTGTCACGGGATCTCGCACAAGTAGTAATTATTATGTTAAATGTATAAGGTGAGGGCCAATGTAGCTACGTTTTAGGCGCTAAGTGGCGCAAACAAAAAAACTATGTGCTTCTTTTCGCTCTTAGAGTGGTAGTTACTGTTTTTGTAGTTCGTTGATTCACGGCTTCACATGTTTTCATTCCGAGAATGTTACTTAAGGAAGGCACAAAACGCAGATGGCAGCGTCATAAAATCGAGGCAAGTTGCCTGTTGCTGACGAGTTTCTCTTCCGGAATTGTGAATCCGTCAGGCGCTGGTTTCTCTCTCAGAGCAGTAAAGTTTGGCAGAGGCGGGTCCCAGTGTGAAGCTCTGAGACTGCGTAGGTTCCCAGGAGGACAGTTAGGTGAGAAAGATGGACGAGGCGGCGCATTAAAACTCGAGTTCTTTAAATTCCCCGTCATGGCGTGCAGAGTATTATTTACGGCCAATGAATTCTTTTATGAGCAGTAAACGTCGGCGTAAAGTTGGGTACAAAAGCCAGCCCCTCGGACTACAGTAACAACTTAACGGCCGTTTTTCACGCAGAACTAAGCCTCCCTTTTGTTGCGGTCGCTAATTTCACGCACCGATGGCAGAAAAGAAAGAAATAAACGAAAATGAAGTTGTCAAGAGTAAAATTTGTCATGAGGACAGCGAAGAATTTTCATTCCACTAGACATAATTGGTCGGGGGCTGAAATAATTACATCGTGGCAAAATTCCAAAAGGTAGCGTGAAAATATATTGCAAGGTGTTTCTAACAACAGTTCACCATTCTCGGCGTTGAACGTTATGTTAACGTATTTTAACATACATCAGAATCTTTTGCAGAGGTTTGCTGGCTACGTGCAAACAGTCGGTGAAATTTCCCTACACACTGTATCTGCCGTAGCTATTCTGAAAGTAACAGACGTTCTTAAAGAATTACAATGATAATATCCAAAATCATGTTATACAGGGTGTTACAAAAAGGCACGGCCAAACTTTCAGGAAACATTCCTCACACACAAAGAAGAAAATATGTTATGTGGACATGTGTCCGGAAACGCTTAATTTCCATTTTAGAGCTCATTTTATTACTTCTCTTCAAATCATATTAATCATGGAATGGAAACACACAGCAACAGAACATACCAGCGTGACTTCAAGCCGGCCGCGGTGGCCGCGGGGACTGAGGCGCTCCAGTCACGGACTGCACAGCCACTACGGTTGGGGGTTCGAATCCCCCCCCTCGGGCATGGATATTTGTGCCGTTCATAAGTAGTTTGTCAGTTTAGGGACTGATGACCCCGTAGTTAAGTCCCATAAGCTATACAAACATTTGAACATATTTCGTGACTTCAAACTCTTTGTTACAGGAAATGTTCAAAATGTCCTCCGTTAGCGTGGAGACATGCATCCACCCTCCGTCGCAAGGAATCCCTGAAGCGCTGATGCAGCCCTTAAGAATGGCGTATTGTATTGCAGCCGTCCACAATACGAGCACGAAGAGTCTCTACATTTGGTACCGGTGTTGGGTAGACAAGCGCTTTCTAATGCCCCCATAAATGAAAGTCAAGAGGGCTGAGGTCAGGAGAGCGTGGAGGCCATGGAATTGGTCCGCCTCTACCATTCCATCGGTCACCGAATCTGTTGTTGAGAAGCATACGAACACGTCGACTGAAATGTGCTGGAACTCCATCGTGCGTGAACCACATGTTGTGTCGTACTTGTAAAGGCACATGTTCTAGCAGCACAGGTAGAGTATCCCGTATGAAATCATGATAACGTGCTCCAGTGAGCGTAGGTGGAAAGGTCCAATCAAGACATCACCAACAATTCCTGAACAAACGTTCACGAAAAATCTGTGTTGATGACGTTATTGACAATTGCGTGCGGATTCTCGTCATCCCACACATGATGATTGTGAAAATTTACAATTTGATCACGTTGGAATGACGCCTCATCCGTAAATGCTAAAATGAGTTCTAACATGGAAATTAAGCGTTTCCGGACACATGTTCACGTAACATATTTTCTTTCTTTGTGTGTGAGGAATGTTCAAAAATGTTCAAATGTTTGTAAATCTTATGGGACTTAACTGCGGGGTCATCAGTCCCTAAACTTACAAACTACTTATGAACTACTTACGAACTAGGACGGCACAAATATCCATGCCCGAGGGGGGATTCGAAACCCCGACCTTAATGGCCGTGCAGACCATGACTGGAGCGCCTCAGTCCCCTCGGACACCGCGGCCGGCCTGAGGAATGTTTCCTGAAGGTTTGGCCGTACCTTTTTGTAACACCCTGTATAACTCTTAAAGGTACACTCTTAAGCTACTTACAGGTATCTACATATTCTCAATTCAAATTGAGGCTCTTATCATACCGTGACAAGTTTTCCAGTGCCGTTTTCTTTAGAAATCTGTTGCCTGCGACTTCAAACCACTCGTTCTCCAGCGGTTTTCATTTCGGCGTCACTTGTTAGGGAGTCACAGCCACGTCTTCGTTGTTGCGAAGAGGTGGAAGGCGTACGATGCCGAATGATGTATTGCAGATCGCCCTAGAACTCCCACTCAAAATCTCGCAAGAGCTCTCAGGTATGATTTCCTGTATGTGGGCGTGCCTTGTGGAGAAAAGAAAAAAAAAAGAAGGAAAGAATAAAACTTACGCATCAACTTACCCCGATATGTGAAAGCCGGCCGCGGTGGCCGAGCTGTCTGATGCGCACCAGTCACGGTCTGCACGGCCACTACGGTCGGGGGTTCGAATCCCCCCCCCCCGGGCATGGATATTTGTGTCGTCCTTAGTATTAAGTAGTTTGTAAGTTTAGGGACTGATGACCCCGTAGTTAAGTCCCATAAGCTCTACAAACATTTGAACATTTTATTTGTGAAACCACTAGAGGTAATCAGCGTCACCAAATAGACGGATTTCCCGTCAAATTTGACCGAATTACAAGTTGTATGACGGCTTTTGACTGATTTTGTACCGCTTATTTTTCGAAATTTACTTTTTCTCATTTTACTTCCTGATTAATAAAGCTCAGAAATTGCAATCGCCTCAGTCAGATATAACGAAAACAAGTGTCTAGTTCTGCAAAGACGATAGTTCCAAAGTCCACTTCCGGAGCTCTAGCATTTTACGATAATGCTTTTGGTCTTACCTTCGTCAAATGCTAACGTCGAAAGAGCATTTAGTGTGCTAACAAATGCGAAAACCATTTTTGGGAATAGACTTAAAACCAATATTTTGAAGCAAATTTGTTCAATGGTTGAATACCGAGGAGTGGAACATGAAATAGGTCTTTATGGAATTTTATGAAAATGTGTATTCGTTGGTTAAGTAGGAGCGGCATGACTGTCTGAGTTGCTCTTTGATTGTCGCGGTAGTGCTGCGGTGCGCAGCTAACACCAGAACCTCTAGATGTCAGAGAGTTTGATCGCACCAAACGTTGTATATGGATTTAATATCAACCAAAACTCCGATATAATTCGTGCTATGTGCTGTCGTCCAGGAGAACGAGAATAAACTATAATAGTTAAGTATCTACAAATTAGAGGAAAAGCATAACTGCATCATGTCGACCTCCTGTGGGCATGTTGGTAGAGCGTTCGTTTGTTACATTGAGGGTCATGGGTTCAGGCCCTGATCATAGCAATTTCTTTTACTGCAGTACGTTCCGTAGTTTCCGGAAGCAAACATAAGCAATCTGACCACAAGAATGAAGAAACAGTTGCACAACCAATGTGAAAAAATTAATGGTAATAATAATATTAAATAACTGCTAGATTGGCAGCACTTTTACATGTCATGAACTTGTTGTCACATATAACAGTCGCTGTACGTAGATGTAGAATCATTTCCAACGTTATATATATAAAAACGCATCAGCAGCGATTCAACCCATTACCCTTGAAACGACAAACTTACGCTCTATCGACTTCCTCGGGGCAGTTCAACACGACGTACTCTGACTGACATGTTTTCCTGTACTCCGTAGGACATGTGTTACTCGCTACTTCCCGTGTACGCACGTTTCCTGGACGAACAATATCGAAGTTTTGTTTGATACTCTTATCAGTATACAACGTTTGATACCGATCTGACTGACTTCTGAAGGTTTAAATTCTTCAAAAGTGAAACGCCAAGATCGCAAAATACTTCTTTATTTACAGACCGTTTTCGGTTAACTATGCCACCATCATATGGTCATATCAGAATTTATAAGTTGGTCATCTTACTTTAAAAAATGGAGATTAAGTATTATGTGCATCATACCACTTCGTCTGAATACAAAAATACATAAATTAAAACTTCGCACTTTTGATGTTTTAATTTATGTATTAACTCGACGAAGCTGACGGGGGTATGTCGTAGCTGAATATGTCGTCCAATTACGTAATTCAAGATGTACGTCTGGTGTCTCTTAATAGGGTCGGAGGAAAACTACAACAATCAGCCTAGCCTAAATTTTAATAGTATCTTTTATTTTAAAGTTTAGTCTAACATAACTAGTTAGAAATCGGATTATGTTTGGCCCATCCTATAAATTTACACATTTTGGCAAGATTTAGGCTGAATTCAGTTCACAATATAGAGGAGAATTTTCATTTAAGTTAGGCTCTAGTAGACTTTCGTTTACTGTTTTTAATTTCAGGGTAAATGAAATAAAAATAGTCCGGCTAGCAAAAATGTCATTCATTGACATCGTGATATTGCTGATCTACACTCATGCTATGCTCATAAATTAATGATACTTGCTGACTGTGGTTCCACACAGCGTGGCACCAAACAAAACTGCTTAGCATAGGCACTTAGGGAACACACACGACACAGATTTGTAAGTTCACGGTATTGGTGATAAGTTGAGAAAACTGTCCCGAAACACATGTGCTACAAAACGCTACAGTTTCCTGTGCCAGGCCGCACAACTGGTTGGCATACTCTGGATCAGGTGGTCGAGCAGCTGCTGGGGTAGAGCCTCCCATACTTGCACCAGTGCTTGCCGGAGCTCCTGAAGTATCCCAGGGGTTTGAAGATGTGTAGCGATACGTCGACCGAGAGCTTCCCAGACGTGCTCGATGGGGTTTAGGTCTGGAGAACAGGCAAGCCACTCCATTCGCCTGATATCTTCTGTTTCAAGGTACTCCTCCATGATGGCAGCTCGGTAGGGCCGTGCACTATCATCCATCAGGAGGAAGGTGGGACCCACTGCACCTCTAAAAAGGCGGACATACTGGTGTGAAATGACGTCCCTATACACCTGACCTGTTACAGTTGCTCTGCCAACATCGTGCAGGGCTGTACGCGCACCGATCATAATCATGCCAGATGAAAAGCCGTCGAGAATCATTGTTGAGACTATACCTGGACTCGTCCGTGAACATAACCTGGTACCACTGTTCCGATGACCATGTACTGTGTTCTTGACACCAGGCTTTACGGACTCTCTTGTGACCAGGAGTCAGTGGAATGAACCTTCCGGATCTCTGGGCGAATAAACCGTTTCTGTCGAGTCGTGTGTAGACTGTGCGTCTGGAGTCAACTGTTACAGTGACTGCGGCAAGGTCCCGAGCAAGGCTACCTGCAGTACTCCGTGGCCGTCTGCGGGCACTGATGGTCAGATATCGACCTTCTTGTGGTGTTGAGCTCTGTGGACGTCCCGTACTGTAGCGCCTGGACACGTTTCCTGTCCGCCGGAAACGTTCCCATAATCTTGAGATCACACTTTGTGAAACACGGGAGAGCAAATGCTGCGACCTGCTGTGTTTGACCAGCCTCCAGTCGCCCTAGTATTCTGCCCCTCATAACGTCACCAATATGTGTTCTTTAGGCCATTTTCAACACACACTCACCATCAGCACGTCTGAAAACGCATGCACACTTATTCGCTGCACCGTACTCTGACTGCCAGCAACACACTTCTGAGTATGTGCACTGCTGCCAGCGCCACCGTACGACGACCACAGGTCAAATGCACCGCATGGTCATACACCGAGGTGATTTAAAGCCACAAACCGCCCACCAGAGCGTTGTTTCACCATGCATCCTTAATTTATGAGCATGACTGTACATTGCAGTGTAGCGAAATTTTCGTAATTTATTTCTGAAAATGAAAAGCCAAGATCGCACATTAATAGTTTATTAAATGACGACCGGTTTCGGTACACTGTGTCACCATCATCTGGTCACATATGTGTTATAAGCTGGTCATCTTGTTAAAAAAAATTGGGTATAAAATAACGAGTGCAACATTGCACTTAGTCATTATATAAAAATACACAAGTTAAAAACATGACAGCTTACATATAGTGGTCCCTAGGTCAAGCACCTTTGCAGCCCTAACCATCGAATCGAGGGTAGTGCTCCTAAAAGCCCCCTCAATGCCCAGGAAGGTAAAGAGGGCATTTACTGAAAGTGTAGTGCTTTCTCCACCTTCCCAACAAGTTGGTGGAGAGCTGTCTCACATGGTTTACCTGACTGATGCGCACGCTGGTTTTTCCTATTGGATATAATATGCCACGACATCGCTCTGGATGACATCCAGTAACTCAGTCAATCAATACCAAGCGTAACAGTGGTGCGTTATTGACTTAGTCAATTTGTGAAGCTCTTTCTCTTGAATAAATCATCCAGTTTTTCTGTGTAATCTATGTCACACTTAGCGGTGTCTGCCCTATTCGTATAATTACTTTATGTAACGTGAAATTCTGTTTTCTTAGGGTGTATTTCGGTCTCTAGTAATTATTACATTGAGCGATAGATTGGTACTGTAACGAATAGTAGCTATTTTTAATAATCAACGTAAAAATTATGAACAATCACATTTCTTATGTTCAATTATTGTAACTTATTTTATAACCCACAGTCTTTTTCTCTATTTATCCCTATTCCATACACACGCGCACACACAATTACATGTAGTGTTCTTTTCTTTTTTTTAATTTTAGTCTTAGATAAGGGAGTATATGCCCCAAGTTATTCCCAATGATGATCCTTCTGTGTCATCATTAAATCGCCTGATAATATGCTGAAAAGAACTGCAACTCTACAGTATGTCAGATATCAAGCAGTCTCTAGCTTTTCGGGCAAACAATTAGAAGAACAGAAGTTGAATGGAGAGACTGTGGTACGAATTCAAAAACGGAATTTAGTACGTACGTCGACCTGTTCCATTATTTTGTTTACGTAGTCCGCGGATCGTTAGCACAGTGGTAGCGTGCCACATGATGAATCCAAACGTCACGGGTTCGATCCCCGCCAGTTCGCAGGATTTTTATCTGTCACTTTCCACTTCTTTCACCTCTGGCAGTGTTGCTGATGTGAAAAATACCGAGTAGCACCGTGGTTCGGAATTCACGTTTGGTCAGTTCGAATGTCGGAGGAAGGCAACGGCATACCACCTCCTAACAGGACCATGCATAGTATAGAACCTTGGTATTCAAACGTCTTCGGATTGTTGACTGCTTTACTTTACTTACTTTTAGTCCTTCGTATCCTTCCCCTAACATCACACACTCTTACATGTACAACACAGCAGGAACATCTGGCCGGCCGCGGTGGCCGAGGGGACTGAGGCGCTCCAGTCACGGTCTGCGCGGCCACTACGGTCGGGGGTTCGAATCCCCCCTCGGGCATGGATATTTGTGCCGTCCTAGTTCGTAAGTAGTTCATAAGTAGTTCGTAAGTTTAGGGACTGATGACCCCGTAGTTAAGTCCCATAAGCTTTACAAACATTTGAACATTTTTTTGAAGGAACATCTGTTTTCGTTAGATCAAAGTCGTTTTGTCCTGCTGTCCACAAAGATGCCTTCTGCACATTGTTCTCGGTAGTAGGAACCAAACATCCACCGATTCGGTTCACATTTTCACACCTGACTGAGCCTTATTTCTTTGAAATGAGGATTATCACACTTTTCTTAAAGTCTGAGTGTATTTCGCCTGTCTCATACATCTTACGCACCAGGTTAGTAGTTTTTTCATGGCTGGTTCTCACAAAAGTTCAAATGCTTGTAAATGTATGGGACTCGACTCCTTGGCTGTTAGTCACTAGCTTACAAACTACTTAAACTAGGTTAAACCAACATAAGACAACACAAACACCCTTGTCGAAGTGGGGACTCGAATCCCCGACGGCGAACGGCAGCAGGGCGTCTCAGTGCGTTCGGCTATTCCGCCACGGTGAGTCTCCCAGAGACGCCAGTAGCTTTCAGGGAATGTTGTCTATTCCAGGGACGCTGTTTACTTGATTTTCATCTACTTCCTCTTCCCTTCCTACAATATTGTCTCGAAGTTCATTTCGTTTCTAGAGCCCCTCTATTCACTTGTTCAACTTTTCAACTTTCCCTTCTTTGATCGAACTGGTTTTCCAAAAATTTTCAAATGTTTGTAAATCTATCGGACCAAACTGCGTGGTCATCAGTCCGTAGCTTACAAACTACTTAAACCTAGGTAAACTAACCTACGCACAAACACCCATGTCCCAGGGGGGACTCGAACATCCACGGCGAGCAACCGCGCACTCCGCAGCGAGACGCTTTAGATCGCTCGGCTACTCCACCGCGGCGAACTGGTATTCCATCTGAGTTCTTGATATAAATAGAGCTGTATTTGTTGTCTGTAAATGTCTCTCTTATTTTCCTGTAGGCGGTATCTATATTTTCCGTAATTATACATTATTCTACAGATTTTTATTTCCCTACTAGCCACTCCTGCTTGACCATTATGCACTTCATATGAGTCTCATCTCTTACTCGTCTGAACTCCATTGAGCCTGATTCATTCACTGCATTTTTATATCTTCTCTTTTCATCAATTAAATGTAGCATTTCCTGTGATATCGAAGAACTTTTGTAGTTCTTGCCTTGTCTTCCTACCTATTTGGTCTTCTGCTGCCTTCACGATTTCATCTCTCAAAGCTACATATTCCTCTTCTATGTTTTTACTTTCTCCAGTTAATATCAATTGTTGCCTAATGCTCCCACTGAAATTCTCAAGAACTAAGCTTCCTTGAATTTATTCAATAAAATATGAAATATTTAGAGTCTTGGTTCATACATTAAACTTTCCCGTGATGTTTCGTCTTCGAATTTTGGAGGCATCATTTAGTCGTAGTGTTAGTTCACCAGCAATATATCAAGAATGTGGAGGCGGAAATAGGAAAAAGTCAATAATACCAATAATAATTAATAATACTTAGAACAACACAAAACCAAAAGATATGTACTCTTCAGAATAAAAATAAAAAAATTATACAAAAATATAAAAGTCGACTAGTAAAGTTTCTTTCAAATAAAGTAGAACTTGCTTGTCTGGTGTTAAATAGACTACTATTCACAGTTGTAAAAGATGGCAAATTGTCTTATACGGAGTGTATGACTGCAACTGTGGATGGAGAGAAAAATAACGAAGAAGAAACAGGTATAAGAATAAATGCTGTAAGATCAGCCAGCAGCTAGAAAGAGACTCACAATAGGCGTCATACAACACTTTTTAAATACAGTTATACGAGGCGCGTCCAGAAAGTAAGTTCAGATTGGTAATAAAATGAAATTGTCCAGAGATACAGAAGAAACTTTTATTGCATAAAATTCTATAACTCTTAAACTACTTTTCCACATAACTGCCGAAAATTTGCAGGCATTTGTCATAGCGTGGAACCAGGTTTTGTATACCTTCTTCATAGAAACCTGCCGCCTGTGTCTTCAACCAGTTGGAAACAGTTTCTTTCAGCTCGTCGTCATTGGTGAAGTGATGACCGCCAAGGAAAGACTTGAGATGTAAGAACAGATGAAAGTCGCTAGGAGCGAGGTCAGGGCTGTACGGAGGATGGTCAGACACGTCCCAGCCAAATTCCTGTAGGAGATTTTCCGTCACATTTGCAGTGTGTGGTCGTGCGTTGTCGTGAAACATCACATTTGGTCCGTAAACATCGCAAATTTGCCGATAAATTTCACTTGGTTTCACTTTCCTCGCATCTAGAAACCGAATCACCGACCCGATTTCACAGGCGGCGGGATTTTCAATCAACTCCGACATTTCAAACAAGCACAACAAAGCGTACGTAACTGATAGCGATCTCCAAATGGCGCATATCCTTCTCCTTGATACACATCGCCTACAGCGCATGTGCGGAACCGCAATCGCAGCGATGCAGCGGAGATAAATTGAAATGGAACTTACTTTCTGTACGCGCCGCGTATTAGTCGGATTGAACAAAAGATTATCAATTCCATCTGCGAGGTTATTATTTGCGCTGTCGCAAGGCCGAGAATTACTCAGCGGGGACTGGGTCTAGAGCACTTTATTTTTTTTTTTTCCAAACTGTTCGAATGTGCGACCAGCTTGCAAGTAGAAACATTCCGGCGACCCCCACCAAGAATAAATATTCTGGATATCACACCCCCGTCAATATTACGTACCCTAACAAAACCACTTTAATGGCTCTAAAACAACGAATTTTTCTTTTTCTTTCTGTCGATACAAGTTTTTTGTGAATTGTAGCACATAATGTAGACTTAGATATATAATTTTTTATCTGTATTCGTCCTTGATTACCGACAGATATATAAACTTGACATGATGCATGTCAGGCATGAGTCAGAAAGAAAGGTCTCACAATTTGTGATGAAGTAGATTCTTTTCCGAATTACTCGGATTTAAAAGTTTCATATCAGCGCACACTCCGCTGCAGAGTGAAAGTTTCATTCTGGAAACATCCCTTAGGCTGTGGCTAAGCCATGTCTCCACCATATCCTTTCTTCCAGGAGTGCTAGTCTTGCAAGTTTCGCAGGAGAGCTTCTGAGAAGTTTGGAAAGTAGGAGGCGAGGTACTGGTGGAAGTAAAGTTGTGAGGCGGTGTCGTGAGTCGTGTCGGGGTAGCTCAGTGGTAGAGCGCTTGCCCGCGTAAGGCAAAGGTCCCAGGTTCGAGTCCCGGTTCCGGCACGCAATTTTAATCTGCCAGGAAGTTTCATATCAGCGCACACTCCGCTGCAGAGTGAAAGTTTCATTCTGGATACTCGGATTTAATTGTTCATTTAGCTATCGATTGGTTCCTGAAAGGTTTTCAGGCTTTGAGCTTAATCATCGTTAAGACGCTATAAGCACTATAAAACAATCTATGCCCATAATACTTTATGCATGGCTGTTAATCAGCGACTGTACTATATTAGACTTTTATAAACAACTACAGCCCTCAGTCGCAAGTTACAATTGAAAGTAACCCAGGCTTCAGTGTCACGAAGGACACCTTCTTCAGACAATAGGAGATGCCTGTTTTTCTATAACAAGATCGATTGCTAGACGAAATCCTTAGAAAAAAGTGCAACAGAAGAAGCTAAAAAGTTGTTCTTGCATTTATCCTGATAGTATTGAAAACCTAGAAAGTGTGCACAGTCGCTTACTACACTAGCACATCCAGTTGCTTCTCAACCATCACAGCGACTGCTGTTCCCGTTTTATGGTATGACTGTCTGCCTACGGCAGGCATGTTATGGTTTTCAATTTCTTTGAGTTGATATGTAATTTTTAACCTGTTTACCTCCTATTGTCTAAAGAAGGTGTCCTTTGTGACAGTGAAACATGGGTTACATTCAATTGTAACTTGCGACTCAGGGCTGTACTTGTTTTAAAAAAGTCTAATCTTTGTCCAATTAAGATTTAATGTTAATGAATTACAAACTTTTAACATAATATAAGTATCCCTAAGGCATGGTCATGGCTGGTTGCCTCATGGTGCATGGTGCAACCACTGTACTTCCTCCTGTGACGGCGACCCTCCGACCTGGGGGTCGCGATCGAAAACCACTGATTTACAGCAGGCTTGCCCCGGAGGCGGCTAGACGAGCACGAGCGCTCATGCTCGCTCGCTGCCCGGGCCATGAGCGCTCGCGGCTGAATGGGGCTGAATGCTCCGGCGTCGTGGCATACGGCAGCGCAGGGGAGATGTAAACAAGAGTTGTCTACAGAGACGTAAACACAACGTCGTTCCGGCGTAGCTTTAGCTGTGAGCGTGCATGCTCACTAAGCAGTACATAACGTACAGAGCACGTCTTTTCAAGTCGAAGATCTTTAGTACCATGGCTTCAAAGCAAAAAGAAGACACATCAACGCCAATGTACAACATTTCAGTGCAATAAGAGTATATGTTTCTCATGCGCGACTGTCTGAAAACGCTTAGTATGACGATCCCCATTTAATCTGGGCTACCGTCATAAAAATGAATTTATGATGATAATTCAAAATCAAATGTTTGTTAAGCTTATGGGACTTAACTACGGGGTCATCAGTCCCTAAACTTACAAACTACTTATGAACTACCTTATACTAAAGACGGAACACATATCCATGCCCGAGGGGGGGATTCGAACCCCCGACCGTAGTGGCCGTGCAGACCGTGACTGAAGCGCCTCAGTCTCCTCGGCCACCGCGGCCGGCTGATGATATTTAATTTGAAACTTAGACACGAGTTCGCTTTGAAGAATTTTTATTTCTATAACAGATTCATAATGTACAACACCTTCAGCACCAGAACCGTCAACAACAACCAATCCAGACCATCTGTTCGTCTGACTTATATAGAGTTAATGACAATTAACATTGTCATAACAATGACTTGTAATTATTGGTATATAATTAAATTTTTCAAAATACAATAGTTTGATGAAATTTAAAGTTTCAAATCGATACTAGATCTTTAACTGGATAGAAATCGTAAGACAAAATAGTTTTATGTTTCAAGAAATTGATAAATTACAGCATTATTTAAAAATAGGATTGTATTAAATAATCGAACTTCTAGAACATACTATATTGTTACTTAAAATTTGTAAATAATGCTTGACAATCAATCGTGAATAATTGATTTATTAGATGTACTGAAATCTGGTCAGGCCATAAATACTACGAATTTTATTGGAATTTAATAAAGGGAATAAAAGGAAACGGATTCTTAGAGGTAGAAACAATGTGGTTGATATAAGGAAGAAAACTGGTATCCTGAGCTTCACTATAGGGAAAAGGTATCCTGTACTTCAGTAGACCGTGGCTCATGTTGTTACATGTTTCTTATGCGCGACTGTCTGAAAATGCTTAGCATGAGACAAAATTCTTACCACAACGAAAAAAAAATTAATTTACAACGGTATTACAATACCTTCATTGCGAAAGATTATTGGCAGCACTTGTAAGAAGAAGAGCGGAAAGAGGAGGTCCAAATATTAAAGAACGTACTACCAACAAGAAGAGGGTCTGACATGTGGGTCACCGATTTCGATCGAATTTTGCATGCTCGTTCTATATTGAGTACTAGTTGAAAACCCGGCGTTGCCCCGGAATTTATTTATTTAATCGAGCCTTGAGTTAGTACTTTTCCTGTCCACTCTCTCTCTCTCTCTGTCCATACCTTTTTTTTTCTAAAAACATGTTAGATTTATCGGAGAATATATAAGAAATAAGAAATCACACGTAAAATGCACTCGTTTCGAAGAATCCAATCACAAAATTCAACAATAATATCACAGATCGATCACTTGATGTAATTCGCGAAACGTAAAATCGATTTTTTTAAAAGAGATGTATTAAAATAAATTTCTTTTTTACTGCTTTATATACTTATTCTTATATTTCCTTATTCGTATGCTTATCCTTACAAAGAAAGAGCTGAAGACATTGTAGCACGCTTAGACCAAAGATATGGTCTGTGGCATCACGTTTCGCTGTATGTAACCTTCTTGCTATAGGGTCGCTGGCCTTCAGTCCAAATTTTTTTTATAATTTGACGAATTTCAACCATCATAGCTTCCACTCTCTTATAGCTATCGGCATGGAAGTGCTATGGTGGAGATTTGGGACAACAATTACACACAGACCATTCGTTTGCGTTCTGTAGCTTTCGCTGCAAAGTGAAATATTAACACACACACACGTAGAATTTTATATTTTTTTAAAATGTTTGTAAAGCTTATGGGACTTAACTACGGGGTCATCAGTCCCTAAACTTACAAACTACTTATGAACTACTTACGAACTAGGACGGCACAAATATCCATGCCCGAGGGGGGATTCGAACCCCCGACCGTAGAATTTTATATACACCGATAATTTCATCCCAGTACACTGTACTCTTTTATCATTATCAACCCTCAAGCAAGAATGCAACCAATAAAACCATTTTCAAAGAGTAAATATAATTTTCAAAGAGTAATAATTGTTTCGCGTTTCGCGTTATAGTCATCAAATTACTAAATATGAATCAGATCGCTATAAAACCGTGCCTAAAACCTTTCTCAGGTATAAATTAGTAACTGTACAAATATTTAAGTCTCTGTGTCTTGTCGTTCGGACGTGATAAGCGTACACCGAACAGACATTCATATATATATATATATATATATATATATATATATATATATATATATATATATATATATATATAGATAGATAGATAGATAGCTATCCGATGCCATAAAACCGTGCCTAAGGCTTTCCTCGGGTAAACATTAGTAACTGTACAAATTTTTAGTTCTTTATGTCTTGTGGTGTTCGGACGTGATAAACGTACACCGAACAGACATTCACATTTATAGATATAGATACATAGACACGTGTTGCGTTTTTTTTTTTTCCCTGCTTGAAACTCAGTAGTTTTTGTAAATCAAGGTCAAATTTGATGGTGGAAAATTGCGTTTTCAATGCTATGTATTGAAGATCGTCTCAAGATGAGCCAAAAGTTAATAATTAACGTTTTTGTGTCTGCGTGCTATAGCTTTGGTACTCGTGAATATGAACGATATTCCAAGCGCCGTCGCCGGTTGAGCGGTCTAGAGCTTCGACTGTTGATCCGTGCATTCACGTTCAAACCACCTTCATAACAATTTCTTGTTAGATTTTTTTTTATATGTACTTGATAATATTCTCATATTGCAATAACTTTCCTTGGCTAATTTTGAAGTAGAGGATTGGTAAGTATGATTAACATTCAATTAAGTGCATTATCTGTTTATAGCTGTTTCATTTGTGTACACAGTAAAAAAAGAATAAAAATATGAAATGTATTTTGTCTTTCATCCATCAGCAATCTGTTTCATTCATAAGAAATAAATCGTATTTTCTCTTTCATACGTAAGTTTCTTACAATTAATTTGTCACAAAAATGTTCAAATGTTTGTAGAACTTATGGGACTTAACTACGGGGTTATCTGTCCCTAAGCTTACAAACTACCTATGAACTAGCTAAGACTAAGGACGGCACAAATATCCATGCCCGAGGGGGGATTCGAACCCCCGACCGTAGTGGCCGTGTAGACCGTGACTGGAGCGCCTCAGTCCCCTCGGCTACCGCGGCCGGCTAATTTGCCACAGAATGGATTATTGTACGACGGAGAAGTGTAACATCTCTGGAGAACTATCAGCGACCAACTGCCCGACAATTCCCCGTTGTGAAGTTACTTTGTTGGGATTCCTGCCTCCCCTCACTGACCCTCAGGACTCGACCACTACCGGTAGCCACGGCGAGCCGGCCGACAGCTCACTGCAGTGGCGCGAGCAAGAGCCAGCTCGCTCGAACAGATTGCTGAGCAGGCACGGGGCTGCAGAGGCAGCCGCATGCCGCGGGCAGAGTGTGTCCCACGTAGCGTTACGTAAGGAGCGGCTAGGAGGACGCTGGACCAGGCGGCGGCCCGGGGGCGCGGAGGTCTGCGAGCCGTCTGGCCGAGCTAGCGAGCGGGAGCCGCGGAACCAGTTGTCAGGAGAGAACGGGGGGGGGGGGGGGGGCTGGCCAGCCGCGGCACGCGCACGCGCGAGGAGCAAGAGGGGGGGGGGGGGGGAGCGACCTCCAGCAGAGCGCGCTGCACCGCCACCGGCCGCCGCGCCTACGCGACGAATACCCAGCGACGTCTCAATAATTGCAAGACGTCTGCACGTGCTCCAGGCCTGTCCAGGAAGTCGGGGACTGCCAAGTACTGACTAGCCTGGTATCGCCTTTGCCACACGTAACATCTTGACCGTAAACACTGTGTTTCAAGCAGACTGTCAACGAAGGAAAGAAGGAAGTAATGGAATCTGTAGAGGCAGAGGCAGCCACGTCGCTAGTTTCAAATTGCTTCACTTAGCCTGCTTTCGGCAAGTCTAAGTTGCCAATGTTCAAGTCCCTCAACATTTAAATATTATAGGGTAATATTTCGTCTGAAAGAAGTACGCAATATAATTTTCACATAATTTTTGCTTGTTATAGAGCATTGAGCATGATTTGTTATAAAAACCAAAGCTACAATTCTATAGAAAACAAATTTATATAATATTTTGTAACATATCACTACTCGATATAACATACTGTACTCATTTTCATATCTTTGCTGTCAACCAAAGACTTTGTTTTATCTTTGGAGTGTGTCTTGCACTCACAGTTGTTGCGTCTAAAGAGTCGAAGTGTGACCCTCGTGTGGAGAGGAGTCGGTGTGTGACCCTCGTGCAGGATACTGTCGGGTTAATCTGTCTGTGTGTTAGTCTCGAAGAGTAAAAATTCAGTTTTGAAGAGTCGCAGCCAAGTCTGCAGATAGAAAATTTTGTATGGAAATTTATGTCTCAAATAAGGTAAACTTGTACTTTTCTATTGTTATGTATGGTAGCCTGTATGTAGCCTATATTGTAGTTGGTTTGTCTTTTGGGTAATGAATACTGTTTAATTCAGCTCGCATTTATCATTTATCCCTGTGTCATTTTACCAGTTCCTCGTTCCTTTCACCAATTTAAATTGCTATCCATTCTGATCATTGTTTCTTATGATAGAGTTGCATAATTATTGTGTTTATAAATTTGTATGGTAATTAGAACAGTTCAGTGTAGGCATTTTGTGATGATCAGTTGGTCTATTAATGAGAGCAGGAAGTAGTTTGTTCATAATTGCAGTAAAGATCATAGTTAAAGATTTTCTCAGTCTCAATGAAAATTCAGATTGTTAAGGTTGTTAATGTTAGTAACAGTTAAAGTGATTTGTTTGATTAGAAGAGAAGTAGATCACGTAAAGAGATGAGACATATTTGCAGTGTGTGATACTTGAAATCTTCACCAGATTTGTAGAACATTTTTATTACATTGAATCCGTATGGTAATTGTTGTACAAATAGGCACATTATCAAGTGCAGTGATCTTGATATCCAATTAATATAAAATATTCTTATTCGGCATCCTGTTAATTCAAGTAACAAAATTACCACTGTAGTAGCACTTTCTGTTCGCTCTCGCAGTCGAATTATACATGTATAGTCTGGCTGCTGGTATATGCTGCACGCTAACAGATCTGAACATTTCATTTGCTCACATTGTTTTTCACACACGAGATTAATGTGTAGACCAATTACGAGTTTAATTACTGTTGACTTATTAACAACTGTACAATTTAAAGTGTTATCCGTTGCGCACCAAACTAAACCACATTTACGTAAGATCATTGCATCCCATGTCAGTTGCAATTTATTCTAACAGGGCAAAGGAAGGTACTAAGTCTCATTGCTTAGTGAAATTATTTTGTTACCAAAACCACAACATAACATTTATTTGGGAATTTTAGCGGAGACGGTCTCTTAACAAAAACAGTGACAGGATCGCCCCACAAACACATACTTCTTTTCATTACAAACAAACACACACCACTTTTACGTCACATTTACATTCATATGTGTTTGTCGAAAATAAAACATTTTTTCCGTCTATTATAAAATATGGTGCAATCGTATCGCAAGCCCATCGCTCAGAACGTTTGTTTACATATTTTATAATAGACGCAGAAAAAAAATTTTTTTTTTTTCGACAAACCCATATCCAAGAAGAGAGCGTAAATGTAACGAAATATTATCATGTAACATTTAAATGTAAGGGACTTCAAGATGGCCGCTTAGGATTGCCGAAACCAGTCTAAATCAAGCAAATTGAAACCAGCTTACTGGGTTCTTCTGTTTATGCAGATTCCAATACAAGATAGTAGATCGCTCCCCCGCTCCCCCTTCCCCCCACCCACAGCTTGAATGATGTCTAGCGTATACAGAAAGAAGAAAGCGTAGCGTTTAATGTCCGGTCGACAGTCTGGTTATTAGATACAGAGCTCATGCTCAGCACCTAATACTTGCATCGAAAATATTGCGAAAACGGAAAGTGCGATTGATGTGCGGTTTTCACAAAATGGATCGCTGGTCAAGGACTCGTATTGTCAGCCAATAAACAGATTTTAAAAAAACCTAGAAAGTGTATTTTTATGCAAACATACAAGTTTTCTAAATGGAACAATGGTTGTTTCTGTTATGCACTGAAATTTTTGACACCAGCTGTGTTCAAAGAATTTTGAATGACATTTTTATCATTACAACCATTAAAAGTTTTGGGAGCGGAGGCTACGACAGCGTAGCTGACTGGCTGGTGGTCATGAGAGAGTGGGCCGTGCACCAGGCCAGGCAGCTATGCTATCGCAGCCTCCGCCCCCGAAACTTTGAACGGTTGTAGCTGCCAAACTAAACGTGACAAAAATGTCTTCAATATTCTTTGTGTACAGCTGGTATCAAAAATTCCAGTGCATGATAGATATAACATTGTTCCATTTATAAAAACTGTATTTTTGCATAAAAAATACAGTCTCTAAGTAATATTACAATCTGTTTGTTGGCTAAAAATACGAGCCCCTGACTACCAATCCATTCTGTGAAAACCGCACATCAATCGCACTTTCCGTTTCCGCAAAATCTGCGGTGAAAGTGTTAGGTGATTCACCCATATACGAGGATGGAGAAGGAAAACGGCCGTGCCCTTCCAGAGGAACCTACCGCCATTTGATTTAGGAATTCACGGGAAACTTAAACCTTGATGGCCAGAGGCGAATTTCAAGCGCCCTCCTCCTCCATCTTGTCACATGCCTGTGTCCAGTGTCCTAAAAGAAAAACAAAAACAAAAACAAAACAAAAAGTTCAAATGTTTGTAAATCTAAAAATCTAAGGGAGTACATTGGTCATCAGTCCCTAGGCTAACGAACTTACGCTAACTTAAAATAACTTATGCTAAGAACAACACAAACACACATGCCCGACGAAGGACTGGAACCCTTGACGGCGTAAGGCCGTGCGCACGGCAGTAGGGTGCCCCAGTGCGCACAGCTGTTCTGCCGCGGTTCCTGAATGAGGATGCAAAGTTAGGACAAATGCTCTGTAAAACGCCTTGGCGGCGTACGCCCTTTACAATCGACTATTAAAACTAGATCGGCGATCAGGTTTAGCCTCACAAGTGACCATCAGAAGTGTAAATAACGGATTTTGATGCGTCTCGGGCATGTTGCAGAAAGAGGCAGGCCCTGAGTGTGAGGCTATACGCTTTTTTAGTGAATGGCCTTGGTTTTTGAGAAAATTGATGTTGAAGTGCACTGCGCGATGTAAGATGCGTAACGTTAGCCACGTCCCGACGCAGTGAGGATGGCGTAGCATTTCAGGTCCCCGTGGGTTTTTTTTTTTTTTTTTTTTTTTTTTTTTTTTTTTTTTTTTTTTTTTTTTTTTTGGGAGGGGGGCATAGCAAGAGATGTAGGCACAAGCGTGTAAGATTTTGTAATAATGTTCAAATGTTTGTAAAGCTTATGGGACTTAACTGCGGTGTCATCAGTCCCTAAACTTACAAACTAGCTTATACTAAAGACGGCACAAACATCAGCGCCCGAGGGCCGATTCGAACCCCCGACGGGGAACGGCCTCGCGCATCACAGCATAGCGCCTCAATGCGCTCGGCCATTCTGCCGCGGCTTGTAATAATGACGTGAAGATTAAATTACTACGATAAAATTGAATATTTCTTACTGATTTCACGCAATGTGCTCTGTTGATACTGTATCTAATAAAATGGAAAAATGTCAGAGTTATTCATAGTTTTGATGGTCCCGTTGCCAGATGATTGGTGGTTCATCCTATGTCAGATGTCAGATCCCATCATGGACGGCAGCATAGGCCTAAAAGTGAAATTAGGTGTTCCGTTCAAGCAGGTGAGGACAGAGGGAGTGTCTAAAGGTGGGAATGTGCTTCACCACGCTTGGACGTAACTCATATGGCATTAATACCAGCAGTACCGTTCCCAGTTCTAAAGAAGGGCACGAAACAGGTGGAAATACAATATTTCAACCATGTAACTGGTTTCTTGCTCGACAACAAATTATACACTTGCGTAGGGTAGACAAATACTAAATTGAGATTAGATGTTACTAATTCTCATTCTGAGGTTCGAGTCCTCTGTGGAGCATGGGTTTGTGTGTGTGTCTGTTGTTTTTAGCATAAGTTAGTTTAAGTAGTTTCTAAGTCTAGGGACTGATGACCACTTCAGTTTGGTCCCGTAGCTTTACTGACATTTGAACAATTGAAAGCTTTTATTTCTTCTACTTCAAATTTAATTGTTCTGCAAATATTTCCTTAGTTTCCGCTACTACTTCCTTGTTGTATAGATTGAAAGGCAATGGGGGAAGCCTAAAACCCTGTTTGACTCCATTCCCAAACACTGCTTCCCTTTCGTGCCATTTTACTCATCATAACCTAACTCTGCTTTCTGCAAAACACATTAAAATAGAATTTCTCTCAACAAAAAAGTATAAAAAATAAATGATAACAATAATAGCAATAGCAAGGACTGCACATACGCAGTACATAGACACAGTCAGAAAATTAAAAAGACAAATACGAAACAAACATAACATTTGCAAAGTAACCAAAAATCTGCAAAATATACAACTCCCAAACAAACGAAAACACGAAGCAAAACAAAAATGGTACACCATGAATAGCATATATAAATATTAAAATTGTCGCAAACATACTGAATACACAATAACTCGATATAACATAGCATGTAAAACATTCCAGTATCTACAAACAACTCTATAATCGACGATAAAGAAAGACAAATTCTAAGGACCAGAAATATACAAAGCTATGTATAGCAATGAAAGCAGGAATGACCATACAAAGTAAACATCAGATGTTGAAAGTATGAAACAAATTGCTCCAC
Organism: Locusta migratoria; assembly: GCA_026315105.1. Taxonomy (NCBI): domain Eukaryota; kingdom Metazoa; phylum Arthropoda; class Insecta; order Orthoptera; family Acrididae; genus Locusta; species Locusta migratoria. Next base: position 53,013,322 of record CM048746.1, on the reverse strand, counting down.
ATTTCACATTTGCCGAGCACTTATAACAACACAACCATCAGCCAACCAGAATAAACCAAGACATGAAAATGACAGAACCAAGAACGAAGATAAACACATCATGAAACACGAAAAAGATACAAAATCGAGAAAGCTATAATCGAGAATGGACAAGTAATAAATGAACAGACGAACATGAATGAAAACTCGCTGCTAAACTTAATTATTCGCACACACACACACACACACACACACACACACACACACACACACACAAACAAACAAACAGCGCGCACACGTACACACTCACATGAAGCAAAGGCAGCACAAATACACATTCGACAGTAACACCACGATAAAGAGAAACATCACATATAGAAGTTGAAATCACTACACTGCATACTCGCGTGGCGCTTGAACAACAACCGCAATGAATATTTTGGTAAAAATAGAAAACAGTTTTGGTTGCAATCGAGTCTGTCTTTTTACCAAAACATATAGAAATAAACGTAGGCTTAGTCCTAGAAAGAAACATGCCAAAGAGAGTTATGGAAAAAGAAAAATTAGTCAATCACAGGCAACAACACTTGTAGAACAGCATCTTAGTAAAATCAAAATATCGTTACTCATAGAAAAACGCCAGAATTTTAATATTCTAGAGTACCAGAAACGTAAAAGACGAAATAATGTAAAAATTATCTGTATATTTCGGGCCACTGAATATGCCTTGTAAATAATGGCGGCACGCTTAAGAAAAAAAAACTGTTGTTTATTTCAGTTGCATAGATGGTTCATATAAACAAATATCTGCATGTTAATCCAAGCAACTGAGGAAAAGAACAGCAAAGAACTAACGATGTAAATGCTCAAATAACGGCACTGTTCACACTTGACGAGTGATTTATCAAATTTAATTTTTTTAGCTTATTGAAGCGCGTTTCCTGTACACTTTAAAATTGAAATTGTTCAAATCGGTTCAAACTTTGTTCGAAGGTAGATAATGAATAAGACCTTCTAATTGGCAGCTTCTATCCACTGCGATAGCTATTCAACTAGACGAGAATAAACGTTGATAACGATAGTAAAAAATTTTCTATCACAGCACAGTACAGGGCGAAGTACCCTAACCAGAATAAAAGGTCTAAATTTCAATCCAGCTATCGCATTATATGGCAGCTTCAAGATCATTTAAATAAATTAATGTCGACATAATGTCACACGTTGAATTGCGCCCTGTGTAACATGTTACGTTTTCTGTTATATACATCACCTCAACACGCATTATGTCACACGACGTTGTATACGAAGACCCGTGAAATCTTTTCACATCATTCATTATCGTATGCCATCACATCAGATACAATACGACAAATGGTATAATATCATCGAATATGACATAACTCATGTAATTCAATGTGACAAGTCACTGAAGTTTGAGGTGCTTACTTCCCAGTTCAGGGAGTATTGGCCACGCATTGCAGTGAGTTGTTGAAGAACGAATACGTCAAGATTTCTTTATTTAAGTGTGTTTAAAGTTGTGCGATAAGTCGAGAACGTAGTGCTCCTCTTTTACATGTTTGATTCTGACCAGGGCACAGTTGCTTTTTGTTCTGCTGCGATACGAGCGCGTTTCGTTCGGGTTAGTTTCTTTTTTTTTCCCTTCCTTTTGTGCCTCGCGAGAGACTACTACAGTACAGAGTAGCCTTAGAACATCGCCTTATCGGAACGTTTCTCGCGGCGTAAAATATTGCTGCGCTACAGAGATTTGGTGTTCCAGAACGTAGGTGTTTCCATTACTTTGATACCCATCGGCAGTTGGGTATCGTTCCCTCAGAGCAGTGTTCTCGGACCGCGTGCAACGGCCGTGCTTTCCCGCGAAGAAAGATGGTCGGCGTACCAGGGAGATTCGGTAATAGCGCGGCGAGGACCGATTAATCACGTGGAGAGGATCGCGGGACGGCAAGGAAAGGAAAGAGAAGGTAAAGGAACCCGTCCAGAGCGCCTGCCTGCGCTTGTCGTGGGCGGCGGGCCATAACAGAGCAGCCGAACCCACAGAATGGGGAAGACTGAAGCCGAGGATTCAAGACGAGCAGCAGGTGAAGGGTGCCACGGCAGTCCCTTGGGGGCCAAGGTTAATGGGACGCAACCGTATATGTAAATACTTATTTAAAAAAAAAAATCAAGTGTTCAAATGTCTGTTAAGCTTATGGGACTTGACTGCGCGGTGATCAGTCCCTAAACTTACATACTACTTATGAACTACCTTATACTACAGGCAGCACAAACATCCATGCCCGATGGAGGATTCGAACCCTCGACGTGGAGCGGCCTCGCGCATCGGGGCATAGCGCCTCAATCCGCTCGGCCACACTTAAAGAAGCAAACATCGACATAATGGACACGCACAACGTAAAATTATACAGGAACAAATTCAGAAGATGATCTTCAGGGAAGTAGAAAAAAGAAAAAAAAAGCAGCCTCGCGACATCGAGGAGCTCCGAAGGCAGAGATCAGAACGCATGAAATTAATGTGTGCAGAAGCAAGAAAGCAAGAATTGATGTATTGATTTAACGTGCTCTGTAAAACTGTCATTTGAATATAAACTGCCTGGCTTTTGCCGATGATATAGCCATCATAAGTAATAACAGAAAATAAGTCAAAGAAACCCTAGAGACACTACATGAAATCACAGTCAGAACAGGACTACAAATTTCGTATGAAAAAAAAAAAAAAAAAAAAAAAAAAACAGTACATGGACACGAAATACACAGACAGAAACCCATTTGTGACAAAGTATGGAGAGATAGCACAAGTAGAATGTTTCAAACACCTGGGAGAGATTATACAGAAAACACGATTAAATTCAAAAGCCAATGAAGAAAGAGTTGCAAGCTTACAGACTTACATGGAACCAGTACAATAAACGAAGTATCTCTGTTAATGCCAAATTAAAACATTACAAAACAGTACTCTTACCAGAAGCCTTGTGAAATGGAAAAGCAAGAGAGGAAAATTCTAAGGAAGACCTTTTGGGCCAGTTTAGAGACAGGGGATCTGGATAAAGAGACCGACAAAAGAACTGTACAAACAGATAGAGACAATTAAAGATAACATCAGAAAAAGAAGGGCAAAGTTTTATGGTCACATTTATAGGATGAATGAAAATAGACTGATCAAGAAGATTTTTAACATTGTGATGAGTGATACGATAAAAACTAACTGGGCAAAGAAAACCATGGAAGACCTCAAGAAACTGCATTTTTCTACAGAAGAAATAATAAACAGAGAAAAAAAATCAGGAAACAGAAATTCGAAGAAACACCAAAAGAGAAGAAACCAGGAAAGTAGTAGACAGAAGAGATCTTCACAGTGAATATATGAGAAGTTTTTGGGAAGAGAAAAGAAAGAGACAAAGAAAGTGCCATGAAAATTGATTGTGCTTAAAAGCTCTCCTAAATGGGGAATTAACGATAATAATAATAATAATAATAATAATAATAATGAATGTTTGTGTGTTCGTATTTTATGCGCGGCCGTACCGTTCAACCGATTGTGAAGAAACTTTGCCAACATATTGCTTGCACTTTCGCGATAGTCTTAGGCATCATTAAATGACTGTACGAAAAATAGTTCAGAAGAAACAACGTAATAAACCATGAAATGCGCGGAAAAGTGCTTCACCATGCGACGTCTGCTTCTAAACCACTGCACCGATTTCAACCAAATTTGGTACACGTATTCCTCCCATGAGGTAACAATTGACGGTAGGGGTTCCAGTGTGGACAGCTGCCCCTAAAGATAATTAGTTTATGAACATGGTAAATTTTTTTGACCTGAAATACAAGGAAAATTATCAAACAAGGATCCGCAAAATATTGAAAAATTACGTAAAAATAATATGAGAATATAACAATGTTTTTTATTTACTACATCACGTGTACGGGAACAATATTTTGTCCCTAAGTCATTGTCGCCCGTTATTCGTCTTCACCAATGATGTTTTACCTCGTTTCTGGTACCCTGTCATTACTGTCATACTGCCGCTAGTATAACGTTAAACGATGCAGCCTTTTTCGAGACGCATACTCCAACAAACTGAAAACCAATGAGTTGGACTGCCTGAGGTCTGAGAAATCACTCACTTCACCAGGCATCTGTGTTGAGCGTCGCAGAACAAAACGTATTTTATGCTGCAAGGTAATGTCCAAGGCTTCGGACGTCAATCGCGCACCGCCATGGTACCAGAGATATGTTCCATGGTATCAGAGATTAATACAATGCTTGCATTGTCTTTGGATGACCTTTCCGGACATGATCTACTACGCCCTTGTAACAGTGTTTTTCAGCCTGTGGGTCGCGATCCCCAGTGGAGTGGCAAAGTCTTGGTCGGGGGGTTGCCATCACAGAAAGAGGTAGTTGCACCTTGATATAACCAGACCAGTGCATGTCTGAATACTACTAGTTTGGTAATACAGAAACATAGGCCGAAGTGAAATTTATTTCATGTTAAAAGTATGTAATTCATCGTTCAATTTTAATTCTGAATTGAATAGTTCGTAGATTTTTTTTTAGTAAATACAGTGAGTTAACGATGAATAAACCCAAATCCTGGAACCTTTTCAGGAACCAATCGATACGTAAATGAACAAGATGTAATAAATGAATTTAAAAAATTCGGAAAAGAAACTACTTCCTCACTGGCTATACAGTGGGACATTTCTTAATGAGCACAATTCGCTTCAACCTCATGCCTGAAATACGAAACATTCGTTGTGCAAAATTTATATTTCTGTCCGTAATAAACTAAATATAGGTGTAACGCCTTCTATTTAGAAAAATACACAAAGCAACGTCTAACAATTTTCTAGAAAGTTTATTAAGAGAAAGAAAATTCAATTAATTGCCTTTGAAACGCCAAAATAGTTTTGTTAAGGTTCGTAATAATGACGGGGATAGAAGTTCTCCAGAATACTTATTCTTGGAAGGGACTCGCCGGAATATTTTTACTTGCAAGGTGGTCGCACTTTCAAAAAGGTTGAAAAACACTGCCTTGTAGTATATACTGCATAGTAACTTTTTGGTGTGGAACAGCAACCAGCCACAATTGGTTTTATTTACCAACTACAACTGGTTTTATTTACCAATTGTGACTGGTTGCTGTCCCACACAAACAAGTTATTTCACTTAACAGCCATGCTCATAAACATGTCCGCTTATGAAAAAAAAAATCATACTGCATAGTGTTCGTGTTATTTTGGCCACGACCCGTTTATAGAAAAATTCGTATATCATTTACTGTAGGGGTCTTGAAAATGGCGCTATGCCGAAACAAATTTCATCGGTATTAAATAGCCGGCCGCGGTGGCCGAGGGTACTGAGGCGCTCCATTCATGGTCTGCACGGCCACTGCGGTCAGGGGTTCGAATCCCCCCTCGGGCATGGATATTTGTGCCGTCCTTAGTTGTAAGTAATTCATAAGTAGTTTGTAAGTTTAGGGACTGATGACCCCGTAGTTAAGTCCCATAGACTCTAAAAACATTTGAACATTTTTTGGTATTAAATAACAGCAGCACAAGACAGCTAAATATTCAATATTCCCTTCGCCGACCCAATGTGTTGTGCGTGTCCATCTGGAAAAGAACCTCTTACAACTTACGCAGCAGTTGATTTCTTCATACTAGAGCCTGTCGCACCGTCATACACGAGTAAGCTGGGAGTTCTTTTTTTTTTTTTTTTTTAAGCAGCGATGTGAACATGTTGCCATCCTTCAACCTGTGTGACAGACTGACATTTTTATAATTAGAGTTTGAAACTGCACTTAACAAGAAAAAGAAAGGAGAAAAAATGAGGTCGATGTGCGCAGTTGAAGTCGTGCACGCGTTTCGCATTCCTGCTACGTCGTCAGGGGGCAGTAACTCTTGAATCGCTACGCTGTCTTCACAAGCTAGCCGCAGCCGGCCTTTTAACTATAGGCGAGACCCAGCACTTTGACGGGAGCAACAAAACCGTCCATTAACCGGTGTTTTTATCTGATTGTACGTAACGTCGCGTTAGTGCGACTCCGGTCAGATAAATTAAGTCGCAGCCATCAAGAAAGTGCGTCTTGTTCCAGATACATCACGCCGTCCGCTCTGTGTGATTATTACTGTTCTGTGTGTGAGTGTGTGTGTTTGTGTGTGCGTGTGTGTGTGTACACTGAAGGAACTGTAGGCTGGGGAGATATATGTCTATGCGAATTACATTCGCTATCGCCCTTTTATATCTCTTTCGCTTTTCCTTTTGTGCCTTGACCTCCACACGATGCATTACCTCGACATAGAAGGCCCTATGTACTTGACATTGCTTCCTTCTCTTCCTGTTGTATTCCTTTTGGACCACTTATAACACTCTCTATCAGTAAAGCTGGGACTTCTTTTTTTGCCGAATTATGAAATTTGTCACTAGGAAAGGAACAATACCATCGCATTTTATGTAATGCAGCAGTGTTGAAGAAAACTATTTCATTAACTGAATGTTCGGTTGGTTCTTGGTAGAATATTTGATACGTGATCACTAAAATACATATAACACTCGTATAATATTCTATAATAGTTATTGATTTATACAGTTTTCGGCTGTTACGCCGCCATCAGATACGTTCAACGAATACAAAATATTGAAACATTTTAATAAATTCATCGAAGTTGAAAATTTGGGCTGGACCGAGAGTCGAACTCGGATTTCCCGCTTCAAGAACGCGGTCTCCTTAACCAATTTTTATTGTTTATTATTATCCTTGTTTATGTGAAAAAGAAACAAAAGTATTTCCTCCTCTTGTGAAGGTTGCCACTAAAATTAAATTATCTGCAACATTAACAGTTAACGTTACTCCCGGCGGTAGAAATAAATTGTAAATGCACACCGACCATATGCGGGTAGATGCTAGCTGAGTTGCAGTTTCTACATGCGATTTCCGGGCACGTCTTATCAAATATATTATCTTTTTCCGTTACATTGTTTCATGTTTCCTGACTGAGCACTTATATTAAAATTATCTTCTCACACCGGCACACCCAAGCTGCGGGAAGGATCCAGGACAACACTACCCAAGATATTGGCACGCTATTGTCGGTGAATTGTGTATTACGAGGGGAAGTTGGAAAATAAATTTCCCCTGTGGACTGTGGTCAGAGTTGAGTATGAATGGACAACAAAATAGAATGAGACATATCTTTATTTTTCTGCATAATTTCCCAGTACATTGACATACCGCTTTACGAGCTTCAAAAGCCGTCCAGGAAAAAATCAGGTCGTTGCACATAGAAGAAACGTTGAACGGCTTGTTTGACGTCAGCATTGCTTCCAAAGCGCCTTCCGCCGAGAGTCTTCTTCAAAGCTGGAAACAGATGGAAGTCAGTCACTTGGTGCGAGATCAGGATTACTATGGAGGATAGTGTAGACGCACCCAACCAAGACTTGCAATGTGGTCTTCCGTTGCCGTGGCCGAATGTAGTCTCGCATTGTCATCCAACAGCAGAATGATGTATCGGTGTCTTGCACGTGCGCTGTATGAGCATGACAGTACTTAGCGACTTGCGACCAACTTTAAACATAATTTCAAACCATTATTGAATATTTTCTCGCTGACAACCAGAGCAAAATTATGAAAGGAAAAAAAAAAGTTTCTCTCTTACTACTTTTCCGCTGTTCATAGACTAAAACTACGGAATTCGGTATGACGTTACAATCTATAATTTCTATACCACAAATTGTATCCACAGGAAATTTTGCAGACAGTATATACACACATAGCTGAATGTACCTTCGAAATTGTATCACAGTACACGTAGTTCATGAGATATGAGCACAAAAACAGTAATGTTCATAGAAAACCGCCCTATCACACACAAAGTTTTAATCTATTTCTTCTTTACTACTTATTTTATTCGCAACGTATTTTACTGACATTATATAATTGTACAGCATATAACTCAATAAATATGAGATCGTGCGAATTTTATATGTCATTTGTATTTTGATTGCTATCTTTCTTTGTTTGGATACTGCACTTATAATTTCAACTAATTTATGTCTAAAAATTCATTCAATCTACATATAGATCTACATGGGATACTCTGCAAATCACATTTAAGTGCCTGGGCGAGGGTTCATCGAACCACCGTGATACTAATTATCTCCCATTTCATTCTCGAATAGCGCGCGGAAAGAAAGAACACCCGAATCTCTCCGTTCGAGCTCTGATTTTCCGTATTTTGTTCTGATGATCATTTCTATCTATGTAAGTGGGAGTCAACAATATATTTTCGCATTCGGAGGAGAATGTTGGCGATTGGAGTTTCGTAAGTAGCCCACGCGGCAGCGATAAGCGCCGTTGTTGTACTGATTGTAATGAGTAGAAGGAGTTGAAGAAGTAGAAGGAGTTGTCATTAAGAAATTCTTTTATTTTTAAATGCTAGTTGGCTATGTGTCATGCTTTTGATGGTGTTTGGTAAGTAACCGGAGACTTTTGTGGCAGCATAATTCACCTCTTTCTGTGCCAAAGTCATATTTAACCTTGAATAGTGAAGATAATCCTTTCTCCTGGTGTTATAGCTATGCACACTGCTATTACTTTTGAACTGCATGATTTACAACAAATTTCATAAGTGAATACGTGTACTGTGAGAATACCTAAATCCTTAGATAGACGACTGCAGGATGATCTTTGGTGGGCACCAGCAATTGTTCTGATTACATGATTTTGTGCAGTGAATACTTTTTTACTCAATGCTGAATTAACCCAGAATATGATGCCATACGAAAGCAGTGAATGTAAATAGGTGTAGTAAGCTAATTTACTGAGATTCTTATCGCCAATAACCTTAAGAGCGTACGTATCTGAACGCAAACGTTTCAGCAGACCATCAATGTGTCGCTTTTAGTTTTATCTCTCATCAATGCAGTCACCTGAAAATTTGAAAACAGACTTCTCTATTTATTACTGGCCATTTACTGTACGGAACTGTATATATTGTGTTTTATCAAAATTTAATGCTTGTCCGTTTGCTGAGAACCACTTAATAATTTGGTGGAAAACATTATTTACGATTATATCACTCAGTTCTTGTGTTTTTGGATGTGATTACTAAACTTGTATCATGAGCAAAAAGAACTAACATTGCATCTTCATCATTGTAGAATGGCAAGTCATTAATGCATATCAGTAAAGATCCTAAGACCGAATCCTGTAGGACCCCGTTCTTGTTAGTCCCCCAGTCTGAGGAGTAAGCTGATGTTCTGACATTACATGAACTTATTTCAACTTTCTGCATTCTTCCAGTTAGGTATGAATTAAACCATATTTTCATGGCCGCACTCAAACTGTATTGATTAAGCTTTTCTCCGAAGAATTCCATGATTTACACGATCAATGGTCTTTGAGAGATCACAAAAAATACCAATGGGCGACGTCCGGTTATTCAGAGCATTTAATATTTGACCAGTGAAGGCATATATAGCATTTTCTGTTGAAAAGACTTTCTGAAAACCAAAGTGACATTGGGTAAGTACTTTGTTTTTCCAAATATGGAAGACTACTCTTGAATAAATTACTTTCTCAAAAATTGGTTATAAAGCTGTCAAATGTTCAAATGTTTGTTAAGCTTAAGGGACTTAACTACGGGGTCATCAGTCCCTAAACTTACAAACTACTTAGGAACTACCTACAACTAAGGACGGCACAAATATCCATGCCCGAGGGGGGATTCGAAACCCCGACCGTAGTGGCCGTGCAGACCGTGGCTGAATCGCCTTAGTCCCCTCGGCCACCGCGGCCGGCATAAAGCTGTCAGAAGAGAGATTGCGCGGTGTCCCCCTTTTTATGGCATATTTCAGTCTATCAGGAAAAACACCCTGTTTCAGACACCTATTACATATATGGCTAAGAATCCTACTTATCTGTGGGGAACAAGCTTTAAGTACCCTGCTGGAAATGCCATGAATTCCGTAAGAGCTTTTACTGTTCAGTGACTTTATTATTTTACTGATATCAAAGGGAGAGGCCGCGGTGGGGTGGTCGAGCGCATTGAGGCGCTATGCTCCGATGCGGGAGGCCGCTCCCCGTCGGGTGTTCGAATCCCCCCTCGGGCATGGATGTTTGTGTCGTCTTTAGAATAAGGTAGTTCATAAGCAGTTTGTAAGTTTAGGGACTGATGACCCCCAGTTAAGTCCCCTAAGCTTCACAAACATTTGTACATTTCAAAGGGAGAGGTTGTTGGAATTACATTTGTATCCAACTGTATAAGAAAACCTAAATCGATACAATTGCACGAGTCAGTTCAAGATTTACGTGATATTCGACACACAAAAATTTGAAATAGCGGTGGGTGTGCCGCTAGTGTGCAGAGACAGGCACAGTGTCGCGCGCGTGGTCTTGCTAAGTGAGGAAGGAAGTGTGGATCCGCGACAGTGGCCGGTCATTCGCGTCGCCTCCCACCCTGGCCTGGCGTTGCCTGGTGTCGTGGTGTGTTGTGGTGTGGGAGCGCCAGCCAGGCAGGCCGTGGGCGTGGCACGTGCCGAACCAGCGGCGCCCCTATCTGGCATCTCTTCCGGTCCCAACAAATTAAGCCCCGTTCCTTACATAACGCCACCGTGCAATGCCAACACACGCGGCGACTCAAAATGTTAAGTGGAGAAAGCGCCGACACTGCCACGTGATTAGACATTCCTGTAAAATCACGGCCGGAATAATTACTGTCCAAAGCAAGGTAGACCAAAGGCAGAGTGTTTATTAAGATCCATATTCTCAGCACCAGTATTCGTGATGAAACAAACAACTCAACATCGAAGAGAATATAATAGAGAGAACTACTTAGCATCAAAATTACTATGGATATGAAGTACAATGACAAGATGCCAGGCTATTATTAATAATATCTTGCGATCTTGCGTTTGTGTTTTATATCCACACATGATTTAAAACTCAAGATCCTGACTTTACAATGCCTAACAATACTTAGCATTCACGAATCTGGAGAAAAAAAAAAAAAAAAAAAAAAAACATATTAATGAGGAAAAATGGCCGGCCGCGGTGGCCGAGGGGACTGAGGCGCTTCAGTCACGGTCTGCACGGCCACTACGGTCGGGGGTTCGAATCCCCCCTCGGGCATGGATATTTGTGCCGTCCTTAGTTGTAGGTAGTTCATAAGTAGTTTGTAAGTTTAGGGACTGATGACCCATAGTTAAGTCCCATAAGCTTAACAAACATTTGAACATTTGAGGAAAAATGTTTCGTGCAAATTATCACACACTGAGCTACAGCCATAAATTCGTTTTCCGCATGTTTCTATGTTAATAAATGACAATGCAATTGAATGGTATAAATCTGGAAATATGAAATGGACTTTTCAGTGTTACTGTGCACCAACTTTGGCCAAGGGGACAGATCGGCAACAGGGCAAATGTGCACAAGTTCCTTTCCCTATGGCAACTAGCCACGATACATAACACCGGCCAGCGAAATGGGTACCAGATAGATGTGAGCGCTGTCATTGCGCGCAGTGTCATGCAGACCGTCGCTTGACGCATCATGCCTCGCCTTCTCGCGAGTGGCAAGACTACCTGCCACACTCGATGGTGTGGCCTGATGCCGATCTGTCCCTTTGGCCAATGTCAGCGCACAGTCACATCGAAATGTCCACTTTCATATTTCCAGATTTTTATTATTCAATTGCATTGTCATTTATTGACATAGGAACACGCGGAAAACGAATTTATGTTTGTAGCTCAGTATGCGACAGTTGGCACGAAATATTTCAAATATTTTTGAATAAAATAAATAAAATGCTAGGTCTACATTTAAGGTTTTGTGGTTTTTTGTAATGGAGGAATGGGACAGCCATTACAAAAAACCACAAACCTTAAATGTAGACCTAGCATTTTATTTATTTTATTCAAAAAACTGGATTCCTTGTTTACCCCCACAGTTTCAAACTCCTGTGTATTTATTTATTATGTTTTATTTTTAACTTTTGGGGAAAAAATTGGTCCCAGTGTAGCTTACAACATAACACCCATTTTCATCTACCTGAATTTTTAGAATATTAATTTCATTAGACAGATTTGTTTAGTTTAATCTAATGAAGTAACTATTCATTTTAAGTTCTGGATTCCACTCGAAACCTGGCCTTGCAACTGTCATATGCAACACCATCTATAATTATAGTGCAGAATTATTAACAAGGCACTTATATATATTTATTTATCAGCATTACCAGTTTGTTTGTAATAGCAGGTAGTTTCAGTTCCCTAGTTATATTCAAATTTATTCCTTGTTTTATCTTCCACACATTGTATATTCTTGTACTACAGTTTAGTTTTTATGTTCATAACTGTAATAACACAATGTCAAAGAAGTGTTATACTATGTATGTCGATCTAAGTGTAGTCATTTGTCATCTCTTCCCATACTGTATCTAAACTATGTAACCTCGTTGCGACAGCAGTAAATACTCTGAAGGTGGCCTAATAAGCCGAAAACCGGTTAAGTAAGCAAAAATAAACTTGTGGAACACCCACAAAATTGTGTTTTTAATTTTATGTTATTTTTGTGTTGTCCTCTAAGGATTTTGGGTATCGAACGCGAACAAATTTTAGAAATTTCAGTTCTTCACTAACAATTTCATGAATTAGTGATAGTGAGATTTGCGGAATTTCCATAACAAGGACACTAAGTGTATACTTAGGGTTGTGCTTAATCTTCCCTTCACTTGTGTAAACCAGTTCGTCAGTAATCAAAGACGGGCGTCCACTTCGTTCTTCATCGTGCACTTGATCACGTCCTTTATTGAACACTCTGAATCACTTATGGCATTTTGCCTGTAAACCTCGCAGATCTGCCGATGATTTTCCTCTGATTTAACGTTTTTGGAGTTAGAAAACGAATACCAATCTGATTTCACACGCGGCGGCATTTTCAATTACGACTGAGATTATAAAAAAGCGCTGCAAAGCACACGTCGGCAGCAGCGATCTGAAAATGCCTTACGTGTCTTCTCCTTGAGTCAGAGTAACTACCGCGCAGCCGGCCGCGGTGGCCGAGGTGACTGAGGCGCTCCAGTCACGGTCAGCACGGCCACTACGGTCGGGGGTTCGAATCCCCCCTCGGGCATGGATATTTGTGCCGTCCTTAGTTGTAGGTAGTTGATAAGTAGTTTGTAAGTTTAGGGACTGATGACCCCGTAGTTAAGTCCCATAAGCTTAACAAACATTTGAACATTTGATTTGAACTACCGCGCATGCTCGGAACTGCGCTGGCGCGAATAAAAATAGAAACGGAACTTACTTTGTGGACGACCCTAATAACTGTGACTTCTAAACGATGCCGTACATGTGAAAATGCGTTTATTATTTCATTCGTCCGACGTGGTGGGATGGATGCGCGGTTTCGTCATTCAGACGTCAACTGTAACGTGTAATACCAAAAAGATAAAATTGTAATTGCTTAGCACGTTTTCGCCAGTCATACTTGAACGACAAACAACACAGGCCAAAGATTCCGGACAGAGTCAAAAAAATAAAAATCTGTGATGTCTACCTGAAACAGGTTAAAGCGGAAGCGCAACAAAAAACATCAGCATATGCAGCGCGAAGCGAAATTCACGCAGTCGTGCTTCGCAGCGCGATTCCTCGCACACCAGCAATAGAAAAATGTCTCCCAGAAAATTTTCGTCTTAAGCATGTTTGCTGCAGTAAATGGACTATGATATGGGTGTGTCCCATTGACCATTGTGTTTAAGAATTAAACAATTACACCAACAAACTTGTGGGGGATGTAGAAGGCGTCTTGATGAACAAAATGAACAATATCCGCATACGCCATTGAACGACGCTACGGAAAGACCAAGTTACAGGCACCAACGCCTGCCGCTAGACAATCTCTCCAGCAACTTCGGCGCTCTGTAGCGTCGTTGGATGACGTTTCCAGGCATAGGTTTGTTTGCTCATTTTTTCCCTCAAGACGCCTTCTACATCCCCTATAAGTTTGTTAGTGTAATTGTGCATTTCTGATACACACTGACTGATGGAGCACACATACATCTCAGTTTTCGAAGTCCATTTACTGCAGGACTGCGTAGGACGAAATTTTGTGCGAGAGTATACCGCTTTGGCGAACATCGGAGTAGTCACTGAAAGCAATCGCGGAGATATAAGGGCAATTATAGACATAATACTATAGTTGTATTTATGCCTCCAACAGGCAGTTTATGGGTGGATGCACAAATACGTCCGATCGCTTGCAGGAATACATATAAAGCGCCGGGCAGGGAGTACTACTATCGTAGTGCGCAAAAACTAGAGAGTTTGGACATGAGAGGAAGCATGACCGGATAGGCTACTTGGTTAAGCCGACCACTGGCAAAAAGCGGGAAATTCGGCTCCGCCATTGAATGTAATTCACTGTCTTGAAACAGACAAGACGATTAAAATATTTTCTTTCCACAGGTTTCCAACCAAAATCGCGTTTTATTCATTCGGATGACCCGTTTCTACGTGTCTCAGACATCTTCTGATGTCCTGTACATCTCTATGTGACATCTCTTGTAAGCCCTAGCTACTTTTTCTTATTACAAATATCTCGGTACAATTGCATGCATCTATACGGATGTGAAATATAAACAATGATAGCAAAGTATGATATACATCATTAGATTTTCTACATACATATCCTCAACGGCTATACAAGAAGCACTAAGCACAAGGTATTAAGTTACATAATGATTATGTAACTGCGTCATTTGCTGGACCTTATTCTTTGGCAATAAGCCGACCTTACGCAATACTCATGGAATTCCATGATACAGCTGCTTAAAGCATCACATACCCCTGCCGTTTTTATCTTTTTGAAAAGTAAACTCACCTGTTTGTAGAAAAAAGAGTAAAAATACAGATCCGTTCAAGTCATTCTCTTCCATTTTTAATAGCCCAGGTTATGCTTGTTCAGAACTTTACCTATTACGGAAATTTCCAAACTGGAGAATGGTTTTGGAATTCCAGTTCGTCCTGTAAATGACGGCTTATGGAGCGACATTCCATTCTGAATGAGTTTTACGGCTCACATCCCCTTTATGTTTCGCCACGATTTCTCAATATAAATACTCTATGATCGGGTACATTATTTAAAAAACTTAATTTGTCTATGTTTATTTAAGACTTACAAACTACTTGCACTTAAAGTAACTGAAACGTTGTAGCTTGGTTTGAACACCACAGCGCTTTTCTAGGTTTGGTCCTGTTTGGAAATCGTATGCTGTTGCCTTCCTCCGACCTTCGAACTGACTTAACCAGCCAGTTATATGGGGACCTACGTTTAACGTAGATTCAGAACCACGATGCTACTCGATACTTTTCACATCTGCAACACTGCCAGAGGTGAAAGAAGTGGAAAGTGACATAAAAATCCTAGGTGCTGGCGGGGCTCGAACCCGCGACCTTTGGATTTGTATTCTGGCGCTCTACCACTATGCAATCGAGCCGCACATACTGGTATTATGGTCTAAAAATTAGGATTTCTTTCCAAATGTGTAAATTGGAAGCGAGAGTGCCGAAGACATAGACATAGAATAAAAGCTGCGGAGCTCCGGAATAAAAAGAAAAAAAATTATCTCAAGTAGCTGCAATTATTCTCTATTAGCTGGTATTTTAATATTTTGCAGAACAAGCGTGCTTATTTCGGCATAATGCCATAATAGAAATGTTCAAATGTTTGTTAAAGTTAAGGGACTTAACTGCGGGGTCATCAGTCGCTAAACTTACAAAGTTTTTATGTACTACCTTATACTACAGACGACACAAACATCAATGCCCAAGGGGGGACTCGAACCCCAATGGGGAACGGCCTTGGGCATCGGAGCATAGCGGCGCAATGCGCTTGGTCAATCAGCCGCGGCAATGTGCGCCTGTATATATTTATAATAATGCTTATCATTTACATATTAATGAAGGATGACAATACAATTGTAATTTACATTATTTCTGTTTTTTATATTGCGATTCCAGCCAAGTATTTTACATAATTCGTTGAAAATCTAAGTTATGAATAATTATGCCATATATATACCATCCGTGACTTTCAAAGATATAAAACTGTAAACATTGAGGAGGAAAATCACAGATAACACACACAAAAATGATAGTCTACATTTACCGACCGTGACTCACAAAGACAAAAAAGTAGCATTAGCATCTCCTCCCCTACCTGCCAAAATTTGTTATATGTATATATGCTACATGTATACCATCCGTGTAGTTCAAATGTTTGTTAAGCTTATTGGACTTAACCGTGGGGTCATTAGTCCCTAAAGTTACAAACTACTTATGAACTATCTTATACTAAAGACAGCACAAACGTCCATGCCCAAGGGGGGATTCGAACCATAGGCGGAGAATGGCCTCGCGCATCGTAGCATAGCGCCTCTATGCGCTCAGCCGCTCCGCCGCGGCTACCCAGACTTTCAAAGATATAAAACTGTAAAATGTTGAGCATCTATCTACCCCAAGTGTCAGCATAAGTAATCACTAGCTTTTCCACGAATTGTATAAAAATACATGACTGGGGTCATAACATAAAATCAGAAAGTAGCCGCCACGCGCGAGTAGCCGAGCGGTCTGGAGCGCCACGTTACGGATCGCAGGGCCTCCAGCAGCGGAGGTTCGAGCCCTCCCTCGGGCTTGGATGTGTGTGTTGTCTTAGGAGCATAATGTCTGAATGCGGTCGGCCACTCCGCCGCGGCTAGGAAAAGAGGCACGAAAGCTCAACGAAACCGTAACAGAAACCCGATATAAAGGAAGGAATGGCACAAAATCAAGAAATCGGTGGTTGCATTGCACCCCGTTTCAGATTTTTTTCCCCTTGTCGGCTATGTGTGTCGTTCAAATCTGTTTTCACACTACAAAAGACGGGGTGGTGAAAACCCATGCCAAATAAGCTTGAATATTCCTCTTCTATATCGCGACCTCGACATGTCTGGTGTAGAAAGTAGAAATGAAGGTATTCATCCTGCCTTGTGAAGGAATGCCAGAGTAGAGCGACCTTTCTCACCATCGCTTCTCTGGAGAGCACTTCGATCTCATGCTTAGCACGCAGCACCAAGTCTTCCTCTTTCCGGGACGATAACACGAATCAGCAGAGAACGTGACACGGTAACGATTGTTATATTGTGTACTGCCCTGACAGTATACCAGTAGACAGTCGTAACTTGTGTTACGCATAGTGAAAGTGTTGACCTTTTTGGACAGAGTGTTATTTGTACTGCTGTGCCACTGTTCCAATAAAGTAAATGCCGATTCGGCGACCTTACGATACATATGATGTAACAATAATTTCGAATGAACGCCGTTGAATGACGAAACGGGGGGCGTGAAGGCGGCAGGTGGACGCCTCGCCTGTGCTGTTTGTTCTTCGCTGTCTGGCCCGTGTGGCTGAACAGTGGCGGCTCAACACTCGAGAGCCACTGCACGCCGTAAAAGTGTAGCGGCCAGCTGTATTTTGGAGAAGAAAAATGTTTTACTTGACCCACTTTTCCCGTACTTATTGGATCGTAATGAATTCTTCTCTTTCCTCACAAAATAAAAAGTACACATGGTAACTGATTCTTCCGACGGTTCTTGGTAGAACAAATTCATTATGTAAATTAACATTTCCAATTCCGTGTTTGTCCTACAGGTTTGTTTATTATGTTAATCGATTTTCGGCTCCTTAGGCCATCATCAGACATTTACTGAAGTTTAGTTAAAGAACTTGCGTTGTCAACATCCATACTCCGCAAGCCACCTGACGGTGTGTGGCGGAGGGTACCTTGAGTACCACTATCGGTTCCCCCTCCTATTCCAGTCACGTATTGTTCGCGTAAAGAAAGATTGTCGGTATTCGTCTGTGTGGGCTTTAATCTTTCTGATTTTATCTTCATGATCTTTTCGCGAGATATAGGTAGCAGCAAGCTAGACTAAGGTATGTTCTCGAAACTTCGACAAAAGCCTGTACCGAGCTACAGAGCGTCTCTCTTGCAGAATCTTCCACTGGAGTTTATCGATCATCTCCGTAACGCTTTCACGATTACCAAATTATCCTGTGACGAAGCGCGCTGCTCTCCGTTGGATCTTTTCTAATTCCTCTATCAACCCCACTGGTGCGGATCCCACACCAGTGATCAGTATTCGAGCAGTGGGCGAACAAGTGTACTGTAACCTACTTCCTTTGATTTCGGACTGCATTTCCTTAGTATTCTTCCAATGAATCTAAGTCTGGCATCTCCTTTACCGACGATTGATTTTATATGGTCGTTCCATTTTAAATCACTCCTAATGCCTACTCCCAGATAATTTATGGAATTAACTGCTTCCAGTTGCTGATCTGCTACAGTGTAGCTAAATGATACAGGATCTTTCTTTCTATGTATTCGCAGCACATTACACTTGTCTACATTGAGATTCAATTGCCATTCCCTGCACCATGCGTCAATTCGATGCAGATCCTCCTGCATTTCAATACAATTTTCCATTGTTACAACCTCTCTATATACTACAGCAGTGAACTACTGATGTTATCCACGTGGTCATTTATATATATCGTGAACAGAAACGGACCCAGAACACTCCCCTGTGGCACCCCTGACATCACTGTTACTGCTGAAGATTTCTCTCCATGCAGAGAAATAAATTATCTTCTTTGAAGCACAATAAAATAAATATTTAGATGAAATTTGTGAATTAATAGTACTGCAAAAGGGAAACATTGATACTACACATCGAGAAACAGTGCAAAAAAACAATTTCATGACGACAATGACTACAGTGAATAAAATAAAATTAAACAATAATCTGAAGATTGAAGGGATGTTCAAAACGCAAGGTGAGACAAAACGTAAGAACTACAGAATAAATATTAGAAACTTGGGACGCTATTATAACTAAATAAACAAATAGACAAAAATAGAGAGATGGAATGGGAGGGTATAGGTGGGTTGCATTGGAGAATTGTGAAGCTTAACAAATCGGAGGTAAGCACTCGAACTGAAATAACGGTGACAATAAACATATTCAATTATAGTGATCACAATTAAATAGAGAATTAAGGTAAGGATAGAGTACAGAATAATTTGGAATATTAGTACTAATAAAGAAAGATGACTGGCGAAATACCCTCAGACTTTAAGAAAAATGTAATAATCCCCATTCCAAAGAAATCAGGCGCAGACAGGTGTGAAAAATACAGAACCATCAGTTTGATAAGTCATGGTTGCAAAATTTTAACACGAATTATTTACATGAGAATGGAAAAGCTGGTAGAAGCTGACCTCGGGGAAGATCAATTTGGATTCAGGAGGAACGTAGAAACTATCTTAGAAGATAGATTAAGAAAAGGCAAATCTACATTTTTAGCTTTTGTAGATTTGGAGAAACCGTTTGACAATGTTGACTGGAATACACTCTTTCAAATTCTGAAGTCAGCAGGACTGAAATACAGGGAAAGGAGAGTTATTTACAACTTGTACAAAAGCCAGACCGCAGTTATTAGACTCGAAGGGCATGAAAGGAAAGCATCAGTTGGGAAGGGAGTACGACAGGGTTGTAGCCTTTCTCCGATGTTATTCAATTTGTACATCGAGCAGGCGGTGAAGGAAAGCAAGGAAAATTTTGGAATAGGGATTAAAGTTCAGGGGGAAGAAATAAAAACATTGTGTTTTGCTTATGACATTGTGGTTCTATCAGAGACAGCAAAGGACCTGGAAGAGCAGTTGAATGGAATGGACAGTGTGTTGAAGAGAGCGTATAAAATGAACATTAACAAGAGCAAAACAAAAATAATGGAATGCGGTCTTAGAAAATCAGGCGATGCTGAAGGAATTAGATTGGGTAACGAAACAATGAGGGTGGTAGATAAGTTTTGTTACTTGGGTAGTAAAATAACATGCGATGGTCGCAGTACAGAGGATATAAAAAGCAGAATGGCAAAGGGAAGAAAAGCATTTTTGAAAAAGAGAAATTTGCTAAAATCGAATGTTAATTTAAGTGTAAGGAAGTCTTTTCTGAAGGCATTTGTGTGGAGCGTTGCCTTGTACGGGAATGAAACATGGACGAGAAGCAGTGCGGACAGGAAGAGAATAGAAGCTTTTGAAATATGGTGCTACAGAAGAATGCTGAAGATTAGGTGGGTAGATAGCATAACTAATGAAGAGGTACTGAATAGAATTGGTGAGAAAAGGAATTTTTGGCATAGGGCCATTCCGTGCCAAGTGGTCTAATATCTAGAAAAGTTCCCACATGACCCTCAAGGATTTTGATGAAATTTGCTATGAACAATCACACATGTTCTCGATGAACACTGGTAAAGTTTCAGTTTCAAAAATTCAATACTTCCGGAGATACAGTCACTTGTTTAAGACCATAGCACAGCTTCCAATAGTGCGTCCTTGAATTTTCAGCAACTTTGAGATGATATATCCCTGGGAGTATTTGCATGAAAGAAACAAAACTTGGCCATCTTATACAACTTTTAGAGCTCTTTAAAGTAAAATATTAAGAACAGGATTTCTGAGCAATTTTCATATAGAAATTTTGGGGCAAAGTTGGGCGAAAAAATTGCTGGTTAAAAAAAGTGCGAACTTTAGTTTTTTATATCTCCAGAAGTAATTGTGGGATGTACATGAAACTTTGCACACCATAACATACCAACACAAGGTCTTAGAATATAAAGTTTCATTCTCCTATTGCTTCCCATTATTTCACAACTCTAGGGTAAAGTTGACGATTTTTCAAAAAGTGCTAAAAATGGGTATTTTCAGTCAAATTTTTCAAAAAAGTGTTTTCTCCAAATTCCTTTAAACTATGCTCATTAGAAAGAGCATATTCTAAACTATCTAGAAAAGTGGATTTGGTTTTGCAATGCAAGCATATAAGGCCCTAAAAAGTAGCATAATCCTAGAGGCGCACTGGAAGTTTGAACCCATTTTTCTGACACTCAAATTATACCTAAAATCTTTTATTATGTCTAATAAATATTTGTTAAAGCCTAGGATAAGTGAAATAAGAAGTCCTGATGAATAGGACGTAGCTCAAGTCCGAATAGAAAAAGAATAAAAATAGAAACAATGTTATTTCTTAACTGCCCCCCCCATCCCACAACTCTCTCTCTCTCTCTCTCTCTCTCTCTCTCTCTCTCTCACACACACACACACACACACACAAACTGAATTTAATTCATATAATTTATTTCCATAATCTTTATTTAATTATTAGTAGCCTGTTTAATAAACAAACACTAGCTTACTGATGGAAAAGAAGGGTATAAATGAGTTGCTATGGTTTAACCACTGCTAGTTTCATTTCACCTGAGAAAACCAACATCCCCATCGCCACAGGGGCAACAACAGCCACAGGTGGGTTCCTTTACCACAGGATATCCCAAGCGACATAAGCATTTTTTTTACATAGGTTCCCAAGCCTGATAATAAAATTATTGAAGTGTCCTGGGTAAAATTAGAAGCCACTCATAGGTTGCTTAGTTTCCTCTAACCTATTTCAATTTTTTATAGGGTATGGTGGTACAATTTCAATCAATTCTGACAAATGTAATTGTAACTGCAAACATATTGAGAAAAGAAATAATTTTAACTATGGCACTTGTTCTTGAATGTTTAATGAATATGTATCACAAATATTAGACAATTACATATGTTGGTATGAACACAAAAAAAGGTTACAGAATTGAAAAACGTGGAAACTAGAACATTTATAAGAGCACGTTCGATGAAATAGCTCCAAGTACATCTTTACAGGAAATAATGTATGTCTCCTTAACACAGAGTGTTGTATTCTTGGAAAAGAAAGGAGGAGCTGTAGAAACCTGCTACACTGCAACGCCACACAAAGGCAAGTGCTAGCAACAATACGAGACTGAAAACTTATGTTGATCCGAATTGTACCTATATCGAATTTGTACCACCTTACCCTATGCTACATTAATTTTCTGATGAATATCAAGAGGAATGGTGTATTGTCAGACAGTCAAATTTACTGATGGAGCTGGAATAACTGCACCTTAAAGGCCTTAAATGTTATCTGAAAAACAAAGAGCTTGTTGTCCTAATGGATTTTTTGGAAAATTATTCTTTTATTATTCAGGATGCTGTGCAAGGCTTCCACTGGAAAGCAACAATTCATCCATTTGTTATCTACTTTCATCAAAATGAGAAAGTGGGATCTTTAAGTTTCTGCATTATCAGTTCTTGTTTGTGGCATGACACTGGTACAGTTAACGTTTTTATCAAGGACCTCATCAAATACATAAAAGCACAGTTTGAACAGATATCTCACATTCATAATTTCAGTGATGGCTCCAGTGCTCAATCTTACTTACCTAGACCTGTTTCACTTCTTCTCTGAAAACATTAATGGAATCAAATTTCTTTTCGTCGGTAAAGATGAAATTGGGGGGGGGGGGGGGGGGGGAAGGAAAATAGAAAAAAAATTGTCACAAGAAGTGAGGTTTAAACATGGACAAACTGTAGCAGGCACTAGAGAAAATTGAAACTTTTTACCTATTGATGAAACAATAATTCAGGTCAGCAGAATTTCAAATAATTGATCATCTTTTCTAGCTACAATGGGTCAGAGAACTAAAGAAGGCACATTAATGTCTGCTCTCCAAGCTGGACAATATGTTGCATCTAAGAAAATTTTTGGTGGACTGGGAATATCTGTGACACTTCCACTGAGCAAAGGGGTGGATTAATAAACTTTATGCACCCTCATGCTCCAGCAGATTCATTTTATTGACCACCAATAAGTGACAAGTGCTGGGTTCCATCACACCACATTATTGCACTTATTCCAGCTCCTTCAGTAAATTCGTCTGGCCGGCAATACACCATTCCTGTTTACATTCATCAGGCTTGGAAACCTGTGTAAAGAAACTCACCCATAGCTGTTGATGCTCGAGCGTAGCCCCTACGGTGATGGAGATACTGGTTTTCTCAGGTGAAATGAATCTAGCAGTGGTTAAACCACAACAACTCACTTATATACTTATTTTCCTTCAGTAAGCTAGTGGTGTTGATTAAAAATGCTACTAATAATTAGATAATGATTGTGCAAATAAATTTTACAATTTACATTCATTCTAAATTATAATTTTGTGTGTGTGTGTGTGTGTGTGTGTGTGAGAGAGAGAGAGAGAGAGAGAGAGAGAGAGAGAGAGTTGTGGGAGGGGGGGGGGACAATTAAGAAATAACATTGTTTCTATTTTTATTCTTTTTCTATTCGGACTTAAGCTATGTCCTATCCATCAGGACTTCTTATTTCACTTATCCTAGGCTTTAAAAATATTTATTATACATAATAAAAGATTTTAGGTATAATTTGAGTGCCAGAAAAATGGGTTCAAACTTCCAGTGCGCCTCTAGGATTATGCTACTTTTTAGGGCCTTATATGCTTGCATTGCAAAACCAAATCCACTTTTCTAGATAGTTTAGAATATGCTCTTTCTAATGAGCATAGTTTAAAGGAATTTGGAGAAAACACTTTTTTGAAAAATTTGACTGAAAATACCCATTTTTAGCACTTTTTGAAAAATCGTCAATTTTACCCTAGATTTGTGAAATAATGGGAAGCAATAGGAGAATGAAACTTTATATTCTAAGACCTTGTGTTGGTGAGTTATGGTGTGCAAAGTTTCATGTACATCCCACAATTACTTCTGGAGATATAAAAAACTAAAGTTCGTACTTTTTTTAACGAGCAATTTTTTCGCACAACTTTGCCCGAAATTTACTATATGAAAATTGCTCAGAAATCCTGTTCTTGATATTTTACTTTAAAGAGCTCTAAAAGTTGTATAAGATGGCCAAGTTTTGTTTATTTCATGCAAATACTCCCAGAGATATATCATCTCAAAGTTGCTGAAAATTCAAGGACGCACTGTTGGAAGCTGTGCTATGGTCTTAAACAAGTGACTGTATCTCCGGAAGTATTGAATTTTTGAAACTGAAACTTTACAAGTGTTCATTGAGAACATGTGTGAATGTTCATACAAAATTTCATCAAAATCCATGAGGGTCATGTGGGAGCCTCTAGAACACTTGACGTGGAATGACCCCATACCCTGATTAAAAGAAGGGATCGCTTGGTAGGACACATTCTTAGCCATCAAGGAATCGTAAATTTAACATTGGAGGGAAGTGTGTGGGGTAAAAATCGCAGAGGGAGACCAAGAGACGCGTATAGTAATCAGATTCAAGTGGATGTGGGTTGCCGTTCTTATGAGGAGATGAAAAGGCTTGCTCAGGATAGAGTAGGGTGGAGAGCTGCATCAAACCAGTCTCCGGACTGAAGACCATAACAAAGAAAGATGCAAAACAAGTGCGATACATTGGAAAGCTGGAATGGTATTAATACAGAAGGTACATAAAAAGTGGCTGTACCAAACTTAAATTACATTTACAACTTCATATCAGTAAAGTAATTGTAAGACAAAAGTACTGAAACCAATTGCAGACACATGCTGACTCCAAAACAGGGTAAGGTAAATTAAGAAGATACAAGAATGGAGGAATAAAATGGAACAGGCCTGGTGAATTGTACTGGAAATTCTGAGGATTAAGGTGGGTTCATAAGAGGTGATGTATTGAGACTGTTTGATGATTTAATATTAAGCCTGGACTATGAGCCAGATGTTTGTTTACTTCTAAGGCCTCTATTAGATTGAGTTTCTGGCCTTTGTTAGCTTAGTGCAGTACTAGGACTGTGATTGGTATCTGTAGCCCTCACTCAGAACATGTTCAGCAAAAGTGGAGTCATGTTCTCTTAGCCTCGTTGCTATGTCCCTACTTTACAAGGAAAGTTCTTTGACTAAACTTCATTAAATTTCTGATGATGGCCTAGGAAGACGAAAATCGATTAACATAATAAAGAAACCTGTAAAACAAACACAAAATTGTGTATTTTAATTTTCATAAAAAGTATACACTTATAATTTTTTCCCCCTTCTTCTTTTCTTTCTGAAGGTGGGAATAGGCCTGGCAAAATGACAAAATATTCGTTCTGCAGTTTGAATGAAATGTAATTTATTGCAACAGAAGAAAAATAATAATTGTACATAGCGTAAAACAAACAGCATTTTTCACTTATGGTAGCTAGGGATGTGCTCACTCTTCCAGCCAAGCAAATCGCAAGAGCTCCTTAAAGTACAGGCTACCGCATCCGCAATTTTGTTTCCCAACGAGTGCTGATCACAGCAATTAGCTTATGCAGACAGTATGGTTTTCTTCAAGTTTCGTGAAATAATTTATAAGTGCCCAGCATAGAGCTTTAGTTAATTCTATTTTGAGCTTTTATTGAGTTCGTGTTTACATCATTATGTGGACTAAACACAAAAATCTCGCCTTTTGTTTACTTATTGCTAGTTTTGCTGTCCGAATAAAGAATAAAGGTGCAAGAAACATATATACGCATACTCTATTAAAGTTTCACTTTCTTCGCTGTAATGGTTGGTATCTGAAGTGTAGTAAGTATTTGTCGCCTGCTCTGACAAGTAAACCACGTCGGATTTTTGTACTCACGTTGCTGAATAAGTTTCAGTTACTTTGTTGAGAAAATTTGAGAATGTATTAGAAATCCTAAACCGAAGAAGAATATTAGTATACACGATATAAGATAAAAGTTCACTTACGGCGATGCAGGCATACTGCGCTTATGTCGGCAACAACCGCTAATTGCTATTTGAAAACCCAATCACATAAAATGAGGGGAAATAAGCCTTTGTGTTGGCCATGAAATATATAAATTATGCTGTTCCTTCTCCAAAGCTGAAAAGATTAAGTATGTACCGATAGCCTTGTCTTGTCGGTAAATTAATCATTCTTGTGAAGCAAAAATTTCGTTGCCAACATTAGCACACTACGCAGCCGAACAAGTAATGAAACGTTTCCCAGTACTCTGTCTGTATAATTTATGTTATAGTCTCTTATGGGTACGCGTCAATATTGACTTACAAGAAATTGAGCTTAGGTTGTGTTTTGTGATAAAATGTCAGGTTCCTTTCTTTCAAATTTCTAAATACCACAAATAACATTCAACGGTTGTTGCCAACACCAGCACAGTTCGCTGCCACAGCCGTACATGAAATTTTACGTAGTATACTTAGATTCTACTTCTTTTTTTGTGTTTCTGTTACATTCCGCAGTCATCCAAGCAACGTAATAGAAGTTTGTTCAGCAGTTTGTGTAATGTGAGAACAAAACTCCTTCATGTGCTGTATTTGTCAATATTCCATAAGACAAACATATTTTACTCTAAATAATGTATGTTATGAAATGTTTTACTGTATATTTTTAGGTTGCTAAATCCCTACAGGCAGAATTACTTTCGAATATTACACACCATCTTCGGTTTAAGATATTACTTCCGGTCGATAAATATTATTTGTTTACAATTCATTGCATTACGCCCGGGTTCCCAGTTTTCGCGATGATATTTAAGAATTTTTTTTTTTCTCTCCGAATCTTCTGGGCAGACGTGTGGGCTGCTTGGACGTCAAGAAAAAATGTTAAAATGTTTGTAGATCTATCGGACCAAACTGCGTGGTCATCAGTCCGTAGCTTACAAACTACTTAAACCTACGTTAACTAACCTACGGACAAACACACACACACACCCACCCATCCCCCAGGGAGGACTCGAACCTCCACGGCGAGCAACCGCGCGTTCCGCAGCAAGGTGCTTTAGACCGCGGCGGACGTCAAGAACCTGATCTATGGGTCTAAGGATGTTGAAGAGAGCCACTTGATGAGAATGCCGAAATGGACTGTCGTTTTCATCTTATATTGGCAACAACTTGTATCTTGCTATCTTCGGTACACGTTGTTGCGAGGTCTTTGGCCGCGTCAGCACTTGGCGTGCGTGTCGGCAATCAGTTAGTGACTCTGGGGGTCCTACGGATCGCTGGGTCGCAGCTCGCTTATGGCGTGTTGATGATGGTTTACTGCCTGGGAAGATAAGACATTTCAATATTTATCTGAGTTTATCACACTAGGGCGAGGATTGTGTTTAACACACGCAATTTGGCATTCACGTCGGCTTAGTAGTATTCTTGGGTTCAGATGTGATAATAATATTTTAAGTAAGGTAGTTTTATTCTAAGAAAGGTAGTTTTATTTTCTTTTCGTAATAAATATTGCATATAAATTTTGGGTGTGTATTAATGTTCTGATTCCTATATCATGTAACTTAACAATGAGGATGGCACGTTCAATCAATCAATAAAGTTCACCATTTAAAGAAGTAGTAGTATTTAGCAATTGAAATTCACGCAGTTGACAGAGATTTAAAATATGGCCATGGCTAATCCCAACAGAATGCAGCTCTCAAGTTTGAATGTTTCGTTTCAGATCTTTGTTCGATTATAATAAAGTTCATGACAAAACATTGTTCATTGTTTGTGAGACATAGTATGAAGGTTCGGAAGTTGCTTTTTATGCTTGCTTAACTGCAGATCGTAGCTAATATTAGATTCTTTGCTGTGTACGAACCTTACGATTCTCTCTTCTGATCTGAACACGGAGTAGGCTATCATGCACACTTTAACTAATGAAAATTATTCCTGTGTATTTTCAGCATCTCCAAGATTTTGACTACAAGAAGATGTGTACTAATCATAAGAAGTATTTTTGCTACAGTCAATCGCGAATAGTAATCTGATTATTGGGCTGAGTTTCTTGAGTTGAAAAACCAAGCAAGACACTTTATAGTGCAGCATTCAATGTTATTATTATTATTCATTCAGGATTCATTGTCAGATTTTATTTTCCAGATTCGCACAATCTTTTCTTTTTTCTCTCTCTCTCTTTTTTTTTTTTTTTTTTTTTTTTTTTTTTTTTTTTTTTTTTTTTAGCTTATCCACAACAGTGGAGTCATGAAATTTTGAGACATGACAAGTAACTTTCATGCGTTTATTAAGCGCACAGAGGGAATTTATGTAAGCATAGATCACAGATGTTGTATGCCATTTTCAGTATACATTATTGATTGTCAGAAAATGATTCTTCAGAGTATCCACAAACATGTTAAATGACACAATAACACTAATTTTCCATATCTTATTTTAAAAGTAACTCGCACATTTCAATTTTCATAAGTAATTTGGAATGTTCACATGACCTTGCAACTAGCATCCTTGCACTACTGTCGCAGCACGTTCAACCTATGTGGCAGTTGTCCGAATGGATCGCCCCGCAACAATTTGACCGCTCATTTGCCCAAAGGAAGCACGAGTTTCTCTCTGTGGCATGGTGCCTGTTAACTTCACACGTTTATATCACACTCAACCTTATGGCTGTGCACATTACCTATTAAAGGACACACGGAGATGGCTCTCTGGTAGCTGTGTGCTGGCGGACGACGCTGAAACATTCATCAGTGTATCTACTCCCCAGGTGCTAAATCGACATCGTCTTACCAAGAGAAGCAATTCTTATTTGCGCCAGTCTAACAGCTTCTGTGCTATTCTTCAGGCGGTTATTAGTATCCTTATACATCAGTAATGTGTAAAAAGCCGGCGGTCTACACAAGTCGCCGCGCAAGAAGAGGCGATAAGACGCTCCACAGTACTTCGGCTGCCGGGGGCGTCTGCAGTCTCGTTACCTCTCTGCTTGCTTGGCGAGCCAGCCAATAGGAAGACAGGGGATCGGCTAGATATGCCGGCGCACCACAGCAACGACAGTCAGTACGTAATTTCCAGTCAGTACGAGGCAGCCCCAGGATTACTGCAGTTCCAGAAGTTCACCATAGAAGAGCCAGCCTTCTGTCTATGCACAAGCTGAAACAGTTTTCTATTGCGTAGCAGAACTACTTAATAGTGCAAGTAGATTGTACGAACACGAGCACATCAGAGTTGAGTATTTACCTCGTCTAAATACACATAAAAATTGAGGTGTTTGTGTCTATATTTCACTCTGTAACCAAAACTACAGATCGCAAACGAATGGTGCTTGTATGTGGTTGTAGGTATGGGTCTCCCATTGTGCACTATGGTGGTAGAGGGTTGATAACGATAAAGGAATGGAAGATATGGGAGTTGAAAGTTAACGACCTATGTAAAATTCTATGTGTGGGTGTCAATATTTTGCTCTTCAGAAAAACTTCACAATGGGGACGAATGATCTCTCTGTGTTGTAGAACAAAGTGTTCCGTTGTACACCATAGCAGTTGGGTCGATAGCTATAAGAGGGTGGAGGTTCAAAGTCATCAGCTTATATAAAATTCGTACTGAAGACCAGCGACAACTTTTGTCAATATAATAGCAAAAATATGCGGCGAATCGTGATGCACATTCTTCAGTTCTTTTTCTGCAACAAGTGTACGAATAAAGAAAAATAAGTGGATATTGCAGTTTGAAAAGTAAAACTACCAAGAAAGATGCCAAAGCGTAAGAAAGAAATTTCGCGTTCTCGATCCGTTTCTAAAAGACAAAAAACGGCGCTGCAAAGTGAATCTATAGACGATATAATCTTGAAATTTGTAGATGTTCTTTATCTTACCCTATATGCATCAGCGATTTTTCGATATCCCCATCCGTAAGGGGGTGAAATATGGGGCGATTTTTATTTTTATTTTTTTTATTTTTTTTACGTTTCTATTCAGGCAATTTTGAAGCAAAAAATACAAAATTTCGGATTTAGAGTTTTTATTGGAATTTTAAAAACACGTGTTTCGATACTTTTGTAAATTCAGCCATTAAGCGGTTGAAATAAGGGGAAATCTTTTAAACGTGCTACTAAGAGTATTTTGATGTTAGAAATGCAAAAATTTGGATTTGGAACCATGGTTAGAATTTAAAAAAATAATGTGTTTCGGGATGTTTTAAATTCTGCCATCAATGGTGCAATAGGGGGTGGCATGTTGTATCAAAATACTTGATTAGAAAAGCATTTTAAAGCTAAATCTCTGAAAATTTAGAAGTAGAAACAACCAATGCAGACCATCCAGTCCACGCGTGCGAACCAGCGGGAATTAAGCTAGTTGTATTAATAAATCCTTTGCGGACTTATCACTTCTTTTAGTGTCAGATCTTGTCTACACCCTCGCTAGTCACAGGCCACCTCCCGAACCAGCGCTTACAGTACTGCATCCCGATGTCGCAACAGTGACGATAAGTGAACAGCACGTAACATTCTTTTTTTCCTTGAAATTATTTTAGGTTGGGCTTAAAGTAACCCAACCTGCTCCACCTTTGGGAGTCCGCGTTATGACAAGTAAGTTGGTTAATCTAGTAAATCAATGCAAAAATCCACGTACGTCGCACAGTGGCGACCTGTACCCCCAGTTTGGCGTCGGTGGCCACCGGGCAGGGCTTATGAAACCGGGGCGGCCGCGCGCGCCGTAAAATTGCTCGTTTTCTCCGCGATGCGATTGCGGCGGGCCGGGCCGTGCCGTGACGTAAGAGATGGCGGGGGCCGTCGCTGCTACAGTTTGTAACTTTCTCGGACGCCCACGGGGCGGTGGCGGCGACACGGGGCTAGGCGCGGGAGGCGTGGTGGGGGGGCGGCGCGTGGCCGTAGCTGCCGGACAGGGCAGCAGTGGCCGCTGACACACGCCGCGCGGAATGTGAAAGGCGGAGAGGAGAAAGCCAAGCCGAGCAGCGCTGCGCAGTACCAGGCGCTGGCGAAACACGCCGGGGCCGGCGGGACCTCTGGCCCCGGGCAGCCGCTACTGCCCTCTAGCTGGGCCGGAACTAGGCTGACGACGCCACCAGTGAGCATCCCACTGGCTGATACTGGGGGAGGGTCATGGGGGTCATGACCACCCCACCCCCCACAAAAAAAAGAACGGTTTACTGAGGTTCATTAATGAATTTCCGTAAAATTATTATAATCTTCTTAGAATATCTCACATTAAAAACATCAACTTCTTATACATAAGAACTTTTCAACAGCTACTGAAAAGTGACTTGCTCCTAAAATAACGTAAAATTATTTCCTATTCACTTTATCAAAATAGAAGCAAATAGGGTAACTTGGTACAATTTCGATCATTTCGGACAAATGTTATTATAACTGGAAATAAATTGAGAAAAGGAATAATTTTAACTATGGCACTTGTTCTTAGATGTTTAATGAACATGTAACACAAATATTATACAGTTACAAATGTTGGTATAAACACAAAAAGCCGGCCGCGGTGGCCGAGGGGACTGAGCTGCTCCAGTCACGGTCTGCACGGCCACTACGGTCGGGGGTTCGAATCCTCCCTCGGGCATGGATATTTGTGTCGTCCTTAGTATTAGCTAGTTCGTAAGTAGTTTGTAAGTTTAGGGACTGATGACCCCGTAGTTAAGTCCCATAAGCTATACAAACATTTGAACATTTTTTGAAACACAAAAAAAGGTTATGGAAATGAGAAAAATCGATCGAAAATGTACCACACTAGGTACAATTGTGATCACTTCCTCGTACAATGTTGATTACGGGCATCTTCCACATAAAAAGCACTTTTTCTGTCATGCACCAACGCATACTTCGTAGTACCAAACATTGCATTTTTGGCAGCGGATCCAGTCACCCTTAACTAGATGATTTATAAGAGCGCGTTAGACTAAGTAGCTTCACTTACCTCTTTAAAGGGAAAAAATTGTATCTCCTTACCGCAAAGCGGTGTAGTCTTGGAAATGACAGAAGGAGCTGTAGAAACATGCTACTCTACAACGCGACACAACGAGACAGACAAATGACGCGAAAACTTATGTTGATAGGAATTGTACCTATATCGAATTTGTACCACCTTACCCTATACAGGGTGAGTCACCTAACATTACCGCTGGATATATTTCGTAAACCACATCAAATACTGACGAACCGATTCCACAGACCGAAAGTGAGGAGAGCGGCTAGTGTAATTGGTTAATACAAACCATAAAAAATGCATGGAAGTATGTTTTTTAAAACAAAACTAGGTTTTTTTTTAATGGAACCCCGTTAGTTTTGTTAGCACATCTGAACACATAAACAAATACGTAATCAGTGCCGTTTGTTGCATTGTAAAATGTTAATTACATCCGGAGATATTGTAACCTAAAGTTGACGCTTGAAACCTCCAACGTTCAATTGCGTGTTGTAACAAACACGGGCCACGGTTGGCGAGCAGCATCTGCAGGGACATGTTTACGATGACGACCGTGTTTACGAATGTGGCTGTAGTGCACTGTTGTGATTTGGTCTAGCTGTTACACTGCCCGCATGTAGCGCTTGCTGCTATTGTTATTCTGCATTCGTCTTTGCACGCAGACTAACTGTAGTACACTGTGTTACCAGACGTCTGTGATAGTGTAGTGTTGTAGGAACTGTGACCATGGTGTATTCGAACTCTAAAAAGGCGCAGATGATACTCATCTATGGCGAGTGTCGACAAAATGCAACTGAATCCTGCAGGGTGTATGCAGAACGGTACCCGGACAGAGAGCATCCAACGTGCCGCACATTTCAAAACATCTACCGCCAACTGTATGCAACAGGTATGGTCGTAGCACGCAAACGGGTCCGTAATAGGCCCGTCACAGGAGAAGCGGGTGCAGTTGGTGTGTTAGCTGCTGTTACCGTGAACCCACACAGGTGTACACGGGACATTGCGAGAGCCGGTGGACTGAGTCAAAGTAGTGTCATGCACATACTGCATCGTCACCGCTTTCACCCGTTTCATGTGTCGCTACATCAGCAAATACATGGTGATGACATCAATCATCGAGTGCAATTCTGTCAATGGGCATTAACAGAGAATGCGTTGCAGTTCTACCTGTTTACCGATGAAGCGGATTTAACAAACCACGGGGCAGTGAATCTAAGGAACATGCATTACTGGTCCGTGGACAATCCTCGCTGGCTCCGACAGGTAGAGCGACAGCGAGCGTGGACTGTAAATGTGTGGTGCGGAATCATTGGCGACCACCTCATTGGTCCTCACTTCATTGCAGGGGACCAAACAGCTGCAACATACATCGCTTATCTACAGAATGATCTGCCAAAGTTGCTCGAAAATGTCCCACTGGAAACGTGTCGACCTATGTGGTATCAGCATGATAGTGCACCTGTACATTCCGCAATTAACACTAGGCTGACCCTTGACAGGATGTTCGACTGGTGTTTCATAGGACGTGGAGGACGCATAAATTGGCCAGCCCGTTCTCCTGATCTTACACCTCTGGACTTCTTTCTTTGTGTGCAGCAAATGATGGGCACTGTGGTGTCGCACAAGTACAAAGTACGCGCCACCTGCTTTCGCCGCGCGCCGCCATGCACGCACGGCGCGGCGTTCTTACGACGACAGCCACGAGCGCCCTCTGCTACAACTCCGCTCGTGGCCAGCACTGAACGTCATCGTTCACTTGGGACTGAGTTAGGAACCAGTAAAGACTTCGGAATCCGAAAGGCACCAGTGGAGACTTGGCTATCAGTTAGGCACTAGGCAGGACTCTAGCTCAACTATGTATCAACATTCTGCAGTACTATGTAAAAGTTAAGTATTGTATAAATTCTGTGCAATATATATCTCATTCTAATTTACTCTAGTGTTTCTAGTTCTGGCTGCTCCCCTCCGTACCTGCACCAGCATGCTATCTTTATTTCTGTGTCGGTCTCATTCCACTCGGCCACCGACACCTACAACGGAACGAGACACAAAAGCGGCGACGAGGCTGGGACACAAAAGGCACCACTTTGAACATCTATTGGCCTGAAATGTCGGGACACACACTATTCCACTACGTAATTGAAAACGGAATCCACGTGTGTACGTGTACCTCACTCCTCCTGGTAATGAACATGTGCGTCAGTGAAAAAGACCAATAAAGGTGTTACCTAAGGTACATCACCGTTCCCTTTGGATCCCTACTTAATTCGGTGCTCTCCGATACACACGATCGAACAGCGGAGGAGTGGTACTCAAGCGTCAACTTTAGGTTACAATATCTCCGGATGTAAGTAACATTTTACAATGCAACAAACGGCACTTATTACGTATTTGTTTATATTTACAGATGTGCTAACAAAACTAACGGGGTTCCGTTAAAAAAAAACCATACTTCCGGGCATTTTTTTGTGGTTTGTATTAACCAATCACACTGAATCGGTTCGTCAGTGTTTGATGTGGTTTACGAAATATATCCAGCGGTAATCTTAGGTGACTCACCCTGTATAGGTAGCATTATATAAGATTAATGAGTCATTTACAAAATGAGTTAATGTTAATAAATAATACTAAATTATCAAATGTATAACGCTAAGAGTTCAGCTTACTGAAATTCGCCTTTGGCCGAAATTGTACGGTCTCGAACCAAATTAAGAATGTGTCGGGTGAAGGCAACACAAAATGATTTATTAAAAATTCATGGCAGCTGTGAACCTTATCGCAAAGCAAGTTATGTAATGATCCTAACGTCTTGAAGCACGTCATATATTGTTACAGTCTGCGGTATACTGTTTCTGTGTTGGAAAATATGCTTCCCGTCCACATCGTAAGTAGTAACCAACAGAGGTTTGTTTACATTTGTTTGCGGCAATCCACAGGAGAAATTTTCAGAAGCACAATGCAGTGCAACTTTACGTTAAATGAAAACCAGTGGATCCTTGTGTCGTAATCGCAATATTCCAGAGAGTAAATAACTTCAGCAGTTTCTTAGATCACAAATATTATTCAAATTTATTAAATTCTTGAAGTAGGCGTAACTGAAAAATGTTTTAATTAGGACTTAAAATGGCGAGATCATTTGCCTTACCGGCAGTGAAGGTACACTTTCATTTCCACAAGGCACATCCTCCGTTTTGTTAACACAGTCATTGGTATTTATATTGAAGTACCGTGTTATCTTTTACGGTTGAAAAATAATTTTTCCTTGCGGCAAGGTAACGCCATCGATGTCACAAGTTTATAGCTCCCCCCTTTAAGTTCGTTTCGGTTTTACGTCGCTTGGCTTTAGTGTTCGGGTGCGGCCAGGTTTTACACTTGACGTCGGCTGGCTCACTTAGTGGCCAGCGTTTATGAATGCGACATACAGGGGGGTTTGTGGGACTGCGACCAATGCCGGGGTACGGAGAGTAATAAAAGAACGGCGTGCATTCGAATTCGACACGGAGAGTGTCTCACATCAAATTGCGCCTATCGTGCAACGCATTTCAAAACAAAATCGTAAAATTTTGCCCATTGTAAAGTAGACCTGTAAACTTCAGCCACGTTCCAATAAGCAAAAAAGGACTACACAGGCCAGGCCACAGTTTTGTTGCGGAACCACTCTTGAGGTACCAGACCTACGTAAGTCGCTAAAATGGCAAAAAAATGGAAAATATCGTTTACTGTGCTTCGTTGTCCATATTGTTTGTCTTTATCAGAATAGAAGTTAACGTATTAGTAATCGAATAACAGTGAAGTGATTGCAGCAATACCTGATGACTGACAGCGTCATGTATAATATCAGCACAGTGTCTCTTCTTATAAGTTCACATGTACGAAAGTGCTCCAATGACACTTGAAATCACAACCGTAGATATGAATATACTGTACTAATATGAAAAAAACTGATCAATGAAGGAATTTTACCGAAAATTGCAGGAAATTTCCATCAGGGTTAGTAAAATACCCTTGTTTTGAAGGTATAGTGACGACAATCGAAACAAGGGCCAATACATTTTGTCAGCAGTCGGCAGCTCATATTCCTCAGGTAGCAATGACACTAAAAATTTATCCGTTTGTTTTAACAGCAATAACTCAGAAAGTTTGTGAATAATAATTGATATCAATGTTTTGCGTTTGTACATCTACGGATACGGAAATGTACCTGCTCGAAAAGAGATCGGGCGGATTTTTAGGATGTCGGGTATCGCCAGAAAGGAAATGTGTGGAGTGCTGAGCCAAGTATTTTACAACGGACTCTTTTAAATTCATCTTTCAAATTGTTGTTGGAGATGTTTAAGAAATAGTGATTACCTTGAATATACGACGGTGGTCCTCTTAACTTTGTTCGTCAATGATATCTAGTTGCTAGTACGCGCATGATAAACGTAGCCATTCCTTCAACAGGAAAAGATGTACATATAGCAACCATTGTCGTAAAACTCTAATTTTTGGAAACGTTGAGCAGTCGTGACAAGGTGGAAGCGACCAGTATTGTACAGTACAATTTCTTGTGCAATTGAAACAGGAAACCATACTCAAGAACATATGCAAATAAAAACTTGATTTACAGACAACATTACTTCATGGTATCACGCACAATAAATCAGTGATATAAAGAGGGCATAATGTATTCCAAGTGAGTATTCGTCATATGTATGATCAAATGGATGTGCCCGCATTGCCTCCCGTGGTGTCTATACCAGCCACTAATATGGATGTTTTAGTTTTAGATTAGATTAGATAAATACTTGTTCCATAGATCATACATACGACATTGCGTAATGATGTGTAACGTGTCAGTTTAGTAAACGGTGTCTATACATGACAATATTTTAAGAATTTTATGATTTTTAATTTTTTAACATTTTATCAATGTTTTATCTAAAAATTCATCTATAGTGTAGAAGGAGTTGCCATTCAGAAATTCTTTTAATTTATTTTTAAATGTTAGTTGGTATCTGACAGACTTTTGATGCTGTTTGGTTGGTGACCGAAGACTTTTGTGGCAGCGTAATTCACCCCTTTCTGCGCCAAAGCTAGATTTAACCTTGAACAGTGAAGATCATTCTTTCTCCTAGTGTTGTAGTTATCTACACTCCTATTGCTTTTGAATTCCGTGGTATTGGTAATAACAAATTTTATAAGTGAACATATATACTGTGAAGATCCCTAGCTCATTAAATAAATGTCTGCAGGATGATCTTAGATCGGCTCCAGCAATTATTCTGATTACACGCTTTTGTTCAATAAATACTTTTTCACTAAATGTGGAATTGCCGGAGAATATTATCCCAGACGAAAGCAATGAATGAAAATAGGTATAGTAAGCTAATTTACCGAGATGTATATCACCAAATTTTGCAATACCCTGATAGCATAAGTAGCTGAACTCAAACGTTTCAGCAGATCTTCAATGTGTTTCTTCCAATTCAATCCCTCATCAATGCAAACACATAAAAATTTTGAATATTCTAGCTAAGCTATAGATTTATGTTCAAAGTCTAAATTTATTAACGGTATCATGCCATTTACTCTATGAAACTGTATATACTGGGTTTTATCAAAGTTTAATGAGAGTCCATTTGTAGAGAACTACTTAATAATTTTCTGAAAGACATCATTTACAATTTCATCGGTTAATTACTGTTTGTCAGTTATAATATCCATACTTGTATCGTCAGCAAAGAGCACTAGCTTAGCATCTTCGTGAATATAGAATGGCAAGTCAATAATATGTATTAAGATCAGAAAAGAACCCAAGACCGAACCTTGTGGGACCCCATTTGTGATGACTCACCAGTTAAAGGAATTAATTGTTTCTTCTGTACTGTGTGATCTGCTTATTTCAACTTTCTGCACTCTTCCAGTTAAGAACGATTTAAACCATTTGAGCACTGTCCCACTTATACCACAATACTTAAGTTTATCTAGAAGAATCCCATGATTTACACAATCAAAAGCCTTTGAGAGGTAACAAAAGATGCCATCTGTGGATCGACTCCAGGTACATAAGTACCGCTTCAGCTACTAATCGGTGAATTTAATCATTTCATGTACTCCTTACGCCCTGTTTCAACAATGAAGCTACTGTGAATTGAAAACGCTTAACTAATTTTTATTTCCGGCATCGTATTTACATATTATACGCACACGTCTACATTGTTGATCACTCTACTTACTACAAAAAATAAGATCAAAGTACCTACAGTAGTTCCTGAGATTTTGGCGGTTTATAAATTTTAATATTCTTCAAAAGCGGGACGCCAAGATCGCGAAATACTTATTTGTTTAGCGACGACCGGTTTCGGAGGACTATGTCGCCATAATGTGGTCATATCACATTTTATTGTAATCTTATTTTAAAAAATGAAGAATAAATGATACGTGCAAAATAGTACTTAGTCTAGATGTAAAAATACATAAATTAATATGTTGCAAGCTGTGTTGTTTTAATTTATATATATTTTTATGTAGACTAAGTGCTATGTTGCACTTATTATTTAATCTTCATTTTTAAATAAGATGACCAACTTATAAAATATAATATGACCGAATGATGGTGGCATAGTCCTCCGAAACTAGTCGTCGTTCAATAAATAAGTATTTCGCGATCTTGTTAAAAAATGTTCAAATGTTTGTAGAGCTTATGGGACTTAACTGCGGGGTCATCAATCCCTAAACTTACAAACTACTTATGAACTAGCTTATACTAAAGACGGTACAAACATCCATGCCCGAGGGGGGATTCGAATCCCCGACCGCAGCGGTCGTGCAGGGCACACCGCAGACCGCTCGGCCACTGCGGCCGGCTCGCGATCTTGAAGGAGATTGAACTATCATATCGCCTCGAAAACCTGCGAAGTCAAGTAATGACAATGTACGTTTGTTGCGGAAAAAATAATTTTATTTCATATAATAACAAAAGTATCGTTTTTTTTTATTTTCATTTACTTCTTCCGAATGCGGTATGGTACTCTAGAAAGTAGAAAATAATTAAAAGTGTCATCTCATGAGCGAAACAGACACCTATCTACATACAGGCACACACACACACACACACACACACACACACACACACACACACACACACTAGCGCGCGCACACAGACAGAGAGGACGAGGTCTGTTCAGAAAATTCTTGAAGTGTGTTCAGAAACTTTTCTACGTTTACCTTTTTATTTATTATGCAATGTCTCCTTCGAAAGTCTCCTCCGCCGCTATCAATGCCGTGTCCACTTCCGGAAGTAGCGTCGGTACGACTCTTATCGGTTCGCGCGAAGTGCCGTCTGAGACTTGTCTTTATCTCGGCTATCGTAAATCTTCATCTTTGGAACGTCATTTTCAACTTCTGAAATAAGAATTTCAGGTGTTCGAATGTTTGTTAAGCTTATGGGACTAACCTAGGGGTCATCAGTCCCTAAACTTACAAACTACTTATGAGCTAAATTACACTAAAGACAACACAGACATCTATGCCCGAGGGAGGATTCGAACCTCCGACGCGGGAGGCCGCGCGATCCGTAACATGGCGCTCCAGACCGCTCGGATACTCCTGCGCGGCAAATAAGAAGTGCACAGGGGCAAGGTCGTTCTTGTTTGCGACATCTAAAAGGTCTTCACAAATTTCGTAGCGATGGTCTTTCTGGTCTTGAGTCATGATGAGCAGGCGGCAAGTCCATGCATTCCAAGAAGCAGTGTCAGGATTTCATGGCACGATTCACGTGAAATGTTGCTTACTTCTGCAACCTCTCGGTTATTTTACCGTCCCCAACACAGAGTACTCCTTTAATAACTCATCACCGCAGGCTTCCCGCATCCTTTGGTGTGTTTGTGTACAGGTTTCCTCGAGTTTAACGCAAAACAATCAGACGCGTTGTTCCAATATCTCGAAATTCGCAAACTATTAAATATAACGTTCTAATCAATACAGCACTAAGCAGTACCTACCACAGTTACCACATTCAATAAAGTATCAAGAGAAGCCTATAATTTGGCCGTTCTTTGCTGAAAATGGTGAGGTTCAATTGCAACTGTTATAATGAAAAACACGCGATCTAGATTTCCCTGTTTACTTACATTTTTATATATAGAGCAGAGTGACTGTGTGTTTCTGTGTACGTATTGCATATTTCAGATCTAGATTTTTGTTCTAGTGTTTATGAAATTTTATACACGTAAGCTTCAATCCACGAGGACGGTCGCCATAAGTGTAAGGATGACGTAAAACACATGGTTCACGAGATATGACGTCATAAACAAGATGCTTCAAAAATTGCTGCATTACACTACAGTGTTGCACATTTCCTTCTAAACCACTAGACCGATTTCAACCAAATTTGGTACACATATTCCTTCCCCCTGAGGTACCAATTTAGTAACCACATACGACACATTATTCAGGAGATATAACGTC
The DNA here is from genome assembly GCA_026315105.1 of Locusta migratoria. Classification (NCBI taxonomy): domain Eukaryota; kingdom Metazoa; phylum Arthropoda; class Insecta; order Orthoptera; family Acrididae; genus Locusta; species Locusta migratoria. Next base: position 52,973,243 of record CM048746.1, on the reverse strand, counting down.
ATAAACAATGGGAGTTGCAAGAAACTGCCACGTAATGCGACCCAGATCTTACGAATACAGTATAAGAGCACGAGATTACTTAACCACTCCGAGGAGTGGAGCGGGCTGTTTGAGATCCGGCCCATAAAGAGTCGCGGTTCACGGCATTCGGTATGACGTTACAGCTTATAATTTCTACACTACAAATTGTAGCCGCAAGAAATTTTATAGACAGTGTACACACAGATAGCTGAATGTACCTTCGAAATTGTATCACAGTGCGATACGTATTTCATGAGATATGAGTACATAAACAGTAACGTTCATGGAAAACCGCCCGACCACGCACCAATTTTTAATCTACTACTTCTTTACTACAAATTATATTCGTAACAGGTTTTACAGACATACAGCACTTATACAAATGTATACCTGAAAAATTATACAATTGTACAACATATACTGCAATAAATATAAGATCATTTATACTGCGATGTGTATAAATCTTTCACCTCATGCATCACGTTTAATACTTTTACGTTTTTACTGCTAAGACACTCTTATATTGCAGTCAACTGAAAGAAATTCCTGAAAGCTGACAGTGCTGTTGACAACTGTGAAGCGTGAAGTTTCCAGTGAGATTTGCATTTTCTATTATGATTCATACATCACAGGGCAATCTACTCTGTACTGTGGAGTGTAACTGAAATCTCAATGTTTCTCAGACAGGCAAATTTATATCGCTCGCTCAGGGATGGGCTCATCACAGAAAATATTCATATTAGACCATGGACGATTAACAAGAAGTATTGTTTATAGAGAAGTTTTGAATTGAATGTATGAATATTACATAGCGTTTGTCTTTTGGTTTCTATCTTTGTTTGTTTGGATACTGTAGTTGAAATTTTGTACATGATGCAAGACAGCTTTATTTGTTACATATTCTCCGATAATTATAACATGTTATTAGAAAAAAGGAGATGAACAGAGAGAGAATGGATAGGAGAAGTACTAGCGTAAGGCTTGAATTAATAAATAAATACCCGGGAACGCAAGGTTTTCAACTAGTTATAGTATAAATCGTTGTTTTCTTCTGGTAAACCTAGTCACAAGTTACTACAAGAAATTGGAACCGACACCTTCGTTCTCTGAAGAAACGAAGTCGTTAAAAACCATCTTGTACATTTACTCCCAATGCTCTCCAAAACAATGAACGGATAGTGGCTTGAAAAACAACTGTGAGAGTGAGTAGTTACAAGAATCCAAGTATAATGCACTGGCGGTGGAAGGTCAGTTGATTAAGTGATTGATTATGTAATCATGATACGAATTTGGTACCCGAGCACACTCGTTTCTTACCTAATTGGCACCACCTAATGAGGCTGTAAAGCTTTATTTTAAGAGGTGGTACACGTGTAATTGCTTCATCTCTGTCCTCAAGTGTGAGAAACGATACACTGCTGCATCGATCGCTACTGCCGATAAGGAAATCTCCAGGAAAAACCTCAATTTGGCGGTGTTGCTCCGAAGATGGCGTGGCAAAAGAAACAGAGCAAGTACACAACATTGTGCGTACAGAGACCTGTTTCAAACCAAAAGAGGTGAAAAATCGGAAACGCGGCCGAGATAGGTGGCTGATAAAGAAGCGCAGGACAGGGAGATACAGTGGTCCCCAGTAAGGGTGAATCTCTTTATACACCAGTCTGTCCTCACATATCAGACGCCCGTGAACCGTTATAAGTTACACATGTTGGAGGGCTCCATAACTACTTGTAGCAACAATAATATTCTCCATCGAGGATCGCGTTATATATATATATATATATATATATATATATATATATATATATATATATATATATATTCGGGCCTTGTGGAATCCATACATATTACAAAAATGTTGGTATGTATGTGCATAAAATGACAATAAGGTTCGGTGAATGGTCCTTTAAAACTGATGTAGGTGAACTATGAACTACAGTTACCTTACTGTCCTTACTGGTACTTCCCACATCATGCACCGCTGAGTTCTGCGATAGATGTCTTGGAAACATTGGGACGGTGTTCAAAAGCCTCATCACTTTTCGTGGGATGTCAGGAATATTGTCAATCTCTTTCCGTTCAAAACTATTTTGAGTCGAGGCAAAAAGAAAAAGTCCGGAGGATTTTTAGCCAGAAAATTTTTTACGATATTGGCTGTGTGTGGACGAGTGTTGTCGTGCAACTTGAACATGCACCATACTTGCCGGATCTCAATCCACCAGACTTTTTCCTATTCACTCGACTCAAATTCGCTTTGAAAGAAAAGAAATGTGACGATATTCCTGACGTCCTACGAAACGTGACGAGGCTTTTGAATACCATCCCAAAGTAAGAGATCGAGCAAAGTTTGCAGAACATGTATCACAGAGCTCAGCGGTGCATAGATATGAGAGGTGACTGTTTCGAAAAACAGTATGGTTACTGTAGTTCATAGTTCATCTTCGTTAATGTTACATGACTGTTCCCGAACTTTGTTGTCAGACCTATTTCTGGGTATGTTGCACGTCTCCTTCTAAACTGCTGAACCGATTTCAACCTAACTTGGTACACATATCCAATACCACCAGACAATAATGGATGTGGGGGTAAGAACCTACCAAACATAGTTCAAGAGGTACGACATCATAAACAATAAAATTCGCAACGAACTGTCACATCATTCGACAATATTCCGCATCTCCTTCTAAACTAATGGGCCGATTTTAGCCAAATTTGATAAAAACATTCTTCCCCGTCAGGAAACAATCGCTGTTGGAGAGAAACCACCTACGGCATATAGTTCACGGGATATTAGGACATAAATAATGAAAATCGCAAAAAAATACCTACCATTCCATGACAGTAACGAGACTTCGAAAAAGAAAAAAAAGTTCAAATGTTTGTTAAGCTTGAGAGACTCAATTTCGGAAACATCAGGCCTTAAACTTACATACTACTTATGAACTATCTTATACTAAAGACGACACAAACATCCATGCCAGAGAGGGGATTCGAACCCCCGACCGTAGCGGCTGTGCAGACTGTGTCTGGCGCGCCGCAGACCGCTCGGACACTGCGACAGGCAAGATGTCATTCACCTAATATTTCAAAATGAGAGCACTTAGTGACCTAGCAAACTTCACAAACACTTTCAAACTTTAATGAAACTTGTTCTCGCTCACAAACCCAACCAAATGATTAGAGGAAAGAAGCCGGTTGAAGCGGGCGCGGCACGCACATGATCAAATCGTCTATATTAATAAAAATGAATAGCGGGCTTGTATGAAAGCGCATCACTTGAGAATGGCTTCACCGATCTGGCTGATCTTTTCTTTGTTCTGTTCCTAGCCCACTCAATATGGCGACTGAAAAACAGCTGATTCAGTTCCTGATTTAGACAGCACAATCGCAATTTTTCTTTACTGAGATACGTAGATTTATGCTCACGCTAATATATATATATATTCGAGATAGAAATTGTCACTCTATCCATATGTGCCGAAAATTCTTAAGAAGAAAACACAATCTGACAAGAGCGATTCAAAAACATTTGCGTTTACATGGCCACGAAAATCGATTGTGGAACTGGAAAACCGCTTTATAGAAGTGGATTTCCAGAATCGATTTTGGAGTGTTTACATGACCAACCAAAAGCGTCTTTGGGAAATCGGTTAACGAAATCCGGTTTTGGGTGCCCATGTAAAAGGGTGAGTGACGCCACAGGAAGCCGCGCAGCTATATAAGGACGGCGGTAGCAATGATTCAAAAGTCGCCTCTTGACAACGGCCGAGGAGGACTCGGCAGAATACTCGTGGGTTTCAAATCACCCGGCGCGGCTCAAAGACGGAGGGAATTTTATCAGGAAGTTTATCGCTTCCTACTTCTCTGCTGTGGATTCAGCAAAACTAAGTCATTCGGAATGACGTTACAAGTTCTTACTTACACACTACTGTTTATATTCACGAGAGACTTTAGAAGCAGTACACATGTGCAAAACTGAATGAACCTTTGAAATTATATCATACGACAAATAGTTGAGGAGATGTGACGTCAAAAACGCATGAAAACCCGTTCCTTCACGCACGATGTTGTAATTTATTACGTCTCTATTACCAGCCACATTCACAACACATATCATAGAATTCGAAATATTTAAACGTTTCGACCGTTTCAGGGATAGAGCCGCACAGTTTCCTAATATTTCGCTCTACGTACCTGAATATTATATCATTGTAGGATACGTAGTTCAGGAGATATGACTTCATGAGGATTGAGATGCATGAAAACGAAACTGAATTGAATATAGCAATTAGGGTAATAGGGGGCGGACAGAGAGCGAAGTAGTACTGACGTAAGAAAGGAATGAATGCACTCCCGGGCTTCGCTGCGAACTATCACTAGTAATACACTTGGGCACTAGGCGGCGGAAGCTTTGGATCTTTCATGTACTTCATTTTATGTTCAGGACAAGCCCTTGTGACGCTGCTGTTTTAGTAGTGAGATTTGCTCTCATTATGGGGCAAGGTACATCTTTTACAAATTATTCAAATGTTCAATGTTTGTAAATTTATAGGGCTTAACTTCTTTGGTCATCAGTTCCTAGTCTTACAAACTAGTTAAACTAACTTAAACTAACCTGTGGACAACACAATACCCATGCCCGAAGGAGGACTTGAATCTCCAACAGTGAGAAACGCGCTCTCCGCAGCAAGGCGCTTTAGAACGCTCGGCTACTCCACCGCGGCTACAAATTATTCCATAATATCTCAAGATGATGGCTTTTCTGTTATCTGTAACATGAAATAAAAATTACAACACGATGCTGCCTGAAGGTTATTATTGTTTCTTTGGACCTACCTCTCACAAACCGGCTGACAACGTGTGGCAGTAGGTATCCTTTGTACCAGTCAGTCAGCCACTTTCGAGTACCATTCAGAAATAGTGTACCTTCAGAATGGTTGTTGGAGCTCGGATCTAATTTTTACCTCCATGGTTGATTCACAAGACATAGGCAGCTATGAAAGAATCGAGAGCTCTCGTTGATTCAACGGGAAATCAGACAGAGGTGCTGATTGCCTGTCTTGCACGATTGTCAAAGGTGTTAAGTGAGCATCATTGTGATGCTTTCGCGTTTACTAAATTAACCTCCAGTGAAAGGTGTGCTCAACGTTGGATCTTATTTATTCTCTCTTTATCGACCCTGACCGAGTCAGGCAAAAAATACTGAATTATCCTTGAACGAGGATTCTATAAGCTACTTTGTGTGTGAGTAAAATGTTCCAATGAATCTATCTTTCTTATGATTAGCGTCATCTTGTCGCACTTTAAGTAAGTAGACTATCAGATATTTGATATACACGTTTGCCTGCAGTAATTATTCTATGTTTGGTGCACCATCACGTACCTTTTCTTATATATTTCACAAATTATATGAAGTTTGTCACAGGCAGGAGAAATTGTTCGGAAGACGAAAAGAAAGTTTTTCAGTGAGCTTAGTCTGTGACACAACAACACAGTGACCACTACCTAGTTCTACTATGTGTAAAGTCACTCAGGTGTAAATATTATTGGTTTGATTATTCATTGTCATTTGTTATGTAATTGTCACTTATGTGTTTATTTGTATTGGTAATTGTGAGGTGGAATGAGATGATTTCACGATTTGTTGTTGTTGTTGTGGTCTTCAGTCCGGAGACTGGTTTGATGCAGCTCTCCAAAATACCCTATCCTGAGCAAGCCTCTTCATCTCCACATAAGAACGGCAACCTACATCTGTCTGAATCTGCTTACTGTATCCATCTTTTGGTCTCCCTCTGCGATTTTTACCCCACACACTTCCCTCCAATGCTAAATTCACAATTCCTTGATGTCTAAGAATGTGTCCTACCAATCTATCCCTTCTTTTAGTCAAGGTATGCCAGAAATACCTTTTCTCCCCAATTCTGTTCAGTACCTCCTCATTAGTTAACGCAATCCACCCACCTAATCTTCAGCATTCTTCTATAGCACCACATTTCAAAAGCCTCTACCCTCTTTCTGTCCACACTGCTTATCGTCCATGTTTCACTCCCATACAAGGCAACACTCCATACAAATGCCTTCAGAAAGGACTTCCTTAGGCTTAAATCAATATTCGATGTTAACAAATTTCTCTTTTTCAAAAACGCCTTTCTACCCATTGCCATTCTGCATTTTATATCATCTGTACTGCGACCATCATTTGTTATTTTACTGCCCAAGTAACAAAACTCATCTACCTCCTTTATTGCTTCGTTTCCCAATCTAATTCCTTCTGCATCACCTGATTTTCTTACACTGCACTCCATTACCCTAGTTTTGCTCTCGTTAATGTTCATCTTATATGCACCTTTCAGCACACTGTCCATTCCGTTCAATTGCTCCTCCAGGTCCTTTGCTGTATCTGACAGAATTACTATGTCGTCGGCAAAACGCAATGTTTTTAATTCTTCTCCCTTTACTTTAATTCCTTCTCCAAATTTCTCCTTGCTTTCCTTTATGGCTTGCTCAATGTACAAATTGAATAACAATGGAGAAAGACTACAACCCTGTCTTACTCCCTTTCCAACCACTGCTTCCCTTTCATGCCCTTCAACTCTGACAACCACTGTCTGGTTTTTGTACAGGTTGTAAATAACCTTACGCTCCCTATATTTTACTCCTGCTTGCTTCAGAACTTGAAAGAGTTTATTCCAATCAACATTGTCAAAAGCCTTTTCCAAATCTACAAAAGCTAGAAATGTAGGTTTGCCTTTTCTTAATCTATCTTCTAGGATAAGCCGTAAAGTGAGTATTGCCTCCCGTGTTCCTACGTTCCTCCTGAACCCAAACTGATCTTCCCCGAGGTCGGCTTCTACCAGCTTGTCCATCCTTCTGTATATAATTCGTGTTAATATTTTGCAACCATGACTTATTAAACTGATGGTTCTGTAGTTTTCACACCTGTCTGCACCTGCTTTCTTTGGAATGGGGATTATAACATTTTTCTTAAAGTCTGAGGGTACTTCGCCTGTCTCATACATCTCACACACCAGGTGAAACAGGTTTGTCATGGCTGGTTCTCCAAGAGACTTCAGTAGCTCTGAGGTAATATCATCTACTCCAGGGGCCTTGTTTCGACTTAGGTCTTTCAGGGCTCTGTCAAATTCTTCTCTCAGTACAGTATCTCCTATTTCATCTTCATCTACATCCTCTTCCCTTCCTACAATATTGTCTCGAAGTTCATTTCCTGTGTAGAGCCCCTCTATATACGCTTTCCACCTTTCAGCTTTCCATTCTTTGCTGAGAACAGGTTTTCCATCAGTGTCCTTGATATTCATAGAGCTGTTTTTCTTATCTCCAAATGTTTCTTTTATTTTACTGTAGGCTGTATCCATTTTACCCCTCTTTATACATTCTTCTACATCCTTGCATTTGCCTTCTAGACACTCCTGCTTAGCCATTTTGCACTTCCTGTCAATCTCATTCCTTAGTCGTCTGTACTCCATTTTGCCTGTTTCATTTACTGCATTTTTATATTTTCTCCTTTCATCCATTAAATTTAGTATCTCCTGTAGTATCCAAGGATTTTTTGTAGGTCTTTCCTTCCTACCTATTTTGTCCTCTGCTACCTTAAATATTTCATCTCTCAATTTTACCCATTCCTCCTCTACTGTTTTATTTTCCCCTGTTTCTGTCAATTGTTGCCTGAAGCTCCCTCTGAAATTCTTAAGAACCTCAGGTTCCTTTAATTTATCCATGTCCCATCTCCTTATTTTCCTACCTTTTTGTAGTTTCTTCAGTTTCAGCCTACAGTTCATAACCAACAAGCTATGGTCAGAGTCTATATCTGTTCCTGGGTATGTCTTACACTGTAAAACCTGGTTCCGAAATCTATGTTTTACCATTATAAAATCTATCTGGTGTCTCCCGGTGTCTCCTGGTCTCTTCCACGTATACAACCTTCTTTTGTGATTCTTGAACCAGGTGTTTGTTATAACTAAATTATGTCCTGTGCAAAATTCTGCCAGGCGGCTTCCTCTTTCATTCCTTTTGCCCAGACCATATTCACCTTCTATCTTCCCTTCCCTTCCTTGTCCTACTACCGAATTCCAGTTTCCCATAACAATTAAGTTTTCCTCTCCCTTAATTGTCCTAATAATTTCCTTTAGCTCCTCATATATTTCTTCGACTTCCTCATCATCGGCAGAGGTAGTTGGCATATAAACCTGTACTACTGTTGTCGGTGTTGGCTTCGTATCTATCTTGACAATGATAATGTGATCACTGTGCTGGTCATAGTGGTTTACCCGCATTCCTATTTTCTTATTCATTATCAATCCTACTCCTGTGATACCCCCAATTGATTTTGTATTTATAATCCTGTACTCACCTGACCAGAAATCCTGGTCATCCTGCCACCGAACTTCCCTAATCCCGACTATATCTAACTTCAACCTATCCATTTCCCTTTTTAAATTTTCTAATTTTCCTACTCGATTAAGGGATCTAACATTCCACGCTCCGACTCGTAGAATGCCAGTATTGTCTTTCCTGATGATCACATCCTCCTGAGTAGTCCCCGCCCGGAGATCCGAATGGGGGACTATTTTACCTCCGGAATATTTTACCCGGGAGGATGCCATCATCATATGTTCATGCAGTAGAGCTGCATGTCCTCGGGAAGAATAACGGCTGTAGTTTCCCCTTGCTTTCAGCCGTTCGCAATAATTGTGTGGCAAAGCCACATTAGCTGATGTTACAAAGCCAGCTCAGTCTATCATCCAGACTGTTGCCCCTGTAACTACTGAAAAGGCTGCTGCCCCTCTTCAGGAACCACACGTTTGTCTGGCCTCTCCACAGATACCTCTCCGCTGTGGTTGCACCTACGGTACGGCCATCTGTATCGTTGAGGCACGCAAGCCACCCCACCTCGGCAATGTCTGTGGTTCATGGGTGTGGTTTATGTATGTTGTTTATGTATTTAATATGAATACAAAATCAGTTATTGTACGATGGATGTAGTAGACACGATGGGCTAGTCAGGGTCGTTGCTATTGTATAGAGTAATCTTTGGAGTAGGTAGCTCGCTGGCAGCGCAAGGGCGCGAGGCGAAATAGTTGGAGAGTGTTGCCCGATGCGGCGGGTCTCTGTTGGGCAGTGTGGCTACAGTACGTGGGGCCTATGAAGAAATACAATGATTTGGCACAAAAGTTACGGTGATTGGGTACGGGTACAGCATTTACGCAGCAAGTTGTAAAAGTCAAGAGGAAAGCTGCGGGCCCAAAGAGTTCGTCCGACGCCAACAAGAATTTGCTATTGTATGCCAACAATACCTGCACCACGCCACATCGTCCCTATCAGAAGTAAGATCGAGCCAGAAACTAATTAATTAGCATATACGGCTAGCCAGCATATTCGTGATAAAATTTAGTAGCGAAAACTGTTCTTGCATAATAATTGGTGTCGTCCAAATCACTCTCCCAGCTCATCAACCAGGAAGGATCCTTGTCCTATTCATCATTGTTCCGAGACACGTCCTGTTTAATTATAGACTGCATGATTGCTTCTATAACCCCATAAAGAGTGCAGCAGCAATGTTTGTTCAGTTAAATATTTGTTTATTTCGACGTTATTGAACATAGTTAAATTCCAAGTGTTAGTAACAAGTACAGTAAATATTTTAGTTTTTCTAAGTTTGACAACTGAGTAACTGTCGGCTCTGTTTGTTGCACAACGGAAGTTCAGTTAAAATTTCGTCAGAGAAATCAGACTATCATAATAAAAGGTTAATTATTGGTAATATTAAAACAAAACTGTGGTTCGAGTCTTAGTGAACTTTGCTTACGTAAATTTGTGCTCAACCACGCAGTGAAATACGTAGACCATTGCAGCTGGTTAATAACAGGTTTAATAATTACTATTCATGAAGTTAATGAACCTATCAGCAATGAATCATGCTTTAAGGTAAGGTGTTTGCAGTTTGATAAGTACTTGAGTTGCATTTGCTACCTCGCTTTGGTAAATGTTGCTTGCCGCCAATTTGTTATTCAAACTTTCATAAGTAATTTCGTTGCTTTACACCTGGCTTTTGTCGCCTTGCCTTGTTCCTAGTTGTGCGTGTTTCGTGACTCCCCGTTAACAGAATTTTGTGGTTTAGTGATTTGTTAGTAATGTGACAGTCATTAATTCCCTTTGTTATTATTCTTTCTGTTGCTCGTTTCACGAGCTGGCGACCACATATTTGCTTACCAGCTATATTGAATTGTCTATACCATTCATACTTTTCCCCTCATTTTATTAATATAGTTATTTTCCAAATTCCCCCCCCCCCCCCCCTCTCTTTTAACTGGACGCACGTTGTTAAGAGAGTGCGTAAGTACAACGTCGTCCCAGTTGTAACTTCCACTACACTAGCGGATTTATTTCCGATAGCTTCACCCTGACAGTTAGAGAATTTTAGGCATACGGGTTTAATAAATTGTTCAGTACGTTGCCGGTAGTGTAGGGTGGGAAGGTTTCAAGTCTACTTACCTTAGAAGTCGCAAACAAAATATAATTATCCTCTGCAATAATGCTTCTCCTAACGCAGTCGCTTAAAAGTTTCCTTCGACAAATCAGAAGGCACCGTGAACTTTCAAGTTCTAATAACTTGGGCTCAGCGGCATCTCCCAGTGAAAATAAAACAACTGCTATTCTTAATGGTCTCGGTGCTGTAATTTTAATTTCGCCCTTAGTAAAGGAGATTCTTTCAGTCACGGTTACGGTTCGTTTACTGTATCTATATTGATCGTTGATACTATCGCTAGTCGCGGTGAGGTTGCGAGTTTTAATACTCGTGTCGTCATCGCTTATCGTGTTTGGCAAGTAGATGGCGTTGCCAATAAGGACTTGTGCTCGTACTCCATGTATTCGTGCTCCTCGTATGGTTGTATTGAGGGAGCTGGTGATTGTGGTGATATTGAACAATGCAACAGCAGTAATGGATCTTATGAAATGAATCCCAACAATGCGGTTTAATCAAGTTCATTTTATATCTTTGCAACAGGTTTCGGCCTTGCCGCGTCATGCAGGGCAGACGCACCAGCTTTCTTTTTCTTCCTTAGATGATGGCCCAAGACATAAACCGGTAGGACTAAACCGAAGTTAAGAAAACAGCAAGTCGTCTTATATATCATGAAATTTTTCAGGTCATTTTACTAACGCAGGATCGTAAGTGTAAATCAGACAAAGGTGGAAAGCACATGCTAACAGATACTACTGCTCATTTGATAGGCCAACGAGAAAAAAAATTTACGGTGTTTGTTGAATCTAGTTCTAATTCTTTGAGTGCACATAAAACCTCAGCTTGTTTTCAGTACGATAGTGCCCGCTTAATGTGCAAGTCTAGCAGTTACTTTTTGTACAGTTTCCGTGATGTGTTTCTAGATACCGGCACGTGATAAAACCATTAAATTCTCACATACACGGTAAGAGAGGTTTATCTGCACCGACATACGTCTTATAAAAAAACATTAAGAACAAGCAAGAACTTATGTTGTTAACCCAAAACAATACGTCATCATTAATGTCGTCCCATTCACGTCATCAATAAGTATGACATTATTCTTCGAGCTGTTCATTTCTTTAGAATGGTACGTCGCGATGCATGTTTTTTCATTAACGTTATCCTGAAGGCATGTTTTGCTTTCAGTCTGTCTAGAGCGTTAGAGCTAATTACGAATGACTGCGTGCATTGCGTCTGTTATATAAGAATGCCATCTCTGCGCCTCGTACGGGCAGTTAAGGATTCAGTGACGAGGAAAATATCACTCCTTTGCCAATCAGTGGCTCGTTGAGACTGCAGCTTCAGTCTGTCGTCTTACCACAGTGCGTGTAGCGTGTAGAATTTAAAATGATGAAAGGAAAAAGGCTTCTCGCTTATTACTTTTCCGCTGTTCGTGGGCTAAAACTACGGCATTCGGTATGACTTTACAATTTCTAATTTCTACGCTACAAATTGAAGCGACAGGAAATGTTACAGACAGTGTACACACACATGTAGCTGAATGTACTTTCGAAATTTTATCACGGTAAGACACGTAGTTCATGAGATATGAGCACATAAACAGTAACGTTCATAGAAAACCGCTCCATCACGCAGCAAGTTTTCATATTTTACTTCTTTACTACTAATTGTATTCGCCACAGATTTTACAGACCTACAGTACTTAAACAAACGAATATATACCTGAAAAGTATGGAATTGTACCACATATAACTCAATAAATATGAGATCGTACGAATTTTTTATGCCATCCGTATTTTGATTACTTTCTTTCTTTGTTTGGATACTGTACATTATGCAAGACTGCCTTATTTTTCACATATTGTCTGATAAATGTAACAGCTTTTTGGAAAAAAAAAGGAGACGGACAGAGAGAGAAGGGATAGGAGAAGTACTAACTCAGTGAGCGTTCAGTACTGTTCTCAGTACTCTGTTGCTGATGTAGTCGTTGCTAGAATTAAACGCAGTCATAGTGAGTCATTTGGTGAAATTTATTCCATTTGCTGCGTGTCGTCATCGCTGATGTCACTGGTAAGCGATAAATTCTAACCAGGCAAGTGAGGGACACATTTTGCAGGAAACAGGCTTTAGTCAAGCGCAAAGTACGTGCATGAGTGTGCCGTAATTTAACATTATGGTGTTTCTCTGTGCTCAACATTACTACAAATCATCATCTTCAAGACTGCCGCCAAGATGTACATTTCCATTACATGAACGGATCAATGACGATAGTGTCACGTGGTCTCCCTTAATAAGAGATTCAGTGATTCAGAACCGTGCACCTCATCATATCATAGTCCAATCCTCTGCCGCATTGCCGACTAGTATACGTTAGTAACCTCACGCCTGACAAAGCATTTACATTTCATGCTTACCTGCCATCGTCAGCTGGGTATGTTTCTATTTTTCCACTTTTCTTCTACTTTCCCAATGATAAACGTTGATGGATACACAGTTTATCTTTGTTCTGTGAACCTTAGTACGGACTAGTTCGTCAGCCCTTTTGTAATCTATTCCTCTGCTTTATTTTGTCTAGCATTCACACACTTCTTCACCCTTTTCTTCCTTTATCCTCAATCTTATGTTTCATCATCAGTTCAGCTAATTGTGTGGTGTTCTCTAAGAAATGCCTTTACCATATAACCAACACCTTTCTGGAAGATAATCTCCGGGTAGAAAATGATATATCACTCAAGTCTGACGAATCGTTGAGAATTCTGAGAAGAATGTTCCAAATTTAACGTGTTACATAATTAAAATATTCTATACGTCAACATCTAGACGCGACCTGGCCGTAGCTTTCGCCTATATTAATGAAGAGATAGCAGTCTGCTATTTAAAAAAAGAAGAATACTTAGAGGTTACGTGATGGCCATGTCGTAACCAGAAGAACGGGTACCACGAAAATCATACATAGTAGAACGCACATAATTGCTCTTTTTCGTTCGTCTGTATATGATTCATTTACCAGATGAGTATAATTCCGCGGCCAGTCATTTGACCTAAAAGTTTATTGAGTGTTGTACCTTGCAGGAATAGCACCACCTTCTGTTTGAAGAGAAATAATAGCGAGTAAGGAAAGGAAGAAAGTGAAGCAGGAAATAACTCATCCATTATATGCACGAGAGCTGCATGTGCTAAGAATTAAGTCCCGGAAGAGTTAATTGAGAAAATCAACAGATTTTACAACCGCAAGTGAAAAAGCGAGATTGCAATTGTGGAAAGCTAAGGCCACTTTACCACCTGGGTGGAAAAGAGTATTTCAAACTTTACCATCTGGTCATGACAAGGGATGGCTGACATGGAAGTCCTTGAATAGGTTTAGATCCGGAGTGGGCAGATCCAGAGTTATTCTAGCAAGATAGGGCTACGCTGAAGAATATACCATCAGTTTCGAGTGTGGAGAAGACCAGACCATGAAACATATGCTTAAGTGTCTACTGAATCCAACCACTTGCACGGAAGACGATCTTTATCAGGCATCGGAGAACGCATTGGAAGTGGCGAAGTTTTGGTCACATGTTATATAATGTGTACCGGTATAACTGTGTTAATAACAGTGCCAATATGTTTCTGACACGAGAATAATAATAATAATTGGGTGTTGTTCCGCGGGATATTGTAAAGATGGCTGTTACTGAAAGAATCTACATTTCGATGAAAGTTACAGTGGTCTTCTTCTGGGTATACTCAAGGCCACTGCAACTTTGGCCGAAAGGTTGATTGTTTCAGTAATAGGCATCTTGGCATCTTGGCAATGAGATGCAGTACAATAGCCAGAAGATTTTCACGACAAACCAGAAGAACCTGAGACCAGGCCTTTTCGCCTACAGCCCTCCTTTCTAGCACGCGTGGGCAGTCTCTTCCATTTCACCTGGCTCGGTCTCTGTCCCGTGTTCTGCTCCATTGTGTTAGGGAGGAGGCGCTTTCATTTTTTGCCAGCAACAAAGGGCGTATCTCCACCGCGCCCAGTTTCTCCCTGACAATGTGAAAGGTCCGCACCTGATATATGACGCCCTCACACTCTCTCATCGCTCCTAATAATTTAAAATGAAGATGAAAGTTCCGACTACAGAAAGCTTCTTTCGTTCAACAAGAGTTCGTAAACGAAGGACAGCAACTCTATAACCGCATCCACTAGTTCTGCTTTCAAACAACTGACACTGTCAAAGCTGTTGCCGTTGGTAACAGATTCATAGTATGATTAAAACATATGTTGCTATGGTTTTAAATGCCCATGATTAATCAATAAGCATAGTTGTGCACTTGAAGTTATTAATACTTTTAATTAAACGGAGCACTCAATGCTTAAATAATAGTTATCTTTGCAAGGTAGGATGAAAAGTCCTGTAGTAAGCACATCAGGACACAATGGCCAAATTCTTTATTTAAATTTTGTTTTGACTTGCTTCATAACAGTCTGGTCGACTCTCTTCATTTGACCAATAGACCATACGCTGGTTAGTTTGGTTTGAAGCATACTTGAAGTTGTACAGTATTTTCCATTCCACAAGCGAACCCAAACGAGTTGTCATAGAAATTCGTAGTGAATTCAGGTACGGTCATTTGGTCGATAACGTTACATCCGTCTCATTTTTCGATCACTTAATATTTTTTCTGTCCCCCAAAGCATGTCCATGTCCATGTCCATGTCCATGTCCATGTCCATGTCAGAAAAAATTCGACATGTTGGCTTGTGACATTTCTAGGTATGTGTGCGAGCGTGTGTGTGTGTGTGTGTGTGTGTGTGTGTGTGCGTGTGTGTGTACGTTTTGTGGAAAGGTACTACTGTTCTAAAAGAATGAACAGAAATGTGCTGAAACGTTGTTAGTGTCCAAATTTTGGACTCCACAGCGCTAAGAATAACGGCGTTTATTGTTATTGTAATACTCAGCTCACTAACCGATTGTTTGCCCTGATGTATCGGTATTTGTCCACAGTGTTTCACTTACGGTATTCTGACATGTGCTTTTGTGAGCAGAGTGATTTGAACTAGTCTTGTGCGGAGGAGAATGGAAAGTTCTTTTCGTTTTTTATATTCCGGCTCTGACAGCTTGACCATAAAGGCATACAGCGGAATTGCTACTGTCTGTCTCGTTGATATGTTGCCACGACCCTTGAGAGGCGATGGACGATGACCGTCACGTTTTATAGTTGTGGCTCTCATGTCGCCACCTGTGATGTACTACGTCCAGAAGGTTGCAACAGGCCTAAAACAACGTGGTCCGGGTCTACAGTATGAAAACAAATCAACTCTAATAGTGACAACAATGAAGCAATGTTTAACAGTTAAGTTTCGTGAGTCATATTTTTCTTTGACAAGAAAAAATGTTTCTGTTTGTTTAATGTTTGCAGTAGCAGTAAAGTTTCGATTAGTCAGTGGCATTTTGAATCAGACATTGAAATTGGCCATCAGTTTAAATTGATTAGCACTCCCAATGGTGGTAATGACGAGTACTGAGGCGTTACATCGGTGTCCTGAAATATATGGATCCGATCATGCCAATTTCTTGATTTTCTTCGAAACGAAGAATTTGGAAACAAGACACATTTATGTGTTAGTAACTGTGGTTACTACGGGCAGCCACAAACTTAACACATTGCTGTAAAGTACGAAGGACACTCGTACAGCTTAAACAGGAAAAAAATTGAACTGTGACCAGAAACTTTTATGTTAAACCTTCTGCACACTTTCACCTTTCGATACCTAAATTTTTTCCCAATAATTGTCGAATTGTCAGAGAGCTTAGTTGTATAAAACTTATTGAAGTGGGCATGGGAATGTAGTTGGTTATAAACTAGCAGATATAAGGTACACTAATAGGCGCAATTTTATAAAATTTATTAATTACGAAACGAGATTCGACACTAATGTCATGTTGGGGTCCTTTAGCGATACCTATATTAAGTGGTGATATGCAAAGATAAGTCCATTGGAATTGGTGTCACGTATCTTTAACTGATATCATGGATTTCTAGGTGTAATTATTTAAATGATGTGTTCTCTCCGGCTATGTCACATCAACCGTTATTCATAAATGGGTAAAGTACATACAACATGTAAGCTACACCCTGACCATTGTGCAAACGATGACTGCATCGTTGCAGCACATTTATATTCCTCCTTACGAATGTGTTGCTGCAGTTTGTTTTCGAACCTACAAAGGCATCTTAGCATAGTGTCGCGTGCAGACATCATACAAGCACCCGAAAAAAATGAGTTAGATTCTGTGTCAAATAATCAGTTGTTTCTGTTGAAATGTTCCTGTTTATTTCATCCAATTACGATTTTCGCGTAGTTGGCGCATGGTAGGTCTATGCCCGTTGTTGGAGTCTGATGATGCGCTAACCGCGCGAAACGCGTCATTGGATGTAATAGAGAAAACATTGCAACAGAGACTGCTGATTATTTGATTCATTTACCACTGTTGCTGCACCAGCCACCACCGTGGTATGGAATGGAATAAAATAGATTAAGTATTTGATTTTTGTCACGTCTACCTGTAGAATACTGGACTGCTGCCCAAGGTGTGTGTTGGTACTGTTCTGCATATTGAGCACAAAACGGTTGACACGATGGCTTGTTTTGGAAGCACGATTAACAGCATATTAAAATTTCATTACAGCTGTTGGGGTGGAGAAAAAAGAAAAAAATTAACAAGGGACAAATGCGTGCTTCAACATTAGAAAGATGATGGCGTATACGTGAAGTATATTATATCGGAACTTACAATTAGTGAATTCGAATACGAGAAAACTGTCGTTGGTGTGTCAGTAAGTCTTTCCATAATCTAAGTTGTCAAACTCTTTAGTGCTTCAAGAGGCACTATATCGAAGTTTATAGCGTATACAAGGGAAATGGGGAAAGGTCTATTATGTCACAATGCGGACTAGCGTCTGTGCTAAACGACCGTGACATATGGTCACTGAAGTCGATTGTGGAGAATATAAGCAAATGATAACTGCAAAACTGAAACAGACGACAATATCTGTAGTCTTGACCACAAATTTATTAACAGTAATGACCGGTTTCAACTCATTTCTGACTCATCCTCAAATCAGTTTTCGTGTTTGTGAAACCGGTCATCACTGTTAATAAATTTTTGGTCAGGACTACCGGTTCAACTCATTTCTGAGTCATTACTAGTAATAAATTTGCGGTCAAGACTACAGATATTGTCTATTTAATAAAAAATATTTAGACCGCCTCCCTCACAACATGTCAAATAACAGATATATGACTATGTTGGTTCATCGCGTCCATCTCATGGTACAATGTTTACGCTGTTTACCAAGACGGCATGGGAGTTGTGCAGACAGCGTGGGCGTTGTGCAGACAGCGGCATGGGCGTTGTTCTAGACAGGTCTTGTGAGCACCAGGATGAATTATCGCATCTCATATATTCAAAAGTTTGTAAACTTAAGGGAGAAAACTGCTCAGTCCTTTGCTCCCTAGACTTAAAAGTACCGTCAAACGGTGTGATTTCGGACATCGGGGTGATTTCTCTTTCCCGCTACATAGCGATGAATTAGCACTAATGTCCACCTCCGCCTGCTGCTTATTTTATTCACGAAACGCTAATTTCCGTGTCTCGCTCTCCCGCGTTTGGATCGATCGTTTACCGACGCAATAATCAGTCGGATAGTCACATTGTCGAAACTTCTCGCTGTGTTAGGAGCGAAAACTTTCTGTTCTTCCGACGGCGGAAAAGTATTGCAGTGTACGTGTACGATAATTTCGTGCCTGTGTACGATGTACGAAAGGATGTTACTATCGTACGCAGATGTACGATAATTTCGTTGTTGTTGTTGTTGTGGTCTTCAGTCCGGAGACTGGTTTGATGCAGCTCTCCACAATACCCTATCCTGAGCAAGCCTCTTCATCTCCACATAAGAACGGCAACCTACATCTGTATGAATCTGCTTACTGTATCCATCTCTTGGTCTTCCTCTGCGATTTTTACCCCACACACTTCCCTCCAATGCTAAATTCACAATTCCTTCATGTCTAAGAATGTGCCCTACCAATCTATCCCTTCTTTTAGTCAAGGTATGCCAGAAATTTCTTTTCTCCCCAATTCTTTTCAGTACCTCCTCATTGGTTACGCGATCCACCCACCTAATCTTTAGCATTCTTCTGTAGCACCATATTTCAAAAGCCTCAATCCTCTTCCTGCCCACACTGTTTATCGTCCATGTCTCACTCCCATACAAGGCAACACTCCATACAAATGCCTCCAGAAAGGACTTCCTTAGGCTTAAATCAATATTCGATGTTAACAAATTTCTCTTTTTCAAGAACGCTTTTCTACCCATTGTCATTCTGCATTTTATATCCTCTGTACTGCGACCATCATTTGTTATTTTACTGCCCAAGTAACAAAACTCATGTACCTCCTTTATTGCTTCGTTTCCCAATCTAATTCCTTCTGCATCACCTGATTTTCTTACACTGCACTCCATTACCTTAGTTTTGCTCTTGTTAATGTTCATCTTATATGCTCCTTTCAGCACGCTGTCCATTCCGTTCAATTGCTCTTCCAGGTCCTTTGCTGTATCTGACAGAATTACTATGACGTCGGCAAAAACAATGTTTTTAATTCTTCCCCCTGAACTTTAATTCCTTCACCAAATTTCTCCTTGCTTTCCTTTATGGCTTGCTCAATGTACAAATTGAAGAACAATGGAGAAAGACTACAACCCTGTCTTACTCCCTTTCCAACCACTGCATCCCTTTCATGCCCTACAACTCTGACAACCGCTGTCTGGTTTTTGAACAAGTTGTAAATAACCTTACGTTCCCTATATTTTGCTCCTGCTTGCTTCAGAATTTGAAAGAGTTTATTCCAATCAACATTGTCAAAAGCGTTCTCCAGATCTACAAAAGCTAGAAATGTAGGTTTGCCTTTTCTTAATCTATCTTCTAGGATAAGCCGTAAAGTGAGTATTGCCTCCCGTGTTCCTACATTTCTCCTGAACCCAAACTGATCTTCCCCAAGGTCGGCTTCTACCAGCTTTTCCATCCTTCTGTATATAATTCGTGTTAATATTTTGCAACCATGACTTATTAAACTGATTGTTCTGTAGTGTTCACACCTGTCTGCACCTGCTTTCTTTGGAATGGGGATTATAACATTTTTCTTAAAGTCTGAGGGTACTTCGCCTGTCTCATACATCTTACACACCAGGTGAAATAGGTTTGTCATGGCTGGTTCTCCCAGAGACTTCAGTAGTTCTGAGGGAATATCATCTACTCCAGGGGCCTTGTTTCGACTTAAGTCTTTCAGGGCTCGGTCAAATTCTTCTCTCAGTACTGTATCACCTATTTCATCTTCATCTACATCCTCTTTCCTTCCTACAATATTGTCTCGAAGTTCATTTCCTTTGTAGAGCCCCTGTATATACTCTTTCCACTTTTCAGCTTTCTCTTCTTTGCTGAGAACTGGTTTTCCATCAGTGTCCTTGATATTCATACAGCTGTTTTTCTTATCTCCAAATGTTTCTTTTATTTTCCTGTAAGCTGTATCTATTTTTCCCCTATTTGTACATTCTTCTACATCATTGCATTTGCCTTCTAGCCACTCATGCTAAGCCATTTTGCACTTCCTGTCAATCTCATTTCTTAGTCGTCTGTACTCCACTTTTTCCTGTTTCATTTACTGAATTTTTATATTTTCTCCTTTCATCGATTAAATCTAGTATTTCCTGTGATATCCAAGGATTTTTTTGTAGGTCTTACCTTCCTACCTATTTTGTCCTCTGCTACCTTAACTATTTCATCTCTCAATTTTACCCATTCCTCCTCTACTGTTTTATTTTCCCCTGTTTCTGTCAATTGTTGCCTAAATCTCCCTCTGAAATTCTTAAGAACCTCAGGTTCCTTCAATTTATCCAGGTCCCATCTCCTTATTTTCCTACTTTTTTTGTAGTTTCTTCAGTTTCAGTCTACAGTTCATAACCAACAAGTTATGGTCAAAGTCTATATCTGCCCCTGGGTACGTCTTACACTGTAAAACCTGGTTCCGAAATCTATGTCTTACCATTATAAAATCTATCTGGTATCTCCCGGTGTCTCCTGGTCTCTTCCACGTATACAACCTTCTTTTGTGATTCTTGAACCAGGCGTTTGTTATAACTAAATTATGTTCTGTGCAAAATTCTACCAGGCGGCTTCCTCTTTCATTCCTTTTACCCAGACCATATTCACCTACTATCTTTCCTTCTCTTCCTTGTCCTACTACCGAATTCCAGTCTCCCATAACAATTAAGTTTTCCTCTCCCTTAATTGTCTGAATAATTTCCTTTAGCTCCTCGTATATTTCTTCGATTTCCTCATCATCGGCAGGGCTAGTTGGCATATAAACCTGTACTACTGTTGTCGGTGTTAGCTTGGTATCTATCTTGACAATGATAATGCGATCACTGTGCTGGTCATAGTAGTTTACCCGCATTCCTATTTTCTTATTCATTATCAATCCTACTCCTGTGATACCCCCAATTGATTTTGTATTTATAATCCTGTACTCACCTGACCAGAAATCCTGTTCATCCTGCCACCGAACTTCACTAATCCCCACTATATCTAAATTCAACCTATCCATTTCCCTTTTTAAATTTTCTAATTTTCCTACTCGATTAAGGGATCTAACATTCCACGCTCCGACCCGTAGAATGCCAGTATTGTCTTTCCTGATGATCACATCCTCCTGAGTAGTCCCCGCCCGGAGATCCGAATGGGGGACTATTTAACCTCCGGAATATTTTACCCGAGAGGATGCCATCATCATATGTTCATACAGTAGAGCTGCATGTCCTCGGGAAAGGTAACGGCTGTAGTTTCCCCTTGCTTTCAGCCGTTCGCAGTAGCAGTGTGGCAAAGCCACATTAGCTGATGTTACAAGGCCAGCTCAGTCAATCATCCAGACTGTTGCCCCTGTAACTACTGAAAAGGCTGCTGTCCCTCTTCAGGAACCATACGTTTGTCTGGCCTCTCCACAGATACCCCTCCGCTGTGGTTGCACCTACGGTACGGCTATCTGTATCGTTGAGGCACGCAAGCCACCCCACCTCGGCAATGTCTGTGGTTCATGGGAGTGGGAACGTAATAAAATGTAACAATACATTGTCTCTTCAAAGATTTTTTCTCGCACCCCTACTGGTAAATTACTTTCGTAATTAAACTTATCGCTTTAATCATCTCAGTAGCTATGAACGGCTACTTTCGTAACACAGCTCGTCGATTTAAAAATCTCAGTGACTGTGAGCGTCTGCCGATTGGTGAGCGACAATGTAGTGCCGTTGTCGAGATAAATAATTTGATTGTTGTAGTTCGCTCTTTTTATATTCGCGTTACAATGCTCCTAGTTCGTTAAAGTGCTTGAAGCTTGCTTAGAGGTGCTGAAGTTTCACGCATTTCCTTAAACAAAGCGGCAATCTGACACAAGAAATTTTAACTGGACGAGTGATTGCTTTTGGCTTGAGAAGTAAGTACGCGTATATCTCTCAAAATACGATAGTTCTTCGGCTGCGTATTATATATAGATTTATCGTTACACTCTATGATTTTTTTTCTTTGTATGTGCCATGCCTTCCATCAGCATTTTTCCCCTTTTATTTTCTCTCATTTATTGTAGCAGATCATAGAGAAAGGGATCAGGTGTTGTAACGTATTTGTCGGTACGTGCAAGGAAACATGTGAGCGGAAATGATGACAATCCACAGTGTGCGTGCGACTTGCCCGCCTAACGTGTCGCGCACTGATCAGGTTAGATTTATACCGAACTAACATTGATTCATGAACACGCGTTTCCCAGACGATCGTCTTCAAATGCATAAGTACTTACTAACAAGGAATACAACGACACTTAGTTCCGTTACTGAACTATTGTGTCCCAATTGTTAGATCGGTGGCATTGGCAGCAATCGGAGGAAGGAGAAAGTAAACGCAGTCTTTCCGATGAAGCCGATATCTAACGGAATTTAACCAGGAGCAGTCGCACAACTTTTCCTGAAACTGTTTTATACGTTATGCATGAAACAACTTTTAAAAACCGCTCTTCATTCAGAAAAAGTAATATATTTACGATAATTTTACGGCCCGAGTACGATAGTTCCCTCGTTTCAGGTTGTGAACACTGGTGTCAGTTGATAACGAGATCAATAGGCTGCGACACTGTGAGAAGTGTGTTTGTCTCGAGTTTTGTGCAAAGTTTCAAAGTAACGGAGGTTTTTTCGAGATTGTGTACTTTGTGGGGTGATTTCGGACAATGCAGAGAACGTATAAAAGTAAGAAAGGTGTTACAGACCGGTGTAATTATGACCCGGATATTTTAAAGAAAGTATTTCGATATATTCAGTGTGGCAAATTAACGTATAGAAAACAACAATTTAACTTCAATAAATAAAATTCTTTATCTCAGTCGTTATCCCTTGTTTTAATGATGAACGTCCTTGAAATATGTTAAAAGTCACTAAAATCAAAAGAAAGTAGAATTTTAAAAAAGTCAATTTGTGTCCGAAATCATATCACTCCATACAATTCGAAACACCGGACAGAGAGTTAAAATACACATGAGTTCATGGGGTGATTTCGGACAATTTACTTGTCTCTCTCAGGCAAACGTAAGTGCACATAAAGTTCTTTTTCTCGGATATTGTTATTGGTTGTACATATACCCCACCACTACCGTAAAAAAAGAAAAAAAAAACAAAACAAAAAAAAACCACACAAAACAATGAAATCTGACAAAACCTACGAAAGTTATAGTGAAAATAATTTCAAAACTGTCCGATATCACCCCGTTTGACGGTGCATAAACTAAATTATGCTAAGGACAACAGACCCATGCCGGAGGGAGGATTTGAACATCTGACGGGATCGGCGGCGCATTTCGTGAACTGGTGCCTTTGACCGCGCGGCCGTTACCGCATTGCAAGTAATTTTGTAAGACGGGCAATCACAGCTAAAATATTCATACATAATTAAGACACTTTCACACAGTTAAAATTGTAATTGTCTGAATGAAAGTCGCCGCGCGGTAGTAGCCGAGCGGTCTGGAGCGCCACGTTACGGATCGCGGGGCCTCCCACGTCGGAGGTTCGAATCCTCCCTCGAGCATGGATGTGTATGTTGTCCTTACGTCAGTTTAACTTAGTTTGTAAGACAAGGGACTGATGACCAACGTAGTTTGGTCCCATAGAATTACAAACATTTGAACAGTTTTTGAATGAAAGTCCTTGGTCCACTTGAGCTGTTTTTGAGTCGTTGAGACCGCACTACCGGTTTCTCAAATTAAAGTTGGATCTTCAGGTGCTGTTTACTGTTCAGAATGATAAGTGTTTTAATAAAATGAATATTTAGTTTGAAACATTACATATTAAAAAGCAAAAATCCAAACCACGTATGTATGAGGAATTTCTTTTTACAAGCCAGTAGGCTAGTTATTGGAATAAATAAATAAATAAATATATATTACTTACAATTTTAACACCTAATTTTAACTGTATGAAAATGTCTTAATTACGTTGCCGCATTTCCCATGGTCAGCACAGCCACCCACATCTCAGGATGATGCCGGTGTCGTCTACTTTGCAGATTAGAGTGCGTGACAACTAACCACACAACTTGCCAGTCTTCGAAAAGAATGGTAAAAGATTCCTTTGAAAATCGTATGGGACCTGTTTATGCATCCCAAGAACACTAAAAGGTGTTCTGAATGCCAACATTTTTCCTTCGCAGTTTTAGATATTGTAATGTGTTTTTGACGTTTCCAAATTTCTGACCAACCCTTAACAGGATTGACGTAAAGGCTCGTCGTAGAATCATGGATAACGGCAGCAAGTATACGGAGGAACGTCGTTGTTCTGCAGGTATCAAAGGCACTGGATTCCCGCGTGATCATGCCATGGGCGTCTCACAGCGAGGAGCAACAAGGAGAGAAAACCAGCTATGGAGATTGCTGAGAATTCGAGACAGCTGCGATAAATATCCGTGGAGATAATGCGGTACAGGTATGCCCTGAGTTAGATTACCATGTCGGGCGTCCTGTTTATGCAATCCGGAGCACTGGGAGCTCGACAGTCCGGACATTCGCTGCAAGCGATAAACGCCAGACTTCAGATTAACAGAAAAATGTGATGACGGCAATAGGCAATAAATAAATAAATATTAGTTGTTTTTATTGCAGTATATGACACTGTTACTTCATCGTATTAGTCATAACAGGTAAGTATTAACTATATATTGTTTTACACAAACGTGGAGATACGAGGTAACAGTTTGCGTTGACACTGATATCATTTTCATTTATGAGAATTTGTCAGGGTCAAGATTATATGTACATTTCTGCTGGGAATTGCGTATGTTGTGGCATAAATGTGGATTTCACAAGAGCCGCCAAATATTCGGTTTTGGTGACTCACAAACTCAGCCGACTTTTTATAGTAGCGTAGATTTCCGAAAGCAGCCTCATCGACTCTCATGGTCGAGAATATATGCCCAGTTCATTGAGGTAACTTGATGTTTGTATGATTTATCTTCATTTTCTATCTTACAAGGGGAGGTAGCCAATTGTGAAATTCAGATTCGATTCATACTGCGCATAATGAAAGCTCATGGCCAAAGGTGTAATTTGGCAAAGCACCAGCATGCACTTCTCAGCCGCTGTCGAGAAAATTGAAAGTTAAAAAAAAAAAGCCGTTGCGGTGAAATACTCTCTATGATCTCTACGATTAGTAATACTGTACAGAACCGTGGCGTAGCGGTAAGCGCGCAGCTTCGTAATCCAAAGGTTGCCGGATCGAATCTTGCGGCATGCAACTTTTTTTATTATTTGTTTTGTGATTCAAATGCACACACACACACACACACACACACACACACACACACACACAAACATTTTATGCTCGAAGTCACCAGTTTTTCAACGACAAACGACTTTTAAACAACTTATTATATGCAACTGGCGACTTCGAACATCATTGTTTTCCGCAAACAAAGTTTTATTTCACAAATGTTATTAATTGTCTTCATATTGTTTACCATGTATAGTTAACGGAAGAAGTATAAACGATATTCCGAAACGAATACGTATAGTGTAAGTCATACCTGACGAACGATAGAACAATTTTTCAGATTGTCAATCAGGTGTGTTTCCCAACAGATAATTTAAAAAAAATTGCTCTTGTAAAAACGCTTTGTTCATCACATGTGCTCGATGTCGTGCTGTTTTCTGCTTTCTATGATAACTATCACTCTGGTTCGTGCGATATATATATATATATATATATATATATATCGCACGCCTCTGTACAATATTACTAATCTTAGAGAGTATTTCACCGCAACGGCTTTTTTTAACTGTCGATTTTCTCGACAACGGCTGAGTAGTGCATCTTGGTGCTTTGCCCTATTACTCCTCTGGCCATGAGCTTTCATTATGCGCAGTATGAATTGAATCTGAATTTCACAATTGGCGGCCTCCCCTTGTTAGTATGAGTTGCAGCTCATCAACAACCGTTAAAATTTTTCTAGGAAGACTGCGACAGTACATGAAACCAAGCGTAAAACAGGGACGCCTGACGTTTCTCGTATCCGGATTTCCGATAAAATGCAGTGTAAACAACTTCCCCACAGAAGAATAAAAGGGGCAAAACACAAACAATACCCTCACTGCGTGATATAGTAATGGAGATCCTGCCGATGACAGCGCTACTAAAGCAGAGTTACTAAACATAGCTTTTAGAAACTCATTCACCAAAGAAGACGAAACCAATATTCCAGATTTCGAATTACGAACAGAGGCCGTAATGAGTAACGTAGAAGTAGATATGATCAGAGTAGTGCAGCAAATAGTCCTCTGGTCCGGATTGTGTCCCCATTAGATTTCTATCTGATTATGCTGAAGCGATAGCTCCTTACTTACAGCCATATACAACTGCTCTCTCAAAGAATGGTCTGTACCAAAAGATTGGAAAGTTGCACAGGTCACACCTATATTCAAGAAAGGCAGTAGGAGTAACCCACTAAACTGCAGTCCTATTTCATTGACGTCAATTTGCAACAGGGTTTTGGAACATATCATGTATTCAAATATTATGAATTATCTCAAAAAGAATGATCTATTGACCCAAGGTCAACACGGATTTATAAAATATCGTTCATGCAAAACACGACTAGCTCTTTATCCACACGAAGTGATGACTGCTATCGACAAGGGTTCGCAAATCGATTTCGTATTTCTTGATTTCCAGAAGTCTTTCCACACCGTACCTTACAAACGGCTTTTAATCAAATTGCGTGGTTATGGTTTATCGCCCCAAATTTGTGATTGGGTAGGGGATTTCCTGTTAGAGAGGACACAATTCGTAGTAATTGTGGTAAGACATCGACTAAAACATAGGTGATATCGGGCGTTCCACAAGGTATTGTTATTTGTCCTCTGCTGTTCCTTATTTACATAAACGATTTAGGGGAAAATCTAAGTAGCTCTCTTAGCTTATTTGCAGATGACGCGGTCATAAACTTTGTTTACAAGATAAATCAATCAAAAGTGAAGGCCGTAAACTCCACAAAATACCTAGGAATTACAATTACTTCTGACTTAAATTGGAAAGAACACATAGATAATGTCGTGGGAAAGGCGAACCAGAGACTGCGTTTTATTGGCAGAATCCTTGAAACATGCAACAGAACTACAAAATAAACTGCATACACTACGCTTGTCCATCCATTTTTGGAGTATTGCTGCCCAGTGTGTGATCATTATCAGCTCGGTTTGACAGAGGACATCGAAAGAGTCCAAAGAAGGTCAGCTCGTTTCGTATTGTCACGGTACAGGGGAGACAGCGTGACGGAAATGATACAGGATCTGGGATGGGAATCATTACAACAACGGCGCTTATCGCTGCGGCGTGGGCTACTTACGACGAAACTCCAATCGCCAACATTCTCCTCCGAATGCGAAAATATATTGTTAACTCCCACGTACATAGGTAGAAATGATAATCAGAATAAAATACGAGAAATCAGAGCTCGAACGGAGAGATTCAGGAGTTCTTTCTTCCCGCGCGCTATTCGAGAATGGAATGGGAGATAAATAGTATAATGGTGGTTCGATGAACCCTCTACCAGGCACTTAAATGTGATTTGCAGAGTATCTCATGTCTATTCCCCTTTTTCTGCCAATGCACAAAGGAATTTGATGTGACGCGTAGCGCTTGTACGTTGGACACCGTGTAGTAATATGATATTTAAACTGTCATTAAATGCCTCTCTGTCTTCCTGAGAAGTTCTTACTGTACCTAGACAGTCAGTAAATCCCAAACAAACGGAATGAATATATATTTCATGTCGCTATTTGTATTTACACAATATCCATACTTTCACACTAATATTACAAAAGCGAAAGAAGCTCTGTCTTTAACATTTTGACGACTAAACCACTCAACAGATTTTGATGGAACTGGGCATGGAGTTAGCTTGAACGCAGAACATAGGCTACTTTCTAAAGTGTGTAATTGAAGATATTTATTGATTTTAAGTCCTTAACTCGAAATGTGGAACAGCTGAAGGATCTACGTTTCTTTTATAGCTTCTGAGGCGGTTGAAACTCCTAGAAAAAGCTATTAATTCTTTGAGTTTTGAAATTCATCACATTTAGTAAAATTTTGATGGCTGATATGTTATTTGTAATACGATTCAACATAACGAATACAATGCTCACACAAGACGTCAACGCCTTCAGCCCGACGAACCAATTTCGATGACATATGAATCCTGTATAATTTACAAGTTGTATGACGCATAGCGTCTTCAGTCAGCGGTTTAGTCACGATGTAAGAAAGAAGAGTTTCTTTCTGTATTTAGTAATATCTTTATTTTAACCTCGATAAAGAAGGATGTATTACCGTCATTCTATGCACAGTTTGTATTTAAACACGAAAATTAAAATTTTTCTTATATCCTGCTGATCCTGGTCTTAAGAACAAAGTTACGAAACTGTTTTACTTTCTATGATTTTTTACACGCTTGCAAGGACATTAACGCGAGCATAGTGCAGTTTGAAAAGTAATAATACCAAGAAAGATGCCAGAGAGAATTTTCAGGTTCTTTTTTACTGGCTGAGGTCCGGAACGCTTAAATGCGATGCTATGCAGATAAAACGGGGGTACCACAGAATACTTACTGGAATCAGTTTTCGGATTTCATCTCTAAGAGAATGTCATTGCACACTAAATTATGGAGATTTCGGTAACAGTAGGTCTGCAATACTTGTAAATATTGCGACTAGTTGACTTGATACATTTTTAGTTTGTCGAAAATCTATGTTATAACGTATTAAAGCTGGTTGATGCCCCCAGTATTAGTCTGGTATTCTGTACGATGCGCGGTTGCTAGCCATAGGAGGTTCGAGTCCTCCCTCGGGCAGGTTCTGTGTGTTTGTCCTTAGGTTAGTTAAAGTTTGATGAAGTAGTTTGTAAGCCTAGGGACTGATGACCAGAATAGTTAAGTCCAATAGATTTACAAACATTATTATTATTATTATTCTGGTTTTACAATGTCAGTACATTTTTCCAGCACATATATTAGATTACATTAAGTCATTAATTATTGTTCTCCACTCTTCTCTCTCCTCCCATAAGACCTCAGGAATGTTGTTCTTCCTCACTGTTGATTGAACTTTCTGCATCCACATGGTAGGTGGTCGTCCCTTTTCCTTCGTCTGTTCGGTGCCACGGTAGTTGCCACAGATATAAAAAAAAAGCTTGAGTGCTTTCATCAGCAGAAGCTGAAGTCTCTCTTGAAAATCACCAAGAATGCAGTTGATAAAGTAGGGGATACAAGCATAGAGGATACTATTACTGCTCATCGACTTAGGTGGATAGGGCATGTACGTGGTATGCCAGACGGCAGACATCCAAGACAGATGCTCTAATGGTGAGCTTTCCTCTGGCACTGGGTCGCGGGGAACAACTTTAAGGCTCCCCAAAGACCATGAAAAGAAACAAAGATAAAGCTACAGACTTGGGAAACAGGTGCTGAATATCGAGTTCTATGTCGCCGTGCCATCTCTTCAAGAAGACCGCCGCACTCAATATGAAGTGAAGCGACAATCTCGGAAGCTCCGACATCATTAATGTGCAACTTCTGTGAGTTGATGTTTCACGAAAGAATTGGCTTATCCAGTCACCAAAGACACAAATATAAAGTAAGTTGAGAGTGTACATTAATTGGAAAGAATTCGTAAACTCTGAAATGATTATCAGCCGACGACGATACGACAACCAAATGATCTTACACGGCAAAATTAACACTTATCGCTATATTTTTGTGGGTTACAGTTCCATCGCATTACCAAACTTTGCAAAAAAAATGTATTCACTAAACTAGGGCGCCAATAACCTCTACGTTTAATACACGTAACGAAAGCGAAAAATTAAGAAGGGGGAAACGAGAACAAATAAATAAATAAATAAATAAGTAAATAAATAAAAAAAATATAAAGGCCACATTTCCTAGCGGCATTATTTGATTGCAGAAGAGTATCGACAGTAATAGACGCACATTTATTTTTTATGTCTCGAACAAAAGTATATTTACACTAAAGAAACGTCACACTCATTTGCTATAGATATTATTGAAACCGAGTCACTGTCGTAGAATTCTGCTTTCTAAATAAGTTTTTGCGACTACCGATTCAATATTATGGAGTGTGCTTAACGTTCGTGAACAAGGATCAACGTCGATGTAAAATGGCTA
Source organism: Locusta migratoria (assembly GCA_026315105.1). NCBI lineage: Eukaryota > Metazoa > Arthropoda > Insecta > Orthoptera > Acrididae > Locusta > Locusta migratoria. The sequence goes on along the minus strand of CM048746.1, from coordinate 52,942,941 downwards.
ATCAACCCGAAGAGGGCCAATAAACTCAGATTGCCAAGTTGCGCAATTCGTGGTCAGCACAATAAAGAACCAAGTACTGCGGTACGTGACAATGCTTAACTTGGCCTGACCTTGGAGTTACAGTCAGTCTGTTATATCTCAGTTCTTTCCTTTAAGTCGTTCATTATTAAATTAATGAATATTCACAATGAAAAATTCCTGATGTTCAGCAAAATTATTTAGTTGGTTCCAAACCGGCTTTCAGCTTCTTAGGCCATCATATAGAAACAACTGAATGTCGCTAACATTTCTTCACAGATATGTCACTTACAAACACGTTATTAAATTACACATGATACAAATTCACATGTTCACAGGAAAGTGTTACATTTTTATGGCAATGAATTACATTTGTTAATAAATGAAAAAACATCTTCCTTTCCCTCCCCCGCTGCTTTTAACGATAATATTCAAACTTAGAACCACAACTTATAACATAAGCCTTTTTATTTATTAATAAATGTAACAACTTTGAACATGGCTGGTTAACAGCAACCGTTATCCAATTATTTTTAACAATGTTATATAATAGCCAACCGGTTGCGTAGTTTTAAGGTACTTGACCTAGGTTTCGCTGTCGCTAAGGACAACTTCATCAGAAGAATAAAAAACAGTTACATGAAACACTTGATGTCAAAAATATTACGAGCAGAATTGCTCAAGTCTATTGGAATAAAAAAGCTAGCATTCTTGCCATGCAAATAAAGTCAGTGTGATGTGAAGGGCTTGAAGTAATTAGCCACTAGATTTTTATTGTTATAGACTTGAGCAATTCAGCTCATAATATTTTTGACGTCATGTGTTTCATGTAACTGTTTTTTATTCTTCTGATGAAGTTGTCCTTAGCGACAACGAAACCTAGGTCAAGTACCTTAAAGCTACGCAACTGGTTGGCTGTTGTATAAAATTGTTAAAAATAAAAAATGTAATACTTTTCTGTGAACGTGTGAATTTCTATACTCTGTAATTTAATAACATCTTTGTATGCGGTATATCTGTGAAGAAATTTTAGCGACATTCAATTGTTATTGATGATGGCCTAAGACGTCGGAAGCCGGTTTGTAACCAAATAAAGAATTTTGCAGAACGTCAGGAATTTTCATTTTTCTGTCAAGCACCGACAGAAAATTCAATTAATGGTAATGCATATTCACTAAATGTGCATTATGTGAAACGTACTGTTGTAAAAGTACTGTAACAGTTAAAGAAATATCCGAATTATAGGAAAACGTTAAATTCAGAACCGAAGTTTTTCTTACATTTATTTCAAAACATATGTTATGGTAACATAATAATACTCTAAAAGTATAGCATTGCTTTGTTGACCAACAAAGTTAATATCAAATACTGGAATGCTAGACTATTAAGAGAGCTTTCACTGAAACTTTTCACTAGACAAAGGTGCGAACGTGCTAAACACGCATATCAAATTCCAACAATCTTACATCTTATAAAATAGGCTGTATGTGTGTATGTATGTATGTTCCACATCTCCTCCTAAACTACTGGATCGATTTCAACAATACTTGGTACACATGTTCCGTAATATCAGGCAATAATCGCTATCGTGGTAAGGATCACCTACGACACATACGTAAGGAGATATGACGTCATAAACAATGAGATGCGCGAATAACTGCTGCGTCAAACGACAATGCTGCACATTTTCTCCTAAACCACTGGACTGATTTAAACCAAATCTGGTACACATATTTCGTGTGTGAGGTAACAACTGCTGTAGGAGTACGAACCACGTACAAGACATGGTTCACGAGATATAACGTCATGAACAATAGGAATCGCAGAAAACTGCTACATAATGCGACGAGACTTTATAAATGCACTGTATGAGAATGGCAGTACTTGGCGACTTGCAACAAACTTTAAACATAATTTCAAACCTTTATTAAACTTTTTCTCCCAGACAATCACATCAAACTAATGAACGGAAAAAAGTTTCTCCTTACTACTTTTCTGCTGTTCACGGAGCAAAACTATGGCATTCAGTGTAACGTTACAATTTATAATTTTTACACTACCAATTGTACTGACAGGAAATTTTGCAGACAGAATACACACTTAACGCAGAATGTAAGTTCGAAATTTTATCACAGTACGATATGTAGTTCATGAGATATGAGGACGTAAAGAGTAACGTTCATGGAAAACTGCCCCATCAAGCATCACATTTTAATCTATCACTTCTTACTACTAACCGTATTCGCAACAGATTTTACCGACGAACAGCACCTATACAAATCAATATATTCCTGCAAAATTTTACAATTGTACAACATATCTATACTAATAATAAATGCCGGCCGCGGTGGCCGAGGAGACTGAGGAGCTACAGTCACGGTCTGTACGACCACTACGGTCGGGGGTTCGAATGCCCCCTCGGGCATGGATATTTGTGCCGTCCTTAGTCTTAGTTAGTTCATAAGTAGTTTGTAAGTTTAGGGACTGATGACCCCGTAGTTAAGTCCCATAGACTTTAATAATAATTAAAAAAAAATAATAATAAATCTGTAAATGTAGGCCTGTCGCTTTTGGCTTCAATCTTCAAAACTACTGGACGAATTTACATGCGGTTTTCACAGGTAACATAAGCGAAGATTGGTTGAGGATCTAGGCATGATTTCATCAAAATAGAATCACGAAGTGTTTTCATAGACCGTCGTGTCTGTCTGTTCATCTATTAGAGACCACTTCTCCAAAACTACTTCACGAATTCGCATTGGGTTTTCACAGATAACTTCACCGTACCTTGGTACAACATATAGACTTAGTTTCATAAAAATCGGATCACGGAAAGAACATCACAATTTAACGTTTTCATCGACAACCGTCATGTCTTTCTCTGTCATCTCCAAAACTATTAGACGAATTTTCAGGGGTTCTTCACGTTAAACGTGAAGGTATCTTGCGGTTACAGAAACGCTTCATTTCACAAAATCGGATTAGAAAAAGTAAGATATCACAATTTAAACATTTCCCTGAAAGCAATCGCATGTGTCTATTTGTAGACAGTAATCTCCGAAAGTACTAAATGAACATTCATGGGTATATCACAGATAAATAGAGAATATCCTGGGGCAACATATAGGATTCATTTCATCAAAATCAGTTCAGGAAAGTAAAAGATATCGTAATTTGAAGTTTTAGGTGTACTTCATGGTTGGAAAGAGTGGCGTAATGCAGAAAAGAACTAATAGATACCGCTGCGGGTGCTCGTGTGAATTTCGGGGCAGCGACCGGATTATTACCCTTTGAAAACACTACTTACTCTTTGACTTTTCAAATTTATCGTATTTCTGAAAATCGTTTTCTTGGTTGTTGTATTCTACGAAATATGATTCAACGCAATGAATATACAACTGATACAATCCTCGTCGTGTTTAATGCATATATTTACAAACTGATATCACAGTCTAACGTATATGTACAACTGCTATGGAAGTTAAAGTCTCACGCTTGGAGCGACAAAATCGCATCTAACGGAAAGCGTAAGAATAATAATTATTTTCAGTGATATTTCTACTTCATTAAGGAAGTACTTATTATATTTGAGCTTTACATGCGTCAGTCCATTGTCCAGAGATGTGAATGATCATGAAATAAATGTTTAAAATGGCGAATATAACTGATGTATGATGTAAGTTACATCATATTCATGAAGATACGCCTATTTCTAACATGTTTCGCCGGCCGCGGTGGCCGCGGGGACTGAGGCGCTCCAGTCACGGTCTGCACGGCCACTACGGTCGGGGGTTCGAATCCCCTCTCGGGCATGGATATTTGTGCCGTCTTAGTTCGTAAGAAGTTCATAAGTTGTTTGTAAGTTTAGGGACTGACGACCCCGTAGTTAAGTCCCATAAGCTTAACAAACATTTGAACATTTTGAACTAACATGTTTCGCAAACGCATTAAAAAATCAACTGACGCATTTTCATGCGGTTTTCATGGGAAATTTGAGCTAAGATTGGGGCAACATACAGGCATGATTTCATGAAAATCAGATCGCGGAAAAAAGATTCATCGCAATCTGAAGTGTTATCAATAACTGTCCATTCATCTATTAGAAACGCCTAACTACTTCACGGATTTTCATGTAGCAACTTCGTTTCAGGAAAGTAGAATAAGGGAAATTGTTTTATGCTTGAAGTATGGCTGCGTAGCACAGGAAACAAGCGATAGAGGCGCTGTAGTGCACCAAAGAACTAATAAACACCGCTGCTGTATAATAAGTATGGGGTAGTACAGCAACGAAGCGAACGTCTGTGACAGAATTAAGCAATCGTATGTCTGCGAATACCAACAAACGTTGAATATAGTGCTACTGATTTCGCTTTGTGTATTAAATACTTTACGACATTTCTTTGCTTATTTTGGCACGTTTCACTTTTTGTATCAAAAACTTTATGAAGACACATCGTTTCGGACAATGACTTTTACTTACATTTGACATCTTAGCTAGGACAACTGAGTTTGTTGACAGAGCGATCCAACAAGGATTCTGTTTTTACTGACTGAGGTCCGGAACCCTAAAAAGCCATGATACACACAGGCCCTCTTTCAACAACCGTTGCGAAGCTCGGGCATAGAAGCTAGTTAGATTAATAGAACTAATGTTCTAAAGCGAACAATATGCATTTAGCTAATGGAAAACATAAATCCAAATGTATCAGAAGAAGGTTGTTATAGTGAAGCATTTACGCTGGCACGGGAGATAGATTTGATCGAAAATAAGGCAGCGTTGCGCTGAACTGGAAAGATTTGTCATAAACGCGGAAGTGAACGAGGGCATGTTTCTTTGGGAGAAAAGCAGGTCGGGCCACGAAACGCGGCGGTTACGTAAGGCGGGCCGGGCGCTGCACTGCGTGCAAGTGCTCTATGCAAGCTGGCCCCATTCCGGCGACTTGGCCGCTAATTGAAACACTCAAATTTCGTCGCAGGGGGGAAAGTTGAGAGCAAAAACTCTGCGAAATTACCGGTGACAGGTACCGCGAGGAATTTTCTGCGTGCCGTCTTACGTGGGCAGGGCCCAGAGCTGTCCGCGTATTTCGTTCGTACACGAACGACAATGGACAAGGGATAAACGCTGCTTCCAAAACAGCCATACAAAATGTCGCAGCAACATTACTTTTTTGTCCATGCCATATTAATCTAAATTGTTGCTGTTATGTAATTAACAATTTCACTTCTTGGCAGCCGTATTTTGATGTGCCTGAAGAACCGTATTTGCTCTTACAAAACGGGTACAGAATAATTCTAACAATTGTGGCTACAGATAAAGAGAAAAGCTTTCATCGGAAGTTCGAGTCCTCCCTCGGGCATGGATGAGTGTGTTGTCCTTAGCGTAAGTTAAAAGTACTTGGTTTGTAAGTCTAGGGATTGCCTTAGCAGTTTGGTCGATTAGGTTTACAAACATTCGAACATTTACGAATTCATCGCCGCCTATATTACAGATGATGCAATTCGGAAATGACTTCGAACGATATGTAACGACCGTGGTATGAGTTAGGAAGGATTTATAATTTTATATTTTATTTCCAGTAACTGTAATGTAATTTACATTCCATCTTATTTTGTGATGGCTCATAATAATCACGCCAACTGTGAGCTTTATGTTTTTAAGTATTATTATTGTTATAGTCACTTACTTCTTACAATAATTATTTTTCGCGGAAAATGTTTGACTTCGCTCCTGGATGCCAAAAATGTTAAAACGGGACTCAACTTCTTTGGTTATTAGTCCCTAGTCTTACAAATGACTTAAAGTAACTTACACTAACCTGAGGACAAAACACACACACACACGCACGCACGCACACACACACACACGCGCGCGCGCGCGCGCGCGCGCGCACGAGCGAGGGAGTACTCGAACCTCCGACGGTGAAGAACCGCTCGCTCCAGCAACAACTTCACGCAGAGGTGCACTTAAAAATGTAAGTCGAAACAGACAAGCTTCTGCAAAAATCCTAAAATATAAGCAAAAAATGACCATGTTTAAAAAAAAATTATAAATTGTATTTAGGCGTAATTCATGCTACGAACGCAATTAAAAAAAATCTTAACAGTTTTCCGACGACAGTAATTCTCCACCTATGCGTTAATGATGAGCGGCTCGCGTCTATAAATTGAAATGTGAAGGAACAGCACATTAAAAATATCGTGTTGCAATGCCCTTTACGATTCCTAGACCTAACTATTTTACTAATGCACCAACACTATCCAACAGTGTCATTATGCAATCTTTTCAATTGTTATTCTGTAGCAGACCATAGGTTGGCCACTCACTGTGGAGACGATCAATAAGCCGTACGTAAAAAAGACAGTCACATTGACAAAACTTTAATTTTCGGCTACAGCCTTCGTGAGGACACAGAGAGCGCACCTACGCTCACAGAATCATACAGGCACAACTGAAGCACACGTGGCCGCCGTTTACCGTGTAGTTGGACTGATTGTCCAGCCGAAAATTGGCGTTACGGTGAATGTCTTTTCTACGTGACTGCTTGCGGCTTCGCGATCGTCTACAATGAGTTACAGCCTCTTAATTTTTCAGCATGGACTTACTACTATCAGTTGTTATCCTAGATTTACGGTGTGTGTGTGTGTGTGGGTGGGGGGGGGGGAGCATGCATTTGGGTGGACCAGTACCTGTGGCGTTCACTTAAGTCTGAGGACTTTCCTGTTGCGGCCACTTAATTAGCTACTCCGAAAATTGCTTGTAATCTACATCTAACGAAGTGTATCGTGCTCGTTAATTTCTGAAAGTTTTTCTTATCTTGCGAGTAGAAATACGTTATGATTCTTTACGGCCAGCAGAGGATCTAATGCGAGATGAAAATCGTTGCCTTTTTGTATATTGCCGCTTCTCGACGTGGTCCGATAAACGAAGCCTCATACTCAATTAGAAACGTGCTAATATTCACAAGATTATTTTCTACTTAGATAATCACGACACTGACAAGGGGACAACATGGGTATAGGATTTTAGAATTTTTTTTTATATTTATGGTACCAGAAGGTCAGAACTTAAATAACAATCAGGCAAAGACATCCGACGCAACTCTAAAACTTTCTCGAGAAAATCGACGTTGAAGTTTTCTAAGTACACGTAAGTACCAATAATTAAAACAAATGCATCTGACGGTGCAGCTCAGGTGGTGGCGCTCTGGCCTCACAACCCTAGAGTCGGTGGTTCGAACCCTGCTGCGACAGATATTTCTTTCGTTGTTTTGGAATATTTACACCATTTTAATACCCAATGATAATTTTTATGAACAATGGCCGTATTTTTGTTTATTCCTAATTTTCCATACTTTATGAAAGTTGTCAATAATAATGATTTAAGTTTAAAAAATGAAAATAAATAAAATAAAAACCAACCAACCAATAGAATTCGTGTGCGAGGAGTATCTTCACGGAGGATGTAAACAATATCATTTTGGGATTTCTAATTTCACGTGTTGTGTCAGTTTTTATAAATGTGTATGTAGACGAGTAGGTTAGGTGCTTGGGAAACCATTAGTAGCTATATAGATGACTTTCAAAAATTAGCATCGTAACTTTTCACAAACTGAACAATCAAAGACAAGTAATAGTGAACCTAATACTGTATAAAACATAACGTGTTATGTTTTTATCATACAAGGTAAACTTTCATGGCTGGCGTTGTCTTCAGGTAAAACTTCCGGGCTGTTGCTGTTTCTTTATTATTATTATTTTTACATTTTTAACAATCTTTTATAACATACAGAAAATTTCGAATAAAAGAAATACGTGTATTTTTCGTAAAAATTACAATTGGGCAAGAATTCGAAGACAAGGAAAAATAACTATTAAAACGGGATTCGAAGCACCGACCCTATGGTTGTAAGAGTAGAACGCTACCACTTGAGCTACACCAACAAATGCCACAACTATTTTAATTATTGGTTCTTAAGTGCACTTGCAAAAATTCAAAATTGATTTTCTTGAGAATTTTTGAGAGTTGCGTCGAATGGCTTTGGCTGATTGTTATTTTGAGTTCTGAACTTCACGTACCATAAATAAATATATAAAACCCGATACTCATGTGGTGTCCTTGTGAGTGACACACACCTATACAACAGCGTTATCAATCTCTGTCTAAGTAAAAAACGTATTTCTTGGAGAAGAAGATATTTTCCCCCTGTTGCAAATAATCATTGTTAGAAGTGGCCAAGCCGTAATCTATGAGGTTAGTTCAAAAAGTAAGTTCCCTTTCGAATTTCTCGTCGTCACTGCTATCATCGCAGTTCCACTGGTGCATAAGAGTATCTCCCATTCAACCAAAACAAAATGACGCCATTTCGAGTTCCCTCTGGAAAGATGATTCTCACAAAGTAAGGAGCGGCGTGATCAAGCATATGAAACATGAGGTGGCGTCGAACTGTGGTTTCTGATGAACTGGTTCGTGCAGTCGAAGACAAGATTAAGTATAGGTTTACAGTTAACATTCCTGCTTTCCAACTTCCGCATAATTTCACTAACAGTAATTTTCGGGATTGTGACTGAGAAATTGGGGTTACATAAACTTTGCGCACGTTGGGTGCCTGAACAGAGGCGGCAACACTATTCCGCGAAACACCGCAGCTGTTCTGAAAGCCAGTGGTTGCCAAACTCCTCGTTAACGAATGAATACTGTGTCTACGCCAGGTGTTATTATTTTGTCCAGCGCTTGTAAATATTAACATGTCAAGAGAGAATGTCAGGCATCTTTAAATGCCATCACGGAAAAATAAACACCTCAAAAACCAAATAGTCACAGCTAATTCAATATGCATCACCTTCAATATCAACAGCTGCAGTGTTCTAACAGCTCCACAGCGGTCAGAAATTATTTATTTATGTTAACATTAGAGCAAACAGAGAACAGAATACGACAATGGATACGACAATCCCAGTCGACAACCAGTTTCTACGAGTTTCTAATGTTTCGCCACAGCCAAGTGATAACAATGCATGATTTTTAGTGTACTACTATCCGCGAACACCATCAGCAATCAGTATTTAAATAATTGGCCAAAATTGCTTTTGATGGCTGGGGTTTTTCTCTGGCACTAAAAACATTGTACCATCACTTTTCTATTCATTAAAAAAATTTAATAATCTAAATCGCTTCTACTTAGCAGACTTAAGCTGAATTATGCAGGATCCAGCACGGCCACTACGGTCGGGGGTTCGAATCCCCCTTCGGGCATGGATATGTGTGCCGTACTTAGTAGAAGCTAGTTCATAAGTAGTTTGTAAGTTTAAGGACTGATGACTCCGTATTTAAGTCCCATAAGCTATACAAACATTTGACCTTTTTTTTTAAGGATCCAAACTGACAAAATATAACAACAAAATATTGAACTGTCAAACCAATAATCCTAGCCCTGACGTCTGCAAACGTGGCTGCAGAAACTGAACTTCAAGACAACCGATAAAATGTCACACCTCTGAGTAGTTTTGTTCAAGAGATCTGTGCTTCCGATCAATTGTGGCCCCAGTTAACCTTTATCAGCGAAATTCTCATAATTTATTTCAAAAGACCTACAGTATGGTATCACCAAAATTTGTACTATAAAACACAACATATCAGCCCTTAAGCAGATGGAAAGGAACTGCGATTTTCTGGTTGCCGTCGCATCCTGCCGAAACAGAATGCTACAAGCTGATTTAGAAAAAAAGGCGCACAACGTTGACATTTTGAATGTTTCCCGGATGTTTTTATTGCAATAACACAAAGGGAGCCCTCCAGAAACTGGTAAGTGCTGTGAGTGGCAACAGCAGAAATAACATCGAAACATTTATTACTGTTGTTGCCGCGGTGGAGTAGCCGAGCGGTCTAGAGCGTCTCGCTGCAGAGCGTGCGGTTGCTCGCCGTGGAGGTTCGAGTCCTCCCTGGGGCATTGTTGTGTGTGTTTGTCCTTAGGTTAGTTTACCTAGGTTTAAGTAGTTTGCAAGCTACGGACTGATGACCACGCAGTTTGGTCCGATAGATTTACAAACATTTTAACACATTTTTTACTCTTGTTTCTTACAGTAACACTTATTACTATTAAATAACTGTATACACGATGAATTTGTTCCACAATATAGTCCTCCCTGGGGCGTGTGTGTGTGTGTGTGTGTGTGTGTGTGTGTGTTGTCCTTAGGTTAGTTTTCCCCCGTTCAAGGCCGGCCGCGGTGGCCGAGGGGACTGCGGCGCGCTAGTCACAGTCTACACGGCCACTATGGTCGGGGGTTCGAATCCCCCTCGGGAATAGATATTTGTGCCGTCCTTAGTATTAGCTAGTTCTTAAGTAGTTTGTAAGTTTAGGGACTTATGACCCCGTATTCAAGTCCCATATGCTCTACAAACATTTGAACATTTCCTTATTTGGTCCGATAGATTTACAAACACTTGAAAATTTTGTTCCACAATAATATTTATTTTTGTTGCGAACTAGCTTTCGGCTTCTTAGGTCATCTTCAGACAACATAATACTGCAAAAATAAATATTATTGTGGAACAAATACATAGTGTATACAGTTATTTAATATGTCTACGTTGCATCAAGAACCGATGGAAAAGTCCATAAATCTTATTACTATTGTTACAAACAGTAACTATTGCACTAAACAATAAGAAGAAGCAGGTACTAGGTTGAGATTCGCAGGGAGAATCTGAAGGAAGGATTGTCTTACACAACGCTTGACTACGTCGACTCTTAATCGAATCTGGTAAGAGTCCCGGACGGATAGTCAATAGCCAAGACTTACCACGCTGGATTAATAGAGACGTAGATAATATCCGACGAAGACCGACGAGTTTCGTCACGGGGTTATTTAGTCGGCGCAAAATGCGCCACGGAAATGCTCAAGAAACTCCAGTGATAGACGCCACAAATTTATCGCGGAGGAGTACCTTTCGAGAATAGTCAGATTACTTATTGATTCCTCCTCATACGACTAGCGAAATGACCTGCAGGAGAAAATTCAATTAGAGTAGGCTTACATCATGGCATCACAATCCATAACCGTGCCCTGTGACGTAGTCGCCTCCGTCATTGAGACATTTGTCATAGCAAGCAGTTGGAAGAAAATTAAAGCTTAGGAAGAAACAGGGCGTACAGTTGCTTCACAGCTGTCCCACCTTCTACGAATGTTGTGTAACCACACTGAGCGAGGAATAATTTTACCGGCATTCATCGCTAAATTCTCTATTAATTAATACCAACACTTTAACCGAGCTTGTAGAATGCGGCTGGCAACAGGTGAGAATACGTCTTATAAAGAGACCACATGGGGATTGTAATTTGTGTTTTTTTATTTTATTTTACTTTTTATAGTACCTGAAGCTTAGAACTCAATTAAAATCAGCCAAGCCCAGTGTAGATGGGACATATCTTTATTTGTCTAGATTATTTCCAAGTTCATTAAGACATTTGTTAAAACCCTTTATAAGCTTCAAGAAGCAGTAGAAACATCCGTCATCATCTACCCGAAAGAAGTTCAAAAGCACTCCGTCTGCAGTTAAAGTGCTATTCACCGTTTTCTGGGACGCTCAAGGAATTTTGTTGCTGAACTTTTTTGAGGATGCTACCATCAATGCTATGCGGTACTGTGCCACTCTGTCGAAATTGAAAGAGGTGATTCGGGAAAGCGGCCTGGCCTTCTCAGATCTGGTGTTCTGCTGTTCGATAACAATGCAAGATCACACTCGGTGACGGTAACGGAAAACCATATTGCAACTCGTTGGTTGCCTACACCATCCGCCATACAGTCCTGATCTCGCACCAAGTGACTTCCACCTGTTTCCAGCTTTTAAGAAGACTCTTGGCGGAAGGCGCTTTGGAAGCAATGCTGAAGTCAAAGAAGCAGCTCAACGCTTCTTCCGTATGTAACGCCCAGATTTTTTGCCTGGACGGCTTTCTGAAACTTATAAAGCGGTTTGACAAATGTCTCAATGTACTTGGACATTACGTAGAAAAATAAAGATATGAACTAAATTGTTGATGCCCTCATATCTGAAGAACTATGACTCGTACTACGATATACTTTCAGGGCATATTCAGTTATATGTGTGTATACTGTCTGTAGGGTGTCTTGCCAATACATTCACCCCGTTTACATTGGCTCCCAAAACCGGATTTCGTAAGCCGGTTTCCCAATTCTGCTTTTGGTTGGTCATGTAAACACTCCAAAATCGATACTGGAAATCCGCTTCTCTAAAGCGGTTTTCCAGTTCCACAATAGATTTTTATGCCCATGTAAACGCAATCGTTTTTGAAGCAATCTTGGCGTGTCAGATTGTGTTTTCTAGTTAAGAATCTTCGGCACATACGGAAAGAGTGATATTTTCTAATATGAAATAAAAGTATAAATATTAGAGTGAACATAAATCTATGTATTTAAATAAAGAAGAATAGCGATTGTGCGGACTAAATCAGGAACTGAATCAGCTGTTCTTCAGCCGTTTGTAAGCCATACTTCACCTCTCAACGATGTGAGGAGTCGCCAGAAACGACACGTGGTTCGGATTCCACGTTAAACTGTAGGTCCCCTTTCCCCGGTTGGATAACTGGGCGTAAGGTAGGGACACGCAAGTCGCCGAAATGGCGTTCAATTGAAAGACTTGCACCAGACCAATGAGCCATACGAAATTATTATTAACAAACATTTGAATTTTGTTTATGATACACTGGCAGTTCAGGACTGGAGAGATATTGTATTATAACCTAAGCAGTGCATCGAAACACTTTGGTTTAGTTTCAAAAACGGAATAATCCAGTATTTAATATAAAAGCCCGCCAGCTTTTAACCGATTTACGCGTCTTAAAAACTGATTTCCGTCACTTTTTCGTTATGGAAAGTTTTTTACGTAAAGTAAAGCAGAGAAAAAAGTCTTGCAAGTGTGGATGTTTTGCTACTACGTTTTTCAGAGGACTCAGACCGTCTTTGTCATTTAGGCTGATGAACTAAATCTCGCGAAGTACGTGTTCTGCTAATTAGAGTACTAGCTGGGGGCTTTTGCGCAATCTCGGTTTAATTACACGAATGCGAATTAAAATAATTGCGTTCTTAAATTTCGGAATAGTAAGGCTGATTTACGCACTCGCTGAAAGAAATGGCTCCCGCTCCCTCTGAATATTCATGAGGGCACTGGACAGCTACTGAGGAAACGGGCATCCACCCGGCGGAGTCGCTGACGACCGGAAAATTGGAGTGCCTGGCGGCCGGGATGAAGATAATGTTTAAAATTCATGAGGCGCGCGCTTCCAGCAGTCAGCAGTCAGGCGCCGCAGTTGCCGTTGTCTGCTGGAAGTACGGAGCCCAGCCTTCACTCGTACACACCGACACTGCATCTGCGCTTGTCGTGAAGCGTTTCGTGCGTTCGCCGCCAGATGTAGCGGCGGGACGCGCCGCGAAGGGAAAAGAAGCAGCACGGCGTGCATGCAGTCGCGCGCAGTTTGTAAACCTTACAGGCGAGCGAACGATGCCGGCTATACTGCGGCACGCACCGATCGCAAACGTCCGATGTCGAATAGAATAGGTCGGAGTCTACGACAGTTTTACGAAATTTACAAAACAGTTTTTCAATGACAATCATGATCGCCGCCAAATACTATGTAGGCTCGAGGTGTGACGGTTCACATTAGGGAGGGGTAAACTAGATCATTTGTGGGAAACTCGTTCACTGTTCCTTTTTTTATCCAATTATTATCCATTAATAGATAATCGAAATAGAAACAAATAGTTTGTTTATGAAAGCTGAAAAATAAAATACGAGGGGGGAGTTGGGAAAACAAAGTTTTCCCTTGCCGACTGTGCTCAGAGTTGCGCATGAAAGGAAGGAAATGGAATGAGAAATTAAAGATAAGACATATCCTCATTTTTCTACATAATTTTCAAGTAGATTGAGACATTCGGCATAACACTTCATAAGCTTCAAAAAGCCCTCAAAAAAAAAAAAAAAAAAAAAAAAAAAAAAAAAAAAAAAAAAAAAAAGTAGGTCTTTGCATACGGAAAAAGCGTTGAACAGCATTGTTTGCAAAGCGCCTTCCGCCAAGAGTATAAAGCTGGAAACAGAAGTCACTTGGTGCGAGATTGTATGGAGGATGGCTAAGGCGCTCCCAACCAAGAGTTGCAATATGGTTTTGCGTTGCCATCGCCGAGTGTGGTCTCGCATTGTCATCCGACAGCAGAACGCCATATCTGAGAAGGCCTGGCCGCTTTTTCCTAATTCTTTCAGTTTCGACAGAGTGGCAGAGTACCGTGCATCATTGATGCTTGCGTCCTCCAAAAAGTCCAGCAACAAAACTCTTTCGGCGTCTCAGAAAACGATGAGTAACACTTTACCTACAATCGAAGTGCTTTTGAACTTCTTTCGGACAAGTGATGATGGATGTTTCCACTCCATGTTTGCGGCCGTCGATTCGGGCGTGTAATGGAGGACCCACATTTCATCCCCCGTCACAATCCGAAACAGAAAGTCATCTACTCTACCGAATGGTGCATCCGTATCGGTCGCTCATAGCCGTTCAATGCTTCTTCCGTATGCAGTGGCGGACTAAGGCTGTCGGAGGCCCGGGGCGGCGGCAAATGAAAATGAGGCCACATGTCCGCTTGGAAATACTTGCACTACTATAAAAAAGTAACTTTGAGATTGGAGCCCCTCCCCAAATACAAGACGAACGGGAAAATCTAAGAAAAATAACTCCGAGATTTGGAGGAAGTCCCCAGAAAGGGAGGCCAAAATGTCGCCCACCCAAAAAAAAATAAAAATAAAAAGGCCCGATGTTCTCCTGGCCGGCTTTTTGAAGCTTATAAAGATGTTTGACAAACGTCTCAATGTACTTGCAAATTATGTACAAAAATAAAGATACGTCTTATGTTTAATGTCTCGTTTTTTTTTTTTTTTTTTTTTTTCTTTCACACACAACTCTGCCCACAGTCGAAAGGGGAAACTTATTTTTCAACTCCCTGTCGTACTAATGGACATGTCCGGCTGTTGATATGGACTTCCTTCTTACAGACTGAAGAAGCAATTTCTGGCCTTCGTAGGCGCCACCTCAAAAGAAAGAGTCGACACTCGTCTTCAAAGCGAGTTTTCTCTCATCTACCCACTGTAACCCTATTTAAAATGAAGCACATAAAAGAGTTGTACTATACACTGTTTTCTTATTACTGCGAATTAGTTAATGAAGTAATTTATGGTCCTTTGTGAGAACTATTTACAGTTCGTAGAAGAAATTTTTATGAGATAGACAATAATGTCGTAATTTTACTATCACATATGCATGGTCCAAAGTATAAAGTGTCTGCAGTAAAAGATGCTAGACATATATTAGCTTCACAACTTGTAACCTGTTTCATTCAAACTGTTTCACGCCTTAATACTAGAATCTGAGAAAAATTATACGAGTATTTCGTTATTACAGTCATACGAAATTATTCTATTACTAATAACGTTTTAAAATATATTAGGTCTCGGCCGATATACAATTCAGTCTCTTACTCCTAAGGGGTAAGGTTGAGAACTACTGCATTAAAGGAACTACTGACTCTTCTTTTAAAACGCGCGACATTCTAAGTAATCTGTCACCCTTACAAACATCCTTTTTAGCACGGCACCTGATCTAACGAAAAGTGCTGAGCAATGATTCAGATAAGGGCAACGGTTGGATCACATTTCCCGTCAAGCCTTCCTCCTTATTTTGTAATGAGAAGACAATGAGAAAATAACTCTGAATCCTTGACTGCACAGTATTTCTGATTCTATGTCCCTTCTGAATATAAATGTGTAATTCTCCTTTCAATTCGAATAAATCAGATCTGATTTCAAACCAGTTATCTTGCAAACTACTCCATCTAGCCCAACACTCGTTAAGGGCAGAGATTGTGACATGCGTTGACGTTCACACACGGAGGAAAAGAAAGGTCAAGTGATTGAGAATGTGGAGCATATGAAAGCATGGCGCTACAGGTATGCGGTCAAGGCAGGTCCCCATCACCTGAGCGTAAGGTCGCGTTGCAGCGGAAACAACGGAGGAACGTTTATTCCGAGGTTCCATCCGCAGTCGACGTCTGAATCACTGTAGGCGCTCTTAAGTATTCTAATAGTTAGTATTTACTAGCAAACATTATTTACGGGAAAAGGATCCATTTAGTTCACTTAGAATCTTTCTAGAGACTGTAATAAAAACACCAGAAAACCAATACATCGTGTCGTAGAACTAGGAGAAAACTTGTTGCTTCGCTGCTTAATAAAATCACCTGAAACGGTTGCAGTACAACAAAAGTGGAATTATCGGAACATACAATCCTTGCACATGTCCAATTTATAAAAAGAAAAGGTTATGTGTATTGTCGATACTGGAACATGCTAAACCTGCTACGTGCTGTTAAGCGATTTCAAGAAACGGCGTATGGTCTGATACGTTTTGTTACGAAAAGTGGCTGTGACTTTGATATTTTACGCAGTATTGTCATAAGTCGAGTTAATTCCAAACAGTTTTGAAGAATTGAATTTAGAACAGAAGGCCCGACAGACCACTGAAATACGATCGATATATAAAATAAATAAAAAATAGAAAAAAAAACCACAAGCGTGTTAACTCGGTCTCATATACACACTTGTCTGTGAAATGTAAATCACAACGATATACCAGTCGTGCACTTATGTTCGCTTCTAGGAATAAAAACAAAATAAGAAAGGTACATTAATTCAGAAGGTACGGTACTGTCTTCCTTAGAGACCGACTGTTTCCTCATTCATGAAGTTACCCAAGAATCGCCTGAAAGCAAATGACATGTTCCGAATAAATACCACAGACTTTTGGGATAATTCTCTAATTTAAGTGAGATGGAGATTCAGGAACCCATAATACTGACACAAAGCCTTGCAATAACAACAGCCCTCCCGGACCGAAGACTGTTTTCATGCGGCTTTACACCCTGCTCTATTTTCTGCAAGCCACTACATCTCCGAATAAGAACGGCAAGCCACACGCTTCGTGTCTTACTCGATGAGTTGCCTCGATGAGTTTTATCCTTCGCCTCTACCTCTCTCAACACTTCCCTCCAGTACTAAGTAGACGCCACGCGAGAGTAGTCGTGTAGTCTAAGGCGCCATGCAAAGCATTGAGCGGTCGCTCAGGCCGGAGGGTCGTTTCCTCCCTTGGGTACGAGTGGGGTGTGCGTGTTGTCCTGTCAATAAATGACAATGCAGTTGAATGGTAAAAAATCTGGAAATATTAAGTGGACTTTTGGGTGTTACTGTGCGCCGACATTGGCCAAGGCGACGGATCGGCAACAGGGCACAAGCACCTTTCCCTATCGCAACTAGCCACGATACATAATACCTGCCAGCGAAAATGATACGAGATAGATGTGAGCGTTGCCATTGCTCACAGTGTCACGCAGACCGTTGCTTGACGCCGTATGCCTCGCCTTTTCGTGAGAGGCGAGACTACCAACAACACTTGCATTTTGTGTTCTGTTGCCGATCTGTCCCCTTGGCCAATATTGGCGCACAGTAACACCCAAAACTCCACTTCATACTTCCACATTTTTACCATTCAATTTCATTATGATTTATTGACATAGGAAAATGCGAAAAACGAATTTATGTTTGTAGCTTAGTGTGTGACAATTTGCATGAAATATTTTTCCTCATTTATGACTCACCCTGTAGAACCGTATTCGATGAGCCGTTAAACAAAAACTTTCCTTCCTTCCTTCGGTTGTAAGGTCCTAGCCCATCCACTAATGCTTCACAGTAGACACGAATCTTCAGTCTAGCTGTTCTCCTACACTCCTGCATTACTGTGCTTGCAATTCTGGTCCAAAGTCTGCGTGAAATAAAGACCATGCAGAGAAGCCGAAGCGTTCCATGACGAGACAGTAGCTGAACAGGTTTCAGTGGAAGTCAGAGGCGCAGGTTTCGGACACACAACCCATACTTCCACACATATTTGTTTACTACATCTCGCATAACAGTCGTTTGCGTAATATACACGCTCTTGGCCTACTTACTACGCAGGTGCGTCATTTGCATGCATTGAAACCTAGTATCCGATTAGACACGGGTCCGGCCGACTGCTTTCGTCTCTTATGAACTTTCATCACTCTCACTGGGGGACATGAAAGGAGCCTCCCAGCAGAATGTGCTGTTAACCTAGCATCACATTCGGGCGTCCCCTAGGCAACGGTTTTTTTCTTGCCGCCAATCCTCTCAAATATAGAGACGTCAAGATAAAGCTAGTGTAATGACTAGTCAACACAGGACCTTTTCAGGTCCAATCATGACTATTATCTCTGTCAATATCGAGGGCTTATCCTAATGCATAGAGGAATTGATAAAAGACCTATGTAAGAAAAATAACTGTCATGTGCTCTGTATCCAAGGAATTCACAGAGATTGTTACCTTAATGGCAAAAAATCAAAGGCTTGCGATTGGTGGCTCATCTTCAGTATGGCAGAGCTGTTTTGTAATGTTTGGAATTCAGTGTTCGCCTCCTTAGTGCAGTGGACAGCTTGGTAGATAACAATGCAGGGGCCCCGGGATCGATTCCCGGTCGGGTTGGAGGATTCCTCCACTCGGGGACTGGATGTTTTGTCGTCCTCATCATTTCGTCATCTAGAAAGGTGAACAGCTGGGGCTTAACAGCTCTGACATAATTGCAAAACGACATATTGACCTTAGCTGTTTATTTTATTTCTCTAAATGCTACCGGTTTCGGTTAGTTTACCGTTATCAAGCGTTAGCCTGAAGTAGATGAAAGTTATTACATGCATTAGTCAACCATATAGAACGTTAACAGAATAGTATAGTAAGTTACATGTGACATACTTACAGAGTTTAGCTAATAGCGTGACATGTAGTAACACAAAAATTCAAAATTATGAATAAGTATTTGTTGTCATTACTGTACTCCTTATTAATATTACCACAGTGGCTGACTGCTACAAACTGAAGCATATATTGATGAGTGTGCAATAAAAAATTTTTGAAACCAAAGATAACTGACATGCTTGTTCTCGAGGACCCTCTCATTTAGCCGCAATTGTTGCAAGAACCCCCATTAATTCCTAAGCCATCAATGTTTTTTCGATATTAACTGCCATATCAGTAATTCGTCTTTGAACAGTATTATTTGAGAGCGGGACAGTTCCTATCACCTTAGCAGTTACATCACCTAACATTCTCTGGCAGTATAAGTTCCTCGGCAATTGTGTGGTTTTTCCCACATTTAGCAACAATACGCAAGAGTTGAATTTTCATTTACATTTGCACCAGAGTGTTGGGTAATTGTTTTACGAGATGTTTCCAACTCTCCTAATTTATTTTTGAAAAAATCTAATGACTTACTTTTGTACTCTGGGTGCTTTGTTTCAAGGTGGCGCCGGAGTTTTGCTGGTTTCATACATTCATTCGAAAGGCTTTCATAGCAAATTACACATAGTAGTTTAGGATGTTGCTCATGTCCAGGGGACGTAAAATCGATTTCCAGTAATCAGAGTTATATTTTTTAATTTTTCCAGTAAGCTTAACACTGATCTTCGAGGGGTTAGGTTCAAGGGAAGCCGAGGATTTAGGTTCAATGGACACTGAGAACGTCGGTTCGAGAGTCAATGACTTACTTGCTTGAACATGAAATGCATTATATTCGTCTGTAGGCCTTTCTCGTTTTAACCAACCACTTTTGAACCAACGGTCCGTTTTTAACTATGCGAACTGTAGCTTCCGGGAAAAACAACGCTTTACAAACACTACTGCTTTAATACAGAATATTGAATATGAAAGCAACACGGACTGTGAAAGCACAGGCAATAAATTAACAATGGCTGATTGTCATCTGAAATGCGAGTTTGTGTGTAAAGTGACTGTCAGTTGCAACGAGGCAGCGCGCGGAGGCTAACGGCGTTCAACAGAACTATTTACCTCGGGGAGTGTGCTAGTGTCAGTTCGCTCTAGGAAGACGCAAGACGCAGAAGTCAGTGTTCGCTAAAGCTCTGCTCATGCAGGAAGCGGCCAAAACAAAACAAAAATTGTTATCATACGAAATATATTTAAAATATTTTTTTATTCTAATAGCATATTGCGGACCCCTTTGGCATAGTTCGCGGACCACCTGTTGGGAACCACTGCTCTAGCCTTCATCGCTGGCGAATACTCTAGCCCAGTTTGGTATACACGCCAAACAAGTCGTTGTCGCTCTCAATGAATGTGCGAGAATCGTTACAGAATGTCTGCAGTCTACTCCTGTAAATTCAATCTACCATCTGGACGGTGTTGCACCTCCAGAAATTCGACAAAGTCAACAAAGAGAACCATTAGACAAAAATCCCACTCCGTTGGATGCAGCCAGTAGAACAGAGGCTTAAATCGAAAGTTTTCTCACATCAAATGAGAACCAGAGTGACTACAGAATAACGGTAGAAGGCTGGAAGGATGCGGTATGACTCCCGTGGATGGAACCCTCCGAAGCCTTAGCTGCTAGACACAACGAAAGCTGGACGGTGTGGAAGTCTCTGAACCGAATACGAAGTGGCGTAGCAAGGCCGAAAGTAAACCTAAACAAATGAGGCCATCAGAATAATTCCACATTCTGTGAGAGCCCTTCAAACGACCACTCATATGTATAAATGTCCCTGAAACTGTACCTTCGAGAACTTAATGTCACCACAACAAAATGCTACTAACGTAGACCGCTTTTGAGTATGTAAAAACCTTCCTTTACCTCTGTATGTTTTTATATTGATCCTTTAATGCTTGACTCTTTATTTAAAGCTATAAAAACCACCACGATTAATGTATAGTGCGTGTATACTGAGAAAAATATTGAAAAAAAATCCTTAAAATTATTATGTGCTACTAGCAACAAACGTGCATAACTGGTCAGCTATATAGAGCTTCCATGATGTACCCGATGCAGTAAATGTCACATTATGCTTGTAATCTTTCCATAAAGTAACTCATATTGCAACAGAAGTATATGATTGACCACTTTTACACGACAAAGGCGGAATACTAAAGTAAATAAACGCATATGTTAGGAGTAACTCAATGCAGCTAACTGTCGAACTGATTCAGTAGCGCTCTGCAATTTATAATTTCTAGGACGAGCTACTTGCGTGTGTAACACTGTGTATAGAAGCAGCTACAAATGAATTTGTGGTAAAATTTTCATCAGTTTGAGAGATAATGGAAAAAATAAGGTATCTAGCCAATCAGCTACGCTATGCATTAAAGGGTTAATATATAGGTATTTTATGATTTGTCTGGCACGAATAAGAAGATTACTCTTGGTGCGCATGAAAACTCTGAAATCGTATTGTGAATTGAGTACCACATTTATCACTGAAGATATGTGAAATCTCGTCATGGGTGGGTACCACGTTTATCACTGAAGACACAAGTATTGTAGTTGGGACTCGATCAGAAGCAGGACAGTACGTGCCACCTTCATAACTATTCTACATTATAATGCTCCGAATAATCACATAAAAATTTCCGTTATTAGATGTATTAACAGTTTCTAGTACCACTGATAATGAGTCTGTTGCGTCAGGAGTAATCTATGATACTTCCATGAAGTTTTTCATTTTATTTCCAGGCGATGATTGACACCCAATCTTCAATTTCCACCAGCTGATGACGTTATTAGCTACGGACGACGAACACTTTTTATAAGGGCGACCACCATCGTGCTTGAGATGAATCACAGTATTTGATTAACTCTGGAACAGCACAGCTCTTTAATCATCATGCCAAAGATAGCAACAGTAAGGCAGTATTTTTAAAATATTATTGTGATTGAGGGGTAATTTTATTTCCTCTGCATAATAATTCAATGGTATTACGGTGTAGTGCGGTAGTGGACACGCATACAAGATTCTAAGACGACTGGGGAAGTATCGGGTTCACAATTTCATCGAAATCATCTAGTTTACCATCGACAGCAGCAGCTTTCTCTAGACTAATACAGCGAGTTATGTGTGAGGTAGTAACGCCGTAAATGCACAGTGTCCCGGAATATAAAAAAAGACACCTATATACCGCCTGGCGCTTATAACGGCGCCAATTTTCCTAACTATGCAAAAAATATACATCAAATAACATTTATTACAATTAAATGCTTCTACTTGCATGTAGGAAACGAGGAGGAGTTGACGCAAATCAGAACTTCTTGAAATACCAGAGGTTCGAAGTTCAAATTCACAGGACATGTTGATCAGTATTTCGAAGAAATGACTAGCATTTCAATCGCTTCGCTTCGGTATGTATCCTGTTGCTTAGTGCAAAAGGCACCGGACGTGTAGAGATTAATTTCGGATGAAGTTGAGTACAGAGCGGTGGACGGATTGACCGGAGACTGAAAGTATGCGCTTCTCAACACTTGCTTCGTCACGATGCTTTGTTCCCTCGTAATTACCTACGTATGAATTACAACTCACTAGACAGGGAAAAGCCTTTGTCGGCTTCTGCCAGAGAGATGGAGGTTCCCCACCAAAGTGCACGACGTACTACAAATGATGCTAATGGCCCATCTACATTTCTTAGCGACATACAAAATAAATTACAGTGTGAAGTGTACTATGGATACAGGATGTAGAACAACCCAAAGCAACGTACCAGTCAATAGTGTAATAGTTCTTCCTATATTGGTAGTAATAAAATTCCAACTGAGTGACGGCAAGCTGTACTGAACTGTGTTTCTAGTAAGCGAGACTGGAGAGGTATTTCACCTATTCAGCCGCTGTCGTCTTACAATAAATGTCACTAATGACAGCTGCCTGCATAATGTGCTGAAAGTGCGGACAGTCTATATTTACAATTTGAAGTATACCACCTGAAGGTTCATCGTTGGGTTTGGGTTGTTTAGTTATAGATGTTTCAACTAAAATTCTGATGTTAAGAAGGTAAAATAAATATGATCGAGGATGAGGTGGAACCTGTATCGGTTAGCCAGGTCTGGTGCTTCTGCGAAACAGAGTCATTGAACCCTGGTTTACCATTTGACATAAAAGCCCTAGTTAACCTTATCTTGTCCTATGTATTATTCAAATTTCATTACCGCAACAGTCATCGGTTGTACATAGTCCTCGTTTTAGGATTCAATGTGTCATTCACTGACTCAGGTCAGCCCCGTAACGGTACATCTTCGTTACTACTAAAAGCACTGGGATCTTCGTCACATTTTTAATAATTTAATCATATTTTTAGTAATCGCTTTTTAAATGTCGCGAAGAAAACAGGATCTAAATGTTCTGTAGAAGATGCAAAGCTTCACTCCTGGCCATTAAAATTGCTACACCACGAAGATGACGTGCTACAGCCGCGAAATTTAACCGACAGGAAGAAGATGCGAAGATATGCAAATAATTAGCTTTTCAGAGCATTCACGAAAAGTTGGCGCCGGTGGCGACACCTATAACGTGCTGACATGTGGAAAGTTTCCAACCGATTTCTCATACACAAACAACAGTTGACCGGCGTTGTTTGGTGAAACGTTGTTGTGATGCCTCGTGTAAGGAGGATAAATGCGTATCATCACGTTTCCGACTTTGAAAAGGTCGGATTGTAGGCTATCACGATTGCGATTTATCATATCTCGACATTGTTGGTCGCGATCCAATGACTGTTAGCAAAATAAGGAATCGGTGGGTTCAGGAAGGCAATACGCCGTGCTGGATCCCAACGGCCTCGTATCACTAGCAGTCGAGATGCCAGGCATCTTATCCGCATGGCTGTAACGGATCGTGCAGCCACGTCTCGATCCCTGAGTCAATAGATAGGGGCGTTTGCAAGACCATCTGCACGAACAGTTCAACGACGTTTGTAGCAGCATGGACTATCATCTCGGAGACTATGGCTGCGGTTACCCTTGACGCTGCATCACAGACAGGAGCGTCTGCGATGGTGTACGCAACGACTAACCTCGGTGCGTTGTTGTTGTTGTTGTGGTCTTCAGTCCGGAGACTGGTTTGATGCAGCTCTCCACCCTGCTCTATCCTGAGCAAGACTCTTCATCTCCTCATATAACCTGAAACCTTCATCCATTTGAATCTGCTTACTGTATTCATCTCTTGCTCTCCCTCTGCGATTTTTACCCCACACACTTCCCTCCATTGCTAAATTTACGTTTCCAAATCCAATGGTAAAACGTCATTTTTTTCGGATGAATCCAGGTTCTGTTTACAGCATCACGATGGTTGCATCCGTGTTTGTCGAGAGTGCGGTGAACGCACATTGGAAGCGTGTATTCGTCATCGCCATACTGGCGTATAACCCGCCGTGATAGTATGGGGTGCCACTGGTTACACGTCTAGGTCACCTCTTGTTCGCATCGATGGCAGTTTGAACAGTGGCCGTTACATTTCAGATGTGTTGCGACCCGTGGTTCTACCCTTCATTCAATCCCTGTGAAACCCTACATCTCAGCAGGATAATGCACGACCGCATGCTGCAGGTCGTGTACGGGCCTTTCTGGATACGGAAAATGTTGGATTGCTGCCCTGGCCAGCACGTTCTCCAGATCTCTCACCAATTAAAAACGTCTGGTCAATGGTGGTCGAGCAACTGTTTCGTCACAATACGCTAGTCACTACTCTTGATGAACTGTGGTATCGTGTTGAAGCTTCATGGGCATCTGCATTTTGATGTGTGCGTTACTGTGATTTAATCGATTTCTGCCGAAAATTGAGTGCTTTTTTTGTCGTGTTGCTCACATATATATATATTCACCCGCGTAACTCATATTTTTGTGCGGGTCAAAAGCGTATGTGTGCGAGAGAATTTAGGGAAGACAGCAATTCCCCAGACTTTAGGGGTCCGGTACGCTATCACCTGTAGTAGAATATGTGGTATGCACAGATTATCAATAAAGCAAATTCGAATGTTAACCATAGAGACGCTGTCAACATGTAAAAGAGAGACCAAAGAATGGAGGTCTCCTTTCATCCAGCGAGGAACACAGAAAACATGTCTCAACAGGCAAACACAAATCTATCCCTTAACGAGTCACTATACCTGAAGGCGAAAAGGCAACCACACCTCGCCGCAAAGTGAGTGTCTCGAACGCAAAGAGAGTGGCTCGAAATACTAAATTGACGGAAGAGAAACATAACTTCGCACTAGAGTTGAAAACAAAGTAGTAGGACTTCATGGTTTACGTCTCGGGGAAAGCATACTGCTCACACGGGCAGTAGTTGTCATTGCTTCGTCATACGCGGCATACGTGCGAGAGATAACGCGGCAACATTTGGCGCTCCGGCTACAGACGGCGTCGGCCGACAGCATCCTTCAGGTGTGGCCGTTGCGAAACTGGCGTCTCGCCGACAGCGGGCGGAGCTCTGCAGCAAGCAGCAGGAGGGAGCAGGTAGCAGGAGGGAACAGGTAGCGCTGGCCCCACCAAACACGTAGCCCCACCAGGCGACGGTGCGGGCCGGCCCACTGGCGGGACCCAGTGGCGGGCCAACCTCCCAGACGTTGCGACACTCTGCCAAAAGCTGCCGCCGCGCGCAGCCTGCGACACGCAGTCCAGCGAAGAGTGTTCTTGTACCGAGCTTCCTGGTTTTCGTGTAAACTGCGTCCTGTGACATTAGAGGCCGAGAAATTGTCCACTAAGCCTAGGTTGCATAACCCAAAACAAGAAACCACTTTCAAATGTTCAAATGTTTGTATAGCTTATGAGACTTAACTACGGGGTCATCAGTCCCTAAACTTATAAACTACTTATGAACTAGCTAACACTAAGGACGGCACAAATATCCATGTCCGAGGGGGGATTCGAACCCCCGACCGTAGTGCCGTGCAGACCGTTACTGGTGCGCCGCAGTCCCCTCGGCCACCACGGCTGGCGAAACCACTTTGATACAAATTTGGATGTGTGCGGTGTTGCATTGTCCTGCTGGAATAGCTCACCTCTGTCGGACTGCACAATGGACATGAATGGATGCGGGTGATTAGCCAGAACGTTCAAATGTTTGTGAATCTAAGTAACACAACTACGTTGGTCATCAGTCCCTAGACTTTACAAACTACTTACACTAACTTCAAGTAACTTATGCTAAGGACAACACAAACACCCTTGCCCGAGAGAGGACTCCAACACCCGACGGCGAACGGTCGCGCGCATAGCAACTGGGTGCCTTAGTGCGCACGGATATTTTGTTGCGGTGATTAGCCAGGATGCGTATGTACGTGTCACCCAACACATCCTAGAAGACAAGGCCTCACAACGCACGAGGCTGCGAACGCTAGCTGACTGGTCGGCTGCTGGGACACAGCCCATCGCTTTGTAGCTTCCCGCCAATCGGCTAGCGTTCGCGGCCTCTTGGTGTGACGTGGCACGGCTTGTTGCGAGGATTTGTCTTCTAGGCGGTGTTGTGTCACCTGTCAGACTCGTATCAGGGCTCCCATATCACTGCAGCTGGGCACGCTCCAACACATTAAATAGTCCACTAGCTTGAACTGCGCCCTGCAGACTTGCAGAGTCGATGGATTTATGAGGTTGTCTCCATACTCGTACATGGGACTCAAATGTTCAAATGTCTGTAAATCTTATGGGACTTAACGTCTGTGGTTATCAGTCCCTAAGTTTACAAACTACTTAAACTTAAAGACAACACAGACACCCATGCCCGAGGGAGGACTCGAACCTCCGACGGCGAGCAACCGCGCGCCCCACAGCATGGCGCTTTAGACCGCTCGGCCACTCCACTGTGGTTTTGGGACTCGTGGGGCCAGGCAACATGGTTGCAGTCATCGACCGTGCATTGACGGTAGGAAGGTCGCAGGCGAGATGTGCAGCCAGGAGTGTTGCATGAGTGGGATTTCGGATCCGAAAGCCCATATCGAGGATGTATCGTTGATTGGTTTCCTCTCTTTCTTTATGGCCCAGCACTGAAATCGACAGCAGTTTCCGGAAGGGTTGCACTTCCGTCGCGTTGAACTATTCTCTACAGGCGTCGCTGGTTCGTTCTAGCAGGTTCTTTTACCGACCGCAGCCATGTCGGAGATTCGATGTGTAACCGGTTTACCGATATTTACAGTGCGGTAGTGGAATGGTCGTACCGGAGATATTCCGACTTCATCACTAACCTCGGAGATCGTGTCCCATCTCTCGTGCATAGGGTTACCAACCGCCCGGCTTATTCCTGACATGTCCAGTTTTTGTGCTTTTTTAAATGTCAGGCAGAATTATTGTTTTACAGGGAATGTCTGGATTTTTGGTAATGAAGTTGTAATTTCATCATCTGACGATTTTCAGTGTAGCGTCATTGCACCAAAGTATAAGTTGCACACAATTGCCTATATATTATACCAATAATGTAATTGTTGAAGAAATGTTGCATTCATATACATATACGGTATATATTATTTGCCTCGCGCTGTCTCGATATTTTAATAGTCGATGTATACGATTCGAGATACTTTTTGCCAACTTTTCTTTGCTATTCCTGGTAGCAATGCTTCTTGTGAACATGTTTTTTCTCACATCTGCTCAGTGGACAAAAGAGAGGAACCATTTGCTTATGGATTCAGTAAAAGAAATTTTACTTGTGAAGTACAATTTCAAGGACATGTCTTGTGAGGAATTTTAAAACCATAATCTTAAAGATAATAATTTACAGCTTCTCTCAGCAGTATATTTTGTTGAAAAGTACACTTTCAAAAAAGAAACATAAATGAAAAATGATGAAAAATAACTTCAGGTAATTGTATTTGTAAGCATTGAATACTATAGCATATTTTCAATATATTCCTTTTTGGTTCGTTTGAAAGCAGAGCATGTGTATTACCCAAATGTTTAAAATATAAACAATTTTTCTTATTCTAAAATAAATTATGAGGCCTATTTTTTTTATCAGGCTTTTTGCGAAGCAACGTCCTACTTTTGATAATTTTGAATTGGTAACCCTACTCGTTCGCCAACTATAGCACCATGTTAAAACTCACTTAAATCGTGACGACGTGCAATTGTAGCAGCAGTAACTGATGTAATGCCTTACATAGACGTTACGACCCAACAACCGTCCTCTGAGTGTTTACAAATCAAATGTTCAAATGTTTGTAAATCTATCGGACCAAACTGCGTGGTCATCAGTCCGTAGCTTACAAACTGCTTAAACTAAGCTAAACTAACCTAAGGACAAACAAACAAACACATCTACGCCCCAGGGAGGACTCGAACCTCCGACGGCGAGCAACCGCGCGCTCCGCAGCGAAGCGCCTTAGACCGCTCGGCTACTTCACCGCGGAGAGTGTTTGTATATGTCTGTGTTTAAGTACACATGCCTAATACCGTTTTCTTTGGCTCCTCAGTGTAGATACTGTGTGAAAAGTGGGATGCTGAAGTTTAACTGCATAATTTTCTCTGGGGTGCCATCGGGAAAAAAGTTTCCTAATTATTTGACAATATTGCAGTGTTCTCATTTTCATATACCGCATCAATAAATTATTAATTCTCAAATGTTCAAACGTTTGTAAATCTAAGGGACTTAACCATGCTGGTCATTAGTCCCTAAGCTTACAAACGCTAAGGACAACACAACCACCCATGTCCGAGGAGGGCTCGAACTCCCGACGGCGAACGGATATTCTGCCGTGGTTATGAGTTCTCCTACCTCAAGGAAAACATACGGTTGTTAACACGTAATAGCTGTCTTATTGTGTTACAATTGTAGGAAAATTGTAAATTTCGGCAGCGCAGGAGTAGCCGAGCGGTGTGGAGCGCTACGTTACGGATCGCGCGGCTTCCTGCGGCTTCCTCCCTCGGGCATGGTTGTGTGTGTTGTTCTTAGGATAGTTTAACTTAGTGTAACTAGTTTGTAAGTCTAGGGACTGATGACCAACGTAGTTCGAGACCATAGAATTACAAACATAATTTTTTTGTAAATTTCGTCCTATAGACCCGGAAAACCGATAGGAGAAAGTTCAGAGAAGGGAAGCTCGTTTTGTATTGTTGCGATACGGGGGAGAGAGTGTCAAGCAAATGAGCCACAAGGTGTGGAAACCATTAAAAGAAAGGTTTTATTCTCGGTGGTGAGATTTGTGAAATTTCTTTTAGAAAATTTCTCATCCGACTGTGATCATATTTTTAGCACCCATCAACATAAGGAGAAACGATCATCATGATAAAATTGGATTAAAACTTAAAAAAAAAAAGCTCATCGGTTGCAAAGCCAGTAATTGATTACCTGACAGTGGTTTCGGCTACAAAAGAAACAGTATAAACTATAAACAAAGGTCAAAAATATTACAAAAGAAACAGTATAAACTCCATATCCTAAGATATGATGTAAGAAAATTGCTTACATGTTATGAACAGTCAGAAATGGTTCTTGAGCAACAGAGCTCACGTTAAAGTTAGTAATTCAGTTTGAAAATAACAAAATTTAATAACAAAACTTATGTTCAAACGCGGCTAAACGCGGTGCTATGGGATGTAGGTGGCATCGGACTGACAATCGATGCATAACTTGGACACGATATATTGTGTCATCTGCTATTAAATAGTGGCAGTTTACATACAAATAAAAATAAGTGACTGTTATTAAGTTGATAAATGCACATAGTATGCTCGATATAATATGTCGAAAGATGATAAAAACCATTTGAAAATTGAACAATGTGATGAATAATATATGATAAAAAGGGGGGAGAGAAAACAATATTTGAGACTACAGTACGGGAAACAGGGTGCAAATATTTCAAATTTAGTGATTCTAAGTGAGAGCTAAAATTCAAATGTTTGTAAATCTTATGGGACTCAACTGCTGGGTCATCAGTCGCTAAACTTACAAACTACTTATGAACTAGCTTATACTAAAGACGGCACAAACATCAATAAAGTGGACCAAAAGTTTTTGACGCAATTGCAGTTGCTCATTGAGAATGATATGGTCATAACGTGAAAAGTGATTCAAAACATATCAAGTCTGAAACTTTTCTTTTCCGTGTGCAAGATACGGACATCATAAATCTCCTTATGTTTACGGTCTGTCGGCAAAGGACGAGTTATGTTCGTTTGTACCTTTTTTCCCTAAAAGATTATAAAAGACAGAAAAGGCTCTTTCATTCTGCCCTACATAATAGGCTGGACAGGTATCACAGGTGATTTAATAAACGCCTACTTTTGCAAAGCCGTTTTAGGTTATGGATAATGTTATCTTTCAGACGATTATTCGTAGAAAACACTATGTTGCAGTCATATTTATTTTTAAGGAGATTTTGTAATCTGTAGGGTACTGGTTCTGCATACGGTAAAGAAAAGAATTTTTTGAATCATTATGCTCGTTACTTGTGGTAATTCTGTTATTGGTTTTCTTTTTTCTGAAAACATAGTAACCATATAAGGTTCATAGCCATTATTGACTGCAATAGTGTTAATCAGATTTAATTCGGCCTTTAGCAGATCGATCAACCTCCTGGCAGGCGCTTAAATGTGAGTGCAAAGTAAATATGCAAATTTGCTGCCGTGTCATCGTCCGCCCGAAGTAAACGGATGCGGTACAGAAGTGGTCAGCTACTCGCACTCCCTGCCTTGTAAGAGGTACGTTCATTCCGCTTGCAACATTCTCAGACGATGACCGATGCAAGGGCTATCGTACCCCGATGCGATATCTGTGACCTTGCGAGAAGCGGCGTATCGTCTGCGGCGCAGCCGCGGCCAAACCGAAGGATATATAAGTAGAACATGAAATTCTTCGATACGGTCAATAAATAAGTGACGTACTGCAAATATTTATTTATTTTCATTACAGATGCCATCAGATAACTGGCGTGCTACAGGTGGAGACTCGTTCACCAAAAAAGACGAAGTGAACACTTCAGAATTCGAAAAAAGAACAGCTGCCAGCATGCGAAATTTAGAAGTAGATGTTCCTGGAGTAGTAAAACAACTTAAGTCACTAAACAAAAACAAATCTTCCGGGCCAGATAGTATACCAATTACATTCCTCTCAGAGTATGCTGACACAAAACTCCATACTTAGCTATCGTATACAACCGATCAATCAGTGAAAGATCTGTACCCAAAGACTCGAAAGTTGCCCAAGTCACTCCAATATTCAAGAAAGGCAATAGGAGTGATCTCCAAAATTACAGGCCTACCTCATTGACTTCGATCTGCAGTAGGATTTTGGAACATATAATTTGTTCGAACACTATGAACTACCTCGAAGAGAACGACCTATTAACCAATAGTCAACACGGATTCAGAAAGTATTGCTCTTGCGAAACACAGCTTGCTCTTTATTCACATGAAGTGATAAGTGACATAGACAAGGGATCTCAAAACGATTCCATATTTCTGGATTTCCGGAAGGCTTTTGACACTGTACCGCACAAGCGGCTTCTTATGAAAATGCGTGCTTATAGAATATCGCCCCACTTGTGCGATTGGATTCACGATTTCCTATCAGACATAATTCTTAATAATTGACGGTAAGTCATCGGGTTCCCCAGGGAAGCGTTTTAGGTCCTCTACTCTTCCTTGTGTTTAAAACGAGTATGGAGACAATCTGAATAGTTCCCTTAGACTGTTCGCGGATGATACAGTCGTGTATCGGTTAGTGAAGTCAGCAGAGGATCAGCAACTGGAAAGCGATCTAGACAAAATTTCTACATGGTGCGAAAATTGGCAATTAACACTAAATAATGAAAAGTGTGAAGTAATACACATGACCACTAAAAGAAATCCGTTGAACTTCAATTACACGATAAACCAGTCAAACCTTAAGGTCGTAAATTCTACCAAATACCTAGGAGCTACAATTGCGAACAACTTATACTGGGGAGAACACATAGAAAATATTGTGGGGAAGGCGAACCAAGGGTTGCGTTTCATTGGCAGAGCGCTTCGAAGATGCAACCAAAGAGACTGCCTACATCACACTTGTGCGTCCTCTCCTGGAGTACTGTTGCTCATTGTCGGACCCTCACCAGGTGGGACTGAAGGAAGACATTAAAAGGTTCAGAGAAGGGCAGCTCGTTCTGTTTTATGACGTTACAGGGGGGAAAGTGTCATGGAAATGTTGCACGATTTGAGGTGGAAGTCATTAAAAGAAAGACGTTATTCGTTGCGGCGAGATCTATTTGCGAAATTCCAATCACCGACTTTTACTTCTGAATATTTTGCTAGCATCCACCTACATAGGAAGACGTGACCATCCCAATAAAATAAGAAAAATCAGATCTAAAACGGAACTATTTAGATGTTATTTCTTCCTGCGCGCTATTAGAGAATGGAACGGTAGAGAAAGGTTATGAAAGTGGTTTATGAACCCTCTGCCAGGCACTTAAATGTGATTTGCATAGTATCTATGTAGATGTAGTTTGGGGCCCCTTGCTCCGAGGTAATCGTTTAGTACGATAGTCGTTCCGAAAGAAACTCCTATTTTTTGTGACTTTGGATATCCACACCAGATGTGTCTGGTGTACTGGTAATACTTGAAGCTTCCTCTTTATTTTTTCAGATGGTTCAATTTTTCTGCGGTAGTTGGTGCCAGGAGAGGATTGTTCCAAAATGAAGTGTTGTATGCACGCGCGTATGAAACGGCGGTGTTTGATTGAATTCCGCACGGCTGAAGAAATTGCGTCGATTAAATCCGTCGACAGTTGCTATAGGTGTATGGAGACGATACATTAGAGGTGAGTAATGTGTAGTGAAGGCTACAGCATTTCGAAGGTGGTGACAGGAGTGTGCTTGACAAGCCACGGACCGGTCGATCCTGCACAGCTGTTATCTCTCGCAGTGAAGAGCGCCTCCAAAATATTCAAAATGTTCAAAAATGTTTGTAGAACTTATGGGACTTAACTGCGGGGTCATCAGTCCCTAAGCTTACAAACTACTTATGAACTACCTAAGACTAAGGACGGCACAAATATCCATGCCCGAGGGGGGATTCGAACCCCCGACCGTAGTGGCCGAGAGCGCCTCCATCAACTGATCTGTGCAGATAATGACAAGAGGATGACTGTTTAGAGAGCACTTGTACGTCCTTGTAGATTATATTATGGTAACACTATTTCTCGTTTTCTGAAACCACTGACTTGCTGTTCTGCTTTAAACGTATGTACCTTTCATGCTCTGCCATTCGTACATGGATAGGCCTTCCTGTTTCTCCTATGTATACGTTCCACATTCGCAAAGTTCAGATTTTCTATGGGATCCGTAGTTTATGTGAGGATATCTTTTATTCTGTTATTGCTGGAATAACAAGTTTTATGCCATCTGGTCATAATATTTTTCCAATGCGCTCACTAACTCGCTTAATGTATGGCAAACGTGCTACCGGTAATTATTCGACTTCCGTGTCGTTTTCCTTTAGTTCGCCGTGGTTTTATGGGTTTCTGGATGCTTCTGTCGCTATATCCATTGGCGCGGAATGTCGATCGCAACTTGGTGAGCTCTTCGTTCAAATTATTGTCATCACTGATCAGTTGTGCTCCAGCGACGGATCCGAAACGTTTGAAAGAGTTTATTATCATGACGCGACAAATAGTCCAGAAGAATTAATACAATAATGACCGCGAAAGCCTACGTTCGTACATTTTGGCTATAGTAAAGCCTGTGAGAGATGTGTTTGTTTGAGACCTTGTAACGTGTTGCACGCTCCTTAGAAAAAAATCAGTTGCCAACATTACAAACACAAAATATCGTACACCTAAAATAAAACTTCGCTACCGAACATGTATAATATCACATTTTCACGTTCAGTTTAACATACTATTAGTAAACGCTTCTAAGAAACAGTATGTTGATTTAAACATAACTTTGGCTGTACGTAATTTTCAATTTTTTTATAACTTTCATAAATAATGGCTGCAAACACTAAAAATGCATTACACTTAGTTTCAGAAATTGCTGAACCTATAAAGATGCTAATTTGTATAAAAACAACAATAATTCATGTTATAACTATTGCACAACATGATTACATATATACCTTTTGTTTAAATAAATTAGGGCAGACCATATTTTACATATCACTGGATCCTAAATTAAATACTGATCATTTTTCATGCACTAAAATTAATAATCCGTTTGGTACTAGGAAACAATCTTCGAAATTAACAAAACTACGACAACCGTATACAAATCCGTATAAATAGAAAATTAGACAGCAAACTGATATACATTAAAATTCCATGTCCCGATAATAGTACGTCTACACAATATTGGCAAAACAAATATGTGTGCACTTCAAAAACACAAATAATGTAAATAATTTGAGCACTGTAAACACTAGTCAAAGGATGACTTTAAATTTGTGTACCACATTAAATACAAATTTCATGAAACACGTACATACATTGAGATAAATAGTTAAAGCTTAAATGTAATATTTTAATTTCTGTATTTTGGTATGTTTAAAGTAAAAGAATATTGGTTAATTGTGAATTATAAAACATTGTCATTAGCCTTATTACGCGGTTATGCTGCAAACGTTTGAGTGCGAGCCATGCTATGACACTCGTTTGGTAGTACAAAGCTGTAAACATCTATTTTATCAAAGGCTAAATGTTTATATCAATATAATGTTGCACAACTAAATAAATTTGTTTCAATCACAATAGAACTATCATCAAGAATGTCTGTGATTGTTTAATTGAATCTCCTGAAGCATATTCTACTATTTTGCTGAATGCTGAGCAACAACAACGCAGAAGTCCGTCTTTAAGAACCAAGATAAGTAAAATATTTGTGTTCGATCTTCCCCATCTAAAGTGAAGTGGATCGCTATTAATCTGACTGTTGAAATGAAATATGTATCCGGTATTTAGGAAACTTCAATTTAAACAGTTAAATCCACGTTCCAGAAGAGATGATGTCGTTAGAACCTGTATCAATTTTGCTGTCAGTTTGGTAGTTTTCTGTATGACGTCGTTGGTAGCCCTGCGGCATTACTGAGTTGCCAGGTTCGGGAGCTTTTGCAACAGTGATGATGTAACCGTGACACTGGAAACCTCCACGAAACCTAGAGGTCTACCGCGTGGTTTCAGGTGACAGCTGGGTGCCAACGGGCCGATTCCAGGAACGAAATTACAGTTGGTGGGAGCCACCGAAAGAGCGTTTGCGTTCTTAGCCGTCGTTTTACGGGT
Organism: Locusta migratoria; assembly: GCA_026315105.1. Classification (NCBI taxonomy): domain Eukaryota; kingdom Metazoa; phylum Arthropoda; class Insecta; order Orthoptera; family Acrididae; genus Locusta; species Locusta migratoria. The sequence goes on along the minus strand of CM048746.1, from coordinate 52,907,785 downwards.
ATGTCCTCTGGAGCAGGTGCGGAGAAACCTCTCTGGGAGGCGGTGGCCGGGCGGCCGCCAGCCGCCAGTCGCCCTCGGGCCAGCGCCGAGACAAAACTGTCACAGCGGCCGCCGCGGGCGACACGGCGTTCCAGGAAACCGCACGCTTCGCGCCCGCGTCGGGCCGCTGCTCCACATAAGATTTGGAGAGGAGAACTTATGTAACTGCGCCTTGCGCAGGCCTGCTTTCACGCTGCCAAGGGGACATGATACACCCAAATATGGCGCCGCGCCTCGAAACGACAGCGTTCGAAAGCAGCGTCCGTTCCACGTGTGGGAGCCGGTCCACAAAAATTTCGGCCAGTGGCGTTTGACCAAGAGATTCGACAATGTGGGAGCTCACGTGACCACTTGCGTAGGCCGATGTCAGCCTCTGATCAGGAAAACAGAACGCCTTGAAAGACTAGAGAGAGGAAGTTGACATTCACAGGATATGAACAGCAGTACGTTGCTGCGTGACACCTCGATGGTCCCAACAAGGGTCGGAATGGTTGGGGCCCTGGGTGCAGGGCCCGGACCTGAGGGCGCCTGGGCACAGACATGAGAATTCACAGAAAAGTCAGTTTAGATCGCAGTTTATCTGACGGTAACCGGTCTCGGCCATTAAAAGCTTTTGAACCTAATGGGACACACATGTCCCATAAGAAGTTCCAAGTAGACTTCTGGAATAAAGAGCTCCCAATTTAGCAATTAATTTTCACATTACAGAGTTTTAAACTTCCCTCTTTGAGGATAGACTTCTGGGATAAAGAGGTCCCAATTTAGCAATGAATTTTCACCTTACAGAGTTTTAAACTTCCCTCTTTGAGGATAGATAGGTATGGTGTGTGAACGGCGAATAGAAAGGCAAAATATGGAACTAAACTGGTCGTAGCATGTCCATTGGCACTGAAAACGTATAACGACTGTAAGGGTAGCTTGGACTTGGATGATCACATCAGCACACTATGATTTAGACAGAATGATAAATAGTGTAGTGAAAGAAAGTGATCCACAAACTGTTGCTAACTAGTGTTGTAAATGTCTGGATTTCACAAAACGAAATTCAACACGAGGCAGTGCAACGAAAAAAAAAAAAAAAAAAAAAAAAAAAAAAGGGCAATTGATTGCCAAGGACAAAAGACTGCCAAGGTGGAAATCGTGAACTGGGCATCCTTTTAAGAGAGCAAGACGTACCAGCGTCCATTATGCAAAGTATGCTTTGCACCATATTTTATAATAACCCAGACATGTGCAGAAATCCTATATAGTGAATGATAGGGTTCTACAAATTTTTTACTAGGCTAGTGAAACACCTGTGTCCCACGAAGTACGACTGTTGGGACACCAGTGACCCAGAGCCTTAGTGCACCAAGTGAGGTCATAATTGCAAAAAATGTATTCGTAATAATACCACGACTAGTAAAACACTATGTGGTCAAAAGAAGAACTTTCTGTATAAGTTTTAAAAACTCCGTCTTGAAAGGGTTCAATGGCCATCCTCAGACCAGTACAACCCTAGTTTTAGCCACTGGTTGTAGTAGTCTGAGGATGGCCATTTAAATAGCCGAAACCGCCTACAGTCAACTACACTACTGGCCATTAAAATTGCTTGCTACACCAAGAAGAAATGGCAGTGATAAAGGGTAGTCATTGGACGAATATATTATACTAGAACTGACATGTGATTACATTTCACGCAATTTGAGTGCATATATTCTGAGAAATCAGTACCCAGAACAACCCCACTGGCCGCAATAACGGCCTTGATACGCCTGGGCATTGTCAAACATAGCTTAGATGGCGTGTACAGGTACAGATGCCCATGCAGCTTTAACACGATACCACAGTTCATCAAGTGTAGTGACCGGCGTATTGTTACGAGCCAGTTGCGCGTCCACCATTGACCAGACGTTTTCAATTGGTGCGAGATTTGGAGAATGTGCTGGCCGGGGCAGCAGTCGAACATTTTCCGCATCCACAAAGGCCCGTACAGGACCTGCAACATGCGGTCGTGCATTATCCTGCTGAAATGTAGGGTCTCGTAGGAATCGAATAAAGAGAAGAGCCGCGGGTCGTAACACATCTGAAATGTAACGGCCACTGTTCAAAGTGCCGTCGATACGAACAAGAGGTGACAGAGACGTGTAACCAATGGCACCCCGTACCATCACATCGGGTGATACGCCAGTATGGCGACGACGAATGCATGATTCCAATGTGCGTTCACCGCGATGTCGCCAAACACGGATGCGACCATCATGATGCTGTAAACTGAACCTGTATTCATCCGAAAAACTTAAGTTTTGCCATTCGTGCAACAAGGTTCGTCGTTGCGTACACCATCGCCGGCGCTCCTGTCTGTGATGCAGCGTCAAGGGTAACCGCAGTCATGGTCTCAGAGCTGATAATAAATGCTGCTGCAAACGTCGTCGAACTGTTCGCAGAGATGGTTGTTGTCTTGCAAATGTCCCCATCAGTTGACTCAGGTATCGAGACGTGGCTGCATGATCCGTTACAGTCATGCGGATAAGATGCCTGTCATCTCGACTGCTAGTGATACGAGGCCATTGGGATCCAGCACGCCGTTTCGAATTGCCCTCCTGAACCCACCGATTTCATATTCTGCTGACAGTTATTAGATCGTGACCAACGCGAGCAGCAATGTCGCGATACGATAAACCGCAATCACGATTGGCTACAATGCGACGTTTATCAAAGTCGAAAACGTGATGGTAGGCATTAAGGCATTACACGAGGAATCACAACAACGTTTCACCAGGCAACATCGGTCAACTGCTCTTTGTGTTTGAGAAATCGGTTGGAAACTTTCCTCATGCCAGCACGTTGTAGGTGTCGCCACCGGCGCCAACCTTGTGTGAATGCTCTGAAAAGCTAATCATTTGCATTTCACAGCATCTTCTTCCTGTCAGTTAAATTTCGCGTCTAGCACGTCATTTCGTGGTGTAGCAATTTTTATGGCCAGGAGTGTACATTTCGATCTTGATTGACTTTTGTATGAATACAGTTATTTAGAACGCTGATATTCTATAATGGCTCCAAAAATATTTACAATTTCCTAATTATAACGTAATTCAAACGGGAATTGCGCGGCCACTCGCCGTCGGAGGTTCGAGTCCTACCTCGGGCATAGGCGTGTGTTTTGTCCTTAACATATGTCTTGTGTTGGTACAGCTCTTCTATCTTCAGTGCGTGCTGTGATAGATTTTTTATTAAATCCGCCTTTTGCAAGACACCTTGTTATGTTTTAGCACCGTGGGTTTTTGCTTATTAGTTTCTAGAATAACGTGTTGCAGATTTTCCTTAGCCAATCATTTGGACGAGTTGCTTGATTTGACAATTGTCGTATCATCAACTCGTCCAAGTGACTGTATAATGAAAATTTGTAACAATTGTCAAATGAAACAACTCGTCCAAATGACTGAATAACGAAAATCTGTAACATATTGTTCTAGAAAATAAGGGGCAAAAACTCACGGACGATGCCACAATATGTGTCGAAACACGTTTGGATGTAAAAAAAAAAAAAAAAAAAAAAAAAAAAAAAAAAAAAAAAAAAAAGAGCAAGGAGTCTTGCATAAGGCGGATTTCTCCACTTTACTTCATGTAGTTTGTAAGGTCTGGCTTCGGAAGTTTAGTTCCCTAAGTTTAAAAGCTTTTGCAAATTTTGAATACGTTAACAACACACCTTTCATCATAAGAGCTTCTACATCTACATCTACATCTACATGGGATACTCTGCAAATCACATTTAAGTGCCTGGCAGAGGGTTCATCGAACCACAATTATACTATTTATCTCCCATTCCATTCTCGAATAGCGCGTGGGAAGAAAGAACACCTGAATCTCTCTGTTCGAGCTCTGATTTCTCTTATTTTATTCTGATGATCATTTCTACTTATGTAAGTGGGAGTCAACAATATATTTTCGCATTCGGAGGAGAATGTTGGCGATTGGAGTTTCGCAAGTAACCCACGCCTCAGCGATAAGCGCCGTTGTTCTAATGATTCCCATCCCAGATCCTGTATCATTTCCGTAACGCTGTCTCCCCTGTATCGTGACAATACAAAACGAGCTGCCTTTCTTTGGACTCTCTCGATGTCCTCCGTCAAACCCACCTGATAAGGATCCCACACTGGGCTGCAATACTCCAAAAATGGACGGACAAGCGCAGTGTATGCAGTTTCTTTAGTAGTTCTGTTGCATCTTTTAAGGATTCTGCCAATAAAACGCAGTCTCTGGTTCGCCTTTCCCACGATATTATCTACGTGTTCTTTCCAGTTTAAGTCTGAAGTAATAGTGATTCCTAGGTATTTTGTGGAGTTTACGGCCTTCACATTTGATTGATTTATGTTGTAAACAAAGTTTAACGGATTTCTTTTCGTACTCATGTGGACGACTTCACACTTCTCATTATTTAGAGTCAACTGCCAATTTTTACACCATACTGATATCTTATTCAGATCGTTCTGCAGTTGGTTTTGATCTTCAGATGATTTTACTAGACGGTAAATGACGGCGTCATCTGCAAACAACCTAAGAGAGCTACTTAGATTTTCCCCTAAATCGTTTATGTAAATAAGGAATAGCAGAGGACCAATAACACTACCTTGTGGAACGCCCGATATCACCTCTGTTTTAGTCGATGTCTTACCATAGATTACCACGAACTGTGTCCTCTCTGACAAGAAATCCCCTATCCAATTGCAAATTTGGGGCGATATACCATAACCACGCAATTTGATTAAAAGCCGTTTGTGAGGTACGGTGTCAAAAGCTTTCTGGAAATCAAGAAATACGGAATCGATTTGCGAACCTTTGTCGATAGCACCCATCACTTCGTGTGAATATAGAGCTAGTTGTGTTTCGCATGAACGATATTTTCTAAATCCGTGTTGACCTTGGGTCAATAGATCGTTCTGTTCGAGATAATTCATAATATTTGAATACAGGATATGTTCTAAAACCCTGCTGCAAATTGACGTCAATGAAATAGGCCTGTAGTTTAGTGGGTTACTCCTACTGCCTTTCTTGAATATAGGTGTGACCTGTGCAACTTTCCAATCTTTTGGTACAGATCCTTCTATGAGAGAGCGGTTGTATATGACTGTTAAGTAAGGAGCTATCGCTTCAGCATAATCAGATAGAAATCTAATGGGTATACAATCCGGACCAGAAGACTTGTTCTTATTAAGTGATTTTAGTTGCTGCACTACTCCGATGATATCTACTTCTATGTTATTCATTACGGCATCTGTTCGTAATTCGAAATCTGGAATATTGGTTTCGTCTTCTTTAGTGAATGAGTTTCTAAAAGCTAAGTTTAATAACTCTACTTTAGTAGCGCTGTCATCGGCAGGATCGCCATTACTATCACGTAGTGAAGGTATTGTTTGTGACTTTCCCCGAGTATATTTAACATATGACCAAAATCTCTTTGGGTTTTCAGTCAAATTACGAGAAAGAGTTTCGTTGTGATAAATGTTGTAGGCATCTCGCATTGAAATCCTCGCTAAATTTCGAGCTTCTGAGTACAATCGCAAATCCTGGGGATTTCGTGTTCGTTTAAATTTAGTATGCCTTTTCCTTTGCTTTTGCAACAGTGTCCTGACCTGTTTCGTGTACCAAGGGGGATCGCCTCCTTCTTTTATTAATTTATTAGGTATAAAACTTTCAATTGCTGTCGATACCACTTCTTTGAATTTGAGCCACATCTGGTCTACACCTACGTTTAGTGTTAGAAACGAGTGGAAGCTGTCTTTCAAGAAGCAATGTATTTTGTTTCTATCTGCTTTCCTGAACAAATATACTTTGCGTTTATTTTTGGTAACTTTGGGACTTTCGATATTCAATTTCGCTACTACAGCTCTGTGTTCACTAATACCTGTATCCGTTTTGATGCTCATTATGAGCTCAGGATTATTTGTTGCTAAGAGATCAAGTGTGTTTTCACATCCATTTACAATTCTAGTTGGCTCATGAACTACTTGTTCGAAGTAATTCTCAGAGAATGCGTTGAGTACAATTTCGGACGATGTTTTATGCCTACCTCCTGATTTGAAAATATAATTTCGCCAACAGATCGAGGGTAAATTAAAATCACCACCTACTATTATCGTGTGAGTCGGGTACGTTTTTGTAATTAGACTCAGGTTTTCTTTGAACCTTTCTGCTATTGTATCGTCAGAGTCGGGAGGCCGGTAAAAGGAACCGATTATTAACTTCTTACGATTTTCGGGTACAACCTCTACCCATAATAGCTCGCACGAACTATCAACTTCAACTTCGCTACATGAAATACTACTTTTGACGGCGACAAACACGCCCCCGCCTATTTTGTTTAATCTATCCTTTCTGAATACCGTTAGATCTTTTGAAAATACTTCTTCTGAACTTATTTCCGGCTTGAGCCAACTTTCGCTGCCTATAATGATGTGTGTTTCGGTGCTTTCTATTAACGCTTGCAGTTCTGGAACTTTCCCGACACAGCTACGACAATTTACAACTGTTATACCGATAGTTTCCGGATCTACATTTCTCCTGTGATCCACCTGAACCCTTTGAGATTGCCCATTTTCTATTTCCCCGAAGCTCTTTATCCTAAAAAACCGCCCAGTCCACGCCACACAGCCCCCGCTAGCCGTGTAGCCGCTTCCTGCGTGTAGTGGACTCCTGACCTATTCAGCGGAACCCGGAAACCCACCACCCGATGGCGCAAGTCAAGGAAACTGGTGTTAGCAGTTACTGCCAATGTGTATCTGCGTGCGATTTTAAAGTACTAATCTTCAGTCCTCTATAGACCTGGACTTATTCCACATGGATAAGGTACCCAGCAGCAAGAAATACTATTTTAGAAGTACAGTAGGACTTTGGACCGTTCCCGCCCGAGGTTCGAGTCCTCTGTCAAGCGTGTGTTTGTGTGCGTCGGTGTGCATGTGTGCTGTCACACACCCGAGGACTCTCAGCTCCTACGGCGATCTACATAATTCTGGAGAAGTTTGGATGAGTAAGTTTGTACAGGCTTGTAAAGATACTATTAGACGAATATGAATAAGAGTTAAACGTATTCTTCTGCGATTGTTGGTAAAACATCAGAGATAAAGACATACGGGACGAAAATTTGCCAACACATTAAAACTGTGTCAGACAGGGACTTCAAACTGGCATCCTTGTATGAATGTTAGAGGCGTGGCACACAATCCACTGGAAAGGTCAGATTACTGAATGAATAATCTGTAGTAGAAACTCATTCTGACAAAAGAGGATGGTCTACACTACAGATGATGCACAACTCATGAACACCAATGAAAACGACCCGGATATCAATATGTGAATTAGGAAATAAGACAACGGAGGTTATAGACGAGTTTGGAAATTTGGGTTGTAGGATAGTGGATAGACGTATTTTCTAGCAGTGCCAGGAACTGATTTTACTAAAATCGATACATACTATATGTTTGTATCTATACCAGCTATAAAAATGTATGTGTATGTATATGTGTATGTTTTACATCTCATTCTAAACTACTGGACCGATGTCAACAAATCTCAGGAAGCAATCGTTGTAATGTAAAAACCACCTACGACCCATAGTACAAAAGGTTTGACGTCATAAACAATGGTAACTGTCCCATCATGCGACGGGTGAATAACGACACTTTATTGGTCCACTATCTGAAAACGAGAGAATTCAGTGACTTACAACAAAGCTTTACACATAATTTCGAACCTTTACGAAACTTTTTTCGCTGACAACTCTTACAAAAATGACGAAAGCAAAGAAGTTTATCGATTACTACTTTCCTGCTGATTACGCAGTAAAACTATAGCATTCGGCTTCAAGTTACAATTTATTACGTATGTATTTTTATTGTATTTGCGGATAGAATGCAGCCTAATGTATCTCTAAAGTTATATCATAGTACCTACAGATAGTTCAGAAGATATGATGTCGAAAACAATGAAGTGCATGAATATCTACTTCAGTGTGCATGGTGTAATTTATTATGTCTTCGCTACCAACTCTATTCGCAGCACATTTTGCAGACAATTTATAACGGTCTACTCAACCAACCTGGAAAATTATATTATACTGGGACAAATCAAATGTTCAAATGTTTGTTAAGCTTATGGGACTTAACTACGGGGTCATCAGTCCCTAAACTTACAAACTACTTATGAACTACTTACGAACTAGGACGGCACAAATATCCATGCCCGAGGGGGGATTCGAACCCCCGACCGTAGTGGCCGTGAAGACCGTGACTGAAGCGCCTCAGTCCCCTCGGCCACCGCGGCCGGCCTGGGACAAATAGTTAAGGAGATAGGACGTCAGAAGGTTTGAGCTTCTTGAAAACGAAATGGATAGAGAGTAGAGCAGAAAGCGACGGACAGAGATGGAAGAAGAAGATGGGGTACGTTAAGAAAGGAATAAATAGACACCCGGGCAAAGCTAGGAACTGACGCTAGTGTACTACAAAATGATTCCGTAAAGCACGAAGAAGACAGCTGAATTGTGCCGAAACCGGCCGTGTGGAAATGAAATAAAATAAAATTAATGCAATGCGCTGCTTAGACTGCAAAATATTGTTACGTTACACAGTGTTGTTAATAGTTAATTTACGTTCAGCAAAATCATTGTAGAATTTTGATTTACACTAGAGAACACCAAATTTATGTTTTAAAAATGATAGTCTCCTTAGTGCCAGTATGCATTTTGTGTCTGCTATAATTTGCCCATCACACGTTGTTCCGCAAATAGCAAAAGTTACTTGACATTGTATTGCGTTACTTTATGACAAACCGGGTGTTACGCAGTTAGAATTATGTATGCGGCAAGACTTCACTGGGATAATGTGAACTTGCTCCATGGTAGGGCTTCATTAGTGACCATTCGCATAGTAGCATTTTAACAAACACCCTGAGGGAGGGTCGTTGATCAGCTCCAAGTCCATTAAGCGGTCATTTTAATTGATACTTAATCTTCCTGAAAATGAAATACGCTGTTCTGTTACTGAAACATCGAGGTATACTCGACTTTCAAATGAACTTCAATTTACACACCATATTTTTTCTTCACAGCGCTTCGAAAACTATAATTTGGCTCGAACTTAAACCTACAGTTGAATTTACTGTGGTTATTCCCTTCCGTTTTCTACTGCTTTACTTCTCTGTGACATTTTATAAACGGGTGTAATATCGAAGTTGAATAAAAGGACTAAAAATCCTATATATACAGAAAGTCAGAAATCGTGGTGTGTTTACAATCAGGCAGATTTTAAAATCACGATTACAGATAATATAAAAACAGCAACAAAATGCAGGACACGAAATGGGGAGCCAAATCTGGTTTTAGAATCCTTCCAGAGAAATTGCCTTTGTTACTTTCGTCAAATCAAAGTAGATATCGAGGTACTGATGTCCTTACTGTGGACAGGATGTTAAACTACAAAAGACTGGAACCCTTAATCATGACAATACTAAGATATATATTCGGAAGATGCTATAGAGCTTAAACGTACTTAAATAGAGATGAGTTCGTCGATATTAAAAAAAAAAAAAAAAAAAAAAAAAAAAAAAAAATCACACTGAAGTGTTTTACGGCCCACTTTAGATTTGTAGTTCTATAAGTTTTTGAAACATTTTGGACCAAAATAATAATGCAAACAATAAAAAAATTAATTAATAAGAGTGTCTGAAACCCTTTTAGGAAAAAAATTAGGTAGTGGCGGGTATTGAACCACTGACCTTCAGCGTCATAGTCTAACGCATTTCCAACTACGCTATTTTTTTATTTATATATATTTTTTTCCTTTGGGAAAAGCGACCACAAAAGGAAAGGAAACTAAAGTGCCACCGCCACTTTGACCCTAATAAAAAAAAGAACCTCAACTACTTCAGGCGTTGGCGCCTAATTAAAACTACCCCTGGAAACTAACTATATAAGGCAACAGAAAGAGAGAGAAAAGGAAGGGGAATGTGTAGGAGACAAAACAAATAAATTCTCTTTATTCACATTACTATGATTTTATTTCATTATTTTTATTTAATAGATCTTGATGTTCGTTGTATAGTTCAGAAGATCTCGGTTCCCTACGGCTAGTAAGTTCAGTCACGGCTTCTCGTAGAATGTGCACTCCGTTGAACAGTTCAAGGAGGGACAGCAGTTCAAACATTTAAATTCTTCTCTATTGACTGAACACATTTCAGCTGCGGGGAGGGTCGTTGAAGGTACTCCCAAGGAAGTTTGAAAAGTATTTTCTGTATTTAGGATGTCGTACAACTCTGTAATGGCGATCCATGAGATAAGTCCAAAAATCAAGTTTCGATCTTGCATTGTGTCCAAAAGGATAGTGTATGGCATGTCCGCGAATCCAATTCACAACATTGGTCTTAGCCTTTGGAAAATACTCTCGGTTCGAAAATAAGAACGAATGAGGAGTAATACTCTTTGGAATAGTTCTCGTGAGGAAAGCTATAATACGGCGAATCAGTTGCCAAACGTCAGCAACAGAACCTCAAACAAAACTATGTTCGTCAGTGTCAGCCACCCCACACCTGGGACAGAGAGGTGATTCGGCGAGGTGGATGCGATGAAGGCGATATCTGCAAACATGCTTACGATTGACAGTAAGGTACCAGACCGACTGTACATCAGAATTTATAAAAGAAGCAGATACAGAACACCAGATGGGGCGCCAGTCAAACTGGGGAAATTTTTGTTCAATCCGGTTTGATGGTAGACGTAAATACGGGTTGGACAAGTTGAGGTAGAGATAGCTAATCTCGGGAATAAAATATCTGATATAATGGAAAGGAACTGGAATAACAGACAGCATGACCGGAGCTGACAGCGAGGCCAGAGTAAAAGTCTACAATAGAAGACCAGTAAGGCTCGTCGGGCAACATGTCCATATCGTCATCTGGGAGCTAATAAAGAGGGCTCGAGCTCTATCCGGTACGTGATACAGACCGAGCCCACCACGGTCGCGGGGAAGGATGAGCGATTCATAATTAACTTTGAACAACAAGCCATTGCTGACGAATGAGGCCATCGCTGCTAACATTCGATGGGCAATGGTAAATGGGAAGGGGAAAACCTGTGCGACATGGGGAACGCGGGATGCGATATAGACATTGATATATCACAGAGCAAGGGTTCCAAGGCGAAGGCATGCATGAGCGGCGAAAGGGGGCAACCCTGTCGTGTAGAGCGACCAATTACGATCGGTGGGGTTAGTCTGCCATTGTAAAGGACTCTAGATGAAGCATACCTCAGTAGGCGCATCACCACCGTAATTATCACGTCTGAGAAACCCATATGACGTAGGACAGTCGTAAGAAAGGAATGATCTACTCGATCAAAAGCCTGGCTAAAATCCAACGACGCAAGTGCACCGGAGGGGCGTTGTGCCCGTGTCACGGCGATCATATCCCTGTATCGACATAAAGAGGTACGGATATTATTGTCTCCTCCCAAGGATGCTTGGTCGGACGAAACGACATACCGAGCAGAGTGTTTGAGGCGCGCGGCCAAAAGGCGAGTGAAGATCTTCATATCACTGTTAAGGAGTGTGATGGGGCGATAATCACTGATGCCGATACCGCCATGGGGCTTGTGGACAGGAACAACGATCCCTTCCGTAAAGGCATCTGGAATGCGCACCTCCGGAGACGTCAGCTCCTGACAGATGGAAGTGAAGGTGGGTATAAGAAGATTGTAGAACGTACGATAAAATTCAAGCGGGAGACCGTCAGGTCCTGGGGAGCGATTAACGGATCCTGCCCGTATCGAACTGAGGACTTCATCAGCAGTTACGTCCGCAACCAGTTCCATTGCCTCATCTCCTGGAACAGCATCGAAGGTGAGATGTGATACTTCCTCAATCAAATCTGGCGAATGTGGAACTTCTGCATAGAGCTGTTGGTAGTGAATATACAGCGCATGTCCGATGGTAGACTGTGTATCGTATCGTCTCCCTTGCTCGTCCGTTATGGCATAAATCAAATTCCTCCGTCGATATCGTCGGTCCTTGAGTATATGGTACATCGATGGATGTTCGTGAGGCATACTATCAGTACTACGGGATCTTACTACCACTCCGTCCAAATTCCGTCGCATGAGAACTGATATCTGGGCTTTAGCACGTGTCATCATTATCTGGCGCTCTGGGGAGATAGGCATTAATGAACAGTCCCGTAGGATCCTATAGTAAAAGTCCATCGTGCTTTTTCTCCAATTTGCAACATATTTACCATATCGCATCAGAGTTTTGCGGAAAGCGGGTTTTGCACACTGGACCCACCAGGATATGGTTAACGGATACATTTGTAGGCGACGTTGACATGTGGTCCATGTGTCTTCTATTATCCGACGACATTCTGGCGAAGCAAGAAGTGATACGTTCAGTTTCCATAATCCTCTTCCGTGCCACACAGCCTGCCGACTGATAACTACATCACAAAAATAAGCCTCGTGATCGGAGAAAGCAACAGGCCATATTTCTGCCTGTCGAGTTCCCCCTATTAGGGGTCGCGAGATGTGAATGCGATCCAGTCGGCTAGAGGAATGTGCGGTGTAGAAGGTAAAACCCAGACGATCACCGTGGACATGGCGCCATGTGTCGATAAGTGATAGGCGATTGAGGATAGGTTCAAGAGCCGCGCACAGTGAGTGGTGTGGTAATTGGTCATGGGTTCGCTGCGTAGAGTTGAAGTCACCACCTAGTACCATATCATCATGTGGTCCTAAAAAGAGTGGCGTAACCACTTCTGCGAAGAAAGTATTTCGTTCCTGGCGGTGGCTGGAACCTGATGGTGCATATACATTCACAATGCGTACACCAAAGAGCGTGAGGGCCATAACTCTGGCGTTGGGGAGGTACATAACATCATCAGCTGGGATACCGTCTCGAAATATGATAGCCACACCGCTACCGTTGTCCGAGGCATGTGAGATATAAGTCGTGAACCCATATGGCGCGGAAAAATCGGCGACGTACACTTCCTGAAGGAGTGCAATGTCAATATCTGCACCATAAATCATATCGCGGAGTAGCTCCAGTTTGTGTTGGACATGAATGGTGGCGACGTTAATCGTGGCAATACGATAATGCTGACAAGGTCTTCTGGATGGTACAGGACGGGCTTCGCCTTCTACAGACACACGTCGCTGAACGTCTGGGATTGCTGAAGAAGTGGCCATTACAGGGAGTGTTCAGTGGCAGGCGCAGCCTACGGGGATGCCCCATCAGCAGCACCATCCACTCTCATCGTCTCTATCTCTGTATCTTCTGCCCAGGATGCTGAGGCGGTGGAAAGACAGCTGTCATATGCATCGGCCGGTTGATGACAGGGGTCTCTCGTCGCCTCGGAGTGATGTACGTCATCAGCCACCTGCGCTGGAGTCAGAGGCTTTACTGACGAGGGAGCGCACATGGAAGGCGCCTGGGGCGCGCCATTTCCATCAGACACCTTTCCATCGGTCAGCTGCTCGATGTCTTCCTCGTCAGAATTCCTGGTATCCATTCTAAACGGAAAATCATCAGAAGAAGCACGGCTGCGTTTCTTCCTATTCCTTGGCGATCATTGTTTACGAACGTGTTGTTCAGAATCCGACGGTGGGCGGCTGTCATCAGCACCGGACCAGTCTCTAGGAAGGCAGAGGTACGCACAACTCCTGGATCAACTTGCATCGGAGCCACAGGAGCGTCCACTGTACTCGGAAGAGTCGACTGTGCAAGATCTGACATTGGCGGCGTTGAGGAAGGTTTCTCTTCGGTATCTGCCGTACCCCATGTGGATGTCTGGGACAGATCAAAAATTATTTGAGAAGTAGCACTCGCATCATGAACGACCTTGACATAGGTGACAGGGAGTGGTGTGGTCACAGCTGGGGTACTTCGTCTCCGATCGGCGTCTGTACAATGCGCCGTTACATGCATTCCGATCTGACGTGGCCTTCCTGGCCGCTGCCTGCACGCGTTCGGGGTTGACCATCGTACATAATTATGGCTCGCACTCCACCAATTGTTAAGTACGACGGCACGTGTTTCTTTAATTCAAGTTTTACCTGTCGCACACCATTGAGAACACGGTATGTGCTGAAGGTCTGTTATTTTTCTTCTAGGTAACCGATAAGTTTACCGTATGGTTCGTAAGCCGAGACGACGACTTCCTGTGGGAGTTCAAAATGAAGTACAAATACTCGAATCGTAAGAAGACCGTACTCTGCAAGTTCGAGTGCCACCTCTCCTACGTGTCCATCAGAATATTTAAACTTAAGACCATTGGCATGTCTGCGAATAACGTCCTGACACACCTCGTCATTCGTCATTTTAATATAAACGACACTGCTCGTGATCGAAAAGTGGATACCAACAACATCAAGAGGATCTAAACGAATTTCTTCACTTATGAACGTTTCAACTTCATGAGTACGGGCTCGCACGTGATCGGCAAGAAAAGATACTTTAAGGGTCGCTCGGCGATATGTATGCGCCATGTTGTTCGTGGAAGATGGACACAAGACTTAATACGCTACGGCGCGACGCGACGCGGAAGTAAACAAACACACGCTAGCGGAGCAACTCGGCTAGCCGAACCGACCCGCTCACGACCACGGCTGAATGCCGACTGACTTAAATTTCATACTGTTCTTGGCCGTTGTTAACTGATGCTAATATGGCATTTGTAGACACTAGATTATCATATATCGTACGAAGAACGACGTGTTTTTGTTCATTCTTCAGTGCGCTATTGCTTTGAAATGAAAACGTGTATGTTAAAAAAAGAAAATCATCAAATACGCAACGCAAGATGGCTTATGCCAGAGAGAGTTCTGGGCGATGAATGTCACGTGACATCTGCGAACGGCTGGTTTTAGTGGAGATATACCAAACGCTACGACAGCCGTCGTGAAAGCCTTCATTGCATGAACACTAAATACTGATTTTATCATCCTCACTTCACATGGAACTGCACTTACAATAATTTCGTCTATATACAAGGTGTTATGCCCCAAAAGAATTCAGCTGTGACCTATTATGTCATACACACTTCAAAAAAAGTGTTGTATCCCCTTGCTTCGAAGGACTACTGAACACCGACGTTGAATGTGCATACTGCATCAAAGATGCAGCTGTTCATAGATGTCAGTCAACCCACACAAAGATTTAAACAAGCAGTCAAGAGCAGTGAAAATGTGACGGAATGGCTAAGATGGGCGATCAGTTCCAGTCACGACACCAGAAAGGAATTGCATTTCTGCCATGCCTAGAAGGAAAATGCCGGAATGTGAGCGGATCCCCATTGTTCCATGATGTCAGAAGGGAATCTCATCAGGGGAAGTTTCCAGACGTCTCGGAGTGAACCAAAGCCATGTTCGGACGTGGTGGAGGTACAGAGATACAGAAACTGGCGATGATTGGCCTCTCTCTGGCCGCCCAAGGCTACCACATCAGCTGATGACTGCTTCTTATGGTTTTGGAGCAATCCTGAGGGGAAATCACCACGCTGAATAATAATTTGTTGCGGTCACAAGACGTTGTGTTTCGACTCACACTGTACGTAATAGACTGCATTACATGAACTTCAGTCTCGACGTCTATGGCGAGTTCCAGCTTTGATATCTAGAAACCATGCAGCTTGGTACACTTGGGAACAAGAGCATGTCGAATGGAAAGCTCAAAAAAGGTATTTTCAGTAACAAGCAGCCAGGGCGACTGACAAAGGGGATAAGAGTATCATGTAGAACAAAGAGGGAATTGTATCAAAATGTTAGAAGCAGTCAGAATGAAGGTGTAGTAGCTCATTACAAACAGTATTGTAAGGTTCTGAAAAATGTTATTAAGAAGGCAAAACGTATGTGGTATGCAAAAGGAACAGCAAACTCTCAGGATAAAATTAAAACCATATGATCAATCGTGAAGGAAGTGTCTGGTCAGCAGAAGCAGGTAGAGGATACATTGTCAGAGCGTTGTAGAAATGTTTCTGTTACTGATCAGTTAGATATACGTGTAGTATGCAGTAATCACTTTCTGAATATAGTAGGTGAACTAAACAGAACCCTAGTTTCTACAGGTAATCATATAACATTGTTAGTAAATCTGAATACAGGAGGCGAACTGAACAGAACCCTAGTTTCTACAGGTAATCATATAACATTCTCAGAAAATGGCTTTCCGCAGCTATTACCTGAAATGGTTCTCCATGATACTTTCAGAGAGGAGATTGACCCAATAACTAAATCACTAAGGACTAAGGACTCTTGTGGATATAATGGTGTATCTAGCAGAATTCTAAAGTACTGTTCTCCATATGTTAGCCAAGTACTAACCCATATTTGTAATTTTTCCTTTCAGAATGGTCAGTTTCCTAACAGAGTAAAGTACTAAGTAGTAAAACCACTTTATAAAAAAGGAGAAAGGAATAATGTAGACAACTCTAGACCTATATATATGCCATCGGTTTTTCTAAAGATATTCAAAAGGCTGTATATTCAAGATTAATTTATCAATCCAGTTCACATAATTTGTTGTCAAACGTAGAGTTTGGTTTTAGAAGTCGTTTAACGACTGAAAATGCTATATTTTCGTTTCTCTGTGAGGCACTTGATCTGTTAAATAAAAGGCTACGGACATTAGGGGCGTCTTCTTTGATTTAACAAAGGCGTTTGATTGTGTTGATCCCAAATATTGTTTCAAAAGTTGGATCATTATGGAATACGAGGAGTAGCTCACAACTGGTTCACCTCTAATAACAGACAGCAGAAGGTAGTTCTCCACAGTTGGAAATTGCTTTGACGTACAATCACAGCAGAGCACAGTTAAGTATGGGGTGCCCCAGGGGTCTGTTTTGGGACCATTGTTGTTTCTTATTTATATAAATGATATGCCTACCAATGTAACTGGTGATTGTAAAATATTTTTGTTTCCTAATGATACCACCTTGGTAGTGAAGGATGTTGTTTGTAATATTGACACAGTATCAAATGATGCAGTTCCAGATATAAGTTCATGGCTTGTAGAAAACAAATTGATGTTAAATCACAGTAAAACTGAGTTTTTACAATTTCCAACAAATAATTTAACGAAAGCTGACATTTTGAGTAAACATAATGGGAATATGATAAGCGAGACTGAACAGTTCAAATTTCTCGGTGTTCAGATAGACATTAAGCTGTCATGGAAAGCCCATGTTCAGGATCTTGTTCAAAAACTAAATTCTGTTTTATTTACTAGTAGAACAATATCTCGATATTCAACACGTAAAGTAGTCTACTACGCTTACTTTCATTCACTTATGACTCAAACCGTCAATTTTAGGGGTAACTGGACTGGTACAAAAAGGATATATTTGGCTCAGAAACGGGCGGTTCGAGCAATATGTGGTGTAAGTTCAGGAACGTCGTGTCGACCCCTTTTCAGTAGTCTGAGAATTCTGACACAGGCGTCACAATACTTATTTTTTAATGTCGTTTGTTGTTAATTAATAACGGCTTATTTCCACGAGTTAGCAGCTTTCACTCGGCGAATAGTAGATAGAAGTCGAATCTACATTTGCATCACACCACCTTGATACTTGTGTAAAAAGGTGTGCAGTATTCTGCAGCATCCATTTTCAATAAGCTGACACAAGAACACAAGAATCTTAGTAGCGAAGACCGGGGCACGTTGGCCATAGGGGCAAGATGGCCCAGTCGAATTAGTTCATACAGAAGACGCTAGATCGTCTTAGGAATCAATCAGAAAGTAGGTAGTACTGTCCCTCTCCTTATACAGGGCCAATATCGCAAGCGGTGAAGTTTTGGACAACCTGCAGTCCTTAATTGTTTCTGTGCGTGTTTCAGTAAAATACTACTCGCCGGTTAATGTGTATTATTTTACTTCTGCTTGCTTTAGGCGCAACGGGATGAGCATTATAATAAAAGGTCGTACTTTAAGGATTATTTCTATATGGCATAAAGACTTAATTGCTTCAGAGTTTTCTAAAGAACGGAATGTGTTATAAAGATGGCGATGGGGTAGGTCGGCCCAGAGAGGATGGGGCACGATGGCCAGCCGAGACGACCTGTCATGTCCTACAGGAGCTGTAATCGATGAAAGGTTTGTTACTTTAAATGATAACAACGTTTATAATTTTTCGAGTTTATAAAATTATTAACGCAGTTGTCGAAGTTAAACATATTTTGATACGTTTAACAGGTCAAAAGATCGTCATATTCACGAGTTAAAAAGCGTTGAATAAAATCCAACCAGTAAATCTGAGAAGTCAGAATCTCGTTCATTTCCTTGTTTTCAAAACATGAGTTACGGCTCTGGTTTAAACCTTTGTTTTATTTGTAATATTATAAAAATTATCCGAAATTATAAAAGAATGAAAGGGGAATGGTATCTAAAGATACGATACTAAGAGCAGTTTTAGAAGTGAAAAAAAAAAAAAAAAAAAAAAAAAAAGGAATGATCCGTGAGGACTATTAGGGATGACTTCGAGATTCCAAGAAAATGGTACTGGAGGTACTGCGCTAAGTACAGACAGACATTATGTCAATTTGCACAGGAAATTGAAGCCCAGGAAACAGAAATTGAATTACAACCTATGCCACTGGAAAGAAATTCTGAGGAAGAATTAAATCACAGGCTATAAAAGCCCTTTTTCAGAAAGGAAAGATGGTGATAATGATGACGGTGAGAAAGAGTCACAGTGCCTTTTTGAAACAGTCAACCGGAGAACAAGGAATTCAGTTCACGAATTGTAAAGGTTGGGTCAACGTGCCCCAGCCTCTGGGTCAACTTACCCCGAGGTAGGGGCAGATTGGCCCATTTGACACATGCCCAGTAATTATTTTTTTGGTAATACTTTGACTGATATTTTCAATTTTAATAACTGACATCCAGATTCAGTAAAGACCTATCTACTATTTAACAATAATTTCATAAATTTAAATATGTCAAATAAATTAATTTAACCTAAAATAAAAACAATAAAAAATATGGCCAACGTGCCCCGGTCTCCCATACTAACCCACGCGCTTTGAAATATAAATTGAAGAGTTACCTCATGGCTCACTCCTTTTATTCTGTCGAGGAACTCCTGGAGAAGTTAAACAATTAAATTCCTCTTTTTTGTTTCGTTATTGGTTCTTTTCTTTTAGGCTTAAGAATGTCATGCGCATAGGCCTACTTAAAGTTTTTTCTATTGCCATTCTTGTGATAAACTTCATGTATTGACTTATTCCATGACCATGGAGTCTTGCTCCTCAGTTTGGTCCTGCGGAACAGAAAACCATATAATAATAATAATGGTCGCAGTACAGAGGAATTAAAATACAGAATGGCAATGGGAAGAAAGCGTTTTTGAAAAAGAGAAGTTTGTTAATATCAAATATTAATTTAAGTATAAGGAAGTCGTTTATGAAGGCATTTGTGTTGAGTGTTGCCTTGTATGGGAGTGAAACATGGGCGATAAACAGTGGGGACAGAAAGAGGATACAGGCTTTTGAAACGTGGTGCTGCAGAAGAATGCTGAAGATTAGATGGATGGATCGCGTAAGTAAAGAAGAGGTACTCAACAGATTTGGGAGAAAAGGAATATCTGGCATACCTTGACTAAAAGAAAGGATCGATTGATAGGACACATTCTCAGTCATCAAGGAATCGTGAATTTAGTATTGGAGGGAAGTGTGTGGGGTAAAAATCGCAGAGCGAGACCAAGTGAGGAATACAATAAGCAGATTCAAATGGATGAAGGTTGTAGGTCTTACGAGGAGATTCAGAGGTTTGCTCAGAATAGAGTAGGGTGGAGAGCTGGATCAAACCAGTCTCCGGACTGATAACCACAGCAACATTATTAGCACCAAGTGCTACTCACGAATGAGACTCGCATCTGCCTTCAACCAGACAATTTTCGGAGACGGTTTCGGAGACAGCTAGGTAAAGCAGAACATCTTAGAGACACCGTTCAGCGAATGCAGCAGGTTGATAGTTTGTTGGTTTTTGAGGTGGCATCATGTGGCACCGTACGACACTGGTGGACGAAGAAGGCTATACGTTACAGGTGTGATATCCTCCTGTCTATAGTGCAACCATATCGGCAACATTTCGGTGAGGGATTCATCGTTAAGGAAGACGATAATCGCGATCGTTCAAGACAACGACATCGCAGGACTGTAATGACCAGCATTTTCTCCAGCTGTGAACGCTGCCGAATATTCCTGGGATAAACTGAACAGGGCTGTTTTCGGACGAGACGACCCACCAATCAGTTGAGAGATGTACACAGAGGAGTACATCTGGAGGAACAATACCTACATGATCTAACGGACAGTATGCCACAACGAATACATACCTGAATCAGTGCAAGAGCAAGTGTTACCGGGTATTTGTGCTTCTGGTGTATGCTGTATCTGGAACTAAAATTCAGAGTCTCTACGTTCCTGTCGTAAAACATACCAGTGTATGTTTTCATCTATATCTATAAATGTGAATGTCTGTTCGGTTTACGTTTATCACGTCAGAACCAGAAAACATAAAGAGCTAAAAATCTGTACAATTACTAATGTCTACCCGGGGAAGGCTTTAGGCACGGTTTTATGACGAACGGATAGCTGTTTATTTATATAATTATATTAATGTGAATGTCTGTTTGGTGTACGCTTATCACGTCCGAACGACAAGACGCAGAAACTTAAATATTTGTCCAGTTACTAATGTATATCAGAGGAAGGTTTTAGGCACGGTTTTATAGCGATCTGATAGATATATAACGCGAAATGCGGAACAATAATTACTCTTTGAAAATTATATTTAATCTTTGAAAATGGTTTTATTGGTTCCATTGTTCCTTGAGGGTTGATAATGATAAAAGGGTGGAGTATATTGGGATGGAAAGTTATCAGTGTATATAAAATTCTACGTGTGTGTGTTAATATTTCACTCCGCAGCGAAAACTTCATAACGCAAACGAATTGTCTGTGTGTAATTGTTGTCCGAAGTCTCTCACTGTACACCATATCAGTTCCATGCCTATAGCTATTAGGAGGTGGAAGATATGGTGGTTGAAAGTCGTCAGATTATAAAAAAATTCTGACTGAAGGCTAGCGATGACGTTTGCGACTCTATAGCAAGGAGGTTACATACAGCGAAACGCAATGCCACAGACCATATCTTTGGTCTATGCGTGCTACAATGTCTTCAGCTCTTTCTCTGTAAGGATAAGCATACTAATAAGGAAATATAAGAATAAATAAATAAAGCAGTAAAAAAGAAATTTCTTTTAATACATATCTTTAAAAAAATCGCTTTGACGTTTCGTGTATTACATCAAGTGATCGATCTGTGATATTATTACAATCATTATTGTTGAGTTTCGTGATTGGATTCTTCGAAACGAGTGCACTTTTACGTGTGATTTATTATTTCTTATATATTCTCTGACAAATGTAACATGTTTGTAGAAAAAAGGAGATGGACAGAGAGTGGATAGGAAAAGTACTAACTCAAGGCTCGAATAAATAAATATATACCCGGGCAACTCCGGGTTTTCAGCTAGTTAGCAATAAAGACAACTGAATTATTGTTTTTGTATATTTATTTATTTCCCATTTATAATCCTGCTACCTTTTAATATAAAGCAGGGCGTACATTTGTAGTTTTACGTATTATATTATACATTAGTTCATTGATGTTACATCTTTCAAGCATTTGAAATAGATGGAGATAAGAAGAAAAAAAAAAAATAAAAGCAAATAGAAAATATATACATAATTGTTTATATTTGTTGCTACAGTTATAGTATAACAAATTACCATTCGTGCATTTTACGATAAATTAGCTGTAGTGGAGAATATAAAAAGAAGATTATTTACATGGTTGTAATACACATGTTGAAATTCAATGTATTCTGAACTTTGTTAATTGTAATTATGGGATAAATCAATGTAATAGAAAATAAAGCAAATATATCTAGAAATAAAGGGGTTTTCTTTCCTGGTGGCTAGATACATTGTAGTACGCCAGGCGTTGAGTACTTCGAAATGTTTTCTTCTAGCCACCGATCGCCCAGCGCAGCTTCCATGGTTTTGGTGATATTAGTCTTTCTTCCTTATATTGTTTATTCTTTCTTGTGTCTCAGGTGTTAGTTTCCATATTAATTTAAAGTACGTCTGGTTTGGGTCGATGACAATGGGAGATCGCTCCCTGTAAATGTTGAGTCTCTTCGGTATCACTTCCATCATTTGCGAAAGTTTCATCGTCTGTTAGTTCCCAACTATACCTGTCCACTCTGCGGGGTATACGGGCACGCCTCCTGTAGGGCTTTGCCCTTTTCTATTCTTCATAGGACGCATTGGATATCTTGTCTGCTAGTGTGTCGAGTTGTGTCCATTTTTCTTTGTCTCTTATTATGTCACTGACATGTGTGTATCGTCTGCAGAGGAAGATGGATTTTGTATACATGTATTTCGCTTTCGGGTAAAGGGTCATGAACCCCTAGAATCGTGGTGACGTAACATTTTCTTTCATGTGTACATTTGGGATGGCCAGTAGTTTATGTGACTAGTATTAGCGAGTAAACAGTTTCGTGCGGCATCAGTCTGTTCATTTTGAATCAACCGGGGGATTTTCCCGATTTGTGGCGAAGTGGAATTAGCATAATTTAATTTGGGTTTTCTGTGTGTGAGGTGTGATGAACTTCGAGAAATATTGCCTGCTAGTTATGTTGAA
Source organism: Locusta migratoria (assembly GCA_026315105.1). Lineage (NCBI taxonomy): Eukaryota > Metazoa > Arthropoda > Insecta > Orthoptera > Acrididae > Locusta > Locusta migratoria. Next base: position 52,885,025 of record CM048746.1, on the reverse strand, counting down.
TAGTCTAAGCAACATTTTTTGTGCACAGAGATCGCTGCACGCTGTCCGTGTTCGTTCGCTAGGTCTTATCTCTGTCTCGCGGAATTAAGCCACTCATAGATGATCAATATTTGTATCACTGTTTCCACAAGTCATTTGTCTCAGCGCGGGACAAATTAATTTCCGCGATTCACTCGCCGCGCGCTCTTAAGCCTCTTCCCACGGTGATCCTTCATTTGCGGCCGTTAACTGGGGTTTCCAGTTATGCTAATGCGCCGGCGTCCGCTTCCCACTGGGAAGCCACCCAGCCGCGTAATCCTCTTAAGAGGCGTCTCCGCTCCACTCTGGCGCGCGCGCTCCTCAATGGAAGGGCCGAGCGAAGATCCCGCGACCGGCCTTGGCGGACGTCATCTCCGACAAGTGACGGTGACGTCACGAGCTGGCGGCCGGCCGGCGCGGGCTGCGCGCGCCAGAAGACAACGGGACGGGCGATGTTTGCCCACGAGCGAAAGTAATTGGATTTTCCGGATGAGTAATGGCCGCGAGATACAGTATCTGCGTTCCGTGTGAGACTCGCGTGCTCCCGCCGCGCTCGTAAATAGATTTTCGGGTTGAGGGTCCGATGTCTACACGCGGGCGTGAGCGCCCGGTTCAGCGAGGCGGCAGCGGCGGCACGCGGACTTGTCAGTCGCCGCGGTGAGCGGCCGTTAAAAGGAAAGCACGATCCGGCGTCGCGTTACACGTAGGTTGCCCCGGGGCCCCGCGCTTTCATCAGGCCGGTCCTCGGCGCCGTTCTTTTGTCAGGATTTGGTGTTCAGTCCACCGTGAGTCAGCCAGGAGGGAATGAAATTACACATTGGACCAAGGTCGGAGAACGCTCAGCCAAGCCGCCAGTTACAGCAAAATATTTTCTCCGGGGATCACTGCGAAGCGGGCGAAAGAGTTTTCGTTCCGTCGTACCACCTACTGAGGTTTGTGTACTGAGAGGTCACGCAAATTTCGAGGTTTTAGCTTGGTAGATCCTCGTAACTAATGGTTAATTAACAGTTTTCGTAGTCTCGGCTTATTTATGAAGATGTAAACGAAATATACGACTACTATTCACAGCCATATCACTCAGTAACTTCCATTGCGTTTTATGATAAGGACAAGGCCTAATGAAAATCCCTGGATAACACAGGATATACTGAACTTAATTAATGAGAGGAGAAAATATAAAAATTTAGCAAGTGAAACAGGAAAAAGGAAGTACAAACGTCTAAAAAATGAGATTGACAGGAAGTGCAGACTGGCTAAGCAAGAGTGGCTAGAGGACAGATGCAGAACAGTAGAAGAGTGCATAACTAGGGGAAAGATAGATACCGCCTACAGGAAAATAAAAGAGATATTTGGAGACAAGAAAAGCAGCTGTATGATTATCAAAAACTCAGACGGAAAGCCAGTCCTGAGCAAAGAGGGGAAAGCTGAACTGTGGAAGGAGTATATAGAGGGCCTATACACAGGAAATAAACTTGAACGCAGTAGTCTAGAAATGGAAGAAGTGCAGGAAGATGAGATAGGAGATATTATACTGCGAGAAGAATTTGACAGAGCGCTGAAGGACTCGAGTCGAAACAAGGCCCCTTGAGTGGATGATATTCCGTCTGAACTGCTGATTTCGTTAGGAGAGCCGGTCATGAAAAAACTGTTCTACCTGGTATGCAAGATGTATGATACAGGGGAAATACCCTCCGACTTCAAGAAGAATATTGTAATTCCAATTCCAAAGAAAGCAAGTGCAGGCAATTGTGAAAATTACAGAACCATCCGTTTGATAAGTCACGGTTGCAAAATTTTAACACGGATTATCTACAGGAGAATGGAAAAGCTGGTAGAAGCTGACCTCGGGGAAGATCAGTTTGGATTTATGAGAAATGTAGGAACACGGGAGGCAATACTCACATTACGACTTATCTTCAAATGTCTGTAAATCTATCGGACCAAACTGCGTGGTCATCAGCCCGTAGCTTACAAACTACTTAAACCTAAGTAAACTAACGTAAGGACAACACACATACCCATGCCTCAAGGAGGACTCGAACCTCCACGGCGAGCAATCGCGCGCTCCGCAGCGATGTGCTTTAGACCGCTCGGCTACTCTACCGCGGCGACTTATCTTAGAAGATATGCTAAGGAAAGGAAAAACTACGTTTTTAGCGTTTGTCGATTTGGAGAAAGCTTTTGACAATGTCGACTGGAATACACTCTTCCAAATTCTGAAGGTATCAGGGGTAAAATATAGGATGCGAAGAGTTATATTCAACCTATACAAAAACCAGACGGCGGTTATTAGAGTCGAAGGGCAAGAAAGGGACGCAGAGGTTGGGAAGCGAGTAAGACAGGGTTGTGGCCTCTCCCCAGTGTTGTTCAATCTGTACATTGAGCAGGCAGTGAAGGAATGGGAGGAGAAATTTGGAGAGGGCATTAAAGTGCAGGGAGAAGAAATAAAAAACATTGCGGTTTGCCGATGACATAGTAATTCTGTCAGAGACCGCATAAGATCTGGAAGAGTAATTGAATGGAATGGAAAGTGTCTTGAAAGGAAGATATAAGATGAACATTAACAAGAGTAATACGAAGGTAATGGAATGAAATGTCAGAAAATCAGGTGATGCTGAAGGAATTAGATTAGGTAATGAGACAATAAAAGTAGTAGATGAAGTTTGTTATTTGGGTAGCGAGATAACGTCTGATGGCCGAAGTAAAGAAGATATAAAATGCAGAATGGCTATTGGAAGAAAAGCGTTTCTAAAGAAGCGAAACTTGTTAACATCCAATGTTAATTTAAATGTTAGGAAGTTCTTTCTGAAAGCATTTGTCTGGAGTGTAGCATTGTATGGGAGTGAAACGTGGACGATAAGGAGTTCAATAAAAAGATGATAGAAGCTTTTGAAATGTGGTGCTACAGACGAATGATGAAAATTAAATGGATAGATCACGTAACTAATGAAGAGGTGCTTAACCTAATCAGTGAGAAAAGGAGTTTCTGGCATATCCTGACTAAGAGAAGGGATAGTTTGGTTGGACACATCCTGAGACATAAAGGAGTTGTCAACTTAGCGTTTCGCAGCCATATAATTCAGTAACTTGCATTGCGTTTTATGATATCAACAAAAATTTCCCTTGTGTGCAACTGAAACTTCTTCTACTTCAGCAGGCAAACTGGCACAGCAAAGATATGCAAATTGTCTTTCAATTAAAAAGGTCATCTGGCTTGCATACAGTTTTTTTCAATGCTATTCACTATTTTTGTGGCTTCAGCACCGTCTTGTAAAATAACAAACTGGAGAAAACATTTTGAAGTTCTGCTCGCCGGCCGCGGTAGCCTTGCGGTCTGCGGCGCGCCAGTCACGTTCTGCACTGACACTACGGTCGGAGGTTCGAATCGCACCTCGGGCATGGATATTTGTGCCGTCCTTAGTATTAGCTAGTTCATAAGTAGTTTGTAAGTTTAGGGACTGATGACCCTGTAGTTAAGTTCCATAACCTCTACAAACAAAAAATCCTGCTCTTAGATTAGGCCAAAGATCGTGCCGCTCTGTATACACCTGTTCCCGTTAGAACACCGAAGTTAAGCACTGTCGAGCTTGGCTAGCACTTGGATGGGTTACCCTATGGGTCTGCGGAGCATTGTTGTGTAGTGGGTTGCACTCACTTCTTGGGAGGCCAACTGAGGAGCTACTTGACAGAGAAGTAGCGGTCCCGGTCCCGAAAATCGACATAACGGCCAGAAGTGCAGGGCGCTGATCACATCCCAGCCGAGCGATCTAAGGCGCCTCGCTGCGGCGCGCGCGGTTGCTCCCCGTTGGAAGTTCGAGTCCTCCCTGGGGCATGGGAGTGTGTGTTGTCCTTAGGTTAGTTTGCCTTAGTTTAAGTAGTTTGTAAGCTACGAACTGATGACCACGCAGTTTGGTCTGATAGATTTACAAACATTTGAACATTTGTGATCACATCCCTCTGCAGACCAGACCAGGTAACGCCTTAGGGTGGATGATGACACGGCGAACGGTCGGTACCTGACGGGCCTTTCAAGGCCTGTGGGAGACGGAGCAGATGCACACTCAGCAGAAAGGTGCCTTAGAGTGCACAGCCAGTCCCGCCTGGCCGTTGTAGAGCGATGGGTATCTGTCGTACTCCATTCAGAATGGGGTATATTAGCACCCAACGTTCGCCACTGTGGCCATGTACAGTGCCATAGGGGCGGAAAGCCTTCAGTAATTCTTAGTTCAAATGCCCCTATAGTTCCCATGCCTAATCTGACTTGGTCACAGTGGCCGTACGGACGGGACTGTCGGCATGGCGAAATCGTAGTCCTTGTTGGGTGGCACTAAGCATTCATCCACATGTGGATTTAATCACGACGTTAGTGCACTTGGTACTGCTAATAATGAACAAACGGACTACCAAAATGTAGGATGGTGCTTAGTTCCTTCACATAGCAATCGTTCAATTCCAATGTCTTAGGTATTAGTTGCAAAATGTGAATCGCAGTGTGGCTTTTCTGAATCGGTTGGGCATGTTCTTAACCAAGTGACGGTCGCGAGACTTAAACGAAAGCAGCAACCACGCGCTGAAGGCAATAGTTGTGCCGCACGTGCGCTTTGCGCGGCTGCTAGAGCCGTATATATATATATATATATATATATATATATATATATATATATAATGTTATCGCAGTTTCAGGTATTATGAGTAATCTTAACAGTTAGACTGTGACACTGCCATAACGCATAAGAAATTAAAGGACCAATAAATGGCGTTGTTACTTTTTATATGTCAGTGAAATAAGAATTTATGGGTTTTACGTCAGTCACAAAATTAAGCAGCGAAATCTTATTTTTTGGGTAGCAACTAACACTGAATTTACTAGGCTAGGATATACGCATTTACTGATTTCGGTTTCTGTATTGAAAATTACTAAATAGCTGTAGGCCCCTACTTCTTTCAACAGATTTAATTCTCGAATAAGGAAAGCAACTTTAAAGGAAACACTGATGCTACAAATGTTTCATTTTCACTGAGTGAAGTACGGAATTCTAAGTAGGGAACGGTGTGCAAATCCATTTCTTTGGCTTCCGTTGCGATGCATCAACATATATCTCGTAGAGTGGTAAAAGTATTTGTTATTCTCAGGTCTATTATGACTGCTCATTGAAGCAGGCGTGAGTAAAAACACAAGGACGAGAGTTCCGCAGAGCTCGAAGTCATCTGATTTTATCCTGCGGAGCCTATGCAATACGTTGTGTGAGAAAAATGGTTTCACGCTCGTGTGCGAGCAGTTATTTGTTGCAATTTATCTGCTCGATCTCTGACGGAGATGCAGGCTACCTCGGGAGAGGCGTAACAGCTCTTTTGTTTCTTGATCGATTCAGGATATCGGAACAGGTTTTTCGGCAAAGGGGTACATAATATTGGTGAATGGTTAATACTCAGTCGAGATACTGAAACAGAGATGATTAAAAGAATGCGAAGACATATTGTTGTAGCGGCGTTCATAAGCTCTTGAAGAGACGAATACAGTGTTGTAATGTTTGTTAATTTGCCCTTTACTTAGATTGCATTTATCACGAAGCTGTGGTCCAACGCAAAGTCCCAATCAACTGGAAAAAATAGCATGTGACTCCAGGTTATAACAATGGTAAAATAACGAACTTGCTTAATTACGGACTAATATAATTTTCTGTAGAATTTTTGGTCTTATTTAGAATATAATAAATTTCCTTGAGACGGAGAAGCTTCTGTCCATACACCATCATGCTTCTTAGCTCTTGTGAAACTTAACTTGAAGTTTTCTAACGTGATATCTTGCGAGACTCAGATGAAGGGCAACAGGCAGACTGTATATTCCTTAATTTCCGAAAGATTTTTGAGACGGTGCAGCACTGCAGACTGTTAACGAAGGGACGGAGACATGGAATGGATTCTCAGATATGTGTTTCTAAGACTTTGTTAATAACATTAGAATCCAGTACGTTTTCCTCGAACATAAGTGTTAATCAGTGATAAAGGTATCGTCAGTAGTATGTTGTCTCGTGATCTAAACAAATTTCTGGAGCGTCGTTCGATTTTCTTATATACTACATTCCATCACTCTTATTTTTCTCTTGTTAATGTTCATCTTATACCCTCTGAGGGCAATGTCCATACCGTTCAATTGCTCTACCAGGTCCTTTGTTAGTGATGTGATTTGTCGATGATATTGTAATTCTTTTCTCATTATATAATCATATAGTAAAGCTACATGCCTTCGGGAAAATTAAGACTGTTGTTTTACCTTCCTTTCAGCCGTTCGCAGTAATTGCACGGCAGGACCACATTAGCTGATGTTACAAGACCAGCTCAGGTAATCATGTAGACTGTTGTCCCTATAACTACCGAAAAGGCTGCTGCCTCTATTAAGGAACCAAACGTCTGACCTCTCCACAGATACGCCTCCGCTGTGGTTGCACCTACGGTACGGCTATGTGTATCGTTGTAGGATGTAAGCTTCCTACGACATAGGACTGTTAACATTTTCTGCATACATTTTCTAAACATATAAATGATCTGACAGGAGAGAATGACTAGCAGTAATCTGCAGTTGTTTGCTGATGACGCCGTGAGAAACTGGAAGGTATCATCACTGAATGAGTGTAGGAAGATGCAAGATGACTAACGAGGAAACCACATAGATATCGGATTTTAGATTTTTTTTCTATTTATGGTACATGAAGTTCAGAACTCAAATAACAATCAGTCGAAACCATTTCACGCAACTCTGAAAAATTCTCGAGAAAATCGACTTTGAAGTTTCGCAAGTACATGTAAATACCCCTAACTAAATCACTTGCAGCATCTATCGCTGTAGCTCAAGACGAATGCCGGGCGCGGTGGCACAGCGCGCTTGGTCAGAGGGCTCGGCATTCTCTTTAATAAAAGACTGAGCTAAAATCTCAACGAACAAACCAGGACGGTCACGAACAAACGACCGCAAAGTAATGATCTATCCGAAGAAAAAAAGAAAGAATAAAGAAGGTGGTAGCTTTCTGGCTTACAGCCATAGGGTCGAACGTTCGACAGATATTTTTTCGTTGTTTTTCAATTCAGTTACAGAAAACATTTTGGAACCTCTAATTCCAAGTGTTGTGTCAGTTTTTATGTGTATGTCGATCAGATGAACACCTTGTCGTCACCTAAATCGATGGTTGAGTAGGTTAGCTGCTTGGAACGTCATTAGCAGCTGTAGAAATAACGTTCCAAGAACAGCGTCGTAGCTCTTCACAAACTGAAGAAACAAAGACAACCGTACCCAACTAATAATGAAGCCAATACTGCGAAAAATGTAACTTTTTTTTGAAGTCATCCTTATTAACAAACTATTATAAATAAAGAAAATTACAAATAAACAAAAACACATGCATTTTTCGAAAAATTACCATTAGATCTCACTGTAACGAGAAAAGCTGTTGTAATGATTCCACTGAACTTCCGTATCATTTCCATGACACTTCCTCCGTTGTATTGCGGTGTACAAAACGAGCTCCCCTTCGTGTACTCTTTCGAAATTCTTCGTCAGTTCCACCTGATAAGGATCCCACATCACGCAGCAGTACTCCAAAAGAGGGTGAACAAGCTTGATATAGGCAGTCTCTTTTTATGCTAATAAAACAAAGCCTTTAGTTCGTATTTCGTGGGGAGTTTTACTTATAAAATCCTCTCGGGCTTCCAGCCGTGTAAGGTGTTTTGAAACCCACGAGGTTTCGGCCGAGCTCTCTTCGTCCATGGTCAAGGGGTAACTTTCCAATCATACTGCTGCTGTCTTTTGTAGCCACGCAGCTTCCGGTGACGAGATTCTCTTGGCTCTTGGCGTCACCATATTTGATTACTCCTGCTTCCACCGTCCGAATGCCGGGGTCCAAGCTGTAATTAGCTGCAAGCCACCGTCTTTGTTAGGCCTGTCACGTATTCTAATCTTGATCGCCTCTTTCATTACGCTATCCAAAAAACAATAATTGTTCTTCTAGAAACTGATGTCTCGTCGAACGCAATACTCCTGGCGTTCAGAGGGCTACGTCATCTTTCACAGTTCTCATCGGTCGTCGTAATTTCCTGTTGCTGAGTCACATGTTCATGTCGACCATTCACTGGGCTGATGTTAGATACTGTTCTATTGCTTCTCGATTCCATACAACGTGTGACGAATCTGGTGCACATTAAATGCATAGAATACCATAACGGAGGCGTGCGTAAGAGATAAAGTAACTTTATACTCGCGACCAATTCTTAACATAGTTGTTGTTTCGGTCTTCAGGAGATTGCTTTAGTGCAGATCTCCATCCTACTCTAACCTGAGCAAGCGTCTCATCTCCTCATAAGAACCGAACCAATATCTATTTGAACCTCCTTACTGTATTCATCTCTTGGTCTTTCTCTGCGATTTTTACCACACACATTCCATCCATTGTTAATATGACGACTACTTGATGTCTAAGAATGGGTCCCACCCTCGGTCCCTTCTTTTAGTCAATATATCTCAGAAATTCCTCATCTTCCCGTGTCAATGTACTCAGAAATTCCTCATTTTCCCAATTCTGTTCAGTACCTTGACATTACCGGGGCGATCAATCCACCTAACTTTTAGCATTTATGTGTAGCACCACATTTCAAAAGCTTTAGTCTTCTGCTTGTCTGAACTATTTATTGTTCATGTTTCACTACTGTATAAGGCAACACTCCACACAAAACCCTTCAGAAAAGACATACTAATATTCTATGTTAACAAACTTCTCTTTTTCAGAAACTTTATTCTTCCCATTACCATTCTGCCCTGCATATCATTTGTACTTGCGCTGTCAGCTTGTCCCTAACAATCTGGCACCTCAAGCTAGGCAGGTCAGCCAATTCAGTCGCTATAGTCGGCGTCACCTACGAAGGTGGCCCAGTTTTCAGCCGTTCTGCGCACCCCCTTCATTACCGCAATGACAGCCAGTGATGTTCATTCTATAGGCACGTGGCTGGTCGCGAGTTACGCAATGTTTCTCCTGCAGGCATCACTGTTGGCGCTTGTCCGTAGCTCGTCCCCTCTACGCTATACCTAACAAAAATGTTCAAATGTTTGTAGAGCTTATGCGACTTAACTACGGTCTTATCAGTCCCTAAACTTACAAACTACTTATGAACTAGCTACTACTAAGGACGGCACAAATATCCATGCCCGAGGGGGGATTCGAACCCCCGACCGTAGTGGCCGTGCAGACTGTGACTGACGCGCCGCAGTATGCTCGGCCACCGCGGCCGGCGCTGTACCTAAAGCTCCACTTCTATGTGCAGAAGCGTCTTCTTATATGTCTCCAGGTATAGTAGGCGTTATACCAACACTCGACTGTAAGTAGAGTATTCTCGAGCCTAATTTGGACCTTCTGTTTCAGAGGTTGCAGAGTAGTTGAGAACCAGTGAAGTATTGGTCAGCGATCGCCTTTAGGGACCAGCCAGGCGACTCGCCAGTCAGTGTCGCATCCAGCAAGGAAACGATAGCCTCGTGGAAGACTCCGAAGAAGAAGTGGCCAGCTATGGAAAAGTAAACGAATACCATTCAACGCCGTACCAAGGAACCACTCCGGCTACTGCAATGCATTTCTGGAACTGCCTTCAAAGTAGCGACCATTGTAAATAGTGTGGAAGAAGTTTAGTTGTAATGAATTAGTTCTTCAAGTAGAATATTGTGTTCACAATAGACTGGCGACGAGTAAGGACTCGAACCCTTTTTTCACCAGTTTGCTTAAGTCCAACAACAAATCATCGCCAAAGTTCAGAACCTCCGCCTTCCGCCATCACCGCTGCCATTCCCAGTATTCAATGAAGATTCTGAACATTGGGAAACTTATGAGAAGAGGATACTCCAGCACTACAGTATTCACCACGTTAGCAGTCAAAATGACATGCAAGCCTAATTTCTTTCCTGGATTGCTTCCCACAAGTATGCCCTTCTTACCAAACTGCAACCATGTGACCCTGATGCCCTTTGCTGGTCCTCCATTTGTGAATGACTCAATGCCTACTATCGTCGTAGATACCACATCTTGGCCGCAAGAGTAGAGTTCTTCCAATTCCGGAAGAAACCAGACCAAACTTACCGAATTCCAGGTCCTCAGCCGGAAGTGCATCTTCGTCACCCGCACCACAAGGGATGACATGGTAAGGGATCACATGATTCTTGCCGCCCTGGATGCAGCTTTCCGCCATGATGCCTTAAAAATGGATGACCCATCGCTGGACCAGATAATCGAGTTAGCATTTGAGTTTGTAGTTTCCAAGGCAACTGACCTGAAGTTAGACTCGTAGACTGGCGTAGCCATCATCGGAGACTCCGACAAGTCAGATCAAGAAGACATTGCTTCCATACAGACGCCTCCTCGCAATGATAACCGCTGCAGGCAACGACCAACAAGAACTTCCAGGGACCAGGAGACGAACCAGCCATTCCACAGACCATGCCTGCAGCCGAGATGCCGCCCCAAGGAACCGCTGCATTTCCGTCTTGTCCAGCCTGTTCAAGCACAAACGAGACTACCAAAACATCCCAACGTATCCAGAGATGGGCACTGTTTTTGTCACAATTCAGATACACATTGCATTTCAGATCCACCATGCAACATGCGAATGAGGACTCTCTTTCCCGATTGCCCCTGGGCCCTGACTCAGAATTTGATTCTTCTGAATTGCTAATTTTTCAGGCAGACAATGTCCGTGACCTTCTCCAAGGTTTCCCCATCACTGCCTTCACGGTGCCCATTGTTACCACCAGGGATCCGTTGCTGTGTGCTCTCTGCATATATGTTCAGCAAGGGTGGCCCTCCATTCCGCCTGCCCAGGACCAACAGCAGCTCCGCTTCTACTATTCTATAAGACACCAGATTTCCGTCGTCAATGGAGTCTTGCTTCAGATGGAACCACAGCTTGTGTGCTCATTCCACAGAAGCTGCAGTCCATGGTCCTGCAGCTCTTTCACCAAGGCTGTTTGGGAATAGCGCCTAGCAAGGTGTTGGGCCGTCGAAACGTCTTCCCGTTTGGCCTTACCAGAGATCGAGATGGTTAGAGGCTACTCCACATATGCCCTACAGCTCCCCCAGCCACCCTAGACTTTCCTCTCCCGGTCCAAGCCAACAGCGCCTTGGGAGCGGATCCATTTAGATTTTGCTGGTCAATTCCTAGGCGAGCACTGGCTCTTTATCACTGATGCCTTTTCGCACTTTCCTCTTGTGGTTCGTTGTACAAATACATCTGACGTCACCTTGTCCGCCCTAAACAAAGTTCCTTCACCGGAAGGCTTACCCAACACTATAGTTACCGACAATGAGCCCGGTTTAGGTGCCAAGAGCTCTAGTAATTTTCTTCAGCTAATGGAATCCACGATGTCCTGACTACTCCTTTTCATCCCCAGTCGAATGGAGAGGCCGAGCGCCTCGTCAATACGTGCAAAGCCCAATGAACAAATTAGTCAAAAGACCACTCGTTGGATGAAGCCTTAACCCTGTTCTTTAGTTCTAATTGGTCTACACCAGAAGACTCGTACACTCTGGTCGAACTCCTCCGAAGGTGGCAACACTGTATCCATTTACATCTCCTCTGGCCTGGGCCTCCTAGACCACAAGTCCTGGCTGGGGCAACTTGTTTCCTTCCAGGTTCCTTAGTTTGCGCCCACAGTTTTGACCCTAAGGCGGGATGCCTTCATGGGATAATCTTACGCCCCAAAGCCAGCCAAATTTTCTAAGTTTGCATAGACGACAGGATTGCCGATTGACATGTCAACCATCACCACCCCCAGTACCCCGACACTCCGGCGCCTCCCACCCCGGAATGGGCTCCTTCTCCTCCTCATCCTCCTTCCTTCTCACACATACACACACTCGCGCGCATTTCTGCCATCTACTTGCTGGATGGGTGATGTTGCAGCAGCATCACCAACGCAGCCGACACCGCCTCCACAGCCGCTCGCGCTCGACGACGACTATGTACCCAGCCTCTCCCAAGGCTCCGTTCTACATGTCTCACCTACCACACCGCATCCTACTCCCCAGAGGCGGGCCTCCAACACCTTCGTCGTGAAGAGGCCCTGGCGGACAAACAGAAAATCGCTTTTATCGCTACCCGACGATCAACCCCCCCACCCCCACCCCCCTCAGAAGGGTGGTGTGTCCTGGTGTCCTGTCGGCTTACTCCTAACACTCTGGCAGCACGCCATGAACTCAAGCTCGGCGGCTCAGCCGATTCAATCGCTAGCAGGCGTTATACCGCGACAAACACGCGACTGTAAATAAACAGAGTTTCCTCGAGCCTAATTTGGACCTTCTCTTACAGAGGTCACAGCGAAGAACCAGCGAAGTATTCCTGCGCCATCTCGCGATTGGCTGGCGATCGCCTTTTAGGGACCAGCCAGGTGCCTCGCCAGTCAGTCTCGCGTCCACCAAGCAAACGATAGCCTCGTGGAAGACTCCGAAGAAGAAGAAGCCCGCTACGGAAGAAGTCACCAGAGACCTTTCGACACCGTACCGAGGGAACACTCCAGCTGCTGCAGTGGACTTATGTAACCACCTTCGAGTTAACGACCATTGTAAATAGTGTAGAAGAAGTTTAGTTGTAATAAATTAGTTTTTCAAAAAGAAGATTGTGGTCACAGTAGTACTGCAATCATAGAATATTATTTTACTGCCGTACAATCAAAACTCGTCTACGAACTTTATAGTTTCCTTACCTAATCTAATTCTTTCAGCATCGCCCGATTTTCTTACATTTTGTTACCCTTGTTTTGCTCTTCTTAATGTTCGTCTTATACGCTCCTTTCAACAAACTATCTGACAATTTCATGGTAATTGCTAAATCTCAGAATTTTTATTTCTTCGCCTTGAACTTTAATCCTCTCTCCAAATTTCACCTTGCTTTCCTTTACAGCTTGGTCAATCTATAGACTGAATAACATTGGGGAAAACTACAACCCTGTCTTACTCCCTTCCCAAACAACACTTCACTTTTATACCCTAAGACTCTTGTAAATAACCTTTCTTTCCATATATTATACCTCTGCTGCCTTCAGAATTTGAAAAAAGGCATTTCAAAAGCTTTCTCCAAATCTACAAAAGATAGAAATGTTGGTTTGCTTTATCTTAATCTATCTTTTGTTAAGTAGTAATGTTTATTAAATTGGTGGTTCTGTAATTTTCACACCTGTCAGTGCTCTGTGAAATTCTCTCTGTATAGTATCTCCTATCTTATTTTCGTCTGCGGCGTGCCAGTCACGGTTTGCACGGCCGCTACGGTAGGAGGTTCGAATCCTCCCTCGGGCGTGGGTGTTAGTGTTGTTCTTAGCGTAAATTAGTTTAAGTTAGTCAAGTAATTAGTGTGTATGTCTAGCGACTGATAACCACGAAGTTTGGTCGCATAAGACCTCACACACATTTGAATATTTTTTTTATTTTCGACTCTGCTTGGCATAAACGGGCACATAAAGGTGATTTATGCTACGACACTAACGCAAGGATATTCAAGTCATTAGATAGTGTAGGACAGAGAGACCAGAATATTCTTATAGCACAAAGTGAATATCCAAGATGCACTTGTTTTACAAGCAATGTTAGTTGCTGGATGAGGTCAATTGTAAGAATTTGTAATTTCAGTTTCATCTTGTTCACCTCATGTGATGCACCTTTTGATTATTCCATTGTGCTTGCAGAAATTCTTGCCGCTGCGAAATGGAAGATTTTTCAGACTGTATATTCCATACACGTTTCAGAAAAAGCGCTTTAGTGTTTCATAAAGTCACAGAACTCTCTGTCTCTCTCTCTGTCTCTCTCTCTCACGCCATTCGCAGTAGATTGGAGCTGGACCATTCGGGAGGATGGTGGTTCAAATCCATCTCCAGTCATTAAGATTTAGATTTCCCTTGATTTTTCTAAATCCCTTTGAAAGAGCACTGCCGATTTCCTTCCCCGACCTCAACCAAACAGCCAGAGCGTAAGGTCCTCTCTAATGGCCACGATGTCGACGGGGACAATATTCTATAACCATACAATTTAATTAAAAGCCGTTTGTGAGGTACAGTGCCAAAATCTTTCTGAAAATCTAGAAGCTTAGAATCAATTTGGGGTCCTTTACCGATTGAGTAAAGGGGTAGTTGCGATGTTCAGAATTATGTTTTCTAAATCCATAAAATTCATAATATTTGCATACAGGATATTTTCAAAACTACGAAATAGAAAAAAAATAAAGAAAAAAATTATAATAATAATAAATAAAAAGAAAGTAACATCTCAACGGTTTCAGGACATTGTAATAATTTCAACGGCAAATCTGAATATTTGTGCTGGATTGGGATTCAAACCCGCATTTCCCTCTTCGGGCCAGCGGTCACCCTGAACAGTTAGGCTCTCTAGGGACGCTTCCCTCGCTACCCAAATCCTCACCTTGTAGCCCATACGATGACGGTGTCCTCTGCCCATTGTTTCCTCTTGATCGCAGCCTATACTGCATTCCCGCAAGGGATTCGGCATATTAATGCTCTGCATTGAAAGTTGTCAGTTACTTGTCGGTGGCATCTATACAATTACTGAAATGGTCTCTGTTCTTTCGGAATCGTGCCTGGATACAAATTGGTTAAACAAAATGCTTGAAAACCTATTGGACCAAACTGCTTTGGTCATCAGTCCCTAGACTTACAAAGTACTTTAACTAGTACTAAGGTCAACACACACATACATACACACTTGCCCGTGTGAGGACTCGAACCCCTGGGTTGAAAGGCCGCCCTATCTTGACGCCAAACACCACGCGGCCATTTCGCAACCGCCGGCCCGAAGAGTAAAATCCGGGTTCGAATCCCGGTCCAGCAGAAATTTTCAACTTCGCCGTTGAATTTATTTCAGGGCCTTGATGTGGTCGAGATGTATCAATACTTGTAATTAGTTATATTAAGGTCTTTAATATCAACTAATGCTGGGTGTTCTTTCGAACATGGCCGAAAAACACACACCATATCAATAATTTTCAAAACTGTTTTATGACTGTTAAGTATGGGGCTATATCATCTGCATATTGTGATAGAAAGCGAATCGTAATACCCTATGACTATTAGCCTTTAAACGTATTTCATACATTTCCTCTATTAGCCTCACTTGCTTTCGATCCTATCCAAATAAGGAAAGTGCAGGTGTCACGTACGCAATATGTTTTGTTAGTTAAATGCAGTTTCCCAGTAACTTACAAATGAAATGTAATCCGCTAATATTTCAGAAGATGTGGTCGACCATCTTCATGTCTCTACATTCTGCTGCTACCATATACACTCCTGGCCATTAAAATTGCTACACCACGACGATTACGTGCTCAGTCGCGAAATTTAACCGACAGGAAGAAGCTGCAGTGATGTGCAAATGATCAGCTTTCCAGAGCATTCACACAAGTTTAGCGCCGGTGGAGATACCTACAACGTGCTGACACGAGGAAAGTTTCCAACCAATTTCTCATACACAAACAGCAGTTGACCGGCGTTGCCTGGCGAAACGTTGTTGTGATGCCTCGTGTAAGGAGGAGAAATGCCTACCATCACGTTTCCGACTTTGATAAAGGTCGGATTCTAGCCTAACGCGATTGCGGTTTATCGTATCGCGAAATTGCTGCTCGCGTTGGTCGCGATTCAATGATTGTTAGCAGAATATGGAATCGGTGGGTTCAGGAGTACAATACAGAACGCCGTGCTGGATCCCAACGCCTCGTAGGGACGTTTGCAAGACAACAATCATCTGCACGAACAGTTCGACGACGTTTGCAGCGGCATGGACTATCTGCTCTGAGACCATGGCAGAGGTTAGCCTTGACTCTACATCACAGACAGGAGCGCCCGCGATGGTGTACGCAACGACAAACCTGGGTGCACGAGTGGCTAAACGCCATTTTTTCGGATGAATCCAGGTTCTGGTTACAACATCATGGTGGTCGCATTCGTGTTTAGTGACATCGCGGTGAACCCACATTGGAAGCGTGTATTCGTCATCGCCATACTGGCGTATCACCCGGCGTGATGGTATGGAGTGCCATTGGTTACACGTCTCGGACACCTCTTGTTCGCATCGACGGCAGTTTGAACAGTGGCCGTTACATTTCAGATGTGTTACGACCCGTGGCTCTACCCTTAATTCGATTCCTGCGAAACGCTACATTTCAGCAGGATAATGCACGACCGCATGTTGCAGATCCTGTACGGGCCTTTCTGGATACGGAAAATATTCGACTGCTGCCCTGGCCAGCACATTCTCCAGATCTCTCACTAATTGAAAAAGTCAGGTCAATGGTGGCCGAGCAACTGGCTCTTCACAATACGCCAGTCACTACACTTGATGAACTGTGCTATCGTGTTGATTGCATGGGCATCTGTACCTGTACACGCCATCCAAGCTCTGTTTGACTCAATGCCCAGGCGTATCAAGGCCGTTATTACGGCCAGAGGTGGTTATTCTGGGCATTGATTTCTCAGTATCTCTGCACCCATTTTGCGTGAAAATGTAATCACATGTCAGTCATAGTATAATATACTTGTCCAATGAATACCCATTTTTCATCTGCATTTCTTCTTGATATAGCAATTTTAATGGTCAGTAGTGTATTATTATCATACTATTGAGTGTTGTTACGACTCTTTGATTTTGCACACAAAAGACAAACATGGTTGGAAGATTAGGGTTTAACGTACGGTTGACATCGAAGTCATTAGGGAAAAAAAAGTTCAAATATTTGTAAATATAAGGGACCTAACTGCTCTAGTTATCAGGTCTCTAGGCTAACAAACTACTTTAACTTATGCTATTGGCAACACACGCACGCCCATGCCCAAGGAGGACTCCGACGGCGAGCAACCACGCGCTTCAGTCCACGGCAAGGCTACTTAGAGCGCTGTGCCACGCCGCCGCGGTCTGGTCATTAGAGACGAAGCATACACTCTGAATGATTTTTTGCAAAGGATGGGGAAGGAAATTGGCCGTGTCCTTTCACAGGAACCAACCAGGCATTTGTCTGGATTTATTTAAGAAAACCACGGAAAAACTAAATCAGGCTGGCTGGCGAGTGATTCGTCCTCCAGAAAGGGAGTCCAGTGTCGTAACTACTGCGCCACCTCGCTCGTCTAGACAAAAACCCCGAAATTTTACTTTTCGCGAAACGGACGATCTTAAATATTTCTCCTTTAAGAGGAATTATTAACATTCACATAATATCGAGATATAAGTCAATGTTACTGCAATTTCGGCGCCACGGAATTTCTCGATGGACGAATGCGGCATTTACGAGAAACTTGTATTGAACTTATATCTGACAAAGTCCTGAATTGATCTGTTAAAATTCTCTGGTACACACCAGAATTGCCATCTGTCATTGACTCCCCATCGCAGATATATTTTTACTTAATTGATAACGTCGTCGTTCTGCGCTTCTAACCACGACGCACACACACACACACGCACACGCACAAATCGCAGATCGCTGTGTATATACCATAGCAACGTAACCATCCGATCTAGATGAACAGAACGAGTACCTCTTGAGACATTTCGCATCGCGGTGTGTACGTTATCTGTAAAGCAGCAGCTGTGCACACAACATTTCAAACAGAGCTGTTGGTTGATTCCGGTACCGTAAGTGTCCCACTAAATATGTCTGATGTGTACTGAACCACTACTATTAACAACTGAGGCGCCAAGTTTCTCCCTAAAACACCTTTTGTGCTTCGTCTACATCTACATAGATACTCTACAAATCACATTTAAGTGCCTGGCAGAGGGTTCATTAACCACTTTCATAACTTTTCTCTACCGTTCCAATCGATAATAGCGCGCGGGAAGAAAGAACACCTAAATCGTTCCGTTTTCGATCTGCTAGCAAAATATTTTCACTTTCATAAGTAAAAGTCGGTGATTGAAACTTCGCAAACAGATCACGCCGCAATGAATAACGTCTTTCTTTTAATGATTTCCACCCCAATTCGTGCAACATTTCCGTGACGCTTTCCCCCCCGTACCGTGATAAAACAAAACGACTGCCCTTCTCTGAACCTTCTCAATATCTTCCGTCAGTCCCACCTGGTGAGGGTCCCACAAGGGGCAACAGTACTCCAGGAGAGGACGCACTAGTGTGATGTAGGCAGTCTCTTTGGTGGAGCTGGTGCATCGTCGAAGCGTTCTGCCAATGAAACGTAACCTTTGATTCGCCTTCCCCACAATATTTTCTATGTGTTCTCTCCAGTCAAAGTTGTTCGTAATTGTAACTCCTAGGTGTTTGGTAGAATTTACAACCTTAAGGTGTGACTGATTTATCGCGTAATTGAAGTTCAGTGGATTTCTTTTAGTGGTCATGTGTATTACTTCACACTTTTCTTTATTTAGTGTCAATTGCCAATTTTCGCACCAAGTAGAAATTTTGTCTAAATCTCTTTGTAGTTGCTTTTGATACTCTGTTGACTTCACTAACCGATAAACGACAGCATCATCCGCGAACAGTCTAAGGGAGCTATTCAGATTGTCTCCTAAATCGTTTATAAACACGAGGAAGAATAGGGGACCTATAACGCTTCCCTGGGGAACGCCAGATATCACTTCTGTTTTACTCGATGACTTACCGTCAATTACAACGAACTGTGTCCTTTCTGATAGGAAATCGCGAATCCAATCGCACAATTGGGAAGATATTCCATAAGCACGCAATTTAATTAGAAGCCGCTTGTGGGGTACAGTATCAAAAGCCTTGCGGAAATCCAGAAATATGGAATCGATTTGAGATCCCTTGTCGATGGCACTTAACACTTCATGTGAAGTGAATGATATTTTCACTCTGCAACAGAATGTGTTCTGATATGAAACGTCCTGGCATATTAAAACTCTGTGCCGGAGTGGGTTTGAATCCCAGTGCTGAAAGTTTCATATCAGCACTCACTCCGCTGCAGGGCTAAAACATTATTCTGGAAACATGGTGTATTCACAATGTCCTTTCATCCAGGAGTGCTAGTGTTGCAAGGTTCGCAGGACAACGTCTGTGAGGTTTGGAAGGTACGTTGCGAGGTACTGCTGGGTCTGAGGCTGTGAAGAAGGCTCGTGAAGCGTGCCAAGGTAGCTCAATCTGACTCTTCTAGTAAAAAAAAAAAAAAAAAAAAAAAAAAAAAAAAAAAAAAAAAAAAAAAAAAAAAAAACACTCCTGAGCACTTGATGCGAAAGGCAAGGGTTCCAGGTTCGAATCCCAGTGCGGCACATAACTTTAATCTGTCAAGATGTTTCATCTTTTGTATCGGTTGCCACTGGGTTAAAAAAGTTGACGGAATCAGAACTGAATACCAATCAGCCAGAATGAATAAGAAACACAAGTATGATGTTGTAATCACAATAAAGTCCTGAAAGCGAACAGTTTACTAATAAGTGCTGCACACCAAGTCACCTTAATCATTTATGTGGATTCAGTTTCGAATCACTTCGAAAGAGAATGTGATTAGTTCGGATAACACCGCAGCGCTGGCCGCGGTGGCCGAGGGAACTGAGACGCTCCAGTCACGGTTTGCACGGCCACTACGGTCGGGGGTTCGAATCCCCCCCTCGGGCATGGATATTTGTGCCGTCCTAGTTCGTGCAGCGCAGTTTGTAAGTTTAGGGACTGATGACCCCGTAGTTAAGTCCCATACACTATAAAAAAAATTTGAAGAAACATTAACACCGCAGCCTGAATAGTACTGATTTAGTCCATAAGATTTCGGAAATGCTGCTCCGCAAAATCCATTTCTTCCGCTGATATATCGGCCACTTACCGGTCGAAATAATAGCGGCCGAAATATCAGCGGAAGAAATGGATTCTGCGCGGCTGCATGCCCGAAACCTAATGGACTATACATTACGCCGTGAAAAGTTGAAAATGCACATCAAGTACTGAGTTACTTGTTACTGACTTCCATAAGTGTAGCAACAGAACCGTTTCGAACCAGAATGTTGTAACAAGCTTCTGTTATTCGCGGGTGATGGGGAAAGAAGACCTCGTTACGGGAGCTGCGGTAAATGTGCCCCTTCTCGTAAATGCAAACTACGGGCAGTTTCTCCTTTCAAGACCGAGAGCCGCTGCACGAAATTAGAGGATTTGCTTTATGCCCATTTATGGGATCATTACAAACATCGCCTTTCGTTAATCTTGACGTTTCCGTCAACTACAAGACCAGTTCCGATCGAGCACCTTGTATGGAATCAGTCGTCTTTGCACGTGTTCTTGTCACGACTAGCCACTGGTAAAAACCATCTGACGATGGACGAGTACCGGCCAGTGTGCAGATCACGAGGTGTACACTTATTATGAAATTTATACCCATTTTCAGAACATTAAATTACAAAAAATGGAACACCGTGAAACAGTGGAGATGGGAAGATCATATTCACAGGACATGTACTCTGCAGAAATGATTAGCAACTGAACCATGATGGGCCGCGGGTTCAATGCCACCATCACCGTTGTTGTTGTGTTCTTCAGTCCGGAGACAGCTCTCCAACCGACTCTATCCTGAGCAAGCCTCTTCATCTCCTCATAAGAACGGCAACCCACATCCATTTGAATATCCTCACTATACGCGTCTCTTGGTCTCCCTCCGAGATTTTTCCCCCATGCACTTCCCTCCAATGCTAAATTTAAGATTCCTCGATGTCTAAGAAGAGTGTGTCGTACCAATCGGTCCCTTCTTTTAGTCAATATATGCCAATAATTCCTATTCTCTTCAGTACCTCTTCATTAGTTATGCGAACTATACCCACTTTATCTTCAGCATTCTCCTGTAGCACCAGTTTTCAAAAGACTCTATCCTCTTCCTGTCTAAACTATCTATCGTCCCATTTGTACTTCATTACACTCAAATTAATATTCGATTTTACAGATTTCTCTTTTTCAAAAACACTTTCCTTCCCATTGCCATTTACCATTTTATAACCTCTGTACTGCAATGGTCATATTTAGTTTTACTGCCCAAGTAATAAAACTCATTTACCGCCTTTATTGTTTCGTTACCTAATCTCATTCCTTCAGAATCGACTGGTTTTCTAAGACTGCATTCTACGACCCCCGTTTTGCTCTTGTTAATGTTCATCTTATACGCTCCTTTTAACAAGCTGTCCACTGCGTTCAACTGCTCTTACAGGTTCTTTGATGCCTCGTTAGAATTACAATGTCATCAGCAAAACACAAGGTTTTTATTTCTTCACCCTCAACTGTAATTCCTTCTCCAAATTTCTCCTTGCTTTCCTTTATATCTTGCTCAGTGTACAAATTGAACAACATTGGAGAAAGGCTACAACCCTGTCTTACTCCCTTCCCAACCACTGCCTCCCTTTCATGCCATTCAACTCCAACAACTGCTGTCTGGGTTTTGTATAAGTCGTAAATAATCTTTCATTCCCTTTATTTTACCCCGCCTGCTTTCAGAATTTGAGAGATTGTATCCCAATCAACATTCTGAAAAGCGTTCTCCAAATTTACAAAACTTAGGAATGTGACTTTGCCTTTCCTTAAGCTATCTTCTAAGATAAGTCATAAGATATTGCCTCCTGTGTTCCTACATTTCTCCTGAATCCTAAATTATCTTCTCCGAGGTCAGCATCATCAGCCTTTATATCCTTCTGAAACTAATTCGTGTTATAATTTGGCAACCATGAATTAGTTAACTGATGGTTCTGTAATTTTCACAACTGCCTGCGCTTACTCTCTTTGGAATGACGATTATTATATTTTTCTTAAAGTCTGAGGGTATGTCACCTGTCTCATGCATCTTACTCACCAGGTGAAATAGTTTTGTCATGGCTGGTTCTCCCAGAGACTTCAGTAGCTCTGAGGTTACGTCATCTACTTCAGGAGCCCTGTTTCGACTTTCAAAAATGTTCAAATGTTTGTAGAGTCTATGGGACTTAACTACGGGGTCATCAGTCCCTAAACTTGCAAACTACTTATGAACTAGCTAATCCTAAAGACGGCACAAATATCCATGCCCGAGGGGGGAATCGAACCCCCGACCGTAGTGGCCGTGCAGACCGTGACTGGAGCGCCTCAGTCCCCTCGGCCACCGCGGCCGGCTTCGACTTTCAGTCCTCTGTCAAATTCATCTTTCAGTATAACATTGCCTATTTTATCTTAATCTACTTTCTTTCCTACAATATTGTCTCGAAGTTCATTTCCTTTGTAGAGCCCCTCTATGCACTCTTTTCACGTTTCAGTTTTCTCGTCTTCACTCAGAAGTGGTTTTTCATCTGAGTCCTTGGTATTCATACTGCATCAATATCGCGGCGCAAAACCAGTTGCCGCTAAAACGTGTTCTCGTTGCCGCTATATACTGAAGGTAACGGATCAGAATAGCTCGAGCAGGTGTGTAGCATGCCTCGCAGACGTATCCGCGAACCGTACCGTAAAAATACTTCGAAAAGCGACGTGATACATCCATCCATTCCTGTCCACATGGTAATAAATGTTGCGACAGTACAACGCATCTGTGTCGAATGGTTCACGGAAGGTCGCGAAACACAAGATGGGGCAGGCAGCACCGCCAAAACCAATCCCAAGAAGATCTGCACCTGTTCCGAACGGCATTGCAGAAGACATCTGTGTCATTGGCTCTGGCGCAACAGTGGAACACATCGTACACTGTCAAAGATAACAGTCCGTACCCGTTTATTACGCGCACCTTTGATTGATGTGCATCTACATCCACATCCCTACTCCGCAAACCCCCTCATGATGTGTGGCTGAAGCTAGTTGGCATACCATTATCATTCACTCCTATTCCAGTCGGATATGAATCGCGGGAAAAATAATTCCCTGCATATCTTCGTGTGCTGTCGTCTCTCTAACCTTATCTTTATGGTCACTTCGCGAGATATACGTAGAAGGAAGCAATATATTGATTGAATCTTCACGAAACGATTGGTCTTGGAACTTAGATAAAAGCGCGTACGGCGATACAGAAAGCCTCTCTTGCATTGTCTGCCACTGGAATTTCGTAATCATCTCTGTGACGCTTTCACGTGAGCCCGTAACGAAGCGTGCTACAGTCCGTTGGGTTCTTTTCTATGTCATTTGATATCTCTACATGGTGCACCTGCTGAGCAAAACTCAAGCGCTGGTCGAACGAGCTTGTAACATATTTCCTTTGTTGACGGGCAACACTTCGTGAGGATTCTTCCAATGGATCTAGTAGTTCATTTCAGATCGCCCGTTATATCTACTGCCAGGTATTTTATGGAAGTAGCTGCTTCTAGTGTTTATCCTACTATTTCGTAGTTATATAATAAATGATATTTTTTCTATGTAAGCGCAGCAGTTTACATTTTTGTTGGGTTTCAGTTGTCATTCCCTGCAATGCAGATCTTCCTGCATGTTTCAGAAAATTAAGTTTAATGCACGGGTACTGCTCATAGAACTTTGAAAAAGTTAATTTCGTTACTTCTAAAACATTGGACCAATAACTTTAATATTGACGTTACGGTTTATGATGTAAACAAACCTCGTATTCAAGAGAATAAGCCGCGGCGGAATAGCCGTGTGCGCTAAGGTGTCTTGCAGAGGCGAGTGCGGCCGTTCGCCGTCGGAGGTTTGAGTCCTCCCTCGGGCATGTATGTGTGTGTGTGTGTGTGTGTGTGTGTGTGTGTGTGTGTGTGTTGTTCTTAGTATAAGTTAGTTCGATGCAGTTCTCCACCATACTCTATCCTGAGCAAGCCTCTTCTTCTCCTCATAAGACCTGCAACCTATATCCATTTGAATCTGCTTACTATATTCATCTCTTGGTCTCCCTCTGCGATTTTTACCCCACACACTTCCCTCCAATGCTAAATTCACGATACCTTGATGTCTAAGAATGTGTCCTACCAATCGATCCCTTCTTTTAGTCAAGGTATGCCAGAAACTCCTTATCTCTCCAATTCCGTTCAGTACCTCCTCATTAGTTACGTGATCCACCCACTTAATCTTTAGCTTTCTTCTGTAGCACCACGTTTCAAAAGCCTCTATCCTCTTCCTGTGTGCACTGTCTGCACTTTTTATCGCCAATGTTTCACTCCCAGACAAGGCTACACTCCACACAAATGATTTAAGATAGGAATTCCTTACGATCATATGTTATTTTACTGCCCAATTAACAATCCTCGTCTACCACCTTTATCGATTCGTTACGTAATCTATTTCATTCAGCATCGCCTAATTTTCTTCGACTGCATTCCATTACCCTTGTTTTGATCATGCTAATCTTCATTCTGTTCGCTTCTTTCAACACACTGACCATTCTGTTCAATTTCTCTTCCAGTTCCATTGCCGTTTTTGATGGAATTTCACGGTCATCGGCAAAGTGGAATGTTTTTCTTTTTTCACTCCGCACTAGTTCCTAATAACTTTTGCTTGCTTTCATTCACAGCCTGCTCAATGTATAAACTGAATAACATTGGAGGAAGGGTATATTGCTGTCTTACTGCCTTCCGAACCTCTGCATTCCTTTCATGCCCTTCAACTCTGATAACTGCTGTCTCGTTTCCGTACAAGTTGTAAATAACCTTCCGTTCCCTAATTTATACTCCTGCTGACTTCAGAATTTGAAAGAGTGTATTCCAATCAACATTATCAAAAGCTTTCTCATAATCTTCAAAAGTTAGAAATGTAGGTTTGCCTTTCTTTAATCTGTCTTCCAAAATAAGTCGTAAGGTGAGAATTGCTTTCCGTGTTCTCCTGAATCCAAACTGATCTTCCGCGACGTCAGTTTCTACCAGCTTTACTATTCTTCTGTAAATTATTTGTGTTAAAATTTTTCAAGCATGACTTATTAAACTGATCGCTCTGTAATTTTGACACCTCTACGCCTGCGTTCTTTGGATTGAGATTATTACACTTTTCTTAAAGTCTGAGGGTTTTTCGCCTGACTCATGCATCTTACATACCGGATGAAATTGTTTTGCCATGGATGGCTCTCCCAGAGATTTCAATAGCTCTGAGGGAATGTAATCTACTCCAAGGGCTTGTTTCGACTTACGTCTTTCAGTGCTCTGTCACATTCATCTTTCAGTATAGTACCTCCTATTTCATCTTCATCTACTTTCTTTTACTTCCTACAATATCGTAACGAACTTCATTTCCTTTGTAGAACGTGCCTGTACACTCTTTCCACCTTTCTGATTTCCCTTCTTTTCTTTGGTTTTTCATATGCGTTCTTCATATTCATGCAGCTAATTTACTTGTCTCCTAATGTCTCTTTTATTTTCCTGTAGGCGGTACCTATTTTCCCATAGTTACAGATTCTTCTTCAGACTTGCACTTGGCCCCCAGCGACTCCTGCTTAGCCATTTTGCACTTGCTGTCAATCTCGTTTCTCAGTCATCTGTACTCCATTTGACCTGCTTTATTTACTGCATTTTTATATTTTTAACTTTTCAAATACTGTTGCGACCATGTAGTACAATAAAAGAAAAATGTGATTTACCCGAAGCTATCGTGAAGAACCTTAGGAAGATTGGACTCAGAAGGAGGTGGCTGCAGCCATTGGAGTGTTCAAAAGTGTAATTTCCAGGACCTCGACGCGATTTTAGAGCACTGGAAACCGTTAAAAGAAGACAAGGCCAAGGTCGTCCACGGGTAACATCAGCAAGAGGTGACCTTTATCTCTTGTTAACAGCCCATCGAGACAGTAGGCTGAATGCACCTCAGCTGCAACGCACCTTCCAGGCCACAACAGGACGCGGAGTATCAACGCAAACAGTCCGAAAACGCCTTCTGGAATGGGGCCTGTGCTGTGTGTCCCATCAAAACCACGCCATCGTTCAGCTCGCTGAAACTGGGCGGAGGAACATTAGGATTGGAATCGTAACGAATGGCACCTGGTTCTGTGCAGATGAGTCAAGATTTTGTGTTCAGTTGGACAATCATCGTTCCCTCATCTGGAGAGAACGTGGAACTTGGAACAATCCTGCTTATATGCAGCAGACATCACCATAATATGGTGATGGACGAATGGTGTAGGCAGGAGTCAGTATTGGCGAATGTACGGACCTCTATGTCGTTCAGAATGGCCATTTTATTGCTCAGAGGTAGAGACACGAGATCCTTCGACTTTCGTTGTGTCCTACGCTGGTGCCATACGAGATGGGTTCCTTCTGGTGGACGATAACGCTCGTCCCCGCAGAGCTGCACTGGTGGACAACATACTTACAGCTGAGGGAATTGAATCTAGTGACCAGCTTGTTCACCAGACTTAAACTTTTACTAACTCAGCTGTCAGTCCCACCTGGTGTGGATCCCACAATGCGCAGAAATACTCCAAAATAGAACACTCAAGTGTTGTGCAGGCATCTTATTTGGTAGAACTGTTGCATTTCCTAAATGTTTCGTCAATGAAACGAGGCTTTTAGTTCGCCTTCCCTACAATATTTTCTATGTGTTCTTCCCAATTTAAGTGGTTCGTAATTGTTACTCTAGGTATGTAGTTTAATTTGCAGCCTGTAGATTTGATTGATTTATCGTGTAAATGAAGTTCAAGGGATTTCTTTTAGTGGTCATATGGATGACCTCTCACTTCTCATTATTAAGGGTCAATTGCCAATTTTTGCACTACTTTGATATCTTCTCTAAATCATTTTGCGGTTGCTTTTGATCCTTTGGGGACTTTACTAACTGGTAAATGGCATTATCCGCGAACAGTCTAAGAGAGCTACTCAGATTGTCTCCTAATTTGTTTATAATAATAAGGAACAGTAGGGGCCCTTGTCGATAGCGCTCATCACATCACGTAAGTAAAGAGCTAGCTGTGTTTCACAAGAACGATACTCATTGAACCCGTGTTGACCATGGGTTAATAGGTCGTTCTCTTCG
Organism: Locusta migratoria; assembly: GCA_026315105.1. Lineage (NCBI taxonomy): Eukaryota > Metazoa > Arthropoda > Insecta > Orthoptera > Acrididae > Locusta > Locusta migratoria. The sequence continues at coordinate 52,858,139 of CM048746.1, read as the reverse complement.
AGGTATTTCATAATATTTGAGGAAAGTATCCGACGTTAATGATAGTGCGGACCACTCCTATTGCCTTTATTGAATATTGGAGTGATCTGTGCAACTTTCCATTCTTTGGGTACGGCTTTTTCACTGAGCGAATGGTTGTCTATGATAAGTAGGTGTGGGGCTATTGCATCAGCATTCTCTGAAGGGAACCTAATGGTATACATTTCGGACCGGGAAAATTACTTCTGTCATGTGTTTCAAGTTGCTTTAATGCTCCAGGTGTATCTACTTCTAAATTACGCATGCTGGCAGCTGTACTTGATATGCATTCCGGAGTTCTTTCATTATGTTGCAAATATGTTGCCTCTGATTTGGCACTAAATCTGTTTAAATCTCTTTGCCAGAGGCATTACTTTCCTTTTGGAGATGCTGATCTCCATACCATAACCCGTACACCTCTGACCTAGCTATGCCTTTTAATCGACTGTACCATCACTACTAAGTAGTCTGCATATGCCGAACCGCTTACTTTGTTTTCACCTATTTTAATCTCACCCTGCCAGTCTACTGTTTTCAACATATGACCCATAAATAATACGGACAACCTTGTCTAACGACTGAAACTACCGTGAACCGTGAATTCAATTTACTGTCAACTCTTAATTGCTGCCTGACAATCTACGAAACGACGTTTTATTGCCTGCATAAGTTTACCTCATATGTCGTAGTCCTGTAGAACTGTCCTCCTCTGAACACGAAGCCATTTTTAGTTCTATAAAACATAGATATAATTCTCTATTTCACTCATAGCACTCCTCCATTATCTGCCGTAAGCTAAAGGTCTTGTCCTGACAGCATCTTAAGAGGTCTAAACCCACACTGATTTTCATCCAACATGTCTTCAAGTAAAACTCGCACTATCCTTTCAATAATATCTGAGAATATTTTGCCCACAACATTAATTAAGGCGATATATCTGTAGTTCTTACAATCTTCCCTGTTCCTATGCTTGAAAAGTGGTGTGAAAACTATTTTAGTCCAGTCAGACGGAATCTGCCTCGATTCCCACGCCATTCAGTTATACGATGTAATCATTTAAGACCTGACATGCCACTGTATTTGATGAGTTCCGACTTAATTTGATTCATCCCAGCCGCTTTATTGGACTGCGATATACTATCCATTCTCTCCACTTCCTCAAATGTGGTTCTGTTTCGATCAAAATTCCTATCCCATTTTACATAAAAATCTCACACATCATTAAACTCCTTCTTCCCTTCCTTTCGAAGACTGCGTCTTGACCCAAAGTTTGTAACTTATTTCCAAAGTCTTCCCTTGATTTCTGCTTGTATTCTGCAATTATGTTTCTTTCATCAACATAACTTTCTGCCTGAGGTCTAGTACCGAAACATTTTTAAAACGCCTTTTTTTTTCCTTTTACAGGTTGCCTTGACTGTGGCATTCTTCTTTCTTCGTATAGGCACTACTGTTCTAAGACATTTTCTAGCCATTTCTAGATGTATGTTCCTGCATATTGTCCATTTTTGTTGCAATGACTGTAAATGACTACATTTCTGAAATCACTGTTAGGTATTTGTACCTGATTTCCTTATGCTGGAGCTTTTCCACACTTATCCTTTTACTTGTGGACGTGACTTTCTAATCTTTTGGCCTCACAAATAGATTTCACTTCAGATTAACCATGATCAGTTTCATCAAAGAACCGAAAAAAAAAGGAAAATATTTACTAAGAGAGCGAGTAGTAAATTTTTGGAATAAGGAACTGATTGCTGTCTCAGGAGGGATTTTGTGATTTCATATTCAAACACGGAAATACGTCACGTCTAAGAGTGTCTGTGCCGTCCATGTATGTCTAAAAGTATTCAATTTTGAAAATACTTTTCTTCCACAAATTAAGAGAAACTAGATAAATTACTTCCGCCGGCCGCGGTGGCCGAGGAAACTGAGGCGCTCCAGTCACGGTCTGCACGGCCACTACGGTCGGGGGTTCGAATCCCCCCTCGGGCATGGATATTTGTGCCGTCCTTAGTTGTAAGTAGTTCATAAGTAGTTTGTAAGTTTAGGGACTGATGACCCCGTAGTTAAGTCCCATAGACTCTACAAACATTTGAACATTTGAAATTACTTCCTTAAGGAGAAAGCAGAGCGAAAACTGAGAGAACCGCTGAGTTCGACGAACGAAGGAATCCCGTGGACGGCGCCCATCAAGAATAACAATGTAGTGCAAGTTTGAAAGAAGGTCACTGAAATACGATAAATACGTTTTAGTAGGTGTTTCTTGTAATTTAAGTGTTGGCTCCAGATATGCCTCTGGAATGTCAACCATTGATCCGATATGACGTGTGGAACAACTTACATTAATTCGACTCCTGAGATTACATTACATTGCAAAATACCAGGCAGTTTATGTTTAATACGAGTACGTATCCTGACTTACGAAGTACATATATATGGTTCCTATCCAACAGACAAAGTAGATATGTACGCCTGTGAACCCTCTCAGAACAAAATATTCTATGTTGTGGAAGTAACTAGCAATGTAAGTACACCTGTTTGTCAGGTTCTCCTGAAAGGCTTAAAATCTCCCACAGCAATGCTTAACAGCAATTAGCGTTCAACTTTAAAGCGATATGTAGAACATGCTTCAGACAAGAGCGTTTCCTTCTTTGGTGTACTGCCGAAATTAACTATAACCGGTTTAATACTACATTCGTTTCAAAGTAAACAGTTGCTGATAAAAGAACGAAAAGTGAAATGCAAACTGTACGCTGTGAATACTTTCCTCGCATATACTGTTACAACAGTACAAGCGCTGGAACAAAAGTTATGAGAGCTCTTATCATAACAAAAGGCTTTCACGGCCGGCGTCTTCATTAATTAAAATTTCCGGGCTAAGAGGCCATGGCCCATCTGTAAAACTTTCTTGTCCTGACGTTTCGTTGCCTACTGCGGGCAACATCTTCAGGGGTGAGTCGACAGATGGATACATCTCCCTGAAGTGTTAATTAATGTAATGAGAGCTATTATTTCCTTCTGTAATGAATTTATTAACAAAAGTACTTTCAGTCGGGTGCGGCGGAGCGCATTGAGGAGCTATGCTACGATGCGCGAGGCCGTTTCCCGTCGCGGATTCGAATCCCCCCCCCCCTCCTCGGGCATGGATGTTTGTGTCGTCTTTAGTACATGGTTGTTTATGATTAGTTTGTAAGTTTAGGAACTGATAACCCCGCAGTTAAGTCCCATAAGCTTCACAAACATTTGAACATTAGAACTTACAGTCGCAGTCCTTTATGTAGTCAGTCTCATTATTTATGACATTTTGCCAAATATCCGGAAGGCGTTGTGAAACATGTGCTTCTAAACCTTTGTTGATGAACCGTGTTGACACCTCTTACGCCGCTGGTGATGGGAGATTCTAGCACATTCGCCATACTTAATCGACATGCCTCCCTGCGATTACGACCTCTTAAGCTGAGTGAAAGAAGCGCTGTGAGTGAGGGCTGTCAGTACTGTAGAACATGTGATGTTAGGATTCTGAAGTGTATTTCAAATATGTATTAAATTTTAATTGCATATAGGTTTCATTGAAGCTTATTATCATAACGGATTTATATTGTGACATTGTTTAATTGGTTTACGTGAATTTATGTATTGGGTAATCGTCGATAGGGAAAGTAGGAAACACCTTTGTTGTGTGTGTGGTATGTGGTCTTTGGAACAACAGAGCGGGAGCAGTAGTTGTAGCTGTGGAGTCAGAGGGGGTGAAGTTCTGTCGTGGGCTGAGCGCAATGAGGCTCTATGCTCCGATGCGCGAGGCCGTTCCCCGTCGTGGGTTCGAATCCCCCCTCGGGCATGGATGTTTGTGCCGTCTTTAGTATAAGGTAGCTCATAAGTAGTTTGGAAGTTTAGGGACTGATGACCCCGAAGTTTAGTCCCTTAAGCTTTACAAACATTTGAACATTTTTGAACAGCTCTGTCGTTAGAACAGTTCGGACGCTAGCAAGTGCGCGGGTGCGTGCAGCGCCACGCTCTTTGAACTTACCAGGCCTTGTTGGCGGAGTTCCATGATTAGCCTATCATATCCCACAGGTGCTCGATTGGAGACAAGTTTGGATACCGTGCTCATCAGTGAAGCTGATTCACGTCTTGCACAGCACATTGAGTTTGATGTTGTGTGGGAGACAATTACCCTGTTGGAAGAAGATAACTTCCTACAATAAGAATGGCGAAACAACGGATTTTGCCACATTATTTATGCCCCAAGTGCTGATCAGCATTCCCTTCACAGACAGCTAAGGTGAAGCGAGTTTTATCCTCACACGTGGGATAAAGCCAGTGGATTTTCGACGAATGCACTCTACCAGACAGTGCTCGGCAGGTTTACACACAACACTCAAAGGACCATTACTTTCGTTCAGACAGAATCGTCACCACGGCCCGCCTTTTCATCTTGTAAGTGCCCTCTGATGGGATGCTGAGTCGAAGAAGAGTCAGAGGTGTGCGTTCTCGTAGTCCCATGGCTAGAAACTATCAAGATCCGGCACTCTAAGAAGTGAACCCCCAGTCATCTGAAGCACCAGCCGCCACTGTGCTATATCGTGATGGCATCTGCTGCCATAAGATCACACTCGACGTCTTTACAGGTGCACAAATTTTTTCCGACGGTGCATGTCTTTAGTTTTTTGTATCTGTTTTTATGCTACACTTCATTCCATGTGGGCAGTGAATGTTTGTCTTTCTTCGACAGCACCACGCACCCAGCTTGTTCTCCGAAAGTCTGGCGAGGTGTAATAATTTATGTGGAAAGCCGACTGACAAGCTGGGAGTTTCTCGGCTGCAGGTGAAGACACTAATCCGGCTGCCCCTTATACGGGCAGCAGGGCGCGCGGCCCCGTTTGTCTGCGCGCTCCCGTGTATCAGCCGACACTTCAAAGGCGGCGCCGGCGCCGGCGGCCAGCCAGTCGTTAACTCCGGCTGTCGCGGGGCCAGCCGCGCGTCTGCTCTCCTCCCTCGCAGCTCGATTCTCGGAAGGCACAATTGGCAGTCCGATGCGTTGTCAACAGAGTGAAGCGGTCTGCTCGGAGGTGGCAAAAGTTATGGGGCGGCTGGTGATGCCACGGAGGACCGCCGTTTGGCCGCACAACCACAGCAGCTCCAGATGGCACCAGCAAAGCTGCAGTCTTGAAAATGGCTGTGCCCCAGGGGTCTGATCTGGGGCCGCTGTTGTTTCCTATTTATAATAATAAGCATCTGCTGTAGTACCATTATTTGAAGCAACGGTGTGTCGAAATTTGAAAGCCGGCCGCGGTGGCCAAGCGGTCTGCGGCGCGCCAGTCACAGTCTGCACGGCCACTAGGGTCGGGGGTTCGAATCCCCCCTCGGGCATGGATATTTGTGCCGTCCTTAGTATTAGCTAGCTCATAAGTAGTTTGTAAGTTTAGGGACTGATGACCCCGTACTTAAGTCCCATAAGCTCCACAAAAATTTGAACATTTGAATTTGAAATCGGTAGATCAAGAATTTCTGGGGTTTCCTTCTGAAAAACAATCGATCAATAGATGTGAAATTTCCTAGTCGTATATCTTCGAAAGTTCTTTATCGATGTCAGTATAATTTTGTTCAAATGTTCGAATGTTTGTAAATCTATCGGATCAAACTGCGTGGTCATCAGTCCGTAGCTTACAAACTACTTAAACTAAGGTAAACTAACTTAAGGACAAAAACACACCCATGCCCCAGGGAGGACTCGAACCTCCGACGGCGAGCAACCGCGCGCTTCGCAGCGAGGTGCCTTAGACCGCTCAGTTACTCCACCGCGGCAGTATAATTTTGATGTATTATATTATTCGTTTAGAATTTACAAAGCAAAATATTAAAAATGGAGTACAACATAAAATGCGAGACAGTTATTATTACATAATACAAAATTTTTATACAATAAGATTTAAGCCACTGAATGGCTTTGTCTGTGAGTTGATGTATATCCTAAAGTTCACGATTAACCCTTATATGGTAACATACGTCTAAGACACGGCAGTCGAAATTCCTGGTGGCCATCCCCTCCCTATCCGGGGTCGCTTCACCCTTTCCCTCCGTGTACCTTTCACCTGGAGTGGTGACTTCCTGCAGTGGTGGTGGGGTGGCGCTCGCGCTGTTTGACCTCGAGTAATTGAGCGGCAAAGTCGGCGCGACGGCTCGCTGACGTGTCATACCAGTTGCGTGAGTATTTTTCGTCAGACATTTTTACCAGTATATCGTGTTCATTGCGATATTGAGTGTACAAAAAAATTATAGTTATCACTGACAGTGCGTCGTAACTAATTCACAGAATATGGAGCCACAACCAGGTCCATCTCACCAATCAAACCAGCCCAAAGAGCCTTGTTATTCTCAACGAGTTCTGAGAGGAAACGATCCAAATTTTGAAATGTATGTTTAGTAAATTTTTTGTGTGTTACATATTTTAGTATTTTGAAAATTTTTTTGCAGTTGCCACAGAGAACAATGAATAGTGTATTATGCAACAGGGGAATTGTGGCCTTTGATATACTTGAAATTTAACATCAGAATGTGCACTGTTCCTAGAAATTTTCCAGTAATTTGCTTTACGGTCCCCATTATCGGTTTTCTGAAAGGTTAGAATAGCACAGCATTAACAATTAAAAGCTATTTTGCTACGATTTTGAGAAATGTAGAAAGTCCACATTTTCAGAGCTTCACTTGCGTATCTTCTTTATTGTCGATATGTTAATCAACATTTTGCCCTTTTTTTTTTTTTTTTTTTTTTTTTTTTTTTTTTTTTTTTTTTTTGCTGCCATATTCTGTAAACAGGTCTTGTAACCATTTGAAACCAATAAAAAACAAAATGCTTAAAACAATATTGTATCATTAGAAAGAAACGTTCAGATGTTTGACAGACACCATGATACCAGTTACGATAGAAAATCCAGTGGCACCAGTTAAGGGTTAAAACCATGCACGGTGCACTCCATCAGGTGGTCCATTGATTGGACTCGCCTTGAAGATGGCTGTAAGGTTTGCAGCCGAAATATCGGACGAAGAATTGTCGCTGTCCCGGGTGCACTCTAAAAAGATGATGGAATATTATGTCCGCCGGAAAAACTTCAAGAATCAGTTCGTCACATATGTCTGTAAAAATTACTCATCTAATAATAAATAGTATCACGCAAATACGCATTCTCCGTATTGTTTTTCTTTACAGAGTTATCGCGAATCTTTGAATCAGCGCAAAGTTCCTAGTGATTGGAAAAAAGCGCAGGTGACTCCCGTTTATAAGAAAGGAAAGAGAACTGACCCACACAATTACAGGCAAATATCGTTGACATCAGTTTCATGTAGAATTTTAGAGCGTATTCTCAGTTCGAATATAGTAAATTTCCTTGAAACGGAAAAGCTTCTTTCCATGAATCAGCACGGGTTTAGGAAACATCGTTCATGTGAAACTCAGCTTGCCCTTTTCTCACATGACATCTTGCGAGCCATGGACGAAGGGCAACAGGCGGATTGTGTTTTTCTCGACTTCAAAAAGGCGTTCGACGCGGTGCCACACTGCAGACTGCTAACGAAGAAACGAGCTTATGGAATAGGTTCACAGATTTGTGACTGGCTGGAAGACTTCCTAAGTAATTGAACGCAGTAGTTGTTCTCGACGGCGAGTGTTCATCAGAGACGAGTGTATCGTCAGGCGTGCCCCAGGGGAGTGTGATAGGACCGCTATTATTTTCTATCTATATAAATGATCTGATGGACAGAGTAAGTTGTAATTTGCGGCTGTTTGCTGATGATGTTGTGGTGTATGGGAGGGTGTCGTCTGTAACTGACTGTAATAGCATACAGGTTGACTTAGACAAAATTTCTAGTTGGTGCGAAGAATGGCAGCTAGCTCTCAATGTAGAAAAATATAAGGTGATGCGCATGAGTAGAAAAAACAATCCTATAATGTTCTAATACAGCATTAGTAGTGAGCTTCTTGATGCTGTCGCGTCTTTCAAATATCTAGGCGTAACATTGCAGAGCGATATGAAATGGAACGAGCATGTAAGGACAGTTGTGAGTAAGGCAGACAGCCGACTTCGGTTTATTGGGAGAATTTTGGGAAGATGTACTTCACCTATAAAGGAGACCGCGTATAAAACGCTTGTACGACCACGTCTTGAGTATTGCTCAAGTATTTGGGACCCGCAGCAGATCGGTTTGAAGGAAGACATAGAGGCGGTTCAGAGGCGAGCAGCTAGATTTGTTACCGGTAGGTTCGACCAATGCGCGAGTGTCACGGAAATGCTCCGGCAACTCAATTGGGGATCGCTGGAAGAAAGACGACGTTCTTTTCGTGAATTTCTGTTAAGTAAATTTAGAGGGCCCGAATTTGAAGCTGAGTGTAGTACGATCTTGCTGCCTCCTACTTACATTTCGCGTAAAGATCACAAAGACAAGATAAGAGAAATTAGGGCTCGTACGGAGGCATGTAGGCATTCTTGTTTTCCTCGTTCAATTTGGGAGTGGAATAGGAAAGGAAATGCCTAGTAGTGGTACAGTGTACCCTCCGCCACGCACCTTACGGTGAATTGCGGAGTATGTATGTAGATGTAGATGTAGAAATATTTACTTTGATAAGCTATTGCCGTATCGTCCGCGTATATAAATTTGCGGTACGCTGTGTCTGGAACATCTGCAGTGTACAAGTTAAACAAGAAGGGGCCAATAAAGAGCCCTGCAGGAGTCGTTGAGCGCTATACATCTGCTGGTTTTGCCGTTTAGGGTTACTCTTATTTTTCTTCCAGTTAAAATGTTCATCATCATTTTGTAAAGCAGTCCATCCCTTCACACTGTGTCATATGCTGATGTTGCACCCAACAGGACAACGCCGGTTTTCTTTTTATCCTGGTAGTCTTTGTCGGTTTACGTTGTGAGGGCAAGGACTTGATCGGAGCAAATTCTCTTAGGTCTAAAACCAGCTTGCTCCAACGTTAGGGAAAGTTCTGTATATGTAGAGAGCCCTGGACTCCAAAATCCTCTCAGATAGTTTGTAAAAGGTGCATAAAAGAGAAATTGGTCTGATATGTTTGGGGTTGACACCAATCTTTTCTGGTTTTAGGATGGCGACTACTTTAGCTTCTTTCCATATATTTTGTTATCCTTGGTGCACTCAGAGAAACGTTTTGCTGGCCAGTTCCTTCCTATTGGTCCCAGATTTTTTAGGAACTCAGGCAGAATTCCACCTATTCCTGCTGCTTACCAGCCATTACTTGTGTCAGTGTGTTATTAATCTCTTCGATGTCCGCCTCTTTTATGAGATCTGTGTTCATCTGATTATTCTGTGTTATCTTTTCGATTATGTTAGTAATTTATTTCTTTTCAGATGTTCTTAGATGGATTTTTAGGTCCGTTTTATGTGTGAGGGTATCTGCATGGGTGTCATTCTCATACCTGGGCTGTGCAGGGTTGTAGTTCCTCCTAGTCTTCGTAGTAGACTCCAGCTCTTGCGACTAGAATGGGTAAAGTCTATGTTCTCCATGGTTTCCGCCCATCTGCTTCCGCGTTCTTCAGCCATTGTTTGAATCAATTGCTCTGCAACTTCATAGTTTTCCATCTTCTTGTATTCTTTCAATAAAGATTCACATTTTTTCAACCAGCTTGGAGTATATTCCTTTCTGGCACCGCGTGAAATACTTTTCAATGTAGATTTATATGTTAGTGAACAGTTCAAAGTTCTGTAGGATTGGTGGAATACGATTCACTATTTTCTCAATGAGAATCCGTTATTTCTCTCAATCAGCCGTTTTCAGATTCCATAGTGAGATTGAGGGGCTTTGTATGACAGGAATTGTGAGTCACGCTTTCACAATCACAGGGCGATGGTGGCTTTTAGGGAACTTCGGTGTAATTCTTCTTTGAACTTGAAGCATACCTCCTATTGGTTCGCTCGTGACAAAAGTGAGGTCAGGTGGTGTTTGTGGTCCCCATGCTCCTGATGAAAAAGTCGCTTGGTTTTTGGATCTTACAGGAGGTGAAGATCTCTCCTGCCAACCAAGTTATTTAGCCTTTCGCCTTCGTTTTTGCATCTGAATAACCTCATTTTGTATGCTGAGAATTAAAATCACCAGCGTAAACAGCAGGTGTTCGCGTTTGGCAATAACTCTGTTGGCCAAAATGCCGATGGAGGCTGGTACACACTTTGAGTTAGATCTTTCAGTTTGATACCTACAGCATGGTTTGTTTGCTGTAGGTCCGTATTAACAATTCCTGTAAGCTTTTGTTGTACCAGGGTTGGTAGGCTATGTTTGTCATCTCCCTTATATTCAATCAAAGTAAAACCGGAAATTTTAAGTTAGGAAATAGTTTCCTTCGTTAAGTGGGTTTCTTGTAAAAGAACCACATTAACGCCTTCCTTCTCTAAGATTTTTCCCCGAATTTCTCCTTTCGGCTTGGTGTAGCCTTCTATATCGAGATAGCATAAACATGGGCTATCCTACTGTGCCTTTGTTCGGACCGGGAGGCATTCTTGAGTTCGCTCGCCGCCTTTGTGTAGATTCTTCGCCACTGAGACATGACAGAGCGTTACGCAGGGTGCACCACCGGGGAAGCGATCTACACATGTAACGCATTATAATATGTCCTTCTTTTATATTCATTTATTTTTAATACGTTTGCGAAATGTGTTGCAAATAGCTTTAGTAGTAAAGAAGTAATAAAACAAAACAATATGCTTAAAGCAGAAATTTTTCAAGGTTGTTTATGACATGAAATCTCTTGATCTAAGTGTCATACTGTGTAATAAATTTTCCGGCGCAGTGAATAATATGTACCGCTGCTAAGATGATGTAATACACTAAAATATCAGATCTGAAGCAGAAATTTGACGGCATGAACTATTTTCTTTTCTCGGCATTGATTTTGTTTTTTAGATCTTAGCGAAAAAAGAATTTCTTAAAGCTTTGCAACTGTGTATAAAGTTTGTTGCAGGACGCTAAATGTTCTTATTCTCAAATAGTCGATGTATAAATCTAAGCAAATTCGTACTATTTTGTTTTTGGGACCAGGAATCCTCATGGGCGAACGGCGAAGAACTCAGCAATGATTTATCGGAATGCGATGAATGGTTTACGAATGCATAGATACAAACCTAGAAAAGTTCCTTTTTGTACATTCAGATATGCGTTCAACTAGCGCGAGTAATTCTAATATATTTCTATTTTTTTTATAAAAGCAGCTTATATAACCCAAGAGAATTTGAGAGGTATACAGTGGACTCTATGAGCGCCTGGAAAACCTGGAATTTGCAGACGACATCTAGATTCTGTCTCATACTTTCAAGGATAAGAGCGAGAAGCTTAAGGAACTGTAAACAGAAGCTCAGAGAGTTGGATTAAAAATAAACACTGCGAAGACTAAAGGAATTAGGATGAACAATAGGAACAAGAACCTACTAGCCATGAAAGAAGAGGAGATTGAACAGGTGGATAACTTTTGTTATCTGGGAACTATTGTTTCCAAAATCGGAGCTTCGACAGAAGAAGTTAAAAATAGGTTAAAAAAGGCAAAAGGGACCTTTGCCTAGCTGCGACGTTTGGACATCTCGTGAAATATTGTTGAAGGTAAAGCTTAAAATAGTTCTGGATCCTTTTATAAGATCTTTATTGGCATAGATCGCTTATTGCTTTTATTTGACTAGTTTCGACTCGTGAGTCCACTGTGATAACACACTATCTAGACATTTGGCTCAGTACAACACAGGGTATTCAACAACAACATGACCCAAAGGCATATTCAAGTGATGATGTGCATACCATTTATAACTTGCCACTATGATGTTGGTTCATCTGAAGTATATTTCTTAACATGCCTGGACAAGTAAGATTTGATAATGACTCTTTAACGAGTCGAAACTAATCATATAAAGTCAATAAGCGATCTATAGCAATAAAGATCTTGTAAAAGGATTCAGAACTATTACATTAAAAGATCGCCTTCTAGAAAAAAAATCCTGAATAAGATGTTAGGTAATTATAAAGCTTAAAATTTTTTAATCAAATGTAAAATCTGTTCTCTTTTACGGGTGTGAGACTTGGAAGGTTACAGCACAAATTAAGCAAAAATACAAACCTTCATCAATAAATGTTTGATGATTATACTGGGAGTACGCTGGTCAAATGTTATCTCAAATCAAGAATCATGGCAACACACCCAGCAACGGCAAGCCGAGGTAACCGTAAAAGAAAGGAAACGAATAGGACACACCCTGAGAAGAGGTCCTCAACGTAGTCGAAAGCAGGCTCTAGACTGGAACCCACAAGGAGTGAGGAAGAGAGGCGAACCAAGGTCGACCTGGCACGGGACTGCTGAGGCGGAGGTGGCAGCCGCCGGCCACTCTTGGAGGAACGTCAAGAAGACGGCAACGAACAGGGGCAGATGGAGAGCTTCAGTATGTGCCCTGTGCTCCACACCGGAGTAAAAGGAGTCCAGTCAGTCATAACGGCAGCTTGGCAGTGAAGAATACTGTTTGCAGTATTGACACAGTGTCCAATATGCAGTTCAAGACATGGCTTGTTGGAAACTAATTGACGCTAAGTGGTAGTAAGACTCTGTTTTACAATTTCTAACACACAATTCAACACAAAATAGGCACATGAAAAACAATTATTGGTAATCAGATAGACGGTAAGGTGTTGTGGAAAGCCGATGTTCGGGATCTTGCTGAAAATCAAAATGCTATGGTGTTCAACATTACAACAATATCTGTAATAAGGAGTAGTTCGACACGAAAAGTAATCGTGTTGCTATTTTCATTTGCTAATGACGTGTGGTGTTATTTTTGTGGTAACTCCTCTGATTAAAAAAGGTATTTATCGCACAGAGACGGGCGGTTCGAGGAGTATGTAGGGCATGGACGATAGGGGCGCTACAAACATAGCGTGCGACTTGTGAGAATTTGAGACGGACGGGAGGCGAGCACGGGTGGCCAAGTGGTTAAGGCGACCGCTGGCCCGAAGCGAGAGACCCGGGTTCGATTCCCGGTCCAGCTCACATTTTCACTTGTCGCCATTGCTTAATATCAATGCCCAAATGCGGCCACTGTCAATCCTTTCTTTTCTATCCTTCTTCCTTCCCTTCCTTTATCAATCATTTGCATATGAAGGGTAAGCTCGCGATACTCTTGACGACCACTGTTCTGCAGGCTGGCACGCCCACCCTACATTCTGTTACCTGTCGGAAGTACTCCAGTATGTGTCCAATCCCACAGCTTCTGGCCCCTGGACAGCTCCTTCTGCTACAAGCAACTTGTACCTCAATGTCTTCACAACCGCTCTATCAATCCATCCCCTCCTCTCGTATGACAGTACCGTATGTTCCACTTCCATCCTCCCGTTCATTCCGTATCTCACCAGAACACCTAATTTTGAATATTCGATAGCATCACATAACAAACGCTTCGAACCTCTTCTCATACTGTTTTCACACCTTACATCGTTCACTACTACATGCGGTACTCCAAATGTAGATTCTTAGAAATTTTCTTATGTGATTTGGACCCATATGAAACTGACAGACTTCTCTTTACCAGGAATGTCTTTTTGCCTCTGTTAATCTGCTTTTATGTTCTCCTTGCTTCGTCAGTCACTGGTTATTTCGCTTCCAGTGTAGCACTATTCATTAACATCGTCTACTTTGCTATCACTGATGTTAACTTTCTCGCTAAAAATCCTTTTATACTCATTACTTTAGTCTTTATACCGTTTATTCTCAATTCATATTCTGTATTCATTGCACTGTAAATTTCACTCAAGACGCATTAGAACTCCTCTTCACTTTTACGAGCATAGCAATGTCATCAGTAAGCTTTATATCATATTAACTGATTCTTCCGTTGCTTCTGGTAGAACTTAGCCAACAAAGGCTAGAAATTAAATCTACTAGAGGCTTTAGAAATAAACAAACATATAGCTCACAGTCCAGGCTTAATATTAAATGACCAAACAGTCCTCGATACGTCACCACTTCTGAACCCATCCTAATCCACAGAATATCCAGGACTGTTCAATTTTATTCCTCCACTTACTGTATCTTCATATTTTACCTTACTCTATTTTGTAGTCAGCATATGTTTGTAATAGTTCTCACTACTTTTGGCTAACATTTACTTTACTGATATGAAATTGTATAATTTAAAATTTTGTACAACAACTGTTCATCTACTTTCTGTGTTAATACCAGTCTAACCTCACATTGTATCACCCCAGCTTTGTATCTCTCTTTGTTAGTACTAATATTTCAAATTATTATGTACTCTGTCCTTACAGTAATTCTTTTTTAATTGTGAACTCTATAATTGAATATGTTTATCTACACCTTTTTTTCAGTTCGAGTGCATACCTCCGGTTAGTTAAGCTTCTCAATACTCCAATGCACCCCACCTATACCCTCCTATCCAACCGCTATATTTTTTTTCTATTTGTTTATTTAGTTATAATGGTGTGTCAGGTTTCTAATGTTTGCATCACTTAGTATTTTGAACAACCCTTCAAACATCAGATTCTTGTTTAATTTTATTCTTATTCACTGTAGTCATGTTGTAAGAATTTATGTTTGCACTGTTTCTCTATGTGTGGTATTTATGTTTCCTTTTTTCAGTACTATTAATTTACACATTTCATTCAAATATTTATATACACTGCAACTGCTCCATCAAAGAAGTTACTTTACTTTTCTGTATGTAACATATCTTCTGTTTTACTGACAGCACAAGTTCTTTGATTGAACTTCAGTAAATGTCTGATGATGGCCTAATAAGCCGAAAATCGATTCAGTAAATAAACAATACCGTAGAACAAACACAAAATTGTGTATTTTAATCTTCATAATGAACTTTATATCTTTCCGCACCGAATTTTGTTTTAGACATTTCTTCTACGGGATATGGATCCAATATTGTGGGCGAAGTTTACAGCCCTGTCTTATACCATTTCCCTCAAAGTTTTTCGATCTTGAACAAAGTGTGTAGAATAAGATAACTAGTTATAGATCGCCCTAAGCATTCGAATGCAATACCTGCAATTGACGTAAGAAATCCGCCGAGTTCTTAATGTGGTGTTCACACCTACCTTCTATTGGACTCAACAAACTAGATAGATATTTAGCTACACGATATGTCGGATCCAAACAAATCCGCTGTTACAAAACACTGTCTTGGCACCAGTCATCCTATGGAATAGAACAACACACAGATTCTGGCATGCACTTCCACCTATTGGGATACTGTTATTAAGGAAGCTGTTGAAATTAAACCAGCAAGCGACCATATAAAAAGAGATGATGGTTTTTGTTTGAATTCTGCTGGGAATCCGGCACTGCCTCTTGTCAAAAAACAAAAAAACAGAGGAATTAATGTCGCCTCACTTGTTGATTAATAGTCACTATCGATATTTTTGATGATCAAAATATCCACGGGTGTACTGCCGATCTATAGTGTCCAACGGGCAATTTTTGATGTTTGCTCACCTTTGGTTGTGTTGACTCTGTAGTGACTTGTAGTGTGTGTGTGTTATCTTCCTTGTTTACCTTTTGCACACCGAGGTATTAGATTCGCTTGCACGTTGCTTCCATGAGTGCAGTTGTGCCTTGAGAATAGCAGGGCATGCTCCTGTAGAAATATCGGCGGTGGTCGAAGACGTCACCCAGCAGCAGCCTCGTAAGTTTTTCGACAATTCATTACGCCGGAAAAAATTAAGATTTTCCACGTAACAGACATCAGTTTTATGAAGTTATCTGTTCTTACTCGTAAGCCTAACCATAATACTCACAAGTGAAATATTTGAGTCGAGCATTGTTGGCAGATTATGATATGTTTGGTGATAACACACTTTACAGGTATTGCACAGGATTTAACTTTCTCCACTGCAGTCATCTCCATTTTGTTGTCACACCTTCGGATACGTTTCACGTGTCCTTATCAGACTTCTTTTTCTCTTTTCTCTGTTTTTTTTTTCTTTTTCCTTTTCTTTCATCTCATTTACGAGCTCAAGCGACGTCACACATTTTGGTAGTGAAAGTGACGTCACACATTTTGGTGGAGAAAGCTTAAAATAATACTTACATAGTCAAAATCACGTGTTAACATCATTTAAACGCAATAGATCCCACCATTTATAAACAATTTAAGAAAAATGCAACTGAATGAAAACCAGAATCTCTTCTATATAAGTTTTTACAGTGGAATTACAGTTCTCGTTTTTAGTCAGGTTCGCACTGGATGGACTGCTGAAGAAGAGAATCGTGACGAGGCCTAGAGAGAGAAACATGAATTGACTGTTTTTCGGTGGAACCAACCAGATTGCTGAGTTGCAGTAAGATCCCCAATATGACGTCTTCCGTCGTCAGAGGAATGTACAGGAGGTAAAGAAACAAATATTCTGCGACAAGTACTAAATCTACTTATTCCAAGACAGTCACTGCACTGAAATCACTCAGATTCATTGAGGGACATTTTTGTTAACAGGGACATAGGTTGCCCGATCGGCACAGACGGCAGTGCAGTGTCCTACAGCGCGCTTGCATGCTGACCACGAGGCTGGTAACGAGCAGTGACGTCTCCTGATTTGGATCTTAAGGCGTTGGAAAAGAAAATAGTAGTCTATTACGCTTTACACTTATGCCCTCTTTTTGTCAAAATCAGAGGGAACTCATTTGTGAAGCTAAGTAGCGTTACATGTTGGGTGGCTCCCGGTCCGGTGACGTTAAGCGGAAAACCTGTATCCGAGTCGTGACCCGGTGTGGGCGGAAACTGCGGCGCCCACTGGTCACGGAAGGGAGGACGCATTAATAACTGAATTAAACGAACGAGGCGATGTTCCGATACGCGGAGACGTGTGTTAAGGACAATGAGATTAAGCGAGAAAACAGCCTGTCAGGCCCTTTCGGTGCACTAACGCATATCGTCACCGTGTCATCTTTATATGTAAACCAGAGTGTCTGTGTTAATCGTATTACATACAAGTCTACAGTTTTGTTCCGACCATTATGAAATTTTTCACACGTAAGATTCAAACCTTTAGACCGGTCGACATAAGTTTAAGGATCACGTACAACACATTCTTCAAAATGTTCAAATGTTTGTTAAGCTTAAGGGACTTGACTACGTGGTCATCAGTCCCTAAACTTACAAACTACTTATGAACTACTTACGAACTAGGACGGCACAAATATCCATGCCCGAGGGGGGATTCGAACCCCCGACCGTAGTGGCCGTGCAGACCTTGACTGAAGCGCCTCAGTCCCCTAGGCCACCGCGGCCGGCAACACATTCTTCAGGAGATGTGACGTCGTAAACAAAGAGGTGCACAAAAACTGCTGCATCACGCGACAATACTGCACATTTACTCCTAAACCACTGGACCGATATCCACCACATTTGGTACAAATATTCCCTACCCTGAAGTACAAATTGATGTTGCGGTAAGAACTGCGTACGAGGTATGGTTCCTGAGATATAACGTCATAAAGATAGGAAGCCACATAATGCAACGAGACTTTATTTACACACGATATGACAATGAGAGAGAACTTATCGACTTACAAGAAACTTTATACATAATTTCAAACCTTTATTATAAATTTTCTCGCTGACAACCACAGCAAATTATGAATTTCCGGAAAGTTTCTCGCTTACAACTTTTCCGCTTTTCTGCCATTCGGTATGATGTTACAATTTACATTCATATGTTTCATTCAACCAGTGACTATCAAGAAAATTTGTTGTTACTTGCCCAGGGTCCAAAACAAATAAATATTTTGGTGAGTCCACTCCTGAGCAAGCGACATAAAGTTGTGGGAGTTAATGTTGCTTGACTATAATGTAAATGAATCCTTTGGTGACCACACCCCTGAGCAAGAGACAAATTTGTACGAGTGAGCAACATGGAAACGTCATATCAACTCCGCAGTATATAGTTTATAGTTACTTATAGAGTAAAACCTGATGCGTGATGGGGCGATTTTGCATCATCGTGACTGTTTATATCTTCGTATCTCATCAATTACGAGTCGGATATTATTTCGGAGATACATTGATCTGCATGTGTGTGTGTACACTGTCTGTAAAATTTCCTCCGAGTGCAATGCAGAAATTATAAGATGAACCACGCTTTGGCTGCCGGCTGATCGACAAGCGGCTGGCAGTGAGTCCTGCACCATGAGGCGCTGTTCAGCTGCGAAACCGTCGCCAGCCCAGCCTCGTTTTGAGCACTTCCCGGGGTGGTACATAGATGGACAATTATTCCAGGTCATGTTTCTTACAAGCAACATCACAGTACATTATACTGACTAATAATTTTCTCGTTTTGTTCAGGCACTAGCATACGATTCGCACTCTCTGAGGCCTGAGGAGACGCCAGACGAGTTCCCGTGGTAGGCCGTACCATTCTACCAGCCCCAATGATAACTTGCTGAAAATCGTTGGATCCTGTGGACGAATTGCGTGCAGGTGGAGGTGTGTGTAGAAAGTCCCCTTCCAGCCTGGCTGTCCCTGTCACTGCTGCAACCATTCCAGCAGGTCTGTCTGTCATAACGAAAGCACAGTCGGTAAAGCGGCATATTTCGGTTCTAACGAACCAGACAAGTTTAATGGGACCCATTGAAATTACTGCATGTGACAGCGAATGAAGGGTAAAAATGTATTCAAATGTTTGTAAACCGACTGTAACAAACCACTGTACTCATGAGTCCCTAGACTTACCAACTACTTAATGTAACATACACTAACGTCAACGCACTTACACCAATGCCCGAGGGAGGACTCGAACCTCCCGCGGGAACTGCCGACAGGCCCGTGGCATAACGCCTTAAACCATCCGGCCGTTCCGCGTGACCGAAGTCAGAGTAGGCTAGATACGTTAGCATAGGTGGCTGTACTGCAGCTCTGAAATCCTAATTGTGGAAGCAACGAAACATCAAAACCGAAGTTTATGGAAGAAAAAAGCACTAGTGAATATACACTGGTGACGAATCAGCTCATTTAAGGCACCACACAATATGACTTACTTGAGTGAACAATATGGAGCCGTGGCGCTAGTGATTTCTGTAGGTTAGCCACGATCGATCATGTCGGGTTGCATGTTATCTTGGTTTTGCACCTCTGCGATGTTGACAACCTAGCGCCTAGCGCACGGACAGTCACGTTTGGGTCCAGTAGTGGATGTCAGTTGCATTTCCTTGTATTTCTCAATGGGCGATCGTCCTTTTCTTGATAGAGAAGGAATCCGTTGCTCTGACGCCGTCGACGTGTGAAGAACAACCGCCATCTTTAACAACTGACAGCTGCACCGTGCGGCGGAGTTATCAGTCGATAAAGTCGGACTGAAAGAAGAAACGTCCGTGCTGGGAATGCATGTGCTAACTCCTGAGATCATACGTTTTTCCATGATATATTGCTACCTCCATACGTAAAATTCACAAAAATACAAGGATGAAGTTAAGAGAGATTTTGAGCGCAGACGAAGACAAATCGGCAATCGTATTTTACATGGATACTAAGCAAGTCACATTGAAGTGTAGGGCAGATTGTTCATCGAACCACTTTTATGATATTTCTCTACAGTTCCATCCTCTAGAAGCTCGCGGGAAATAGGAAAACATGTCTTTCTGTTTTCGATCTGTTTTCTCTTATTACGATGATCATGTACCCTTATGTAGGTGGATCCTAACAAAATATGAAGAGAAAAAATAGATCTCGTCGCAACAAATAACGCCTTTCTTTTAAAGACTTCCACCATCACTCGTGCATTATTTCCGTGAGACTCATTCTTATATACCGTGATAATACAAAACGAGCTGCCTTTCTTTGAACTTTGTCTAAATCGTCCATCAGTCCCACCTGGAATGGTCCCGCAATACGCAGGAACAATCCAAAATACGACGCATAAGTGTATTGTAGACAGTTTCTTTAGTAGAACTGTTGCATCTTTCAAGTGTTTTGCTAATTAAACGTAGCTTTTGGTTCGCCTTCGTTACAATATTTTTTATGTCTTTCTTCCAATTTAAGTTATGTTGTTGTTATGGTCTTCAGTCCGGAGACTGGTTTGATGCAGCTCTCCACCCTACTCTATCCTGAGTAAGCCTTTTCATCTCCTCATAAGAACGACAACCCACATCCACTTGAATCTGCTTACTATACGCGTCTCTTGGTCTCCCTCTGCGATTTTTACCCCACACACTTCCCTCCAACGCTAAATTCACAATTCCTTGATGTCTAAGAATGTGTCCTACCAATCTATCCCTTCTTTTAGTCAAGGTATGCCAGAAATTTCTTTTCTCCCCAATTCGGTTCAGTACCTCCTCATTAGTTACGCGATCCACCCACCTAATCTTCAGCATTCTTCTGTAGCACCACATTTCAAAAGCCTCTATCCTCTTCCTGTCCACACTGCTTATCGTCCATGTTTCACTCCCATACAAGGCAACACTCCATACAAATGCCTTCAGAAAGGACTTCCTTAGGCTTAAATCAATATTCGATGTTAACAAATTTCTCTTTTTCAAAAACGCCTTTCTACCCATTGCCATTCTGCATTTTATATCATCTGTACTGCGACCATCATTTGTTATTTTACTGCCCAAGTAACAAAACTCATCTACCTCCTTTATTGTTTCGTTACCTAATCTAATTCCTTCAGCATCACCTGATTTTCTTACACTGCACTCCATTACCCTAGTTTTACTCTTGTTAATGTTCATCTTATATGCACCTTTCAGCACACTGTCCATTCCGTTCAATTTAAGTTATAAGTAACCGTTATTCCTAGGTATTTAGTTGAATTGACGACCTGTAAATTTGACTGATTTGTTGTGTAACCAAACTTTAACGGATTTCTTTTAGTAGTCCTATGGATGATCTCACACTTATCATTATTAACGGTCAATTCCCATTTATGGCAACATGTAGATATCTAAATAATTTTGCAGTTGCTTTTGATGTTGTGGTGTCATTACTAACCGATAAATGACAGCATCTCCCGCGAAAAGTCTAAGAGAGCTACTCACATTATCTCCAACAAAAAAAAAAAAAAAAAAAAAATAAATAAATAAATAAATAAATAAAAATATCGTTTACAAAAATAAGTAACAGTACGGGCCCTACAACAGTTCCCTTAGACCGCCACATAGGACTTCTACGCGATGACTTACCGTCAGTTACTACGTACTGGTGTGTCCGTTCTGGCAGGAAATTTCGAATCCAATCGCACAACTGTAGCGACTGGAATAGGAGGTAGAAGTGACATAGTGGTACCTGGCACTTTAGGTATGATTAAGGTTTCCCTGAGAAATTTATGGAAAAGGAATAGGAAATTGAATCGAAGAATAGATTTTTCCAGACAGCAATTTTAAGATTATCATATGAAAAAAAAATCATGTAATTGAACAGAACGTAGTAATACTGGTGACTTTACTGAAAAACAAATTAATTTATTAAGTAGAACTTGACATTTTTATAATAGAAAGAACATGATAATGATTTTAAAATAACGCAATGCCGAAAACCTGAAGGGCTTAGCGGCACATTTCAAAGAATCACCAGCTTTTAGTAACACACTCCAAAGAATGAGTTTACAATAATTGAGATTGTCAAATTTAACTTCTGCATATTTGAAAATTTACAACAATTTTAAAAGATACAAATTGCGCTACGGATCTTGGTATGCGCCCTGCAAGGCATAAACAAAATAGCACACTGACAAAGACCGAACAAATTCCATTGTGCCAGAATTTTAACAGGAAGCCTGGAAGACGGCCGACAAGGGAGATAAAAGATTGCACAGTCTGCTTTACAGAAACTACACAACATTAACCAGCCCATTCAAAAGTAGCGCTAAATAACGAAATATGGGGAAAGCAAATTTGTTAACTACAACTGTTCGAGTACAGGTAACTCGGACGGAGGGAAAAAGGCTGAACGGTAAAATTATACGACTATACCTGGGGATCAGCAACCAGAATACAAAAGGGCGTGTCGCCACCGTAAAAAAAAAAAAAAAAAAAAAAAAAAAAAAAAAAAAAAAAAAAAAAAAAAAAAAAAAAAAAAACGAAACCACCAGTTAACACACGTAAACACCTATGCTCACTCAATGCAAAACGGCAACCACTGGTACAACAGCGGAGCACTAAACAAACAGGTGGACTCGAAGTTAACTCTCAAAATATCCAAGATAGATTCGCCGACGTTCCTCACATCAAACCGTCAATGAACCGGCCCATCGGCCACGTGGTCCAACGAGTGTAGGCGCCGGCTCAGGCAGGATGAGGAAGAGCCGTTCGGCACTGTCAAACCGCCACTGGCCCGCGAGGGCGGGCACGGACGCTGGTGACGAAGAGCGTTCCTAGCACCGCCGAGTCCAGTTACGACGCTAGGGACCACAGTAATGGCGGGCAATATGAATTGAGGCGAGCCAACGGCTCAGTTACAAATACGGCCTCCCTCACCGCACGACTACCGAACACTTCTCATAGCAAGACAGTTTTCTCTGTATATCAGTTGCATTTTTCTGTAGATGTGGATGGGCATTCGTCCCTTACTCCATATAAAACGACGCACACTTCGTTATTCTAACGCGGTGGACGCGTCAAGAACAAGGGCCATCTTTAACAACTGACTGTAGCGTCGAGTGCCGGAGTTGGCGGTAGATAACGCCCGCTCCAACCAAGAGAACCCAGTAATAGGCACGTTCACTTCCACATCTACATCCATACTCCACATATCACCTAACGGTGTGTGGCGGAGGGGACCTTGAGTACCACTATCTGTTCTCCCATTCCAGTCACGTATTGTTCGGGGCTCTAATCTCTCTGACTTTATCCTCATGATAGCGAGATATACGTAGGAGGGAGCAATATACTGCTTGACTCCTCAGTAAAGGTATGTTCTCGAAACTTCGACAAAAACCCGTACCGAGCGACAGAGCGTCTCTCTTGCAGACTCTTCCACTAGAGTTCATCGATCATCACCGTAACGCTTTCACTATTACTAAATGATCCTGTAACGAAGCGCGCTGCTCTCCGTTGGATCTTCTCTGCCTCCTCTATGAACCCCACCTGGTACGGATCCCACGCCGGTGAATAGTATTTAAGCTTCCTTTGTTTCTGGCTGCATTTACTACGGATTATTCCAGTTAATCTAGGTCTGGTATCTGCTTTACGGACAATTAATTTTATATGATCCATTTTAAATCACTCCTAATGACTACTCCCTGATGATTTATGGAATTAACTGCTTCCAGTTGCTGACCTGCTATAGTGTGGCTAAATAATAAAGAATATTTCTTTCTATGTATTCGCAGCACATTACACTTCAGATTCAATTGCCATTCCCTTCACCATGCGTCAATTCGATGCAGATCCTCCTGCATTTCAATACAATTTTCCATTGTTACAACCTTTTTTTATACTACAGCATCATCCGCAAAAAGCCTCAATGAACTTCCGATGTTATCCAAAAGGTCACTTATATATATTGTGAATAGCAACGGTCCCACGATTGTTCCCTGTGGCACACCTGACATTACTCTTACTTTGGAAGACTTCTCTCCACTGAGAATGACATGCTGCGTTCATTGTCTAGAAACTATTCAATCTCCTGAATCACACAATTGGTCTGATAGTCCATTGCTCTTACTTTGTTCATCTAACGACTGTGGGGAACTGTATCATGCCTTGCGGAAGTCAAGAAACATGGCATCTACCTGGGAACCCGTGTCTACGGCCCTCTAAGTCTCGTGGACTAATAGCGCGAGCTGTGTTTCACACGATCGTCTCTTTCCGAAATCCATCCTGATTCCTACAGAGCAGATTTCCAGTCTCCAGAAAAGTCATTATACTCGATCCTTATACGTGTTTCGAAATTCTACAACTGACCCACGTTAGAGACGTGGGCCTATAGTTCTGCACTTCTGTTCGACGTTTCTTCTTGAAAACGGGGATGACCTGCGCCATTTTCCAATATTTTCTGCAGCCGTCATTTGGGTAAAAGAAGTGAAAGGCGTAAAGACTTTTCTATTTGCCTTTGTACAATGCATTAATGTTACTGTTAATTACATGTAATGTAAAGCAGTCAACAATCCGAAGATTGGGTTTGAACAACACAGTGCTTTACTAGGCATGGTCCTGTTTAGACGTTGTATGCCGTTGCCTTCCTCCGACCTTCGAACTGACTTACCCAGCCAGTTAGAGAGGGACCTACAGTTTAACGTGGATTCAGAACCACGGTGCTACTCGCTATTTTTCACATGAGCAATACTGCCAGAGGAGAAAGAAGTGAAAAGTGACAGATGAAAATCCGATTAACTGGCGGGGATCGAACCCACGACCTTCGGATTTGTAGTCTGGCACTCTACCACTGTGCAACCGAGGCGCACATAAAGTACATTTTTTCAACTACTAATGGGGCCAAATGTAAAAATCATTCATTAGTTTTCGTCTTACTGCTCCAGACATCAAACAAAACCCTTCAACTTACTGATTTCATCAATCACATATTATTTACTTTCATATATGACATTCCGATATTTTCACACTAGGATATGACCATAACAAGGTAAGTGGTCTGCGTAAATTACGGTTGACCCTAATATTAGTTCAACCGAATACTTCAAAAAAGTTGAGGCGATGCATAACCATTGCCAAACGTTGCTCTTGGGTGTGGCACAATATTCTTGGCGTCGCACAACTATTTACAGTGTCCACAATTCAATGCTACAATGTAACGGACATCATGCCAGCATCCTAAGTTATTTTAAACCCGTTTACTGCAGATAGAAGTCGTGAGTTGCTGCCTGGCTCACGCTTCATCTCTCTCTCTCTCTCTCTCTCTCTCTTCTCTCTCTCTCTCTCTCTCTCTCTCTCTCTCTCTCTCTCTCACACACACCGACTCACTGCAGTGAAGCCACGCGGTATTTATCAGTGCCTTCGGATTCATAGAGTCTGGCACTCTACAACTGTGCAACCGAGAGAACTGTTATTAACAGACACAATGATGGAGGAGATAAAGGCGGATGGATGAGTGGAGGACAGATGGGCTAAAGATTGGCTGCTGAAGTACGCCTGTATGAAAGATGTTGACATATCCTGCAACACATAGAGAGACTGTTTGGGTCATCCTCTGAGTCCCGACTCGAGTATCCTGCGCGTCAGACAATCCTTCCGCTGGGCGCGTACGTGCGGCCAGGTGCGCCGACGTCGCCCTGGGCCGCGGTGTCGCAAACGCTCTCGAAAGCCGGCGGGCCCGGCGCGCCGTTCACCGCCAAAATCCAATATCGCCGCCTTATTGTGTGCATATTAGAAAGCCAGCCAGCCAGCGTTCGCTCGCCGCTCACCGGTCGCCAGGACGCACAAGGGCGAAACCTCGGCCCGGCCCGGCCAGGCCCGGCGCGGCGCGATTAATTGGACGCCGGTGTTACGTGAAAAGCGGGCCCCCCGCGAGCCATTTAGAAAGTAAAATGCCGGAGACGGCGGCAGCGGCGGGAATCGATATCGGGATCAGGGCGGCCGCGCCCGCCTAGCCGCGCGGCGGCTTTCCGCCGATTCGTGTCACTGCGCGCCGCGGGCGATGCCGGCGCCCACTGCGCAGGCGCGGCGCGCCGCGGGCGGCCGCCGCTGCGCATGCGCAACAGGCCGGGCCGCTACGCCGTGCCGGCTGCTCGCGCCGCGCCGTGGCGCTCGCTGCCACACCGGAAGTGTCCGCTCTGCGCGACGCTAGCGGCAGGAACGCCACAGCCGGAAGTGTCTGTAGGTGTGAAGCAACAGACTCTTCGCGATCTATACTTACGCTACCTACCGGGTGATCAAAAAGCCAGTATAAAATTGAAAACTTAATAAATCACGGAATATTGCAGATAGGTAAAAATTAACTCAAATGCTTGTGATTTCAATAGAACAAAAGAAAAGTATCGGGCCTTTTTTCTTCGAGGAACTGCGAGTTCTTGTTTTGTAACTGCTACCGTGACGGGCGAGATGTACGCCGATATGCTACAGAATCGCATCATCCCCAGCCGGCTGATAAACACCTGCTGGAACTTACGATTTTTATGCAGGATGGCGCTCCACACCATATTGGTAGACGCCTACCACGTCCCCAGACCTCAGTCCGTGTGATTATTGGCTTTGGGGGTCGCAAGTGTATCGTGATCGACCGACATCTCTAAGGATGCTGAAAGACAACATCCGACGCTAATGCCTCAGGATAACTCCGGACATGCTTTACAGTGCTGTTCACATTATTCCTCGACTACAGCTATTGTTGAGGAATGATGGTGAACATATTGAGCATTTCCTGTACAGAAAATCATCTTTACTTTGTCTTGATTTGTTATGCTGTTTATTGCTTTTCTGATCAGATGAAGCGCCGTCTGTGGGAAATTTTTTAACCTTTTTATTTATTTATTTTATTTTATTTTTATTATTTTCTTTTGTTCTAATAAAACCCCATGTCATTCCAAGCATATGCGTCATTTTTAACCCCTCTATGAACATTATTCCGTGATTTATTAACTTTTCAAATTTATACTGACTTTTTGATCCGGTATATTTATGTGACACGCTAAAACGAGGAAACGTCTGAAGTTTCGTAGCTGATCGTTGTAAGACTCCTATAAACCCGAAATGAGCTATCCGCCAGTTTTACACTAGCTGTAAGTGTTCCTACGAAGCTCACGCGTTTCATTAAACTCGCTCACATTCGGTAACCACTCACAGTATGAACGTGGAACTTTCATCAATGGTTCGTTAAGAACTAAACTACATATTTATTTTACTCTTATTTGCGGTAATATTTATTAAGAGGATATGCTGAAGTTGACGAACATGTAATTTTTGATAACGTTACGGAATCTTCCACGAGGATTTTTTTCTATTGAAGTTACGTGAACATGTTAAAGGAATGAAATGTTCAGACTACATCAAATTTTCACCCACCCCAAACAGGAGAAAGTTATAACTTGCGATAATGTCAGTTATTCAGGGTGATCAAAAAGTCAATATAAATTTGAAAACTTATTAAATCACAGAATAATGTAGATAGAGAGGTAAAAATTGACACACATGCTTGGAATGACATGGGGTTTTATTAGAACTTTAAAAAAAAAAGTCCGACAGATGGCGCTTCATCTGATCAGAAAAGCAATAATTAGCATAACAAATTAAGACAAAGCAAAGATGATGTTCTTTACAGGAAATGCTCAATATGTTCACCATCATTCCTCAACAATAGCTGTAGTCGAGGAACAATGTGAACAGAACTGTAAAGCATGTCCGGAGTTATCGCGAGGCATTGGCGCCAGATGTTTTCTTTCGCCATCCTTAGAGATGTCGGTCGATCACGATACACTTGCGACTCCAGGCAACCCCAAAGCCAATAATCGCACGGACTGAGGTCTGGGGACCTGGGAGGCCAAGCATGACGGAAGTGGCGGCTGAGCACACGATCATCACCAAACGACGCGCGCAAGAGATCTTTCACACGTCTAGCAATATGGGGTGGAGCGCCTCCTGCATAAAACCCCATGTCATTCTAAGCATGTGTGTCAATTTTTTTACCTCTCTATCTACATTATTCCGTGATAATTACGTTTTCAAATTTATACTGACTTTCTGAGCACCCGGTATGTCATGTACTGTGATCCGTTCGCCCGTCGACTAATAACTCGTCTTCAGTATTAGAGCTCCTAATAATCAGCCACAGGTTGTTACTGTATAACTACTTAACAAATTAAATTTAATAGTTGCAAACTACATAAAATTGTCGTGTTTATGTAATATGCAATTTCAATTATTCAGTTATATGAAAAGGACATTCTAAATATCTCAATGCAGAGGGCTTTACAGAAGATTTCCGTCGTACGTTCTCGCATAAAATCCTCGTTAAATCTAGTAACTTTCTTTGTGTTTTAGTGCTAGGCGATAAACTGAAGGAAGCAGTTTTTTAAAACGTAGTTTTAGCTCCGGAAAGCGTTGGACAACAAGTACAACAAGTACAAAAATAAACCCATAACGTTACTTTTTCTCAGTGGAAAAAATCTACACTTTCTTGAATAATGCGTTATGCAATGAAGTTTTGCTTAGTAACCTTATGGCAAAATACGCCCCTTTTTGCATGTTGTCATTTGCCAAAATATCATTTTGATATCTTTAACCGTTTATGAGATACGCGATCTTTCATTCTTGCCTAATCACCATCGGAAATGAGTTCGCTACATAAAATAAATATTAGCGATAAAATATTAGGTAGAAATCTGCTTGCAAATCGAAAATAAAGTTAATCCGTTAGAAAACTTTCGTCCGCAGCAACATATGATGTGTTTTTGTTGTGATCTTCAGTTCGGAGACTGGTTTGATGCAGCTTTCCAACCTATTCTATCCTGAGCAAGCCTATTCATCTCCTCATAAGAACGGCAACCTACATCCATTTGAATCTGCTTACTGTATTCATCTCTTGGTCTCCTTCTGCAATTTTTACCCTTTTACCCCACACACTTCCCTCCAACGCTAAATTCACAATACATTGATGTCTAAGAACGTGTCCTACCAATCGATCCCTTCTTTTAGTCAAGGTATCCCAGAAACTCTTTTTCTCCCCAATTCTGTTCAGTACCTCCTCATAAGTTACGCCATCCACCCACCTAATATTTACCATTCTTCTGTAACACCACATTTCAAAACCCTCTATCCTCTTCCTTTTCGCATTGTTTATCGCCCATGATTCACTCCCATACAAGGTAACGCTCCACACAAATGCCTTAAGAAAGGACTTCCTTATGCTTAAATTAATATTTGATGTTAACAAATTGCTTCTTTTCAAAACAGCTTTTCTTCCCATTGTCATTCTGCATTTTATATCCTCTGTACTGCGACCATCATATGTTATTTTACTGCCCAAGTAACAAAACTCATTTACCACCTTTATTGATTCGTTGCCTAATTTAATTCCTTCAGCATCGCCTGTTTTCCTAAGACTGCATTCCATTACCCTCGTTTTGCTGTTGTTAATATTCATCTTATATGCTCCTTTCAACACACTGTCCATTCCATTCAATTTCTCCTCCATGCTCTTTGCTGTCTCTGATGTAACATGCACCAAAGAGAATATCATAGCAGCTCCAATTTCTCATTGCAAACTTTTCCTAACCTAGTTTGTAAATCTATCGGACCAAACTGCGTGGTCATCAGTCCGTAGCTTACAAACTACTTAAACCTAGGTAAACTAACCTAAGGACAAACACACACACCCATGCCCCAGGGAGGACTCGAACCTCCACGGCGGCGAGCAACCGCGCGCTCCGCATGGTCTCTACTTATGCTACACACACTGAAGTGGCACGCTAGAACGAGGAAGCGCATGAAGTTTCGTAGCTGATAGTGCTCTTTACCCTTGCCATTCACCTGTTGATTACACGCGAATAGCTTGCGTTTTATTTACGCAATTTTATGGGGATATTGGTACACAGCCTACATTCCTTTCCTTCATCTCTCTCCCATCTCTATCTCTGCCTGTTTATTACTTCTTTTTCCCCTTATCCTCTCACTGTATTAGTTACCTACAACTTCGGCGTTGCTGGGTATTTATTTATTCCAATGTTCCATTAATCCCCCTAATACATGACGAACTTTTTTGTCTCAGTTGAGAACTCGAGACGAGCGTGTCTACTGCAGCGCCGCTGCCATGCTATTCCCGTAGTGCGTCTCGCCTGTCTCGAGTAGTCGTTTTCGTTTAGACGTAAAGACCAAAAACTGTAGAGCTGTCTGCTATGTAGTTTCGCATCTGAATGAAAGAGGCACTTTTCACTTAGACAAAAAGGGTAATTCGTAGTTGATGTTCTTTTAAAATGTCGTGTAGCAAATTTTGTACACAATTGACAACCTAAACAATACCAAAAGTGTCATTCAAACTTCTAAAAATTTACACATTTATATGCTGAAGAAAATTTATACTGACAAACACACGAAAAAATATCGAAACTGCAGTAAAAAGCGGCTATTTAGTTTTAATATCTTGTTTTCTTGCGAACGTTCAAAATAACAAAGGAAATGTGAAACCTTAACTTTTTCCGGTGTAATGAATGTTCAAACAACTTATGGGTATGGTGCCGGGTGACGTCGTTGACAATCGCCGATATTTCGACAGGAGGACACCCTGCCATTCTCAAGGCACAACTGTACTCAAGGAAGCAATGTGCAAGCTATTTAATATCTCGGTTTGCAAAGGGTAAAGAAGAAAGATAACACATACATTATAAGTCACTGCAGAGTGAACACAACCAAAGATGACCAGACATCAAAAATATCGATAGTGACCTTTAATCAACAGGTGAGGCAGCATCAATTTTGTCCCTCTGTTTTTTTGACGAGACACACTGCTGGATTCCAAGCATAATTTAAACAAAAACCACCATCTCTGTTTATAAGGTCGCTTGTTAGTTTAATTTCAACAGTTTCCTTAATAACACCGTCCCAACCCGTGTTGTTGTATTCCATAGGATGACCGGTGCCAAGACAGTGTTCTGCAATAGCGGATTTGTTTGGCTGTTGTAAGCGCGTGTAACGTGTGTGTTTAGCACACCCGTCTTCCACGGTCCTGATTTTCTGACCAATATATGACATCCCACAACTGCAAGGAATACGATATACACCTGCCTTACGCAAACCAAGATCATCCTTTACGGACCCCAACAAGGCCTTTATCTTAGAACGTGGTCGAAAAACACATTTCACATCATATTTTCGCATAATACCACCAATCCTTTTGGAAATGCTTCCTGCGTAAGGCAAAAAGGCCATAGATTTAGGTGCCACTTCACTACTATCGTCACTCACCCGTTGCACGGTAGGCTGATAACGCAACGCGCGTTTTATCTGTCACTCACTATAACCAGACAGATAAAACGTATTATGAGAAGAACGTGTTACATATGGTTAAATTTTATTTACCATCCTGGTGGACTCGCGTGATTATGTTGTCAGTCATGTGGCGCTGACATTAGCCAGTCGCGTGACTACGCGCATATGTTTTGCCATGAAATTTTCGTTTCACGAGTGCAATAACTTTTACTGAGTAAACGTAGATACATACAAGAACTTGTCAGCCACAGATCAGGAACAGCATCATTTATTTACTTCATCTGCTGCACGAAATACTAATCAAGTCATTCTATGTGGATTTCTAAGAATATGAACATCTTGGCAAAGACATTCCACCGTTTTGTTGATGTTACCAACATAATCATGTGAGGCCACCTGGATAGTAGGTAAAATTTTACTGTTACATACAGTAAAAGCTGGCTGTAGTCATCTGAAAAACACTCATAAGAATATAGATATGTGTTATTCACGGTAAATAGCACATTTACAGCGATCATACTATTACAAGAAAAATCGAAGTTGATCGAAACTGATAACAGATCAATAAAAACAGGAAACGCGAGTCAGTAGTATATGTGTCAAAGCAGACTCTAGATTTCGTAAGAACTCTCAAAATAATAAGGATACGTGTTATCCACGGTAACAACGCTTTTATAATGACAATACTACTGAAATAAAATCCGAAGTTGAATGGAACTGGTAACAATAATAATAACAGCAAATAAATGCAACTCATTACTGTAGGTATCAAAGCTTACTCCAGCTGAAAAATTACAGCCATATACAACACACGAATTTCCCATTTTTTTAAAACCTAAAGTCAGCGTAGCTACATCAGTTCATTCGTATTTTTCGGCTGATTTCTGTACTTACACTCCTCATACGTTTATAGTTGCCTACAGAAATATGGCGGACCAGTGATACTGTATACGGCATTGCCAATCTAGTAATATATGTCCGTGACCGGAACGGCCTTCAGGTACCACAAGGAAGTTTTTAAATGTGTCTGGAAGGAATCGGCAGCGGAAATTTTAAACAATACACATACACGGCAACGGAACTATATTCACCGCTGCGCAAGTGACTCTCCTTTACAAGACAGGTGAAAGAACGGATCCGGATTCACTTTCATTAACGTCAGTTTGCTGTAGAACTGTTTAACTTATTGTTTAATATATATCAGGAACAGCATCACTTATTTACTTCAACGTCTGCCCGAACTACTAATCAAATCATTCTATGTAAATTTTTCAGAATATTAACATCTTGACAAAGACGTTCTACCGTTTTGTTGATGTTACCAACATAATCATGTGAGGCCACCTGGATGGTAGGTAAAATTTTACCGTTACGTAAAGTTAAAGCAGACTGTAGTCATTTGAATAGAGAATTGTGTTACTCACGGTAAATAGCACATTTACAATGATCATACTATTACAAGAAAAGTCGAAGTTGATCGAAACTGATAACAGATCAATAAAAACAGGAGACGCGACTCAGTAGTGTTTGTGCCAAAGCAGACTCTAGATTTCGTAAGAACTCTCAAAAGAATAAGGATACGTATTATCCAGAGTAACAACACTTTTTAAATGACAATACTACTGAAAGGTATTCCGAAGTTGAATGGAACTGGTAAGATTAATAATAACAGAAAATGAATGCAACTCGTTACTGTACGTGTCAACGCAGCTGAAAAATTACAGCCATATACAACACACGAATTCCCCACATTTAAAAACCGTAAAATCAGCGGAACTACATCAGTTCATTCATATTTTGAGACTGTTTTCTGTACTTACGCACACGACTCCTCATACGTTTATAGTAGCCTACAGAAATATGGCGGACCAATGATAATGTATACGGCATTGCCAGTCTGGTAATATATGTGTGTGACCGGAACGGCCTTCAGGTACCCCAAGGAAGTTTTTAAATGTCTTTAGAAGGAGTCAGCAACGTAGATTTTAAACAGTACACATACACGGCAACGGAACTATCTTCACCGCTGCGCAAGTGACTCTCCTGTACAAGAGAGGTGAAAGAACGGATCCGCACTAACGCAAACCA
This sequence comes from Locusta migratoria, assembly GCA_026315105.1. Taxonomy (NCBI): domain Eukaryota; kingdom Metazoa; phylum Arthropoda; class Insecta; order Orthoptera; family Acrididae; genus Locusta; species Locusta migratoria. The sequence continues at coordinate 52,825,163 of CM048746.1, read as the reverse complement.
CTTTCATTAACGTCAGTTTGCTGTAGCATTGTTGAACGTCTGCTCAGTTCGGATGTAGTAAATTTCCTCTAGAAGCAACAGCACGGCCTTATAAAGCATCGTTCGTGTGAAACAGAGCTCGAGTTAGGACAGAGCAGGGAAGGTTGAAACCTCGCTTTCAGAGATTATTGAAGCAGGAAAGAACAGAAGGTATCCAAGAAATTGATGGGGCGCCACAGGAGATCGAACGGCCGGCGAGACGTGTTATGCTACAGGCTGCGGTCGTAAACTGTGCGACGTTAGTCATATTTCAAGATATCCAGTAGATGCTTATGAAATAAACATTTATTCACTACAAGCTTCAATAAAAATCACCATCTGGTAACGTAAAATAATTTACTGTAGCCCGTATTGTTCCTCTTATGCATCAGTAAATAAAATGTAAACCACGAGTCATTGAAACTCCGGTATGCAGTCAACTGTCTCAATACAGTCATCATTATTTTGGTTAAATGGGGTTAAGTAATCTTTCTAAACTGTAATGGTGAGGTGGACAGAAAGACATCCGAGGCGGAAGAGCTGTGCGCACTAAGGCGCCTTGCTTTCGTGCACGTGGCCGTTCGTTGTCGGAGGTTCGAGTCCTCCGTTGGACATGAGTGTTTGTGCAGTTCTTGGGATAAGTTACTTTAAGTAGTTTGTAAGATTACGGGTCGATGGCCAAAGCAATTAGGTCCCATAACTTTACAAATATTTGAACATTTTTTTATAGAAAAACATCAGAAAGGGTGGCACATGATGCAACTTGTCATTAATACTGGATAAACGAACCCACGTTATACAGGACACCGAATACCCCGCAGAAACAAAAGTAACACTGGTTTGCGGCAATAAAGTGTAATATGGCATCTAATCTCAAGAATATACATAAACAGTTTATCTGATAGGATAAGCGTTACTATTACTCCACAGAATACCTAGGAATTACTGTTACAAGTAGATAATATCTTGGGAAAGGCGAACTAAAGGCCGCGTTTTATTGGCAGAACCCTTAAAAGATGCAAAAGAACTCCATACACTACGCTTGTCCTTCATTTTCTGGAGTATTGCTACCCAGTGTGGGATCCTTATCAGGTGGGTTTGACGGAGGACGTCGAAAGTGTCCAAAGAATGGCGGCTCGTTTTGTATTGTCACGATACAGGGAGAGAGCGTCACGGAAATGATACAGGATCTGGAATGGGAATCATTACAACAGCGCTTATCACTGCGGCTTGGGCTACTTACGAAACTCCAATCACCAACATTCTCCTCCGAATGCAAAAATATATTATGACTCTCACTTACATAGGTAGAAATGATCATCAGAATAAAATACGAGAAATCAGAGCTCGAACGGAAAGATTCAGTGTTCTTTCTTCCCGCACGCTATTCGAGAATGGAATGGGAGATAAATAGTATAAAGGTGATTCGATGAATCCTCTGCCAGGCACTTAAATGTGGTTTGCAGAGTATCCCATGTAGATGTAGATTACTTTCTTCCTGATCAAGTAAAGAAATGCTAAAACGTTACAACGAAATTTCCACTGACTAAAAACGAATGAAAAGTGTCTTTAAATGAGGACCAATTAAAACAATGCCGATAATACAGAGAAATAATCCGAAACTGTCCGTTTTAAGACATTACTGGTGAACATTTGAGCACGCCGCATAAATATGTAGAGTTCACACAATCTAAGCTGTAATCGCACGAGTTAATGAATTAATCATACCGCGATCTCGTAATCAACGAACTTGTAAGCTGAGGCCATTATTTGAGAAAGTTTCCCTGTATCAGTCGGGCCGACTATCGTAATGGTCCTCAAACAAGCTCAAGGCCAGCTCCTTCGGCGAAGCTTGTCACCTCCTAACAAAGTACCCCGTCCCTAACAAGCTCGGTGTTAACACGCTGTTATGTGCTGCGATGTAAATCACGAGCCGAGTAAAGCACCTGCTGTTCAGCACACCGAGAAACGTTACTTTACGCTCTACACGTTTTCCGGATTCGTACGGAAATGGGAGAAAACACTGAAAAACTGTAAGGAACACATAAATTATTTTATATTAACTAACAATACATTTTGAGTATAGATGGGGACATTATCACATTGCAAACAACTGTTTAAAAACCCAAAACGAGAAAGTATGAGATTCACACAATACCAGTATAAATTCTCTGCAAGATGAGTAATTGTATTACGGAATTCAATGAAAAATCAGTGACGAGTGCATTGACTGTAACGTTAATCGATGTAGGATGAAATGTATGAAATAAAATCAAAGACGTTTTGGTAAAGGAAAAATGAAGTTGTGGCTAAGCGTTATCTTCCACCCTCTCCATACGAATGATAAAAAGCAACATTCTAAAGACCATTATAATAAAATGTACATACTAGTCCATTGATTAGTAAAATAATTAATATTATAAATAATTTAACCCTTTATTTAGCAATGTTGCTCTCAAGCAACATCAAAATTGCGTGTGGTTTTCTGAAACATGTTTGAAGTTTCATCGTTAGATGGCCAACAGAGCTTAAGCTCTCTAAGAAAGTGATGTTTAGTTGTCTTTTGCGAAAAGTTTAGCAATAAATTGAATATTTAGCGGACACTCCAAGCATACGTTACCGTGGTACATGTTTGTTTCAATTTTGTGACGATATTTTTCGTGATACATGGAAAGAGGAAGCCTTGAAGTTCAATTATTATGGAATATGGTTGATGAGTTCTTATATGGGAGACCGAAAATGGACTTATATTTATTGGGAAGAGGGTGCCTAGTAGAGCACTACAAAATGGGCAATAAGTCGAAAAGAAGAACGAAACAGCATCTCCTGCACCAGTCAGTGATGTACGGTATGACAGATATCACAATATATTGTCACTTGACAGATTAAGGGCCCAAAGGAATTTGGAAGTTTTGTCTTCAGGGATACTTGACTGTAAAATGTGGAAATCATGGGACTGTTCTGAACTATGGACGAAAAAAGACTTATTTTCACACGTTTCACATGATGTAGTTGTGTTATTGATATTGTACAACCATGCGAAGATTTTGGGCAATGTTACTTACAAACCAGAAACTATATTTGTAAAAAAAAATCGTTTACGTCTGTTAACATGGCACAAAACATTTAAGTAACATAATACTTTTTCTTCTCATGATTTCTGCATGTGCCAAATAAAGGTTTAAGTCCTATAGCATGATATACCTATCTTGTGATATCTCATGTTTTCCCGACGCGATTAATAAATAGTGAGTTTTCGCATGTCCAGCAAACGACCTAAAAAGGGGAACTCGGCCATGTACCATGTAAAATAATGCAATGGTACAACAATTGCAGCTGAAAGAATTACTATATAGAAATTTCAATAAAATTTAGTACTTATTTTAAGCAGTCGAGGCTAGTGAACTGCATGTGTTTTACGCTCTTCGTCAGACTAAGTCATCAGTGGTCAGTTTTCTCTCTGATCACTCTCACTCTCTCCCCGATGTAGTTTCTCTAGCTACCGCTATGCCCATGTAACCTTTTGACACTTTGTTCTCTCAATGTCAGTCGTAGCTACTGTGTTTGCTGCGTCTCTTTCTGGGCCAATATATCCCACAAGCTCTTTAAAAAAGAATCAAGTGTTGTCCTAGAATGATCCACGCATTATCGTCGGAATGAATAACCAGCATGAAAGCTCCAGTATTTGGTGAATGCGTTAACGGAATTTCCGGAGAAAGGCTCCTTTTATTTTTGTTGTTGTATTTGCCGTAATTAACGCTTTAACTGCCAATCTCGTCAATTGACGGGATACAAAAATTTCCGTAGACTGCCGATCCCGTCAATTGGAGGAATTCGATTTTTCATGTTTGTAAATACGAAATACCGTCCATTGACGGTCTCAGCATCTCTTCATTGTGCCGCAGGGGGTAAGTAGAATATTAGAAAAGGAGAAGACAGGTCTTGTTCGAACTGTAATGAAAAACCGGAAGGGAATGCCTTAGGCTTTGAAATTACCTAACATACAAAGAAGGGAACAGATATTCCGGAGGAGTGGAAATCTTTTGGCTGTGTGCTGGAAAGACAAAAGATATGTATATATGCTAAGTACAAGACACAGGGCAGAAATGATATAATTATGAAGACAGAAGATGTAAACATAAAACAAAAACCTGCTTGTGGAGTACAACAAAACGAAGTTCGGGGTTGGTCTGTCCGATCAAAGGATGTCATACAGGGCTTTCGAACATAGAACAGTGAAATGGTGGAAGCAACTTACATTTCACTGTCTCTTTATGGTGCCTGGTATATGTATGTATTCTCCATAACAAAATAAAAGCTGAGGAGATGCCTCTATCCAAGTTCATAAAGGTGTTGTGTGCAGAATTGCCAATGTGTGAAGACGGTACTCCCAAACCAACTTCCGATAGAGGCCACCTGAGTAGGTTATCTGCAGGAAAGCATTTTCTAGAAAACATTCCACCTCCCACAGGTAAAAGTAGAATTCAAAGGATGTGCAAAGTATGCTCAACCAGAGGAAAAAAGCAAACTGGAAAGGCAGTAAGAAAAGACACACCATACCAGTGCAGTGAGTACAAAATCGCAATGTGCAAAGAACCATGTTTTACATTGTATCATAAGAAAAAAATACACTGTGTGAAAATAATGTGTGTATATATGTAATAAGTATTTTTATCAGTGTTTTATTATTGAAAGTGGAATAAAAGTTTTTCTACTACGACAAGGATGATGTAAAAACTTTATGATTTCCGTAAACTTTCTTCTTTTTCGCAACAAATGACATTGTTTGAAAATATGTGGAAAAGGAAATAAACATTCAAAGAAACTGAAAGTAGGTAATCAGGAAGAAGAAGTCCAAGGCTTTCAGAAAAGGTTATTACCACATTTAAATGTTGTCTAGTTTTTCTAATACAAAATACTAAATATTGCTAAAACACCTGGCATTCTTAGAAATGGCAGTTTCCAGGGCCGGTTGTCAAAGTGTCAAAATTAGTATATTCACCAAGTCAGAGAGTATTGTGAAAGAAACAAGGCAGTGAAAAAAATCAAGCTTCCCACGTCACATTACTCGCAGACTGCTTTCATTGAAAAATCTTTGGATTCGTAGCGGCTATTATTTTTATGTCATATATCAGGGCACTCTTTCATAGAAAGAGTCGGTTTTCACAAGATATTCACTTTTCTTTCTTCGTAAATGAACTACATTTTTAAAAGTAGGATATTTAACCTAATTATTTTTTCTCATCACAAATCCATATTACTCCTTACAACACAGTGACGGTGTTCGAATTGAATTTGAATAGTATAAATGACCGTGTAAATAAAACTACATCGTAATTTCGTTGCATTACACTGAAATGATTGCATACATGCAGCAACTGTGTTTTTTGTATGTTTCAGTGAAACGTTGGTACTAAATTGTGATTATACAGTAAATTCAATATCAGTATCAGTCTTTTAGGTAAGGATTCCGCGCATGGAATTAACCTCTCGTAACTAATACACAGTAATGTCTTGAATAATAATTATGTAGGCGCATAGAAGTGCACTTTGTCATTTGAAATACTCTGCCGTGCCCAGCCCATACAGCTCACGTAGTACTGTAAACAAAACAGACCCAGAAACGTCAACTGTATGTTACAATTACCGCACTGCCAATCAGAACGAAACTCGGTCATGACAGGGTCTCGCACATGCAGTATAATTGCGGTTCGAAAATCTGCTCACTTTATAAAGTTATTTATTCGTCACACGAGAACTCAGAAGCTAACATAACAAATTCACCGAATGAATTAGAATTTAAGCAGCATATTTTACTTAAAACAAAAATTGAAGGATGGTATGTGGAGGAAACACAAAGCTTATTATGTTGGCATTTCTGCAATGACAATACAGTCGTAGAGAGACAGATTACAAAAATGCGAAAAACTCAAAATAAATAAATAAAATAAAAAATAAACCAAGTACTACATTTTTTTCGTAACTGAGAGCTTGATTTACGTAGCAGACGTCTTCAAACATCTCGGTATTAGCTGCATCTCACTTGTTTGCAGGTTTCTTACTCGGTGTTACTCGCGAAACATTTTGTGTTCGATGACCGATGTGCCGCAGTCCAGGGATTATTCACATCAAAGCTTAGTCCACGAAATGTTCAACCTGAAGACGTGCACACACATTGTTATACTAATGATCCATCAAAAATGTTCAAATGTTTGTTTAGCTTATGGGACTTAACTACGGGGTTATCAGTCCCTAAACTTACAAACTCATTATACTTATACTAAAGACGGCACAAACATCCATGCCCGAGGGGGGATTCGAACCCCCGACCGTAGTGGCCTTGTAGACCGTGACTAGAGCGCCTGAGTCCCCTCGGCCACCGCGGCCGGCAATGATCCATCGAATTGCGTCCCATAGCGCTCGCGAACTTAGTTAATCCACACATTAAGTCAGAGTAATCACTGTCTTTCACATCGATAATGCTCACATATTAATTTAAATAATTGATCCATGACTTTATTTAAGAAACTCAACACACCAGCCAAGTGAAGAATCGACATTCTCCTCGTCATTGCCGTTCAACTCGATTGTTCGAATAGTGAAAGTAGGATAACATATTTTTGCAAACATTTTTTTTCTTTGGGATGACAGCACCCTTAAGATTATTTTGTATATAAAAACAGTCTAGAGCGCAAGACTGTTTATTATCAACTTCTTTCAATCCAATGTTGAACTATCTTAAAGTTTTTTCTCCAAAATGGCCCAACATTGGGTTGAAACTAGTTGGTAATAAATAACCAATATTGCTCTCTAGACTGATTTTATACATGAAATATAAGAAAATAGGATCCTTTCGAGCAAAGATAAGTAGATATCCATTGTAAGACGTATGTTCAGAGAGATACAGTATTTCTCGTTTACTGCTAAATACAACGAACAAAACAAAATTACACAAGAAAATATAAAAATGATGTAGGCTTCATTGACCTATAACTTGACATTATGTCCTTTATAATTTATAAAGACAAAAATCAGAATAAGTAACAGTAGGCCACGAATAATCACGCTACTAATGAAAGTGTATTTGCGAGCATTTTTAATGTTAGTACAATATTTACCAGTAAATATGAGTTTGTTACCTCCATATATGATACACTGATGAGGATCATAGAATCTACGATACTTAATTTGTTACTGTAACTTCCCAAAACAATCTTCAGCCTTCTAATGAAATAATTAATTATTTTCTGTTCTAGTTGAGAAATGTTTTATAAAGCTATGCTCCTATAAAAGTTAGCACTTTTCCGTTAGATGGAGTAGTCTCAGGAGCAGATGATCAAGAAATAAAATTAAATGATATTCTCTAAAGTGGCGGGAATGGGTTGTTTTCACATCGTATACTACCACTGCTCTCTATACTACCTGAAGATTGAACTTCAGCTGTCTGACTGTGCCAGAGATATATATTAATATTTCATTTCTTACCAAATTGCAACGTGGCTGCTACGAAATATTAGTTGAATACGAAACGAATATGCGTTTAGATTCCCTCCAACACTGGGCTTTTACATTGCACACTGACATAAAGTAAGTAAGAAATTTTTTGCCATGTAAAATCTGATGGTAAATTCATTTGCTAAAATAAATCATATGCAAAAAATATGAATGTGCAGATACAGTGCAGTTCTGTGTTCAAAGATCAGAGTTATATATTGAGGTTCTAACTTATAGAGACCTGTGGATACGAGAATGAGTAGTGAATCAATGTTTCTCAGAAAGAATGACAAAGGCACGTGAGGAGAAGTAAAGTATTTATCTTTTCGGATCAATTTGTAATACGTGTATTTATTTCTTTTATTCAAATTTGTAACGGTAAAGAATATAACTGTTACTCCAAAAGTGAAGTTCCCTGAATAACAATCTACATGTACTTCTGTCAGTTTGCGGCTGTCATTATCTTTCAGTCCAAGAAAATAGACTATAACCCAGTTGGGAAAGTCTAACTGTATCAGTCGAGACGACTATCGTAAACCCTGACAACTTTTATTATTGGAAGTGAAGCAGTTACTGCTCTTGAGCAATTTAGTATTGAGACTTAATAATAAATGGAGATATTTATTGTTACGGGTGTAATTTGTTATACACGTGTTTCCAACCGATCTCTCTGCTCAGTTAAAGAATGAAGATGACCTCGTTTCGATTATTAGACTTTTGCAGATAACGTGTGTTCGTTCTTCTTCGCTGTCACAATAACGTAGTTACCTACCGAGAGACCGTCTAGTGATTGGACGTCAGCTTCAATGGCAATTCCACCTATCAACCGTGAAATTGGTACATACGAAATGGATGTAAATAGCATCCTGTATCTTTCTGTTTCAGTTCGTTATTTATGTACCCATTTACTTAGAAGCTGAACGATATGTATCTCTGAGGAGTTGTAAAATGAAGCGCAGTATCCTGAGAGGATGTTTCTAGTCGTTAGATTTACCGCGACTGGCTTAAATACACATCTTGTTAAGGTGCCTCACTGTTACAAGAAGAGTATAGTATGCTTACATTTACTTCTGTGTTTCAAGAAGTAACATTGCTTCGGTATCATTTCAAAATATCAAATTTAGAAGGGAACTTCTTCGGTGACTTTCACGGGTTCCTCGGCTACCTGCGTACGTTAAAAAATCATTCACTCTTTAATGTTATTTTAGTTAACGCTTATTCGATTACATCTATATAACTTTTAGAACATTCTGGTATTCGACTTAATCGCGATAAATCTTCATGGAATGCATGAGCATCTGCTCTTGTATACGTCGCTGTTACATACTTTGTGTCGAGCAAAGTGGTTAGGAATCGATAAAATGCATTCTACTGTGTTTGCCGAATAAGAATCTATATCTGTACAGAAAGACTGAGTAGTTGACTGCACGGACTGAATCAACGGGCAATGCAACAAAAGTATGAATTGCTTATGCAAAGTAAATCGAGTAACATTCTCACAATCGCTCATTCTTAAGAAATAAATTATTCGCGGAAAATACGCCATGTTATCTATTCTCAGAATATGAGGAACATTCCTAAAATAATGTACACTACTTTTTCTCCATTTTTATACTTAGTTTTTCAATATCTCTTTACATGTGACTAGTTCCCGAGGTTTGGGCCTGGTGGTATCGGGGTAAAGTGCTTGATTGGAAACCAAAGAATCACGGGTGAGAAACCCAGTCGGAATATTTCAGTTAGTTTTTTAATCCAGCCTTCACCTCTCAACGATGTGATGGGTCGTTAGAAACGACACGTGGTTCGGATTCGACATTAAACCGAAAGTACCCCTTTACTCAGTTGGATACCTGGGATAGGACACGCAGGTCGCCGAAGTGTTGTCCAGTTGTAAGACGTTAACCATTCCACTGAGTCACGCGAAATTATGATAGTTCTAAGGTCTCAGAAGTTCTAGTATTGTATCCAGGACACAACTTTTGTTCATCAGTCAAATGACTCGGGTAAATATGGTAGAAAGCTTTTCAGAAATAGATGACCAAGTCCGGGCACGATTTTTTCAACTTAGGGAACAAGTCTGGTAGACTTTTAGCGTTCCGTCTGGAGCATAGTACCTCTAATAAAATTCCTCCATGATCCCCTATTCAATGCTAACATTGATGCCTCGTCTGATGTTATGCCTTTCACTTCAAAATCATTCTGCACCAAATCTAAGTACTTTCTTCTTGGTCTACCTCGACTCCTCTTATCCTCCACTAACGTGCTCATGAGTCTCTTAGGTAACCTTGCTTCTCCCATGCGTGTAACATGACCCCACCATCTCAGTCTGTTCGCTCTAACTGCTTCATATATGGAGTTCGTTCCCAGCTTCTCTTTGATTTCCTCATTATGGACACCCTCCTGCCATTGTTCCCATCTATTGGTACCTGCAATCATTCTTGCTACTTTCATATCTGTAAACTCTATCTTATGAATAAGGTAACCTGTATCCACCAACTTTCACTCCCATACAACAAAGTTGGTCGAAAGATAGAGCGGTGCACTGATAACTTAGTCTTGGTACTTACTTCCTTCTTGCAGAAGAGAGTAGATCTTAGCTGAGCACTCACTGCGTTAGCTTTGCTGCACCTCGATTCCAGTTCTTTCGCTATGTTGCCATTCTGTGGGAAAATACATCCTAGGTACTTGAAACTGTCTACCTGTTCTAACTTTGTTCCTCCTATTTGGCACTCAATCTGTTTGAATCTCTTTCCCACAGACATTACTTTCGTTTTGGAAATGCTGATCTTCATATCATAATCCTTGCACCTCTGATCGAGCTCTGAAATATTAGTTTGCAACCTTTCAATCGAATCGGTCATTACAACTAAGTCATCCGCATATGCGAGACTGCCAATTTTTTTAACCTACTTTAATCTCGCCCTGCAAGTCTACTGTTTTCAGCATATGATCCATGAATAGTATGAACAACAGTGGTGACAGGTTACATCCTTGTCTTACCACTGAAACTACCCTGAACCATGAGCTTAATTTGCCATCTACTCTAATTGCTGCCTGACAGTCTACGTAAAGCCCTTTAATTGCCTGCAGAAGTTTGCCTCCTATACCTTAATCTTGAAGAACTGACAGTAGCTTTCTCTTAGGAACATGGTCATAAGCCTTGTCCAGATCTATGAAACATAGATTCAATACTAAGCGTTTAATCGAAAAATCGAAGGTTAGAAAAATTGTAGAGCATTAAATTCCGCAGCGATTCAGTTCCAAAACGTAGCTATTTGATTGAATTGCACTAGAGAAATTCTACGTCAAAGACTGACAATTTTTCACACGTACCGAAAAACACTAACACAGTCGGTATAAGACGTACAGCATTTGGGAATTGGGTTATTTAACGCAAAATTTTATAGAATATAAATTATAGAGCGATTCTGAAATGTCAATGAAACTGGTAAAAAACCTTGCTGATCAGGAAATATTGCCATAATTCACTTACATGTGAATCACATGTTAACGCTCAGCATCGTATTTTATTATTTCTGTTCAGTGATTACTTACAGCATAGCGTTCCACATAAAGACCAATCAATAACTTCAGCACAATTTTGAGTACGAGCTAGCTTCATATCCTTTATCCTTGTTTGACAACATTGGTTTACGGAAAACACAAAAGTATGTGTTTTACAACTTATTTGATGCATTTAAAGATCCGATTTACTTCGGAAAGGCAGAATTCGTTGTAGATGGAGCATTTCTGTTGCATAGAGTGGCATGGGAAGCAAATGAAGTGTTTTCTTCCATAATCGCAAAATATGTGTTGGTATGGCAGCAAGACAACGATCGTGTTTGATGGCTACTCTTTATGTTACAAGTAACACGAAATCAGCTTTGCGATTCCGCAGAGCCACTAAAAGATCTGCACCAACTGTCACGTTCAATGGATTAACGTCAGTATGCATGGGAAAACTTATTTCTGTCCAACGAACAAAATAAACAGCGGCTCATATCTTTACTAACTGAACAACTTTAAAGTGAGCACTTCATTGTCAAGCAAGCTGCTGAGGTCGCCGATACAATAGTAACTGCAGCTGTTGATCTTGCGAAGCACTCTATTTTGTTGTCGTTGGCGAAGACATCAACCTCCTAACATCTTCAGCACCACTGTCCCCCAAAATTTCTCTACTGAAACCAGGCAGAGGCAGACAAAGGCGACCTAATTTACAGTCCCCTAAATTTCAAGTTGTCTCAAACATTGAAGGACAACATTCTGCTCTTACATGCCTTTAGCGGTTGCAATACGACTTCGTCGTTTTTCGGCAAAGGAAAAGTGAAACTCCTGAAGGAACTGGAGTGGATTTAGAAGGTTGTTTTTCCAAGCTTCCAAGGCTTTCCAAGGCTTCAAAAGTCGGTCTCTTGGCAGATGCCACTAATAAGGAGGCAGCACCTGCGGATCTGATGAAAAACAGTTATTGCACATGCGGTACAGGGTGCCATGGAAGTTGTTCCAGCAGGAAAAATGACATTAGATGTACTACCTCTGCAAACTATGCAGATGCCAATCCTGCTCCAATGTTATCAATGACATCTCTGTTCCTGAAACTGAAGATAGTGACACAGATGTTGATGTTTCAGAAGAAGAAATTAGAGATTCCACCCAAGACGTTAATACGGAAGAAGTGGAAGAGTTACAGTTAATATCGTTTGGACCCTCCGGCCTCCAAGCGAGTAAAGAAGTAACAATCTAAAATAATAATAATTATATATATATATATATATATATATATATATATATATATATATATATATATATATATAAACTGTCTGTACTTTGTGTTTATACAATCACATTTATCTCAATTTATTGTTAATTGAATGAAGTCCCTTCATTCTTAATAAAAACAATAAACATTGTGCATATTTACCTTACCCTTATCATCTACATCTTTTTCTCCTTTGTATAGTATTATCCCTGCTAATTTCATATTTTTTCAAAATTAATTTATTGATATAAAGTAAATGTCATTTTGTGTAGCGGTAAAATGAAATAAATAAAAATGAAATGATTAAAAGTGTGAATGTTTGAAAATCCACGGAATGAAAAGTAGAAAGTTTGTCATTCACATTACATGTAATTGAATAACGGCGATTTTTACTGATCAGCAAGGTGTTTTCATTGACATTTGAAAAAAAATTTTTTTGATGCTGTATATCTTTTCTCTTATAAAATTTTGCGTCAAACAAGACAATTTCCAAATGCTACACGTCTTGTACCAACGATGTTAGTGTTTTTCGGTAAGTGTGACGTAGGCTTTCTCTGCTAAAATTTCATCAAGTACCTACGTTTTGGTACTCAATTGATGCGGAATTTAATGCTCTACATTTTTTAACCTTAGCTTTTTCAATTAAAAGCTTAGTTTTCGAGGAATTTGAAAGAAAGAAACTAGAAAAAGTCCGAAATATCAGTGGTTTTCTTTTCATCATAGCTGAAGCTCTACTCAGAAATCGGGGCAAACTCAGGTTATTCATACCAGAGGCCAACTTGAGTGATTAAAACAGTATCCAAATTTCCATTAATTTTTGGAAGGCAGTATCGTAATTTTACTGGCCTAATATGGCCACTTCGAAAACATTGTACGCAACTTAAGACTTTCTACGTTCCACTGGAAACTCACCACATACTTAACGCACTGAGGATTTGTGAAGAGTTTTTATCGGCCAAAGTTTCGGTCTTTAAGTACGACCTCGGGTAGAGTTCACCCCTGCACTACCTATTTCTACATCTCGTCTATTTTTGGGTTTACATACTACATATGACGTAATTTTCATTGCTGTTGCATCAAACAGTCCACAGAAATACCAACGAGTGCATTGTTTATGAAATGTCCCTCGAAATTCCTTATCCATTTCTACCTCAGGTCTCGTCCATAGTACGATTATTAGAGACATAAAAAGATTGACATGCGAACATCAGAATAAGGGTTTCCCGAAGAATGAATGTCCCCATTCTGGTAGGAGTGAGTAGGAAACAGTGAACGCCTAAAGTGGCCGGTAAATGTAGTAGCTAATACCCACGTACTTTACGCGAAGAGTTGAGCGTCGTAACCTGTACGTCGTTGAGGCCTTCTGGTCGTAGGCTGTAATATGTGAATAAATGCCAGTAATATATCACCCATAACGTTTCGACTACCGACCTAATAGCGTGTTGGTACACGTTTGGCACGATTCCACAAGCCATTGGCCCGCTCCCAATCGTGAATTTGGATAGCATAAAACGTACACGCACGCCTCACGCAAAATTCTTGTGCATTGCGAAAAGGTTGTTCTCAAGTCAGTGTAAAAAACATCCTACACAGTATGTACGTTACAAAAAGACATGGTCAAAGTTTCTGGAAATATTCTTCTCACAAAGAGCAATAAATTGTTATCACCAGGAAGGACGAGAACGATTTTCATTCTATGAAGGCAGGTGTCCTCTGTGGGATAGTGGATGTACTGATAATGATAACTACGTTGTCCGTATTATTTTTATTTATTTATTTATTTACTAGCTCAATTCCCGCTGCTTCGCACGCATAAACTGGATGGTCTGCATTGGTTGGTTCTACATCTAAGTATAAATTTTCATAGATTTAGCTTTAAAAATGCTTTCCAAATAAAGTATATTGATACGATTTGCACCATTGATTGCAGAATTCAAAACATCCCGAAACACATTTTTAAAAATTCAAATGATAATTCCAAATCAAAATTTTCGCATTTCTAGCATCAAAATAGTCTACTGGCACTCACAAAAATTTTTCCTTTATTTCACCCGCTTAATGGTTGAATTTCCAAAAATATCGAAACATGTGTTTTAAAATTCCAATCAAAAATCGAAATTCGAAATTTTGTATTTCTTGCTTCAAAATTGCCTTAATAACAACGTATTTCCAAAAAACCGTTCATCCCCTATTTCACCCCATTAGGGATGGGCATATAAAAAATCGCTGATGCCTACAGTGTAAGGTAAACAACGTCTACAAATTTCATGTTTCTATCGTCTGTAGATTCATTTTTCAGCGCCGTTTTCTGTCTTTTAGCAACCGATCGAAAACGCGAAATTTTTTTCTTACGATTTGGCATCTTTCTTGGTAGTTTTACTTTTCAAACCGCAATATGCACTTATTTTTCTTTATTCGTGCGCTTGTTGCAGCTAAACAGCTGAAGAATGTGTTTCACGTATATAACCTTTTCGCTATTATAGTGTCAAAAGTCATCGCCGGTCTTCAGTCCGAATATTATATAAGCTGACGACTTTCAACCACTATATCTTCCACCCTCTTATAGCTATCGACACGGTGTGTATAACGGAAGACTTAGTAGGGGAGACCGGGGCACATTTTCCATAGAGGCAGGTTTTCCAATTCCCTTTAGTTTCGAAACAAACCGCTAGATGCTACCACCGTTGATAATGTAGGAAGTAGCAACTAAGCACGGTTCATTTAGGAAATTTTCAGTGCTGTACCAGCAGTCACAACCTCGACAGGGCCTTTTTCGTCATTTCTGCAAAGGTGAGTAAACTTTCACATTTGTATTGAAACTTCAAATAAACACACTAGCGTTAAACCTATTATTTTGACACTGCACGCACTAAAAGTGGGTTTCTTTCTTCGCGTAACTGTGCATTTGTTTTGTAAATAGCTTACACGGTTACTCATGGACGTAGTGTTATAGTTCCGAATATGGTGACGGGGCACGTTTTCCTTATCGCTTTGAGTCTTAACGCCAAGTCTAAAGCAAATGAAAAGTGGATACTGTGCACGAATTACAAGAAATGGGCGCATGGAGACTGTACGAAAGAAAATGCTGCATTTTTTTGTTTGCTTACATTGTCATTCAGTCAATGAGTATGAGTTTTGTTAAAAAATGTCTGTAGTTGTGAAATATTAACCTTTCAGTAGCATTTATTTTTATTTAATGTGGTTACTTTTACTATGCTTCTTTTGTAATGTATTGTAAATGCATAATAAAAATACATATTCAGTGAATTCAAGATAATTATCTCTGTTTTACAATTTAAAGTATAGTTGGAAAATTTGCCCCTGTATATTTTACGTAATCTGGAAAACGTGCCCCGCATACGGGGCAAATTTTTCAACGCAACATGATCAGACAAAATCATTTGTTGCCAAGAAGGATATTTACTATTTTCAAAAATATCTGTACAAGACTGTAGATAAAGGTATTGGAAATATAATGTTCCGCTGTTTATCTCAAAACCTATAAAAATATAAAGTACAAAAATAAAAATGTAAAACGGTGGAAAACGTGCCCCGGTCTCCCCTACTACAACAACACAGAGAGATCCTTCGTCTCCATTGGATAGAGCAAATATTGACACCCACACGTAAAATTTTATGTAAGTCGGTAACTTTGAACTCCCATATCTTCCACCCCCTTGTCGTTATCAACCCTCTACAACCATAGTGCACAGTGGGAGACTGATACCTGCTACCACATACAAACACTATTCGTTTGCGATGTTTAATGTTGGCTGCAGAGAGAAATATAGGCAGAAACAACTCAATTTTTATACACATTAAGATTCATCTGCTCTACAAAGAAACTCACAGCCTTGGAATGTACATACAGTTACTGTAAAGTTGTTTCGGTACGCACTTGCTGATGTCGCTAACGTTGTAATTAAGTAAGTGCCAGACCGCCATCTGTGCGTTCTCTTTAATATGGCGCACTGCGATATCACTGCATGCAGCAAACAAGCGTTATTCCACAGACACACAGCCGTGCTTCCTACAGCCAAAGGAGGAAGTTTGAAAGGGATCAAATTGTGGCTTTACAAGTGACATGGACGTCCATTCGGAGACCTCCAATACAACTGTGTTAGCTGTACAACTATGCTGGTTGCAATGGGTACGTGCACTTTCTCACATCGCTACTCGAGGTATTGGACGTCCACGCGGCACAGACATTCACTTAAGATCATCATACAATTAGGACGGCAGAGTTGCCAACCGCTGCTTAAGAGTTCCATGCTCCCAAGATGACTATCAATTTCTTCAAATGTCCTCATCATCGTTCTGTTAATCTGTCACCGATACAAAAGTTAAGTGTCACGGTGACTACTATCTGCTAAATCGTACGGCAACTGAAACCCTTCCACTGTACAATGCCGAATCGAATAAGTGATGAACTACGAACAGTTTGCAATAAGTAGCTACACTAGCAACGAAGTGTGCGCTGATATGATACAGCGAAAGAAGGGGCACAGATTTTGTTGGAAAACACAGCTAAGTCGTCTGTATAGCCGAAGTCTTTCATCGTACAGTGTGATTTTCACATAATTATAAACCCGAAGAAACAGACGTGACGACGTCCGTTTCAGACGGACGAGTTGATTCAGGATTGGATGAATCCGACGGCAGCTGACTAAGTGCTACGAAACATGAATTAATTGAAACTTCCTGGCAGATTAAAATTGTGTATCGGAACCGGGACTCGAACCTGGGACTTTTGCCTTTCGCGGGCAAGCGCTTACCGACTGAGCTATTCCGGCGTGCTTCACGGTTGGTAAGACCTGAATCTGTAATTGTAATTAGGGATGACATAAAAACGCACATCAGAATAAATTAAATTGCAAACGTAGTGCAAAACGAGAACCACTGGTACAACAGCGGCACACAAAACGACAGGTGGACTCGAGCTTAACTCTCCAAAAGGAGGGGAGGAGAGGATTAGTGTTTAACGCCCCGCCGACAGCTTGGGAAGGAAATCGGCCGTGCCCTTTGAAAGGAACCATCCAGGCATTTGCCTGGAGTGATATAGGTAAATCATGGAAAACCTAAATCTTGATGGCCGGAGTTGGATTTGAACCACCTTCCTCCCGAATGCGAGTCTAGTGTGTTACCACTGCGCCACCTCGCTCGGTAAATGCCCAGAGAGATTCGCCGACATTCCAAACCGTCAATGAACCGGCCCATCGCCCAAGCGGTCCAGCGTCCCTAGGCGCCGTCTCAGGCAGGAGGAGGAAGTGTCGTTCAGGACAGCCCAACCGTCACTGGACCGCGAGGGCAGGCACCGACGGCGGGTGACGGAGAGACCTGCTACCGTCGCCGAGTACAGTTCAAATTTCAAATGTTTGTACAGCTTATGGGACTTAACGACGGGGTCATCAGTCCCTAAACCTACAAACTACTTATGAACTACTTACGAACTAGGACGGCACAAATATCCATGCCCGTGGGGGGATTCGAACCCCCGACCGTAGTGGCCGTGCAGACCGTGACTGAAGCGCCTCAGTCCCCTCGGCCACTGCGGCCGGCCGAGTACATTTACGCCGCTAGAAACCACAATTACGGCGGGCAATATGACTCGAGGCAGACCAACGGCTCTTTCGGAAAGTAGGGGGCGAGGTACTGACAGAAGTGGTGAAGACGGACCGTGAAGCGTGCAGGGATAGCTCAGTCGTAGAGCGCTTACCCGCAAAAGGCAAAGGTCCAAGGTCCAAGTTCCGATTGCGAAACACAAATTTTATCTGTCAAGAAGTTTTAACTGCTTCTAAGAAAACAAGTCATGAAATGCGAGTATACACTGAGCAGCCAGAGTATTATGACCACTTCTTTTTCAGCCTTTCCTAGTTCAGGGGTCGCTGTTCCTGATTTCTGCCTTCCATTTTTCTCGGTCCCAGGTGGCCTCCCGGCTCAGTCCCTTCTCTCCCTTCAGTGATGCATTCCATCCATCTTCTCTTTGGTCTGCCTTTTCTCCTCCTATCCTCCACTGTTCTTTTCAGCTGGTGTCCCCCATCCCATTTCATCATTATGCAAGTACCATTGTAGTCTTCCTTCCTGGGCTTTCTTTCATGCCTGCACTACACTCGTCTGTTCTCGAATAAAATCATTTCTTATTTTGTCCATCCTCGTTTTGCCTATTATCCACCTCAGAAAACGCATCTCACAAGGAAAGTACTTGGGCTCGAACAAACACATATACACCAAAATCGTATGAGAGATGATGTAAAGATACCTTATTGCACTAGTGATACTCCTGCATCTGCAAAACTCTGCAGTCGTCCGTTAGAGGCCTCTGCGTGTCCCATGCCTCATTGCACTTTGACCTGTCGATTCCCCAGTAGGGACGGTGCAGTGTGCCTCCGAAGTTGCGTTTCGTGATGTTATTTGTGTGGTGAAGCGTCAGATTGCTAATCAATCCTGTTAATGTATTGCGATTAGTTGAGATGAAGTTACGAAGATGATATTAGAGTAGAAGGTGAATCATTTGCGTGCTTTCTCGTATCTGTTATGGTACAGAAATATGAGCGTAAGATAGATACTGTTGTAACACTAACACATAATGATGATGATAGGGATGATAATGACGAACAACTCATTGCAAGCGGTAGTGCTACGGTAAGTGCGGGAAGAGGCGATGAAAGCAGTGGCTGTGAATACCGACAGTCTTTCGGGAAGAAGATTAAACTTGCAACTATCATCACGGCTTTTGATGACAATTCGCTAGAGAACATGTAAGACGATTATTACATAAGTTATAGTTAATATATCTGCATTACGTATGGCGTCTACAATTACATCTACAGTGCTATCTAGAGCATGATTGCAGAGCTTTGCAGGAAAACGGTACCCACCAGCACATTGAGGTGTACGTAGAGTTCTTGTAACCAAACGTTCATACAGATATGTTTGTGCGAGCCCATGTACTTTCCTTGTCAGTCACTTTTAATTTCGCCTCCTGCACTTCCTTTAACTGCCAGATCTCACTACTGTGCCGACCGTAAGATCGTCACATGTTGCGGCGCCTTTGAATAGCCGCGCGCATCTTTCTGCGCGCGCTGCAGGATGTGACCAGCGCGACTCAGCTGTTGCCCCCTGTCGACGGCCGTCGTCATCAGCGGGAGCGGCCGCGAGGAGAGTGTGGAGAGATCGACGGTGGAAGGCGGAAGACTGGGGCCCCGGTGTCGTCACGTGGACTACGTCTTGATGCGGACAGCGAGACACACGGAAAGTGTGAATGATTGCTGTTTATTAACGTGAGTCCCAGAGGGGTGCAATGATTGACAAGGTTCGCAGGTGTCTGAACGCGCTGCACGTGGCGTGTTGTTCTGCCAAGTGTACTCTTAACGGCGAGTCCCGGTGGAAGGGGCCCGGTGACTATGTTGACAATATACTGAATACTCCAGATATTAGTATCCTATTCTTATCCTGAAGTGCATTTATAAACCTTGTTTAACAAACTGCGTTCATTGGTATCAGTGTTCAGATTTCGTGAGGTCAGTCGAAAGTGAAACTGGAAATTTCAGAGAGAAAACATTGTACTTGCCAATTAAAAGGAACTTGTCATTATGAGTGAAGACGGATCATGTGCGTTTGTCATCTTCTTCTGTGAAGGGTTATTTCTAGTTTAGTTGGTTATTATTTCTATTGCCGTAAGGTGTTATTTTCTTGAGGGGCAGCTGATATATTTTCTATTTCTTCAATTTTACTTCAGAAACTTATTCTGTTAAATCTGCCATCCTTAACCTTGCTGTAAATATTGTTTGATCAACTAATGTAATTATACCGATGGTTCCAGGTTTTGTTATAAAGATCTTTCAAATCATTCCATTTTTCTAAAAAGTATAATAAAGACTATGTTGTAAGTGATGTGTTACTCCCACCTTCTCCTCCCAGCCGTACCACAAAAGTAATCTGTTACAACTACCATACAGCATAGCCGGTTTCACCACCGACTAAAAAATTTTTCCTTTTGTCTTTAGTTTTATTCTTTTGTCGCAGAGCACACCTGACGCCCTTTTCCAGTTCGTCCAACCAGCATAGATCCTGTGGCTTATCTAAATCTCCTTTACTGGTTACATAGGAGCCCAGGAGTACCTGAATTCTCCAGCCCTCTCCAACTGATCATTGGTAACATAATTTTTCCATCTGTTCCATGTTCACCAAACCACAGGTGTGCGGTCTTCTTCTGGTTTACTCTGAGCCATCCATTTTCCATTTCCTCCCTCCATCTGTCCGATGTTCTTTCTACCTTCTCTTTGCTCTTCTCCACTATCACCACGTCATCTTTAGAGCTACCTGACCATAAAGCCAGGTGCTGACCTCCTTCCGTCAACACATCCACCACTGTATTGAACAGGTATGTACTTAGTGCTGACCCTTGATCCAGTCCAACCATGGTAGGGGACTTCTCAGACACTCCAACACTAGATATTACTTTAAAACAGGCACCATCATACATGTCTTTGACCAGTCGAACATCCTTTTCGGTCGAACCCCTCGCTCTCAGGCTTCTCCACAGTACATGCCTCGGTACTGTATCATACACCTTCTCCAGTTCTATAAACACTAGGTGTAGATCTCTTTGTCGCACCCCATACTTTTCCATCAGTTGTCTCAGGATAAAGGTTGCATTCATCGGGCTTAGCTAAACAGATTATCCGACATTTCTGTTTCTTCACTGATCATTTTATTCATAATTTTCATCGTATGACCATCTACCAATTATTTACTGTATATAAACCCGTCCAGACGACAGCAACGTCACCTGACGAGCAATGGCTGCTAGTCATTCAAATGGTACATACATTATCAGTGAGCGTGCTCTGCGAGGAATGGAGAAGCCACGCCAATTAGACCAACTTTTGATGTATCGGACGCTCGGCACAAGCATTTCGTAAAAACTACACGACTTGTCGGATATTCGAAGAATACTGTGGCGAGTTGTGTGTTTAATAAGTGGAAATAATTTTGTATTACGGGCATCCACAGCTAAAATATTTGTGCATAATTAAGACACTTTTACACAGTTAAAATTAGGTGTTAAAATTGTAATTGTCTGAATGAAAGCCCTTGGTCCACTCGAGCTGTTATTTTTATCGGAGTCGTGGAGACCCGCACTACCGGTTACACAACTTAAAGTTGCATTTCAGGTGCTTTTTAAAAGTTTTCCATATAATTTTTTTGTGGTGGATAAAGAAGGTTAATGGTGACGTCCTACTGCAAGCACTATCCCTCTTTTCGTTAAACATAAAAGAGTCTACCATGCGGTTCGTGTCGTTTTAGGTGAAAGTATTGAAAAGTCGACCATCAGTTTCTTAAAACAGGCCAAACAGTTTTACCAAAAAAATTGTACAGAAAACTTTTAGAAAGCACCTGAAGATGCAACTTTAAGTTGTGAAACCGGTAGTGCGGGTCTCTACAACTCTAATAATAATAAAAAATAATAATAAAAAAATAAAAAATAATAAAAGAACAGCTCAAGTGGACCAAGGACTTTCATTAAGACATTTACAATTTTAACACCTAATTATAACTGTGTAAAAGTGTTTTAATTATGTATTAATAAATGGCGAAACCAAAAGTCAAAATGTCGACTTGTTGAGCTGCCACGTCTCGTTACAGATGTCGCACGTCATAGTCTGGCAAGACTAGTAAAACAGGCGGCGAACTGTAGCGCAACTACTATCAGACTTCCGTGAACAATTGTTTCTGAACGTACAGTACACCCGCCACTCGTAACTATTGGCCTCCGCAGCCGAAGACATCGGAAACTTCGACTGATATGGGTTTGTGACCATCACCACTTGTCATTGGCGTAGTGATAGATCATTGCATTGTGTCTTGAGTCTAGATACCAATTTTATGATACTGAAGGGAGGGTTGGAACCGTCGTCCTGCAGGGGAATAGCTTCTTGGCACCAGTACTGCGGATCGGAGACGAACTGGCGGCGCCCAGTTACACTCGGGGTGACGTTCGTGTGGGCATGCATGGGTTTATAGTTGGCGTCATCTACGAACGTGGCCCAGGTTTCAGCCGTTCTGTGCATCCCCCTCCATTACCGTACAGGCAGCCAATAATACTCACGCTACGCGCTTGGCTGGCCGCGAGTTACGCAATGTTTCTCCTGCAGCTATCTCTGTTGACGCTCGGCCGTAGCTCCTCCGTTCCAGGGTTCCCCTATTGCTCCACCTCTATCCGGGGGAAGAGCCTTCAAACATGAGACCGACTATAGTGGGTCTCAAGCAAGGCACCATCACGTCCGTTGGTTGCAGTGGCAATTTTCAGCAAGAAAATGCACCAACTCACAACGCCAGGAGTGTGATGGAGTTGTTCGAGAGAAAAATGTGGCGAGTTGCAATTGTTGACCTGGCACCCCAACTCGCCAGATTGAACGTGACCAAACTCATGTGGGATGTGTCTGAACGAAGCCTCGCAGCTTACCGTCCCTTTCCCCGGAATTAACGGGAATCAGGCGACCTGTGGACCTGTGTGTGTACATATGGGACCAGCTACTTCCAGGAATGTACCAAGGCCTCACTGCCTCCATGCCAAGACGCGTCGTCGCTGAAATAAACCCTGTGTAAAGTCCCGCCAGAGACCGGCCAAAAATTAGTCTTTCGTCACATCTAAATTTCCACCACGTCATATCTCAAAACTATGTGCCTCTAGATTGATATAATTTTTTAGATTCATTCAGAATTATATGTAGACATTGCCTGCAATTGTATAGGGAATGGAGTTAGAGGCTAAAAAGTAATGAATTAAAATGTCATGCCAGATGATGTTTGATCAAATGTAGGAAGATACAAACGTTTTTGCTTTCATCAGTTGGTGTCCGGGGGAGGGGGGGCTATAGCGAGAAATAGTTTCTTAAGGGTTAGAAGTGGTATTTGAAGTTCGTTGGAAGCCGATACGTATCATTATTTCCGAGCATTCCACGAAGAAATCTGGTATACTTGGCCGTCGTCAGATTTAAGACAAACCTACAAATTCCGATAGGCCTATTTGTCTTATAGTGTTAAATTTGACATGTATTTTTTACTTCTTAATGAGCAGATAGATCGTGATGTCATTTAAAATTTTTAAATTCTATCAATAATTACGCAAATTTTGAAACGAAAGTTTTGTTCTGCCTGCAACCCGTCAAATAGTAACATGCAACTCCTTAAAATGCATTTCATGTTGTAGCATTTGGCACAGGATAATTCTGAAGTCATCACCATACACCAAAAGAATTTGAGTACGCCGGAAATTGCTGATTAAGATAATATCCGTGGTTTGACGAAAGTTATGTTCACCACTCTTTAATTGCTAGCGTCGTTTTTCTCCTGTTTATTGTAACATGCACTTGTCCGACATTGCTATCAAAAGCTCCCTGGAGAAATGCTTATGCACATACTACAGTCGATGCGGTGTAACAACAAGCACGAATCTTCTTAACGGTGAACGTGGCCCGCCCTTTTATTTTTTATTTTCAAGGCGTTGGTGATTTTAATACATTTCCTAAGATGAAATGAAACGTACTTGACCTGTAGTGTGATATTTAGTTTAGATAATAAAATATTCATGGTAATCACAGCGGCTATCATTGCAAAAATTAAAAAAATGAAATGAAATTCCGCCGTTTCCAGTTAAAGTTTTTGTCTTCAGTAACATAGATGCTGTGGCTACCATGAAACACGCAACATTTGGTCACGCTGGCAAAAACGAATTTCTTCCATTGAAATTTAAATTCGAGTTAGTGAAAAACCATCGAAAACATGCAATGTTAAGAATTTAGTCTAAGTAAAAATTTAAATTACAGTTTGCTAAACTTTGTGTACTCAAGAAATCACCAGAAAGAGAAGAAAGCAATTTCTTCGTATTCGAAATGGCTATTTTCAGGAAAGAATTATTCAAATTGCAACTTAGATAAGGTTTCATATTCAACAAACTGTAACATAAGATGGTTATTAATATAATAAAATATTCTCTAGAGAAAAAAGTGCGGCGATCTGTAAAGCCGACAGCAAATTCAAATAATGACACTGAAAAATGCAAAAGAAGTACCGGTTAAGACTAAGTGAAAGCAAATCGACTTTTTGTACACAAGTGGAAGCGAAGGTCACTCATTTCAGTAACTAATGACTTCTTATTCGCGAAGACTTCAGGGCTACATACAACCATCACTTTCAAAACTGCCTGTCTGATTATTTTCTTGCTGTCCAGAATGATATAAATCTGAGCGTACAGCTGCTCACAGAAGATTCAGAAACAAATGCAGAAGAAATTAGTCGCAAGAATCTGTCCTTCGTGAGACAAAATAAATTCGTAAAAATAAAAGCAAAATAATATTGTGCTTCTAAAAGCAGGCAAAGCTAAATTAAGCCATAACTCAAAAGACAGTGCACGGGCTTTATTATGAAGTTACCAAGTTAATAATTAATACGTTCTAAATACTGAATAGGCTTCCTTCCGTGCCACGAGACAGAGAAAGACGTGAACTGATAATTGTATTCATTATTTACATTACCAAATTGAGGATGACTAATTTCGAGATAGACGTCTTTGAATTATAGCTGCTATTAGTCAAAAATATGACGCTGACCGATTAGTGGCCGTGACGCCCTGTGAGAGAGTTGTTGATTAAGACCATCCAGGTAGCAAGAACATAACAGGACTAGAGCTCCATCACAGTTCAATCGTGAAAGTGTCTTTGTGTTTATGGTGAAGTCTAATTAGGTAGCTAACAGAACTACAGAGAGGGAGATAATAATATGAACAAGTAACGAAGACAAAATATTTATGAATTAGTGAGCAGTTGGCCAACCATTGCCTCTGAGAGCAGCTCCAACAATAAAGTACATTTATAGTCTCCTAGAAAATGCTGGCCATTCTTGTACCAAAACGTCCGCCAGTTATTTCATGGACCTCAACCACTGCTGTTAAACACCCCATAACGGTTCGTTTATGATGAGACATGGCGATTTTCCTGCCCAGGGAGAAATCTGATAATTTTCAGATGGTGTGCAAATCAGGCCTGGACGTTTTTTCTCTGTGTGTAGGCGCATTATAATTTTATAATTAGGTTGTGTTTGTTAGCAATGTGTTAGTCAAAGTAAGCAGTTTGCTGTCGATGATGGCGAGATATTCACTGAAAGTTAACCGACCCGTGAGGGTAGTGACAAAAACTCGTTAGTAGCTCAATACAGATGACCAAACAGTGACGGAACCTGCGCCATGCTTGGCTGAAGGAAGGAAATATGTCGTATCGTAAAGTTCTTTTAGGGTTTTCGGAACATAAAGCCATTTGTTTGTAGGAAGCACTGGACACGATGATTCATCAGAGAATAGCACATGTTTCTAGTCATTAAGTGTCCAGGTTATATGACAGCGGCACCGCTTCCTTCACAGCCCAGCGTGGGCTACCGCTCCTAAGAGTTTAGCAACTGCAGCCCTCCCACGAATGCTGCCGTACTGTTTTTATCGAACCAGTGTTACTCAAGTGAGTGCTGAGTTCTGCAGTCGCTTTAGACGTGGTCGTTTTATGGTGTCACGCCACAGTCGCTCTTAATCCTCGTCAGTCGTTGTGAGTTCGGGTTTTGCCCACTATTACTCTTCGCCAATGATGTTTTTAACTTCTATTATCTACGCTGTTACTAGTGGAACAGTGCAGCCGTTTCAGTCACCATCCTTGGAAATCTGTTAGATCACGTATTTCACCCATCATTTATGTTGACCGTCGCAGAGCAAAACGTGTAATATAAATTTATCCATGTTATCTGGTTTGGTATGAGGTCCGCGGCTGTATTATAATCTTTTTGAAATAATTTATACTGCAGCAGTCACTTTTTCTAATATTGTATTAGCACGACACGTTTCGGCAGCAAGCGGCCATCATCGGGTGCATTTCACAGTTACAGGTTCATTACTGTTTTGTTATGTTTTGTGTTGTAGATGAGAGTGAAGTTTTAACCCTAACCTCATTGGCACCCACAACACAAAACATAACAAAACACGAATGAAACTGTAACTGTGAAATGCACCAAATGATTGCAGCTTGCTGCCGAAATGCGTCGTGCTAATAAAAAATCTGTAATAGTATAGTTCTGCTGATGTGACTGTTGCAGTATAAATTATTTCAAAAACGTATAATGTAGTGCAAGGTAACGGCCAAGAATTCGTACCTAACTTGTGCACTGTCGTCACGTTTCTCATTACACATTCCATCAGCAGAAAATATCAATACACATTTTTTTCTTTTTTTACGGATTTTGAACGAATCCTCTAACTGTCGCCCTAGATTTCGCACAGAAATGACAGTAACAAGATGGGATTCAGAATAGTTTCCATAATTATAGGAAAACTGGGTGCCGTACAGTACCACCAGGTACAAGCAGATGCCATTACCCACAGATGTCGCACTCTGTTCCCAATTTACATTCAGTTTTGTCACACAGTTTCAACCCATGTTTAGGAGACTGTGTAACCGTTTTACCAAGTATCTGGATTACCACATGATCGGGTTGCCACTTTAAAGGGTGATCACATGACTGTGTGATCACGTGACAGTGTGATCACGTGCAAAGGTGACCGTGTGACCAGTGACTATGTGACTGGGTGACCATATGACTACAAGACTGGGTGACCATGTGAATGTATGACTTGCTGACCATGTAACTACTTGATTGGTGACAACATGACTACATGATTGGTGACCACATGACTACATGGCTGGGTGACGACCAGACTATATGACTGTGTGACCTAGTGACTGGGTGGCCATGTGACCAGGTAACCGTTTTAAACCATTTAATGATACAGATAGTATTACCTTTCTTGTCTGCCCATGGAGCGTTGCACCAAGGTGTGTTTTGGAGAAATATGTGGAATAACTCGGGAGCCGCCTGCTATTTTCGTGGGATCCTGGACTGGAGTGGACATCCACAGACGAAAAACTGCAGTACGGGCGACTATTTCTCACTTCTTTTTGAATATTTCTTAGTTCTCTCTGATCCGTATGTTCATTCTGCACTCTTGGGGCAAAACGAAGAGAGAGACAATACGTTACCCAATATTATTTTTTACAAACTTTGCTGTTTAAATATGACTATACAGCAACGTGCTATCGAACAAACATAATGTGCTGTACAGACTAAAAAAAAAAAAAAAAGTGAACTGAATACAGAAAAGGCCGAGTTCAAACTTACCTTCCTACGATATTCACTTCTCTTCAGTTAATTCTTTTTAATGTTTTTGGGTGGAAATTCACCTAAGTATTTTAGTCAACGAAAGGGATTTGTGGTGGCGTATCACTGAGACGCGAGGTAAGTAAGTCAGGCTGCGTTTCTGCACTGACAACTTATGATTAAAGTTTCGTGTAATATGGTTCTCACACAGGATGAATGTCGATCCAAACTAAATAAGAGAACATGTTT
Source organism: Locusta migratoria (assembly GCA_026315105.1). Taxonomy (NCBI): domain Eukaryota; kingdom Metazoa; phylum Arthropoda; class Insecta; order Orthoptera; family Acrididae; genus Locusta; species Locusta migratoria. The sequence continues at coordinate 52,797,451 of CM048746.1, read as the reverse complement.
CTGAACAATATTTGAACAAATACAAATAAAAATCCAATTAACGTTGGTCACTGATTTGTTACTGTATATCAAATGTTGAGGAAACAACATTGAGCTGGATCAGAGTTGGTTTCTGTTTTTCGAAATGCGCAGCCTATTTCATCTCCCAGTGTACTGACAAAGTCATTCCCATGATTCTCTTTCGAGTAGTGAGGCCGTAACTGGCAAATACTTACACATGTCTTCTTAACCAATTGTATACTTCGATATACGAGAAGTAGATCTGTAAAAGAGAAGTAATTTTTCATGAGAAAAAAGGCAAAAACTACTAAGCAACTATAAATAAAATTTTGAAATAATTTGAAGTACGTACCGTTGTGAAGTCGCCGCGTTAAACAAATTTCTGCGTGACCTTTTGTTTCTTAAAAAAAAAAAAAAAAAAAAAAAAAAAAAAGTTCAAATGTTTGTATAGCTTATGGGGTCTACGGGGTCATCAGTCCCTAAACTTACAAACTACTTATGAGCTAACTAATACTAAGGACGACAGAAATATCCCTGCCCGAGGGGGGATTCGATCACCCGACCGTAGTGGCCATGCAGACTGTGACTGGAGCGCCTCAGTCCCCTCGGCCGGCTTTGTTTCTTCCACGTGAACATTGTGTGCCTAGGCAGCGATCACGTTGAATGAAGACATTATGGAAGCAACTCACGACGAATTTTCAACCTTCCAGCACCAGAGACAAAGTAATTAAAAGTTCGTCATTTTTATATAAAGACGGTATGACATTTTACTCAAAATAACTGCCAAAATCACTAATACCTTTTTTTTCTTAATTAGATACCGGTTTCGAAAGGTTATACCGCTGTCATCGGATGGGTCTTCACAAACTACTCAGGACATGGGAAACTGAATAAAACGAAGTATGTCCGAAATACTAGCATTGGTATAACACAGTGCATATGATTTGACGCGACTTAAGCTACTTCAGTATTGTTACAAGGTGTTAGAAACATTCATTTTCATTGTGATAAGCCAATGATTGTATTGGAGCTAAAATTCATTTTTATTAAGTTTCCATTGTGCTGGAAAGAGTAACCTGCCGGAACTAATACTCTTAATAAAACTAGAATTAGGGATCTTGGGTATTGTTTCGTGTAACAAAAGACCTACCTGTTCCTTTCTACGCCTCTCCTGACAAACACAACCTGTGTACTCTGACGTGGAAACTGTCAGAAAAAAACTACTCTGTTTCTCACTCCATATATCGAATACAGACCACTGAGCAACCACACTTCATCGATGCTACTTGTGTATCGTGGCCATCGGTTCAGAAGCACTCGTGTTGACATAGCAGCAGCAAAACAACCATGTTTCAGTCCGCCCTTGTCTGTCTTCGGAACTGCTCATCCACCGAAGTTCTTCGTTCACTGAAAAGAGAGGAATGAACAAAAAATGCTTATAGAGAATGTATCACTAGAACAAAGCCAATTCTAAGATCAGTACTGTCAACACATAGAAAACGAAGCTCACAATTAGAGAGTAGTCATTTCATGAATAAGCAAATTGCGCTACTGCATCTTCGCCCTTAATAGAATCAATTTGCGTACACTCACCTTTATTACCTTTTTCTGAAGTGAGACTCAGAAGCAGGGGCAGTGCATACTAAGAGCAAGCTGAAAAATCAACTTCACCTGTGTGTTTATTTATTCCAGTCTCCTGTTAGTCGGTGCCCTCTTCCCTCCATATCCTCCTCCCGCTTCTTTCCACCTCCACATTCTCCCCTCTCGCGGTCCATCTCACCCTCCCACCCCCTCCCTCCTTCTCCACCTTCTCCTCTTCCTGCTCCTTCTTTCCATCATGTCTCTCCATCGACCCGTCAGTTTTTGTCTATCTCCTCCTCCCCGCCATCTTACATACATGTAACTCACAGTAACCACCTCGTACATTACGTGTTTATTACCATCTTCCATTGCTCCAACTCCTCCTTCTCCCTCTCTCATCACCTGTCCCATCACTCTTCCATAATTTTCTCCCACCTCTTTCTCCTCCTCTTCCCTATCTCTGTTCATCTTATCTTCTTCTCTCTCTTCCGCTCTCTCTCTCTCTGTCTGTCTCTCTCTCTCTCTCTCTCTCTCGGCTCATCTCCTCCTCCAAAATGTTCAAATGTTTGTACATCTATTGGACCAAACTGCAGAGGTCATCGGTCCCTAGAGTTACAAAGTACATAAACTAATTTATGCCAAGGACAACATACACATACACGCCCAAACCCAAGGGAGGGCTCGAACCTCCGATGGGGAACAGCCGCGCACTCCGCTGCAAGGCGCCTTATAGCGCACGGCCATTCCCGGGCGGCATCTCCTCCTCCGAATGTTCAAATGTTTGTAGAGCTTATGGGACTTAACTACGGGGTCATCATTCCCTAAACTTACAAATCACTTATGAACTAGCTAAGACTAAAGACAGCACAAATATCCATGCCGGAGGGGGATTCGAACCCCCAGCCGTAGTGGCCGTGCAGAATCTCCTCCTCCCATGCTCTGAAAACCTACACGCGTCTGTCAACTTTCATGGTGGCTTCTGAAACGGCGTCGAATTTTGTGACAACGTATCCTCCGCCATGCACCATACGATGGCTCGAGGAGTATAAAAGGCTCCTGCATCACAACACAAACATATGTGCCAACTTTCATGATCGTCGGTCAAACTGTTTTGAATTGAAAGTTGTAAGGTTGACTCCTCCATGCACCGTACCGAAGCTTATGTACACAGTCTGATTGTTAAGTAAGCAAAACTTCATTAAGGTCGAAATAAAACAGTTGATATGTATACTGTATTTATTACAAACGGACACTCTTCTTTCTATGGCATTAACTGACTCTTGGCGTTTCTTGGTAGAATATTTGATTCATTAAGCAACTTCAAAAAACGGAGGAGGTTCTCAATTCTACTGTATTTTTTATGTTTGTTTCCTCAGAACCTTCGACTGTGTGAACCGAGTTTGATGATTTTTTATTTATTTATTTTTTCTTGAGAGCTGGTGCCTTCCGTGTGGTCCCATTTCAATTTGGTCCAGTTCTGACAATGGCATCCTTAAGAAAACCACTGTCTTAAATTTACATTAAGTATGTGCGCGACAAATGGACGAATACCTCAGTATCACGCCAACCGATTTCGATGACTCTTTTTTATTGGAAAGAATGCACTTCACGGTAGTTTCATGAGAGTTTGGTTAGGTTCTGATTATGGGATCAATGACAAAGTAACGAAACTATTCAATTCTTAGGATCAAATTAACGACACTCCGCCGAATCTTTTATAGGCTTTCCGGATATATGAGGCACCTACCGTAAAGTCGTTATGGTCAAGTAAATCCCTGTTCAAAACTTTTTTCTTGTAAAACCGCATTTTTGGAAGTCTATTTTTGCGCTCTTCGCAAGTCTCTTTTGAAGGATAGATTCCCTCTGTTGAGATAGGCGGCCGGCAGCGGTGGCCGAGGGGACTGAGACGCTCCAGTCACGGTCTGCACGGCCACTACGGTCGGGGGTTCGAATCCCCCCTCGGGCATGGATATTTGTGCCATCCTAGTTCGTAAGTAGTTCATAAGTAGTTTGTAAGTTTAGGGACTGATGACCCCGTAGTTAAGTCCCATAAGCTTAACAAACATTTGAACATTTGAGATAGGCGTTTCTCCCTGACATCCTTTGTTTCATTTAAACGGCGCTGTCTCATATGAGCAGCACGTTTAGTAGGTCTACCCATATTGAGAAAAATTAGTTAGTGTACTTCAGAATCACTAAAAAGAAAAAAAAAAACTTACGAAAGTTTTCCAATACATTAATATGCAGTAAAAGTAAAAAAATAATTGCATACTCTTCTACAACTTAATAATCAGCTTACTTTTTCTACTCATCAATATGTAGGTACGTTCTATGTGTTTACCACGCAAGAAGCTAGGTAGGTACCTTCCCACTTTAATACCTATGAATAACAAACAATGACCAAAATACTTTTAGAGTTTTCCTAAGTAAAATTAAATGAAAAATATTAGACTACTTAAAGTCAATCAATTTACTACGATAATATAATGTAGTTACAATTATTGTTATTTTTGGAGTCGGAGGCAGCCAAGGAAACACTACAATATACGTAGCAAAATAATACGAGGCTATTGAGAACGAAGTCGGATCGGATGTTTCCTTCGCCGATACCGTCTCAAAAAATAAGAATAATTGCAACGAGCCGGCCGCGGTGGCCGAGGGGACTGAGGCGCTCCAGTCACGGTCTGCACGGCCACTACGGTCGGGGTTCGAATCCCCCTCGGGTATGGATATTTGTGCCGTCCTTAGTGTTAGCTAGTTCATAAGTAGTTTGTAAGTTTAGGGACTGATGACCCCGTAGTTAAGTCCCATAAGCTATACAAACGTTTGATTTAAATTGTAACTACATTATATTATCGTAATAACTTGATTGACTTTTAGGTAGTCTAATATTTTTCATTTCATTTTACTTAGGAGACTTTAAAAAATATTTTACCATTGTTTTTTATGCATAGGTATATGTTTAGTTAGATTTAAAATGGGTAGGTATCTACCTATCTTCTTACCTGGTAAACACATAGATCGTACCTAAATATTGATGACTAGAGAAGTAGGTTGATTATTAAATTGTAGAAGAATACGCAATTATTTTTTTTTACTTTTTAGTGCATTCTAATTTCTTTTGGAATAGTATTTTTTAAATCGGTTTATGTTTTTTTTTTAAATTTTTGTTTATTTTGAATTAAATGATAAGTGTTAAACATGTAGAATTAAACTGGAATTATTCCATTAAAATTGCTGCATAAAACTGGTGAATGTAAATAGAATATGTGGCACATTAAATGCAACAAATTACATCATTTGTTTATATGTCTGATGATGGCTTAACAACAGAAAACTGGTTCGTCACATAATAGCCGCGGTGTAATGGCCGAGCGCTCAAAGGCCCGTTACTGTAGAGCGCGCTGTTGTTCCTCGTCGAGGTTCGAGTCCTTCCTCGAGCATGGGTGTGTGTGTGTGTGTGTGTGTGTGTGTGTGTGTGTGTGTGTGTGTGTTTTGTCTTTAGGTTCCTTTAAGTTAAAGTAATTTGTAAGCCAGTAGTTAAGTCTCATAAATTTACAAACATTTGAAAATGTTTTATTTTCCGCATAATAACAATATTTTAGAATGTTACGCAATTCTGTTTCATTCAAAACTTCTTTCTACACATAGCTAATTACATTTTATTATTAAATTATAATATACTGATAATGAATCGTGAGGCAGTACATTGAACTGTCACATATAAAGGAACATATATTGGGTCATCCCATGTAAAATATATAATTCAAAATTTAAGAATAAATTTAATAACTACTTACCGTTGTAGATAGTCTCGTTACCGTAGCTAGTCTCCTGAATACAAACCTTTCCAATGATTACGCTTTCGAGTAGGAGGACGAGGTATGGTTTCAGGGAGTGGCAGATGCTGTTAGTATTTTCTTGGCGCCGGGACGAAAGCTCTTGAGTACAACATAGAATACAGCAACCCGCCGTAACCATTCTTCCCTGAATTCTAACAGCCAGAAGAGCCACTACGGCGCCACCGCTGTCATCTAAGTGGGTGAACGCCAACGTCAACCACGTCTTTCTCAAGCCAGTTTTATGGTCAGCGTCGTTTCGGACGACGAGGCCGCTCATAATGATCCGTGTACCTGGCCCATTACGCTTTCTCGCATAATCTAGCTCCGATTTGCATATATCGGTGGCTGAACTTTAATGCCTCGCTGACATGTTGAGGAATGCCCACTAGACACGCAAGTCGCTCCAGGCGAGCTTTAGAAAACCGCGCTGTGTCCACTAGCAGGCAAACAACTGTACGTCTGCGACTAAACAGACATCAGCGGTGACCGTTTGAAATTTCCTTGTGCAATGAATTCTAAAGTCGGCAGGTGTACGCAGAAAAAGAGTCGTTCATTCTACAGAGACAAACGTGAATTGAGCAAGTAAGGTGATCCAACGTAGGACGAATAAATACGCGCTGGAGACAGTCCTGATCGTAAAACATCTTGGAGAGGTTAATAGACGCAATGTTGAGTAAAGCGAACTCGAAATAAATGAGGAAATTGAATGAAACAATCTTAAAATTAATGGAGGCGAAAACTTGATTCTGATGGAGGACTGGAACTCGGTAGTAGGAGAAGGAAGAGAAGGAAATGTTGTAAGGGTATACAGAGACTGGGGAAAAGAAATGAAAGAGGACATCGCCTGGTAGAATTTTGTGCAGACCACAATTTAATGATCACCAACACTTGGTTTAAACACATGAAAGAAGGCTGTATATGTGGAAGTGACCAGGAGGCACTGGACGGTACCGGATTGACTTTATGATGGTAAGGAATAAATTTAGGAACCAGGTTTTAAACTGTAAGACATATGCAGGGGCAGATATAGACTCTGACCATACCTTATTGGTTATGAGCTGCAGATTAAAACTTAAGAGATTGCAGAAAGGTAGAAAGGTTAGGAGATGGAACCTGGACAAATCGAAGGAACCAGAAGTGGTTGAGAGTTTCAGAGGGAGCATTAGGAAGGGATTGAATGAAGTGGGGGAAAGTAGTACAATAGAAGAAGAATGGGTAGCTCTGAGAGATGGAGTAGTGAAAGAAGCAGAGAATCATATAGACAGAAAGACAAGGCCTAATAGAAATCCCTGGATAACACAGGATATACTGGACTTTATTGATGAGAGGAGAAAATATAAAAATGCATCAAGTGAAGTAGCAAAAGGGAGTACAAACGTCTGAAAAATGAGATTGACAGGAAGTGCAGACTGGCTAAGTAGCAGTGGCTAGAGGACAAATGCAGAACCATGGAAGAATTTATAACTGGGGTAAAGGTAAATATCGCCTACAAGAAAACAACAGAGATATTTGGAGACAAGAAAAGAAGTTGTATGAATATCAAGAACTCAGACGGAAACACAGTACTAAGCAAAGAGGAGGAAGCTGAAATGTGGAAGGAATATATAGAGGGCCTGTACAAAGAAAATAAACTTCAAGGTAGTATTCTAGAAATGGAAGATGAAGTGGGGGAAGGGGAGATAGGAGATACGATACTGCGCGAGGAATTCGACAGAGCGCTGAAAGATTTGAGTCGAAACAAGGCCCCTGGAATAGATGATATTCCGTCTGAACTGCTGATATCGTTAGGAAAGGCAGTCATGAAGAAATTGTTCCACCTGCTATGCAAGATGTATGAGACAGGGGAAATACCCTCCGACTTCAAGGAGAATATCGTAATTCCAATTCCAAAGAAAGCATGTGCAGACAAATGTGAAAATCACAGAACTATCAGTTTAATAAGTCATAGTTGGAAAATACTAACACAAATTATTTACAGAAAAATGGGAAAACTTGTGGAATCCAACCTTGGGGAAGATCAGTTTGGATTTAGGAGAAATTTACGTACACTGGAGGCAATTCTCACGTTACGCCTTATCTTAGAGAATAGGCTAAGGAAAGGCAAACCGACGTTTTTAGCATGTGTAGATTTGGAGAAAGCTTTCGACAATGTCGACTGGAATAAACACTTTCAAATTCTGAAGGAACCTGGGTAAAATATAGGAAGCGAAGAGTTATATTGAACTTATACAAAAAAAAAAAAAGCAGACAGCGGTATTAGAGTCGAAGGGCATGAAAGCTACGCAGAGGTTGGGAAGGGAGTAAGACAGGGTTGTAGCCTTTCCCCAATGTTGTTCTGTCAGTACATTGAGGAAGCAGTGAAGGAATGAAAGGAGAAATTTGGAGAGGGAATTGAAGTTCACGGACAAGAAATAAAAACTTCGCGATTTCCAAAGGACATAATTCTGTCAGAGACCGCAAAGGATCTGGAAGAGCAATTGAATGGAATGGACTGTGTCTTGAAAAGAGGATGAACGATGGACTTCAACAAGAGTAAAACAAGGATAATGGAATGCAGCATCAGAAAGTCAGGCGATGATGAAGGAATTAGATTAGGTAATGAGACAATAAAAGTGGTAGGTGAGTTTTGTTATTTGGGTAGCAAGATAACTCGTGATGGCCGAAGTAAAGAATATATATAAAATGCAGAATGGCTATGGGAAGAAAAGCGTTTCTGAAGAAGCGAAGTTTGTTGACATCCAATACTAATTTAAATGTTAGAAAGTCCTTTCTGAAAGCATTTCTCTGGAGTGAAGCATTGTATCGTAGTGAAACGTAAGGAGATCTGACAAAAAGATAATAGAAGCTTTTGAAACGTGATGCTATAGACGAATGATGAAAATTAAATGGGTAGATCATGTAACTAATGAGGAGGTGCTTAACCGAATTGGGGAGAAAAGGAGTTTATGGCATATCCTGACTAAGAGACGGGATAGATTGGTGGGACACATCCTGAGACAGCAAGGAATTGCCAACTTAGCATTAGAAGGAAGTGTGTGAGGTAAAAATCGTATAGGGAGACGGAGGGTCGAATACAGTAAGCAGATTCAAAAGGATGTAGGTTACCGTACGCATTCTCAGATGAAGACTTGCACAGGACAGGGTAGCGCGGAGAGCTGCATCGAACCAGTCGGCGAATTGAAGACCACGACAACCGCGAAAAAATTGATAATGGAGGCTGCGAGAATCGAGATATGGCTGACGCATCTAATCAGGAAATTAGCATATAATTTCAATTATATTAGTTTCCCCGTCTTATGCTGACAGCAATTAAAGAAATATTTTACACAGGATGCGTTTCGTTTATTATTTGTAACGTACCTTCTGTGCAAGATTTTTTAAAATTTTGGCATTCAATCTAAGGAGACTACAGGCCAAATATGTTGAACAAGTAAAGCAGAGAGTCTAATGAAAATATGGCTGGACATGAAATCAAAATGTTCATTTAAGGACTTGGTATTTCTTGGGGAAAATATTTGAATAGATGTTTTTATAAGTTATATTACCGCTACACCTTCAAGTACTGAAGTGGAACGTCTTGTTCCTGTGGGAGAAAGGTATCTTGACTCCTAAACATGCCTAACAGTGAGACGAGAATTTTAATATGTTAATGTTTCTTGACGGCAATAAGTATGATATTCAGTGAAGTTCCATATTTAGCGTCTCCCGTAAATAAATTTTATATTATTGCTCAATTATTATTATTATTATTACAAACTGCGCTTTATGTATTACTAGGACGCTATGTCCTGGTGTCCGGCCGCGAGCATAAACAAATGATAAAATCTGCATTATGTACAAGAAGACTAATCATCTCACACAACATAACACTTTTCCGCCAAAGCGAACGACTCTAGCGAAAGCGGTTTTGCAACTTTACAACGTGGCATATGATTAATCCTCATTTTTTTTTACGCTCGCAGCCGGTTGCCAGGATAGTATCTGAGTAACACTTGTTTTTATACTTCAAGCCCTACTTGAAGTTGCCCAACCAAAACATTATTATATCAGATAGGGTAATACGTTTTAATTAGTTGCTCACTTCAATAATACAACAACCGCAAATCTATAAATTTGGAGACTAAAGGCTAGTTCTTGCGGCTGCACAGTACTTTTACGAGTTAACGATTAACTTTAACGTCCGTTAAATTGTCCGTAAAGTAATCCTTTAATGTTTAACGAACTTGTTAGTAACGGATTAATGATTAACGATGCTTAATTTTTGATTATCGGTGCCCAGTTCTATGGACAAGGGTGCGGCTATGGGTGGCAGGATGAAAGTCAACTAGGTCAGGCCGCTCACGGTGTCATGAACAGACACCGACTGTCCTTTGTGGCTGTACTCAATAGTACAACACACCATCAGGTCTTGACTTGGCGCTTTATCTGTTGTGCGAGTGCAGTTACTATAGTCAAGCCAAAATACGATGATCCCTGGAGCTTGCACCAATCAGCTTTGAGCGCCGGCTGCGCTAGCAGGCCATTGAGTAAGTCAAACGCGAGCTTTGCTCTGCGCATGCACGCGTCCGGCTGCGCTGTGCACTTTTGCCAGTTCTGTCACACAACAGCGACCGTTAGCAATACTGCTCAGCATCGAACTAACTATTTGGCAACATGGTTGCATTCCGTTTCTCCGAGTGGGGCGGTATCCCAGCCCAGTAGGCGGAGCCAGGGATCATTCTATTTCGGCCAGACTATAAACAAATGTTTGTAAATGTAAGGGACTTAACGGCTGCCGGCGGCGGTGGCCGAGGGGACTAAGGCGCTCCAGTCACGGTGCATGGCCACTACGGTCGGGGGGTCGAATCCCCCTCGGGCATGGATATTTGTGCCGTCCTAGTTCGTAAGTAGTTCATAAGTAGTTTGTAAGTTTAGGGACTGATGACCCCGTTGTTAAGTCCCATAGACTATACAAACATTTGAGATTTTGAACTTAACGGCTTGGTCATTAGTCCCTAACAAATTACTTAAACTAAGGTAAACTAACCTAAGGACAACACAAACACCCATGCCCGAGGGAGGACTTTAACCGCCCCAATGGCGAACGGCCGCAAGCACCGCAACACGGCGCCTCAACGCGCACGGCTATTCCGCCGCGGCGAGTGCAGTCACTGTGATGCCGGTCTCCCTTTTTGGAGCCAACCGAAATGCGGCCATCGTTTTCAAACAAACAGAAGCCGCATTTCTCCGGGAGCTGCCTGATGCCATTCCTGTCCCCAGTGGAGTCGTTGCGTACACCACTGCCGTTTAACATGCTTTAGCACATTACAGGTAGGCAAAGAAATAGACGACGTACACCTATCCATGCAGTAATAAACGCAACGGACTGGCACTGCTGATAGTGTACGACATGTTACACAGTCCCATAGCCGAGGAGGTCGCACATCTGTTGTGCTGTGGCATTCAAAAGGTGCCGATCTTCTCGGGGGAGGGAGAGGCGGAGGGTAGTACGATCCGTGAAACATTCCAACAGACACTCGTTGTACTGCTAAATAGACTTGAGGATAATAGTTCGCGATCTGCCGCGAACTAGTTCGCTCTTTTACTTTGTTCGCTCCCAGTGACGGCTGAGCAGCGTGGTCTGCGCGTGAAGGTGGAGGGGGAAGTTCCCCCACCTAGCCGCTTCATGCGCTTGAGCCGCTAACGATATCACACAAACCAAAAGAAACAGTCTGTGGATAATTTCTCGCATTTAAGTTCAGAGTTATCTCTATATCTTAACATTATGGAATTTATTAGATATTGCAGAGTTCAGAAATTTTGTAGCACTGAACTATGTAAAGTAGCAGACAGACGCTCACCTCGAAATGACTCATCAGCAGAAGGCAAACACGTGATTATTAATTCCGGTGCGCGCCCTCTCGCTATTGCCCGTCGGTCTTCGGAAAAGAATCCAACGAACTATGAAGCGAGATACGTTTGACATAATCGTCCGCTGCTCCTAGTTCGTCCGCTGCTCCTAGTTCGTCCGCTGCTCCTAGTTCGTCCGCTCTTTATGGCTTTTGCTACCGCTACTAAAAGAGCTCTTTTTTATGACAGCTTTTTTATATAATGAATCAATATTGCCAAAGCGTGTGCTATTACCCGTATTTTTGGGCAATTTGACATCAAATACTTAGGCAAATAAACCAGTTATTTACACGAATGAGTGATACAATGGTATTCGACTACTTTGCATACAGAGTACTCGTAGTACTTTATTTTTAAAATAGATTTCTTGTGGCAGTGAACTATGAAACTACAGCTGAACTGCATCTCAGCTTGAAATGAAAGTAACTGGCAGAAGGGAATCACGCGATTCTGCGCGCTCTCGCGTCCTCTCGCTGTTCCCCGTCAGTCTTCGGAAAAGGAGCGGACGAACTAAGAGGCGAGGGATCTGCGAACTAGTTCGCGTAGTTCGCCTGTGGGAGCGCTCTTCCGAACTAGTTCGTTCGCGAACTACACACGACTACTGCTAAAACACTGCGTCCCACACGAACACCAATTACCGTACATGATTTCACAGCGCGGTTCACAGACACGTCGACTATTTATCCTGCATGTCTGCTAAAGTCACATGGATCCATTACCTTCGATTTATAACGACTAACAGAGAGCCGCAAGCATATTCTGCCAGCAGGTGGTGTTACGTCGCAGTATCGTCGTTGACCTTAATGTACGAGGGGGAGTTGGAAAATAAGTTTCCCTGTCGGCTGTGGTCAGAACTGTGTATGAAAAAAAAAATTGAATGGAACATTAAAGATAAGACGTACCTTTATTTTTCAACATAATTTCCAAGTATATTGCGACATTTCTCAAACCGCTTTATAAGCTTCAAAAAGCCTTCCAGGTAAAAATAAGGGGCGTTGAATGCGGAAGAAGCGTTGAACAGCTATGGGCGAAAGACGACACAGCAGGTGAATGCGCACGTGCAAGACATCGATACACCAATGAGTTGAGATCGATCGTGAATATGGCAATGACTTTCTGTTTCGGATTGTGACGGGGGATGAAACGTGGGTCTAGAGTTACACGCCCGAATAAAAGGCCGCAATCGTCGAGTGGAGACATTCGTCATCACCTGTCTTCAAAAATGTTCGAATGTTTGTAAATCTATAGGACCAAACTGCGTGGTCATCAGTCCGTAGCTTAGGAACTAATTAAACCTAGGTAAACTAACCTAAGGACAACATACACACCCATGCCCCAGGGAGGACTCGAACCTACACGGCGAGCATCCGCGCGCTCCGCAGCGAGGCGCTTTAGACCGCTCGGCTACTCCACCGCGGCTCACCTGTCTGAAGAAGTTCAAAAGCACATCGATTTTTGGGTTGCCCGAGAAGTTTTGTTGCTGGACTTTTTGGAGGATCCAACCATCACGCTGCTCGGTACTGCGCCACTCTGCGAAATTGAAACAGGTGATTCAGAAAAAGCGGCCTGGCCTTCTCAGATCTGACGTTCTGCTGTTGGATGACAATACGAGACCACACTCGGCGACGGCAACGCAAAACCATATTGCGACTCTTGGATGGGAGCGCCTACACCACATCCGCCATGCAGTCGTGATCTCACAATAAGTGACTTCCCTCTGTTTCCAGCTTTGAAGAAGTTTTTCGGCGGAAGGCGCTTTGGATGCAATACTGACGTCAAACAAGCCATTCAACCCTTCTTCCATATGTAACACCCTGACATTTTCCTGGACAGCTTTTTGAATCTTAAAAAGTGGTATGACAAATGACTCAATGTAACTTTTTTATTATTTATTTGACATGCTCCATTACAGATGTTCAGATGTCTGTAAATCTATCGGACCAAACTGCGTGGTCATCAGTCCGTAGCTTACAAACTACTTAAACCTAGGTAAACTAACCTAAGGACAAACACACACACCCATGCCCCAGGGAGGACTCGAACCTCCACGGCGAGCAACCGCGCGCTCCGCAGCGAGACGCTTTAGACCGCTCGGCTACTCCACCGCGGCCTGCTCCATTACAAAGTAATATTACATGTTTGATGGTTAAATGGACATTATGTGGAAATATAAAGATATGTCTTATCTTTAGTGTCTCATTCTACTTTCTTTTCCTTTCATACTCAACTCTGACCACAGTCGACAGGGGAAACTTGTTTTTCAACTCCCCCTCATAAATTTCCTATGAATATCAAATTTATATCTCTGGTCTTTCAGGAAAATGTTGAAATGTTTGAAAATCTATCGGACTCAACTGCTTGGTTATTAATCCGTTGCTTACAAAGTACTTAAACTAACGTAAACGAACGTAAGGACAACACTGACACCCATTACCGAGGAAGGACTCGAACCTCCGACGGCTGACGGCCGCACACACCGCAGCACGGCGCCCCAGTGCGCACAGCTAATCCGCAGCGGCGTCTTTCAGGATGTTATTTTTTTCTGAACACGAGTGAAGTTTCAAACAGGATGTCAAACGCATAAAAAAAAACAAGTCCACTGAAAAAGTATAACGTCACGGAGTGGTCATCCTGAACATGAAAGCCACTATTTCGCACGACCTGATCATAACGTAAAAAGGAATGAAACTACAGTTTTTATCGAGGATAATGATAGCTGGTCTTCTCAACTGTTATCGTGTTTCTGAGAAATGGTAACGGTAAATGCTGTGTCCGTTCACAGTGTGCTGTAATAAAGGAAGAATTGTTCAATGCCATTGTGTAGGGGCTCTATACAAGGGCCATCTTGTGTAAACACTTTTACACCGTTGTATTTTCATCGATATCTTAAACGAATTCTGGTTGTCACAGTTCTATTATGAAAATACATCGATATTATAACGAAGTCTCTGCGGAGCCGAACACTACGTGAAGTAGGTTTTCCTGAGCGAGTGAAAACGCGCATGAAGAGTTTGATCCGTTTAATTCTGACGTCTGCTAGGAACATAAACTCTTCAAATATAGTTAACCAGCCGGTAACAATGACAACTAGACTTAATAAAGATCATATAACCGGTAACAAGTCAATCATCAGAGGAGTTCGTCGAGGTGACACTATCTGTGTGGTACTGTTCACCGCTGCATTGGCGAATGTTTTCAAATTCCTAAATTGCCATAACACAAGAATAAAAATCAATGAGTCTTATTTGGACCGTCAGCGGTTTTTCGACTCTGTCATATATGAAGATTTATAATAACTGAAGAGGGTGAAAGAAAAAAAAATAGAAATTGCCACTGCAAAGACTCGCTCGACGTTGAACGCCAGAAAAACAAAAATTTTGCGTCCAGTTGAGAAATTACTCACAGCAGCAAACCTGCAGACAGAAACTGTTCATGGCTATGTAATACGTTACTCGCAAGCAGTGGAACAGCCAGGATTGTTTCGGAGGGGGGGGGGGGGGGGTTTAAATAAAGCCTATTGGTTTCATTAATCTACGACTTATTTTTACACTTTTTATAATTTAACCAATTATACTACGAAAACAACTGCACAAGAAATAAAATGAGTATTCTCGCATTAATTTGAAAGTGGAAGAGTAGCAACGTGGTGGAAATGGAGTGTGTATATAATCAGCTCGTAAAATAATTAAACAGCATCTATGTTACTAGCTAAAGAGAAAGGTTCAAATGTTTTTTAAGCTTATGGAACTTAACTTGCGGAGTCATCAGTCCCTAAACTTACGAACTTATACTAAAAACAGCACGAACATTCATGCCCCAAGGGGAGATTCGAACCCCCGACGGGGAACGGCCTCGTGCATCGGAGCATAGCACAAAGAGAAAGGTCTTTTCAGTTTAACATGAGACTCCGTGTCTAAAAATTGAACTAAAATAACCATATTGTTGTTCATAAGATTCCACTGACCTGTTAAGCAGCGGGTCGCCGCATATGAACAATCAGCTCGTAACTACAGCATAGCGGTAGCATCAAAGCTGGTCGCGCGGCATTAAAACCGTTCACAGTAATAGCAGCACACGTTTTCAGTGGGAGCCTCACGTTGGTGATCCACTGCCACGTTTACTTGTGCTTACTTTCGGATTTATTACGTGTGTACTACTTCAAATTTCCGGTGTCGACCTGTTTAAAAAAACTAAAAAATGAAAACAATAAAATATAATAAAATTAAAAAATCTTTGGGAAGTGTTGGTGGGTGGAGGGGGGGCGGAGGCCTTCAGCCCCATTAGCCCCTCCCCCCGTCCGTGGCTGCGCCATTGCTCGCAAAATTAAACTACGGAAAGCAACCAAAATGCAGAAATTCCTCCCAGAATAGGATTGAGCAGGGCAGCGTTCTGGAAACTGTGCATCATCCAGACCAACAAAAATGTCCTAAATAGTCCGAACGCTAAAAGTCATATATTACAGATCTGACTAAGGCAAGTTCTCGAAGACGATCGCGCATATGGAACGACAGCTGGTACGTGTCGGTCACAGGGATAGGATTCTGTCAAATATTACAAGGAGTCAAAGTAGCAGACACTCTAGTGAGAATTGTTAGATTGAAATGGCATGCACTACTGTGCTGGAATTGAATAAAGCTTTGGAGCTTATCGCAGCCTTTACGACGGTCGATCACGTGTGAGGACCGATCACGTGTGACGGTCGATCACGTGACACTCGACCACGTGTGACGGTCGATCACGTGTACACTCGATCACGTAACAGGACATCATTACATCAATTGAAGTCCTAGTATTGTTCACTAGTTGTTATGTGATCAGTAGTGCAAGACCCCAAAGAGATGGTTTGATGACGTGAAGCTGTGGCTCAAATACTTATACAACCAAAACTATTTTACATCATATGAGCCCCTAAAATTATTCACTGATAACCATGGTACCACTAGAGAGGCATTGGGAGCCGACCACGGTGGCCGAGGGGACTGAGGCGCTCCAGTCACGGTCTGCACGGCCACTACGGTCCGGGGTTCGAATCCCCTCTCGGGCATGGATATTTGTGCCGTCCTTAGTCTTAGCTAGATCATAAGTAGTTTGTAAGCTTAGGGACTGATGACCCCGTAGTTAAGTCCCATAAGTTCTACAAACATTTGAACATTTGAGGCAATGGGCAGCCGTTGACTTTAAGCTGGTTGCTGATTTACAATGGTAGCAGATAACAGTTGGCGCACAAACAAAGTCAATAGTAACATTTAGGTTGCGGCGGAGTGGCCGAACGCATTGAGGCGCTCCGATGCGCGAGGCCGTTCCCCGACGGGGGTTCGAATCCCCCCTCGGGCATGGATGTTTGTGCCGTCTTTAGTATAAGGTAATTCATAAGTTCTTTGTAAGTTTAGGAACTGATGACCCCGCAGTTAAGTCCCATAAGCTTTACAAACATTTGAATATTTTTAGTAACATTTAAGGGGGTTTACATCGAGCAAGTAATAAGTATAATAATAATAAAAATAACCCTGTCAGGATATTTAGTTTGAAAATACTGAAAGGCTGAGAAATCACATGAAGGCAGTGCAACAAAAGGTACAGTGTTTAATTTGTTTGCTGATGTGTTTCAGCAGTCTCATAAATCAACTGAAATCTATGCGTAGCAGAACAATAGATCGCCACTACTGAAATACAAATAAAAAGTCGAAGCTCAGTGACAAATTAGCAACATGTTCAGCACTTCCCAACTCCCAGTTATTAATAGACCGTGTCAATGTGTTACGGTTCTCTAAACGCCGCGCTACGCGACTGTGAGTCGCGATCCTAGAGACAAACCATTTTCGACTCAGGGTTAGTGCATATTCGTAGAGACATGACGAATGGGGGCAGGGGGAGGGATATTGCTAAAAGTGGCAACGGCCATGCGACTACAGCGGTTCCCACTATCACCAAAGTTGAGTCCTGACGACTTGGCTAGCAGTTGGGTGTGTTACCACCTAGCTTTGAAAGAGCTGTTGGCAAGTAGAGTAAAATCAGTCCATGTGACGAAGGCTGAGCAGTTCCCGGAACGATACTTTCACTTTGCTGCGGAGTGTGCATTGATGCGAAAACTCCTGGAAGATTAAAAAAGTGCCGCATCGGGATTCGAACCCGAGACCTTTGCCTTTCACTTACAAGTTTGGAAGGTAGGAGAGGAGGTAAGGGCGGAAGTAAAGCTGTGAGGACGAGTAATGTGGTGTAGCAGGGTACCTCAGTCAGCAGAGCTCTATCCCGCGGAAGGGAAAGATCGCACAGATCGAATCTCCGTGCTGTCGGGTGATACCGATGGGCATTCGGTGGCGTGTAAAGAGAGATATTCTAAAAACTACTTAGAGTCGTACATGAGGTCTCCGACGATTTTCGTTAAGACAATATGATAAAAGAATTTTGATAGGTCGCTGAGATTTTAATTAATGGAACTTCTTTATTACTAGTTTCAGGCGTTGCCAATCTGCAGATATTTTACATCGTTTACAACATAAAATGCTAAAACATCAGTCACGTTAGGATCACGTGTATTTTGTCTTACATTGGATTTAATACTGAAAAATCTGATGATGGGCCACTCCCGAAACTAGGAATGAAGATTCCGTTAATTACAAACTAAACTACCTCTCATATTCTCTTAACGACAGAGAAATGTTAGTGGATGAAGCTGGGGTAAAGCCCTCGCGTTGAACGGGAGTGAAATGTCCGTCAGTCCATCCTATTCTAGAGCGTCTGTGGGGAGCAATAACATTTGAGGACGATGAAAGGATGGCCGCATTCAACGAGGTCACAACCTTCTTTCCTAGCCTTTCCTCACTGAGCTAGAGCTCGGCTGAAAAAATGTTCAAATATCAGTAAAATTCTTCCGGGTATGAGACCGCGTCGTCATTTTATAAACTCCGCCGACGTTTCGGCCACTGTTGCAGGCGGCCTTCATCAGACCCTTTATCAGACACAGACCCTGATGAAGGCCGCCTGCAACATTGGCCGAAACGTCGGCGGAGTTTATCAAATGACGACGCGGTCTCATACCCGGAAGAATTTTACTGATAGTGACAGCAGCCGCGGAAGACTACGTTTGCAAATGTTCACATGTTTGTAAATCTATCGGGCCAAACTGCGTGTTCACCAGTCCGTAGCTTACAAACTACTTAAACTAACCTGAGGACAACACACACAACCATGCCCCAGGGAGGACTCGAACCTCCGACGGCAAGCAACCGCGCGCTCCGCAGCGAGGCGCCTAGGCCGCTCGGCTACTCCACCACGGCGGTCTCGGATGAGCACGTACGAAGGAAAGGCGTACTTCCTCGTTTCTGATAAACATTCTTGACACGCACCTTGATGTCACGGGAGATTCGGAGGAGGTTCGCGATGGAGTGGCTGACCGGTCTAAGGTTCCTTGTTGCGGAGCGCGCTGTTCTCGCCGTCAGAGGTTCGAGTCCTCCCTCAGGCATGAGGATGTGTGTGTGAGTGTGTGTGTGTGTGTGTGTGTGTGTGTGTGTGTGTGCTTTGTCCCTGACATAAGTAGTTTGAAATCCTACGGACTGTTAACAGAAGCAATCAAGTCCCCTACATTTATAAACATTTCATTTCTGGGGAGGGGAGGCGAAAGGGGGGGTGGGGGACGAAGCTTGACGTATCTCGCCGGGATGTCGCATGGCAAGAGAAGGAAACAAGCGGAGCCGCTGGAAAGCGTAGTAGCTGCTCCTGGTGGCCGACACGTCATCCAGTCCACACGCACGTATCTGCGGAACACAAAATTTCTCCGCGTAAATACACGGTGCACCTGCGGTCGCTCCAGCGCGCACTACAGCGTCGGTGCGCCGTCCACTTACTTGCAGCTGGTGGGATGTCGCCGGCGGCGGCGCCGGCCGTGCCTAGGAGGGGTGCGGTAGTGCACTGGCGCGCGGCCGCGGGGCCCGGCCTATATAGGCTGCAACAATCGCGGAGAAAGGTGCAGGAAGTGCGCCGCGGCTATCGCCGGCATCTCGGCGGCGGCGGCGGCGGCAGTCAGCCACCTAGCTAGCTAGCGCTGCCCCCTCCATCGCCGCATCGGCGCCGGGCCGACGGACTCGGAAGCACGCCGCCAACGCCTGCTCCGGGCGCTGCCGGAGGAGAATCACAACCGCGCAACGTTTCACATATATCCCAACCGAAACATCACTTGCCACCGAACCCGAAACCCCGTAACCGAATAATCGGCCCCTCTTTCACTTTCGGCCGAAACGGAAACCGTGACCGAAACTTGCGTAATTAACTTCAAATTTCTGTATGTTTACGTTGACCTCAAATCACTAGTTTTTGCATTTTTGGACCACTTTAGGTTACGGTAGTAACAATAAAAGTATGCCTTTGCGATCGTCTTTTGACAGCTCGAAATTTAAATGAAAGTAACGGCTTAACTATTCATCTGACACGAAAATTGAATAACCGATTTTGTAGAGGAGAAAATTCTCTACAACTTTGCTCTCTTAAGTTTTTTCATATCTCGTAGCGTTTCAAAGATATTTGCAAAAATAACGGCGATTTTGGGATGTATGTCTGTCCGTCTGTGTGTCTGTCCGTAACGTGTTCCCTGTTTTTAACACGAGCCGTCCAACCGATAAGCACCAAATTTTACATACATGGCCGCCAGAGACCAGAAACTCTCTTTTTCAAATTTTTCGGCCAAAAAATACGGTAGCAATACCAAAAAAAGGCCGTTTGTAATATAATTGTAATTACTAACGAACCGGTCATCTGACACGAAAATTGAATAACCTAATTGGTAGAGAAGAAAATTCTCTACAACTTAGCGCCTTCATGTTTTTTTTCCATATCTCGTATCGTTTGAGAGATATTTGCAAAAAAAAAAAAAAAAAAAAAAAAAAAAAAAAAACGGAGATTTGACACTCTCCATTGAATTAACGATAACCAGCCGTTCGGAGATGTCACGTGACATTCCTCGCCCAGAACTCTCTCTGGCATACGCTATCTTGCGTTGCGTATTTGATGATTTTCTTATTGTAACTTACACGTTATCATTCAAAGCAATGGCGCACTGAAGAATTAACACAAACACATCGTTCTTCGTACGATAAATGATAATCTAGTGTCTACAAATGCCATATTAACATCAGTTAACAACGGCCATCAATAGTATGAGATTAAAGTGCTATTCTTTAGATTGATAGCCGTAGCGTAGTGTGCAAGGGGTTGGACTATGACGCTAAAGATCTGTGGTTCAGAACCGGCACTATCTAAATTTTTTTTTTTCCTAAAAGGGTTTCGGACAATCTTATTAATTAATTTTTTATTATTTAGATTATTATCTTGGTCCAAAATGTTTGCAAAAACTTATAAAACTGCAAATCTAAAGTGGACCGTAAAACACGTCAGTGAGATTTTTTAATATCCTCTCCTTGTACTAAAGTTTCTTTAGTGTGTAGAATACGACATGGAAGGCGAACAGGTTTCGAAAAATCGACATTGTTTGTGGCTGCTGTACAACAATGAATTATTATTTAGTGGTTTGGGTGTGTTTTTGAGTATACGAACATCCATGTAAAATTCAATATTTCTCAGATATCCTGAAGTAAATGCAATATCAGTTTATTTTATATGTACCAATAATGGGACAATAGCATGTTACATAATCAGTACGTTCTTGAAATGCGTTGTTAGTGTATAAACGTCTTATATACAAAAATTACTGTGTGCATTCTTGAGATATGATTTATTTATATTGTATAAGATTTTCCCTCATCCACATTGTACGATTCCAAGAGGATGAAAACACACTACCATGGTCTTACATTTGAAGAAATTCTAGCGGAACTGCATAAGGAGGAAGTTTAGTAAATATTGTTAATGACTTAAAACTAGTGTTTATTCCTTTCAATGCAGTTAAAATATCAAATGAAGGAGATATTGACGAAAATTTGACAGTTTTCTTTCAGTTGTCACGCAAGATATATAATACCAATGTAAAAGAATTTTGCAAAAAATGGCTAAACAAGTTTTTGCAGGTAATGGGTTAAAGTACTTCCGAATTGGATTCTTTATTCCTCGTTGTGACATCAGAAAGAAAAACTAAAGGAAGTTACACAACAAGAAAACTGAACTAGCTACAGTGAAGTCTACATATTTCGAGTGTCGGAATTACAAATTTCTAATAAATACGAGCGTTATAAAACAAAACAACAAGTGCGGGTACATTCCATCTTCAAAGAAAAATAGCAAATGTTCAAAAGTTTGTGAAGCTTAAGGGACTTAACTACGGGGTCATCAGTCCCTAAGCTTACAAACTACTTATGAACTACCTTATACTAAAGACGACACAAACATCCATGCTCGAGGGGGGATTCGAACTCCCTACAGGGGACGGTCGCGCGCACCGCAAGACGGCGCTCCAGCACGCGCGGCTAATCCGCCGCGGCAAGAAAAAACCACTCCACCATTGTAATACGAAGTAAATAGTGAAAAGACTTTAAAACCTTTAGGCGGCCAATCTAAATGACCATTTAAAAACCTTGATTATAAAAAAAAGTTCATTTTTTTACGTGTATAATTTTCAAGGTCGATTTTTTTTCTTTCTTTTTTTTCCACATGCAAATTTCGATAGTTCGATGTGGTCCCGGTCCGGTTAATCTCGAATTGTCGAGAGTACTGTATATCTGCCACAAATTCGACATTCCTGCCTACCTTCTTGTAGGAAGATATTGTTTAGGTACACACCAGACATACCAAATAGATACTATGGAATGTCAGAGTCTCAACACTACTACCACAAAACAAAATACACCGAAAGTAATCACTTGTTTGCTTCCATAAGTAACCTTTATGACGTCCTTAGTATTAACTAGTTTATAAGTAGTTTGTAAGTTTAGGGACTGATGACCCCGTAGTTAAGTCCCATAGACTCTACAAACATTTGATTTTTTTTATTTTCTTCTTGACAGCGCTAACTTTATGTTGCCATTTTCATTTATGTTTTTTGCAATCGACCGACAACTATTCATACCTCTTTTCTGGAATTACTGAATACATAGAAGCTTCAATCAGTGCCGCTGAAAGTATTTTGAAACATAAAGTTACCGTTCCGACTAACAGTATGATTGTTGTCAGTTAAATTTACGCAAACTGAACAGAAAAATGTGTCTACCACATGATCACTGTTTCCTAATCCCTATTAAAACAAAAGCTACCCGCTTTCATTATGTACAATACTGATTAAGTTAAATTGTTACGAACATCTAATATATAATGCAGAGTGTCCGTATATTTGTACGTGTTGCATACAAATCTACAGTTTTGTTCCAATCTTTATGAAATTTTGTACACGTAAGCTTCAATCCATGAGGACGGTCGCCGTAAGTTTAAGAATCACATACGATATATAGTTCACGAGATATGACATTATAAACAATGAAATGTGTCTAAAACTGCTGCATTTAGCGACAATGATGCTCAATTTTTCCTAAACCACTGGACCGATATCAACCAAATTTAGTACACATATTCCTTACGTGAGATAACAATTGCTGTACGAGTACGAACCACATACGACACATGGTTCAGGAGATATACCGTCATAAACAATAGGAATCGCAGAAAACTGTCACATAATGCGGCGAGACTTTATAAATACGCTATATGAGAATGAGAGTACTTAACGACTTGCAACAAACTTTAAACATAATTTCAAACCTTTAATAATTCTTTTCTCGCTGATACCCATAGCAAAATGATGAAAGCTAAAAACGTTTCTCGCTTACTACTTTTCCGCTGTTTATGGAGTAAACTACGGCATTCGGTATGACGTTACAATTTATAATTTGTACACTACAAATTGTAGCCGCAGGAAATTTTACAGACACTATACACACATATAGTTGAATGTACGATCTAAATTGCATCACAGTACGACACATAATTCATGAGATATGAGCATATAAATAGTAACGTTCCGCTGTTCATGGACTAAAACTACAGCATTCGGATGACGTTACAATTTATAATTCATACACTACAAACTGTAGCCGCAGGAAGTTTTATAGATAGTCTACACGCATATACTTGAGTGTACCTTCTAAATTGTATGATAATCCGAGACGTAGTTCACGAGATATGAGCACATAAACAATAACGTTCATGGAAAACCGCCCCATAACGCACCACGTTTTAATGTATTACTTCTTTACTACTAATTGTATTCCCAAGAGATTTTACATACAGCCCTTATACAAATGAATATACACCCGAAAAATGGCAGGAATAAATAAATAAATAACCGGGCAACGCAGGGTTTACATCTAGTAGTATATAACTGTAAGTCACGATTGCTTTGTGTAGTGCTTAACAACAAAATACCCACAATTTGTATGCGGGAGGAGAGACTCCTAGCAATTAAACGGCGCATTGACAACAAAGGGAAAGCGTTATTATTGACTGAATCTAACCAGTACGCGACCGGACTTCAATTGTTTGTAATCCTATGGGACCAAACTACGATGGTCATCAGTCCCTAGTCTTACAAAATACTTAAACCAAGTTAAACTAACCTAAGGACAACACACACATCCATGCCCGAGGGAGGATTCGAACCTTCGACGCGGGTGACCGCGCGATCGGTAACGTTGCGCTCCAGACCACTCGACTACTCCCGCGCGGCGATCGGACTTCATCAGTAAGTTCAAGAAAGCTTCTTTTCGCCAAGCAGAAGATTCGGCTATTTTCTGGTCGAAACCGAAACTGCGGCCGAAACCGACCCCGGTCTTTAGTTTTACATGTTTCACTGACCACGTGGCCCATGTCACTGCAGCTGTCCACTGCTGTCAGCGCTTTCGCAGTGACTGTACTACTTTCGTGAAATACTAAACACAGCTCCCGTCATAGACTTAACCAGAATATGATTTCGTGAGGGGTTTTCAATGAATGGACATTTTAATAACGTTTACTCTTAAACCCTGGAGTATTACACGCACTTTTATTGAGAACGAACTTTTAGAATGTTTACAACTCTTTATTTCAGAGTGATATAACAAACACTTAAGTCATATTTATTTATTTATTTTTCGTATGGCTTATATGCAGCGTTAACATAAAAACAGATAATACTTTTACAGGTTAGAGGTCATAATATATACTCAACAAATACAAAAAACTATCTAGATTTTAATATCTAAGTTCCTAATCCAGGTCAGCGCTGCAGGGTCAGCTCTCATGAAATCACTCCAGGTCCCTTGGAAGGCTCTCAAACGGCACTCTTCTCTAATAAGCCTGATTGTCTGTTTCAAGGCTCCACAGTCACATCCTGACGATTCCACACAACCCCATTTATGCAGTGCGGCAGCACAGCGATTGTGTCCCGTACGAATTCTGTTTAATTTCACCAAGAGGTTCCTTTCTAGTTCCGCGCCGTTGTAGTAGTAAAACCATTTACGTATCTCGGGATTTTCAATGGTTTGACATTTCTGCTCCCACAAATCTCTTATTTTTATGTTGTCTGATGCTAGCTGTTCAGATTTCCTCAATGATGGCTTTCTTGAGCAGAGTCTGTTTCGACGCAGAGACGGTATATCATCATGAATAGGCAGAAAAAAAATTACAGACAAGAAGCACACACTTTTCTCTGATAGTCCAAACAAATAAATTTCTTTGAAATAGCACGTTAAAGTCTGAATTTTCGATCTTACGTTCTTGGACGGAAACGCACCGTCCTGTTGTGGATTCTAGATTCTCTTACCGAGCGAGATGGCGCAGTGGTAACACACTGGTCCCGCATTCGGAAGGAAGGTGGTTCAAATCCACCTCCGGCCATCCAGATTTAGGTTTTCCGTGATTTCCCTAATGACCACGCTGTCGACGGAGAATTAAACACTAATCTTCCTTCCTGCCTCTTTTTTTTTTTTTTTTTTTTTTTTTTTTTTTTTTTTTTTTTAGATTTCCTTGGGGTTATTCTTCCTTTGGCAGATGCAAAATACGGCTGATGGTTTGTCGGAGTTCTCTTCTTGGTTTCAAATTTAAATGTTTGTACACCTATTGGAACAAACTGCTACGGTGATCAGTTTCTGGACCTACAGACTTTCTTTAACTCACACTGAGGACGGCGTGCACACAACCATGCCCGAAAGGGGATTCGAATCTCCTTCGGGAACGACAGCCCAGTTAGTAGCATGACGCCTTCGACTTTCTTAAATACCCCCTTTGTCGCAGTATGTGTGGTCACATCATATCGGAGCCGTGGCGTCGCCACTTCCTTCCACCTTTGAGGTTGGTGCGCCTGAATCCTTGTCTGCTGTTGTGATAACCTCTCTGCCTCGCGGCCCCATGCGAGGGTTGTGCTGGGAGGACCGTAGGCCATGTGGTGGAACAGGCCCGCTTAGCGGCGCGCGAGTTAAAGAGGTCTTCAAATTTTTGTAAGTCCATAGGACTTAACTGTTCGGTTATTAGTCCCTAGCTTATAAATTACTTAAAGCAAATTAAACTAACGAAAGGACAACACATACATCCTTGCCCGAGGGAGGACTCTAACCTCCGACGGCAAACGGCCGCGCGCACCGTAGCACGGCACATCAGTGTGCACGGCTATTCCGCCGCGGCAGCGGACGAGTTATTGACATCGTCCACGTCCAGCTGACAGTCTTGATCTAGGCCTTTTCTGCGAGCCGGCGCTTGTGGCTTGCAGTACAGCGATACCTCCCTGTCAGACGTTTCCTTGTGTGGTACAATGTACACTTCTGCGGCGGTGTACACCGTTACCGTGCTAGATTTGTGACGTCGGCAAGTCTGAAGTGCGCGCCACGTAATTTCGCCACGCGCCTCCATGCAAGCACGGCGCGGCGTTCTTACGACGTCAGCCACGAGCGCCCTCTGCTGCAACCCCGCTCGCGGCCACCACTAAACTGTATCGGCCACTTGCCAATAGGACAGGCACTAGATAAGACTAAGGCCTATACTTCAGATAAACTTTGTATCTGCAGTCCACTACTCCGATGCCATCCAAGTTAAGTATTGTACTATTACTATGAAATATATATCTTGTTCTAATCTAGCTTAGTGTTTCTAGTTTCTGCTGTCCCACTGGCTGGTCACCTCAGACTCTGTACCCGCAACACGCGTGCATCCCATTTCCCTGTGTCGGTCTCTTTCAACTCGGCTACCGACACCTACGACAGCCGCCGGCGACGAGACACAAAAGATTTGCTTACGGGGAAACTTAAGTACTGTGAACGTTGACTTTAGTGTGCTTACTTTTGGTCTGCATGACAAGTGTCAGTTCTTCAATATTATGGTATAGCAGGCAAACTTCTGCAGGCTTTACGTAGACTGTCAGGCAGCAGTTAGAGTAGATGACAAATTAAGCTCATGGTTCAGCGTAGTTTCAGGGGTAAGACAAGGCTGTAACCTGTCACCACTGTTGTTCATACTATACATGGATCATATGCTGAAAACAGTAGACTGGCAGGGCAGGATTAAAATAGGTGAAAACAAAATAAGCAGTCTCGGATATGCGGAGGACTTAGTTGCAATGGCCGATTCGATTGAAAGGTTACAAACTAATATTTCAGAGCTCTTTCAGAGGTGCAAGGATTATTATATGAAGATCAGCATTTCCAAAACGAAATTAATTTACGTGGGAAAGAGATTTAAACAGATTGAGTACCAAATAGGAGGAACAAAGTTAGAACAGGTAGACAGTTTCAAGTACCTGGGATGTATTTTCTCACAGGATGGCAACATAGAGAAAGAACTGGAATCGAGGTGCAGCAAAGCTAATGCAGTGAGTGCTCAGCTAAGATCTACTCTCTTCTGCAAGAAGGAAGTAAGTACCAAGACTAAGTTATCAGTGCACCGCTCTATCTTTCGACCAACTTTGTTGTATGGGAGTGAAAGTTGGGTGGATACAGGTTACCTTATTCATAAGATAGAGGTTACAGATATGAAAGTAGCAAGAATGATTGCAGGTATGGGAACAATGGCAGGAGGGTGTCCATAATGAGGAATGAACACCATAGATGAAGCAGTTAGAGCCAACAGACTGAGATGGTGGGGTCATGTTACACGCATGGGAGAAGCAAGGTTACCTAAGAGACTCATGAGCACGTTAGTGGATGGTAAGAGGAGTCGAGGTAGACCAAGAAGAAAGTACTTAGATTCGCTGCATAATGAGTTTGAAGTGAAAAGCATAACATCAGACGAGGCTTCAATGTTACCATTGAATAGGGGATCATGGAGGAATTTTATTAGAGATACTATGCTCCAGACTGAACGTTGAAAGGCATAATCAGTCTTTAATGATGATGATGATGATGATGATGATGATAATGACAAGTGAACTTGCTAGTTCCTCTCCTGCATGGTCTTTCTTCGGTCAAAATCGCCAAGCGTCTGCTTGTTCTAGTTTTCCGCGAACGCCGCTGTATTGACTGTAATTCATGCTAATAACTTGTGGGGCCCTTCCCATTTTATAACCCTGCCGGCCGGCGTGCATTTAATGCTTGCTTGGTTCAACAAATGAAAAGAAAACAATGTTTTAATATTAGTATATTTGCTCGGTACTAGCAAGGTTTATCTGGCTAGCATTCTAAACTTGTGTCGAATTAAAAAGAAGAAATGCCTACCTACTGGTCTACTAGCCAAGTTGCACACTCACTTGTAATCATTTTCTGCCTTGGGGTAAAGTCAAATATTAGATGTAATCTGTGCTGTATCGTAATAGTTGTGTTGTATGAGGTTGTGGTCTGAAAGTTTTTTATTTATTTTTATTTTTTATTTATTTATTATTAGAAATTTTTATGCATATATCTTGTAGGATTGATATATTTGTATATTTACTTATTTGTGATATTGTGGACGATGTGTATTAAAGAAAACTATATCTGTTAAGTCTGTTAGGTGTAACTAATTAAAAGATTAGTAGAGAATTGTGCGCCGGCCGCCGTGGCCGAGGGGACTGAGGCGATCCAGTCACGGTCTGCACGGCCACTACGGTCAGGGGTTCGAATCCCCCCTCGGGCATGGATATTTGTGCCGTCCTTAGGATTAGCTAGTTCATAAGTAGTTTGTAAGTTTAGGGACTGATGACCCTGTAGTTAAGTCCCATAAGCTATACAAACATTTGAACATTTTTTAAGAGAATTGTGCGTGATTCCGAATCCCCTCAAACCTATTTTCCCCCTTTCCTTGTACTTTGCAAATACCTAACAGTGCAAACCAGTAACAGTTCATGAACAATGGAGATGTTCATTTATTCAGATATTTTTCAGAAACAACAATTGTGTTTCAGAGAAAGCTCATACACCTAACGACGCCGCACTGGAGTAGCCGAGCGGTCTGGAGCGCCGCGTTACGAATCGCTCGGCTTTCCGCGTCGGAGATTCGAATCCTCCCTCGGGTATGGATGTTTGTATCGTCTTTAGTATAAGTTAGTTCATAAGTAGTTTGTAAGTTTAGGGACTGATGACCCCGCAGCTAACTCCCATAATCTTTACAAGCATTTGAACCTAATGACTCGATAATACGACTTTTTTCTCACTCTCATTACTCTTCCAGGAATAATGTCTGTGGGTCATGTCGTTATATACAGCTCAACTCCAGATTGTGTATACAACCTATTCAACATCCAACAAGGGGAGAGCAATACTGAAGGTCACAGCTTTCTCTGTACAGGGCTTTGAGTCAGCTGCGGCCACTAGCGGTGAAACTGCCAACAGATTAGCGGTCGTTAAACCGATCCCTGTTCCCTCGTACGTGCAGCATGCGTGCCCACCGCCCATTAGGTCTAAAGACTCTCTGAGGCCCTGTATCGGCCGTCGGAGCTGCGACCCGTCGATCCAGTTGCCGATAATGCGTCATTATCTGACGCTGCAGCCGGTGTAACGACGTTATATTGTTTTGCCTTTGTTTTTTATGTGTACTGATTCCAGTTCCCCTTTTGCCGCGATAGAATCAGTACCATCACGTTTCCTCTGTGAGCGGTGACGGTAAATCATTCTAGTGCAAACATCGTTTGGAAATAGCGGTTAGTTTTATTCAATAGGAGGTGAGGTTGGGAATATAGACGGTTCGATTAGTAAATGTTATGTACGTAAACCAATTATTTTCCTGTCTTAACAGCGCGAAATTAAATGTAGTTTCTTGAGTGTACTACAGCGATATTCACTATGTACCGGAGCAGAACCTGTACTTACGCAGCGTTTTCCAATGTCGGATGAGATTTACACATAAACGAAAGAAAAGGAAAAGCCAAGCATCTGTAGACCCATCTTAACAGTCTATAACTGGTTGTCCTTCGTATGACGACCTCCGATAAAGACCGACGGAAGTATAATTATCGTTCAAACACATTAATTATATGTTCGTCCCGAAGAAAGATGGAAGCGACTTGTAGTGTAAGAGAAGCGTAGATGATACGCAGTTTATACATCTAAGTGACACGGCTATTATTTGTTTATTTTCGAAAGCGCCAGAGATATGCTTACTCTGTAACCAAGAAGTGTTCAAAGATAACAAAATTTCTGTCACTGTCAATTTACGTCGAAATGTCAAATTTCTGTTCAGGTAAAAATTCCTTCACGGTACAAAATAAGCACTTTATTATTATTTTTTTATTTTTTTATTTTTATTTATTTATTTATTTATTTATTTATTTATTTATTATTATTATTATTATTATTATTATTATTTTTTTTTTTTTTTTTTTTTTTTTTTGTTCTTTGAATCTGTAACATTACTGCTTCATCTTTGATTCCATGAAATATAACTGAACATGAGGAAGGTGCTGGTTGACAAACAGAATTGATAGACATTCAAAATGAAATTTGTGTGGTTATTTTCTGAATAAAGTTTGTAAATAGCTGAATGCTGTCTGTACATCGTTAACACACATACTGATATTTCTTCATATTCGCCGGCCGCGGTGGCCGAGGAGACTGAGGCGCTCCAGTCATGGTCTGCACGGCCACTACGGTCGTAGTTAAGTCCCATAAGCTTAACAAACATTAGAAACATTTCTTCATATTAGCAAATGTTTGTAAATCTATGGAACGTCTTTGGTTATTAGTCCCAAGGCTTACAAACTACTTAAAGTAAACTAACCTAAGGACAACACACACACACCCATGCCCTAGGGAGGACTCGACCCACCAACGGCGAGTAGCCGCGCTCTCTGCAGCAAGGCGCCTTAGATCCTCGGACACTGCACTGAAGTCCGAGATTACTTTGCCAGGATGCTGTCAATAACATAAAAATTGAAATTAAAGTTCATACAACTTACAGACCCTGTAAATACAGCTTTCTCTCATTAAATTATTAACTTTACGTTACTAAAACTGTTCATGAACCATAAATTACAATATTTTCCCAAGATAGCTGCCAAAAATACTATGATTCCTAAATTAAGAAAAAACACAGAAATTTTTTACTGAAATAAATCAATCAAGGGAGCTAATTTGCAGCGGCCGAGCGGCCGAGCGCATTGAGGCGCTATGCTACAATGCACGAGACCGTTCCCCGCCGGGGGTTCGAATCGCCGTCTTTAGTATAAGGCAGTTCATAAGTAGTTTGTAAGTTTAGGGACTGATGACCCCGCTGTTAAGTCCCTTAAGCTCTACAAACATTTGAATTCGGAGCTAACTTACAAATGAATTATATATCCCAAATTGATAAATATCACAACTGCTGTTACGCGACTGCAACAGGAAAAATTACGAAATGACAATGGCGCAGTTGTTACACTCCTCCATACACCGTGAGGCTCGTTGCGGAATATAGCTATAGATGTAGATGAGTTGGACCTGGTCACCTGAAATGGTCACATAATCAAATGACCAAATGTCTGTAAATCTAAGGGACTTTAATGCTGTCGTTATCAGTCCCTAGGCTTACAAACTGCTTCAACTTATGCTAAGGACAACACACATACCCATGCCTGAGGGAGGACTCGAACCTCTGACGGCGAACAACCGCGCGCTGAGCAGCAATGCGCCTTAGAGCGCTCGACTGGTCACGTAATGTTGTTGAAGGAAATATTACGTTTAACTATTCGCGGACTTATTAATCGACGATTATGGGTAAGTGCGGCCCGCCTCTACTTCACTATAATAGTAGCCCTTGCCTGCCAAAAGGTTGCCGACCGCTGCTCTAATCGAATCTTAGTCCCGTGATACCTATAATGAATATACCCCAGGGGCACAATAAAGATTGCCCGGTCTCGTTTGCCAAGTATACGAAAAAGAGAAACAGTTCTGCACTTGTACTAATTATGTGATTACGCGGCAAAGATACAGGTTATTACTGACAGAACTATTACTGCGCCTATTCTTGTTTGCTATTGATGTGGTCTTCAAAGACTGGTTTGATGCAACTCTCCTGTCCTGTGCAAGTCTCTTCACCTGTGAATAAGAACGCCAAACTACATCTTTTGAACCTACCTAACGTACTCATCTCTTGGTCTCCCACTACGATTTTCACCCCACAAACTTCCCTCGTTGATGTCGCACATACTGTCGTAACAATCGATCCTTTCTCGTAGTCAACCTATCCTTGTACAAAAATAAAACAAAAAAGAATTATCCAGAAGTATTACTGAATCAACAGACTTTAGCTATCTTAAAACGGGTATGTTGTTTGGTGGGATATAGGTAAGGCTGTTCTATTGATTGAAGAAACAGAGCAATAGTGAGCCAGCTAAAATAGGTCTGTTTCAAAAGCTAGTCATTCAAAACTAATCTGGTGTTAAATGCAGCATTAATAATTGACATCAGCTGGTAGTTAACAGTCACAATAACTAACTTTCCAATCAAGCTGATTAAAGATTAGATGAACACATTTTTTTATTCTTTAACACTATAATTCTGTTTAGTTATGGCCCTAATACTAATACCTGCACAATTAATTTGGAAGCAGTGGGTTTAGACTGATTGAAAGCGCAACGGATATTTTGAACACAGCAAGAACAATACGTAGTCTGCATAAGGCTGAGTTCCCATTGACGAGACCAGTCGCACGCGACTGATCGCGCGCGACTTTTTACGCGCGTCTTTTTACGCGCGTCTTTTTGCATACGACTACACGCGACAAGAAACCCCTTTAGTTTAGAAATTGATGCTGAAGAGGTAACCATTCTGTTATTCCATTTTCTTTTTTAAGGGATCAAAAATAAGGAATGAATACCAATTTACACCAGAGCATATGTCCAGAAGAAAACCTCGACGTTATTTTAAGGTATGTAGCTACTGTTAGTTTCGTTACACTGCTGAAAAGAAGATTTTTCTATTATAGGCTTGTCGTGCTCGACGATAATTTACTTTCGGGAAATGGAATAAATGGCAAATTTTGCATCGTCCACTAGATGTAAAAATTGATTTTGCAATTGATATTGCCAAGACTTGTGTTTTACACAATTTCATTCGTATCACAGATGGCATTAGAGACGATGACAGACTACACTATTTTCAAACAACATTTGAAACGCCACAAAATCACACTAGTAATGCAAGCTGTCCTGCATCTTACCGAGATTTCTTTGCTACAGATTTTAATAATGAAGCCCAGATTTCATGGAAAGACAAATATATGTAACTATGTTAAATTTAGAAATCCATGTACATAAAAGTGTGAAAATACATACGTTTTTATACCCACAAAGTGCTTGTTTTTCCTCGACATTGAAGAACAGCAAAATCTTCGCAGACTGATTCATATATGAATGATACAAAATCGTATAAAGACAGTACTATGTCTGTGAAAATCAGATTTCAAAATTATTCTATCAGCTCGTACAAAAGCAGCTAACCAAAACACGTCCGATCAATACCAGAGCTACACACCGACTCTCTCTGTTCGGCTACTACTCACATACATAGTCTTTGACAGAGATGTTACACAACAGAGTAAACCATAGACGTAGTTACTCAAAGAAGTTCATATAACATTTTACATCCAAATATCGATACAAGACAGGCGAAACAGTATTATTGAATTTGTACAGACATGTTTCAATCTCAACTCCTTAAAATTGTCGTACCTAATTGACCCGATCATCTTTTGAGTTTTACAGCGCATTAAATGTATCGCTCAGCATTTTTTAGTCTCCTTGACTGTTTATGTATTATTCTTATATGCTGGGAATATATTGAGTATTAACAAGTGGCTTTACTACCAATAATTATGTCACGTGATCTTTGCACAGAACACTGTCTTCGAAATAAATTTGGCTGTGATACCTCCGATCCTTCTTGGTGATGCCTAACTAACTTGATACAATCTTACGTTTGGGGTATAAAATCCGTATTGTGCAATCCGGTAGATGTCATGGACTCTGTGAAGTTTCTTATTCAAGTAGATCCTATACGAAATTGACATTAATAGTAGGAAAATCATCGATATGTTCAAATGTTTGTAAACCTATCGGACCAAACGACTATGGTAATCAGTCCCTAGAATAAAGAACTAATCAACTGACCTACACGAAGGACACACACACACACACACACACACACACACACACACACACACACACACCCATGCGCAAGGGAGGACTCGAACCTCCTACGGGAGAGCCCCCCCCCCCTCCCCACTCCGTAGCCTTAGAACACGCGTCTATTCTCGTGTGGCATATAATTATTCTAACACATCAACGTGTCTAACAAACTCGCTGAGAAAATAAGGAGATTTTTCACTTCCCAGTTGCCTTTAACTTCCTCTTGATATAGCAAAAGCCATTTGCACAGTAAAACCACTAAAATACAGAAACGGTAAATGTGTGACTCATATAAATGCTGCAAGATTTTCGAATGGCGAAAGTGTGTAGTGTCGTTAATAGAAGTCGCTCGGCGGAGAGGAAGCTGACGAGGAAAGAACAAGCTGAGTACATTTACATACAACGTCCACAGCCGCCTACGAAATGAGAGAGGTATTCTGATTGGATACCATGCGAAGAGGTATTCTGAAGAGGGGAACGAGTTCCTAAGAGACTCAAAGCCAACATCTTATTCCAGACGGAGAGTCGTTAACAAATGATAACGCCTTTATTAATTATCCCATACGTCTTCGCGTGCACGTGAGCAGCTGTATCTGCTGTTACTGGTTAGCCAAATAGCCCGAGGAATACGTAGGTCGCTGTTTCGGACACGAATATTAATGAGACAGTGACAGCTCTGAATAGATACACCCAGTCATTCCATTTCTTCGTCCATGTTTACTAACGACCAATTAGCATGCGAAACAATGGAAGACACTAACACCGACTGTATCATTAATGTTTATCACGTTTATTCAATTCAGCTCTTCTTCTGTGAAAGTTGGTGTCGTAAAGTTATATCTAACCTGCCAGTGATGAGCTGTCAAAATGTTCCCAACCCCTGATGTCTGATCGATAGGAGATATTCCCTACTTCTAATAGGCATGTTTTCGAATAGCCCCGAAACGAATTGCATTATCGGCATACTGCCACCCTCCTCTATCCCCCATAGGTCTTAATAGCGCGTCTGTTGTGGGAAGAATGTAGAACGTAGTGTTTTGCTGAAGTTTAGAGCATAATGCCGTAATTACTAATTAGCGTCTTCAAACTAAATACTTAACAAAGGCTGACCGCGGTGGCCGAGGGGACTGAGGCGCTCCAGTCACGGTCTGCACGGCCACTACGGTCGGGGGTTCGAATCCCCCCTCGGGCATGGATATTTGTGCCGTCCTTAGTCTTAGTTAGTTCATAAGTAGTTTGTAAGTTTAGGGACTGATGACCCCGTAGTTAAGTCACATAAGCTGAAAAAAATTAACGAAGACTAGAAGAGTGGAGCATTATTTGCGTGGAAGAAGATTGTTCATAAAGCGTTCCCCATTTCTGGAGGGCCATAAGGATTTTTTTATTGAGGGCCCATTATCAACCCGCACAGTACCAATGGAGAGGGGCGGGCTACTTCATATCCCCTACCAAAATTTGTGAAGGAATTTCTTGTTTCTCATGGAGTCTTCCAGACTTCTTTCAAATTTTTCAGTTATATTTAACCTAAAAATTTCAGAAATATGCTGAAGTAAAACAGTGCTCAGGAGCGAAAAAGTCTGAATTATTTAATACTCATTTCGGCTATATAATAGCCATCATCAGTGCATGCATCGTCAAGTACGGTTCCATTTGCTCTAATGGTACACGTTCAGCGTTACATCTATGAGTTTTAAAAATGTTTAGAACGACTCCTATGTGGACCACATCATGTACTTTGTGAACAATTACTTAGAGGCGCACGGAATGGCCGCGTTGTCTACTACGTCATGCTCTGGGTTGGGACATGTCCGAAAGAACAGACGTAAATTTTGATCCAGCAGTTATTATCTATTCATATTGTCGGAATGTATGACGTTAACTGTGAATGGGATAAGTTGGAAATGTGTGCCTAGTCAGAACTGGAATCCGGGTTTGATAGGCAGTTACGCTGACCCTTACACAGCGATCAGCTCACCTGCGTGGAATTACTGAAGTACGCCTCCTGTCAGATATAAATTTTTATCTCTGCCCCTGCCCACTAGAATTCAATCTCGTAGTTATTGAAAACTAATTCCCGTAAGAGTAAGGGCCTAGAAGCAGTTATTATCTATTCATATTCACGGAATGTAGGAGGGTAGAAATGGGCAGGGTAGAGTTGACAATTTGTATCTGAAGGAAGCGTCCTTCATTCCGTGCCCCCAGAGGTATAGGGGTAAGCGGAATTGTCTAGAAAGCAGGAGACCCGGGTTTGAATCCTGGCTAGGTACATATTTTCAACTTTACCCATTCGCAGTTAATGTCATACATTCCGTCAATAAGTATTTATTCGTAAGGAGTTGGCCCACTATTCGCTTTGAGAACAGCTGCAGCTCTTCGAGAAACAGATTCGTAAAGTGTATTTATAGTTTCCAACAGAATGTTATTCACTTTTGTACCAAAACATCCTCATGTTACTTCAGTGATGTTCGAGCTACAACTGTGGACCACGCACACTGTAACGTTTCAATTATGTTGAGTCATAACTATTTTTCTGTTCAGGGAATATGTTTATATTTTTCACATTTCTTTCAAAGGAAGCATGAAACTTTTTGGTTCTTTGTATGGGTGCAGTATCATTTTGGAATATGTTAGTCTTAGTCAGCGGTTTGTTCCCGTCGATGGTAAGATATTCATTCACTGTTATCGCTCCAGTAAGAGTAATCGTAGACACTGTTGAATACGACACATTCCTCATGACACATCGTTAGCCTCTTTTGGAGTTTTCGTTGTATAAACCAGTTTGTTCGCAGGAAGCAATGTAAGCGATGATTCATCGCATCATACCACGTACTTCCAGTCACGAGGTGTCCAGATTTTATTATCGTTGCACTACTTTCGATTTACATTGGCCCTCGTTATTAGGTGATCTCTTCCATGACTGTTCAGCTTCAGCCGTACTGTTT
This sequence comes from Locusta migratoria, assembly GCA_026315105.1. Lineage (NCBI taxonomy): Eukaryota > Metazoa > Arthropoda > Insecta > Orthoptera > Acrididae > Locusta > Locusta migratoria. The sequence goes on along the minus strand of CM048746.1, from coordinate 52,760,723 downwards.
TTTTTTTTTTTTTTTTTTTTTTTCCGAAACAGTATTACTCGATTGAGTGTCAAGTTTTTGCAGTCGCCTTCGCCGTAGTACTTTCATGTTGTCCGACCACAGTCATTCTTGAAATTGGTCATTCTTTCTCAGTTCATTTCGGGTTAAGTCCACTATACTCGGGCCGCTGAAACTTTGCACTTGACGTTTACAAATAACAAGTGAAGAGCAAGAAGCGTGAGGCGCTAGTCGCTAGGAACGAACCAATCACAGCGCCGTAAACACTTCCGATGGTTACGTGCCGGCGCTAGTCGCTAGGAACGAACCAATCACAGCGCCGTAAACACTTCCGATGGTCACGTTGCCGGCTTTGTTCAGTGCTACCGTAAACATCGTTGTGTATACCGCGTGTTTACGTTGTGTGTGCTTTTTTCGCTGCGATTTGTGTTTGCTGTGAGTGGTTTAACTCGAATTTCAGTGTTCACCTAATTGGATAATGTCACCGAAAAGATGTTTGTCTAGTGACAATCCTCTGCGTCGAGGTGTGCCGCTTAACAGCCAGGCACTAGAATTGCTGCGACGAACTCGTGACTTTTACGAGCAGGAGAAGACGTTTGTGAATGTTCATGGACGGCCATCCATTCCTGCGGATAAAGTTGTTCAACGAACAGCCAAAACTCTTGGACTTAGTGCAAGAACAGTGGTGAGTAAGGGAGTGTTGTTGCAAAACTTGCATGATGCAGATAAGAACATCGACAATCCCGAGCTGTCTGCATCACAGGACATATTTTTAAGGACACCAGGAAAGAAGAAGAAGAAGCCTCGCCCTGTAACGCAGATGGATAATTTCCAGACAGATGCTATACGTAGGCATATTTATGCATACTACAGCAGGAAGGAATACCCTACTGTAGCAAAGTTGTTAATTTCACTTAAAGAAAGCGAACGTTTCATGGGTGGAAAAACGTCACTTAAAGTTGTCCTTAAAATTATCGGTTTCCGATACAAAAAAAACTAGATGGACGCAAAGTACTGTTAGAAAAGGCGCATATTGTTACGGCTCGAAGCCTTTTCTTGCATAAAATAGTGGCAAAAGATATTCATTCCGTAGTATGGCTTGACGAGACATGGGTTAATGCCGGGGAAGCCGTGAAGAAATGCTGGTCGGATGACACTCCTAGCAGTAGTGGTCATCAGCCGACGGGAAGAGGGGCTAGATTAATTGTGGTCCATGCAGGCTCATCTAGTGGTTTTGTCCCTAATGCACTTCTTGTTTTCCGATCGAAAAAGACGGGCGATTATCATGAAGACATGGACCACACACGATTTGTTGAGTGGTTCAGGAACGTCTTAAAAGAGTTTACAGTCCCTACCACGATGGTAATGGACAATGCTCCGTATCATTCAGTGATATTGAACAAGGCCCCAACTTCAAACGATCGGAAAGAAGTTATAGTGCAGTGGCTACAACAAAGAAATATTGATGCAGATATGACAGTGACAAAACTTCTTTTATATTCGCTCGTAAAACAAAATAAGCCTGATACACCCACGTATGTCGTTGACGAAATAGCAAAGCCGCGGTGGAGTAGCCGAGCGGTCTAAAGCGTCTCGCTGCGGAGCGCGCGGTTGCTCGCCGTGGAGGTTCGAGTCCTCCCTGGGGCATGTGTGTGTGTGTGTGTGTGTTTGTTTGTCCTTAGGTTAGTTTACCTAGGTTTAAGTAGTTTGTAAGCTACGGACTGATGACCACGCAGTTTGGTTCGATAGAATTACAAACATTTGAACATTTTTGAAATAGCAAAGGAGCAGGGCCACAATGTAATAAGGCTTCCCCCATATCACTGCCATTTTAACCCCATAGAATTACTGTGGAGTGATGTAAAGAATTACATCAGGAACAATAATAAGTGCTTCACGATAACAGAGGTGGAAAGGCTGTTGCGTGAAGCAGTTGCCAATGTGGATGCTGCATCTTGGAGAAAAAAGGTCGAGCATGTAGAAAAACTGATTCGGGCAGCGCAGACATTGGCAGGAATTATCAGTGATCATGAACAACTAATGATTTGTCTTGGCGATGACGACGATGAAGACGAAATTGGCAGTGACGACGACAGTGACGATGGGGAATTGCACCATTGTCGCCGTAAATTGGTGAGTGAAAATCATTGTGATTATAAAACAGGGAAGTTACTGTATTGATTATTGTTTATTTCGTATCTGCCATGATCAAATGCTTGTTTTCTGTATTTCTCTGCTTTTACTGAAAGCGTACGGGTTGGTTGTGCTCTTGATTACATTAGTGTGTCGTTACTTAATTGTTGCTATGTGGTAACAGCTCAAGAACGAATTGTTATATGCGCTTTTATTGTTCAATAGCTTACGTTTACGAGATGCAACTGAAAACCGTTTCGTCTGCTGTGTTTACAGAGGATAGTGTTGCAACGCCGCTATAGCAGTGTAGCCAACTTAACTCGCCGTAACACGAAACGTCAAGTGCAATGTTTCAGCGGCCCGAGTATATTGCTCTTCGTCAGTGATGTTGTTCGGTTTATGCTGTCAATACAGGAGATACTGCCGCCAGTGAAATGTTAAGCCCGTTTTACGCGATCGACTTTGTGTTGAAATCTGACTACTCGAAGTGCTTGCGACTTCTTGAGTGCCTGCGTGGAAATCAGCAGCCAACCTATGCGTCTATGCGTCTATGGCGTGCCGAATGTGGAGTTGTAAATATTCGAGTGTGCTGCAGAATGCGCATGCACAGGAACAAGTAGCAGTAGTGTTGTCTGTTAACATCGGAAGTTAATATATTCTGGTCGAATCTTCTGTTACTTTATTCTGTTGTTTGCTCTGTGTTTTTCATCACGCCGAAAATATTGCACTAGAGCTTAGTGTTCTTTTTTTTTCTAGTTTTCTCCTAAAAAAGAGACTAAATATCTGCAAGCAAAAAATATTTTCTTTTTACGGAGAAGAAAAAAGATACACTATGTATAAATACAGACGTAAATACATAAAGGTGTGTTAACGAAAATTATTTCAGCTTTGAAAGAACCAGAATTACTAGAATTATTTTAGATGTTATTTTCATAGTTGGCACCAAAACGAGATATGAAAACTAAAGTAAACAGTAGCTTTTTACTGCATTTTCCATAGTGTTTTATGTGTTTTCCAAAATAAATTTTCTTCATCAAATAAATGTGTAAGTTTTGAAATGTTTAGGAGACACTTTTCCTATTATTTAGGTTGTCAGTTGTGTGCAAAATTTAGTACATGACATTTGAGGAGAACATCAATTATGAACTGCCCTTTCGTCATTAATAAACTCAGTTGTCCTTTTCCTACGTAAAAAGTCTCCTCATAAACTCACTTCTTCATCCAGATGTAAAGCTACACAGCAGACATCTCTACAGTTTTGGCGTTTACGTCTAAACGAAAATGACAACTCGAGACAGGCGTGACGCAGTACGGGAATCACACGCCATTGGGCGTTGCAGTAGACAAATTCAAGTCAACTGAGACTAGCCCCTTTGAGAGAACAGGCATTTTATCGATGATTTGTGTTGACCGTCTACTGCGAAGTAACGTCTTAGACTTCTGACATCAGTTGTGCCCTGCGGTCGTGTGGCAGTTTGTACGCAGTGGTGCCGCCTAGCAAATAGATGTAGTACACTGCACGGTGTTCATATTGCTTCGTCCTCTCCCTGCATACTGATAGGCATGTGTAGGGAACTAATCTCAGGTTTAGTGCACCTGCTGATTTATGCGATGATGGTAGTTATCATCCAGTCGAAATGTGTTTCAAACATTAAAATTAAAAACAATCTAGGCCGCAGATTTCTAATTTTATATTGTAACCAATTTTGCTCAATGTAGACCATCTTCAGGCAAAACCACCATAATGGCAGGCGGTAGCGGAGTACGAAGCAGACCGCATGAATGTCCACCGACACCGTCTGTCATCATGGGAGGATTTGTATAAAATCTGACAATTTTTTGGAAAATGTACTTCATCTGCAAAGGAGACCGCATATAAAACGCTTGTACGACCACGTATTTAGTATTTCTCAAGTGTTTGGGGCCCGCAGTAGATCAGTTCAAAGGAAGACATGGAAGCAGTTCAGTGGCGAGCAGCTAGGTCCGTTACTGGCACGTTCGACCAATGCGCGAGTGTCACAGAAATGCCCCGGGAACTTTCTTTTCGAGAAATTTTGTTGAGGAAATTTACAGGTCCGGAATTTGAAGCTGACTGCAGAACGACCTTTCTGCCGCCTACTTACATTTCGCGTACAGAGGCATCTGGACATATAGGAAATTCTTAGGAGTGGTTCACTGTGCCCTCCGCCACGCACCTTAGGGTGGATTACGAAGTATATATATATAGTATAGAATTGGAAAATTTTAATATACTCACATATAGCTGAACGTAACTTCGAAATTGTATCACAGTACTACAAGTGGTTCATGAGATATGAGCACATAAATAGTAACGTTCATGGAATTCCACCCTATCACGCACCAATTTTTAGTTTACTATGTCTTTACCATTAATTTTGTTCGCAACAGATTTTACAGATATACAGTACTTATACAAATGAATATAGAACTGAAAAATTACACAATTGTACAACATATAACTCAATAAACATGCGATCGTATGAATTTTATATGTTATTTGTATTTTGATTATTATCCTTTTTGTCTGGATACGTCACTTATATTTTTTACATTATTCAAGATAGACTTATTTCTTATATATTCTGAGATAAATATAACATGCTTTTAGAAAAAAAGGAGGTGCACAGACAGAGAAGGGATAGAAGATGTCTTAATTCAAGGCAGGTATGAATAAATAAATAAATACCCAGGCAATGTCGGTTTTTCACCTAGTATCTGAATAAAATACCCTACCATATGTATATCTCAGTGTAGAAGCAAAAGAATGGAATAAATACTTACTCGGTCATCTACTGGCAGTAAAGCTACTTTTACATAAAACTTGACTCCAAACTTGTATTTCATCTTATCTGATTAGCCGCTTAATCTGTAGAAACATTTCAGAAGGAACACATTCCCTACATCTACATACATACTCCGCAATTCACCGTAAGGTACGTGGCGGAGGGTACACTGTACCACTACTAGGAATTTCCTTTCCTATTCCACTCCCAAATGGAACGAGGAAAAAAAGAATGCCTATGGGCCTCCGTACGAGCCCTAATTTATCTTATCTTGTCTGTGTGATCTTTACGCGAAAAGTAACTAGGCGGCAGCGAGATCGTACTACACTCAGCTTCAAATTCCGGCCCTCTAAATTTACTTAACAGAAATTCACGAAAAGAACGTCGTCTTTCTTCCAGCGATCCCCAATTGAGTTGCCGGAGCATTTCCGTGACACTCGCGCATTGGTCGAACCTACCAGTAACAAACCTAGCTGCTCGTCTCTGAACCGCCTCTATGTCTTCCTTTAAACTGATCTACTGCGGGTCCCAAACACTTGAGCAATACTCAAGACGTGGTCGTACAAGCGTTTTATACGCGGTCTCCTTTACAGGTGAAGTACATCTTCCCAAAATTCTCCCAATAAACCGAAGTCGGCTGTCCGCCTTACAACTGTCCTTACATGTTCGTTCCATTTCATATCGCTCTGCAATGTTACGCCTAGATATTTGAACGACGCGACAGCATCAAGAAGCTCACTACTAATGCTGTATTCGAACATTATAGGATTGTTTTTTCTATTCATGCGCGTCACCTTGCATTTTTCTACATTCATCGCACCACCTAGAAATTTTGTCTAAGTCAACCTGTATGCTACTGCTGTCAGTTAAAGACGACACTATCCCATACACCACAGCATCAACAGCAAACAGCCGCAAGGAGTGTGTGTGTGTGTGTGCACCGGACAGCCAGGCGCGCTGGTATGGGTGTTATTACAGCACTTTACGTGGGAACGGTCCTGCCCTCTTCTCGCGGATAGAGGCGAGGCGTTCCCTGCTCCGCTTTCGTGTTTCATCGAAAGCAAATTGGTGGTTCCAGAGCGTGCTTCGTAATTAAGTGTAATAATTCAACGCCCGTCCGCTACGTTTCCAGCCACTCTGCATAATCCGTTACCACGCTCTTTAATCCGCCGAGGCAAACGGCCATCCTTCTCCCAGCTGACTCTTGTCACCGAACGTGAACGAACCGTCCAAAGCTCTCGCAATCGGGAGAAGCTCCATCCAGTCCCTTGATCGTATCAATGGCGCATTCCCACGTGTTCAGACCGCTTGTCGTATCCATTTCTCTCACAATATCTCCACCCATTCGTCTTTTACAGAGGTTGCGAGTTGTGCTGATACGATGAGCAGGATGTCCGAAAAGGTCATCAACGTAGGGCATGTACTAATTTTCATTTTTTATTTTGCAGGACTGGACAGTGTTAATAACTGAAGATAGTGAAGAGGTTATTCTTCTCTGTGGAAGAGGAGGTCCCTCTAACAGAGTCGTTGTGGATGAAGCATCCTGAACGAGAGCCAGAGACTGCTACCAAACTTACTAAACTTACTGGTAGTGTAGTGTAGCTCATCTTCTACGAAGCGGCCGACCGAGCACATCAGAAGGGGCTGTGGAAGGAGTTTCCTCGAAAGTTATAGCAAGTTCCAAAAAAATTAATACGGTGTACCAGCTTGGAACCTGTGGGGTTTTCTCAAAAAGAACTTCGTCCACATACGTTACAACTGTTACACCACTCGTCAGAAGATGCTCCTGATCGCCATATGGAAATGTGCGCTTGGTTTCTGACAAAGTTGAAGGAAGTTATGTTTAAGGACGATGGTAATTTTTATTTAAATGTTGGTGTCAAGAGACATAAGCTGAGTTATTGGTCTGAGAGTAACCATTACTGTTACAGCATCAGTTAGGGGCAAGGTGCTTATCGCATCATGCTTTGGTATGTCCACGCTTTTGTATGTTTTGTGGAAAAACCGGATCATGAGCCCATTCTTGTTTGGACGGCACAGTTAACAGTGAACCCTACCTGACGATATAGGGGATGAACTGCTACCTGATTTGGATTTCCAGGGTTTGGGAAAACCAGAGGGTTCATATAGGACAGTGCCTGTCACACTTTGGTACAAAAGTTCGGCATTGGATGCGTGACAATTTTCCTCTATTGCATTGGTTATATAGTATAACATCTTTGCTAATTTAATTCAAACTATTTAATCTTTAATTTTTTGTGTAATCGATGTATCAAAATTTTAACTATGATTGCAAATTATTCTTGTGAGCTGTAGTGCGTATATTAATTTTGAAACTTACCAGGACAGTTTGTTGACTTCAATTTATTTCTTGGTTGTACAGTATTTTTGTGGCAACGTAAATTGTTTTGAATGTAAAAAAAAACTAATCTGGTTCAAAGTCAGCGCATATGTTAAGATATGTGGAATGTAAAACCATTTCTACTTTCCCGTTGCTGATATGGAAGGCGCCAAGTTTTGGCGCGCGTAGTCAGTGGCACTGATATATACAGCGTGGCTCACTGCAGTGTGTGTGTGTGTGTGAGAGAGAGAGAGAGAGAGAGAGAGAGAGAGAGAGAGAGAGAGAGAGAGAGAGAGAGAGAAGCATGAGCCAGGCAGCAACTCACGACTTCTATCTGCAGTAAAAGTGTCTAGAATAACTTAGGATGCTGGGATTATGTCCGTTACATTGTGGCATTGAATTATGCACACTGTAAATAGTTGTGCGATACCAAGAATATTGTACCACACCCAAGAGCAACGCATGTCTCTCCTAAATTTTTTTGAAGTGTTCAGTTGAACTAATATTAGGGTCAACAGTAATTTATGCTGATCACTTACTTTGTTATTGTTATATCCTAGTGTCATATCGGAGTGTCATACATGAAAGTTAATAATATTTGATTGCTGAAATTTATACGTTGAACGGTTTTGTTTGATGTCTGGAACCGTAAATCGAAAACTAGTGGATAATTTTTGCATTTAGCCCCATTAGTAGTTGAAAAAATGCACTTTATATTTCAGAATAAATTCAGATAAAATAATGAAATGATAAAATAATTCAAATATCAGTAAAAAAATTACAATAACTTTGCAGCATCAAATTTTTATCAATATTAATTTCAGTATTACGGCACAATTTCCTTTCATTTTTCTCAGATGCAATTAACAGCAGTAATAGTCACTGAAAATGTTAAACATGTTGAAAATAATTTAAAGTAATTCGGTAAGTAATTAATGTTGATTAAGATAATGGAAAACACTGAAAAGTGTTAGAACCAATTTCAGAGTCATTACTATATTTACAGAAAATCTATAAGTAACATTTGAGTAGTAACATTATGTATAGTATACTTAGCCAAAAAGTGTTTTAATACCAGTTTGTTACTGCAATTTTTGTTGAATTTATTAGTGCCATACTGAATGCATTAGGGGAACCTATGCCCGAAAATTCTTTGCCGTCTGGTGACTATTGATAAAGTACGAAAACGTCCTTCATGTTCAGAGTTATATTTAAACAATAAACATAGAATTTGGTCTGCCTTGTCATTATCATTGCTATCTATAGAGATCGCAGAGTTTTATTTGACCATCAACCTAATGTTTTCTGCTTGTCTGTACCTAGTTGTTTTAAAGCAACAATAACGGTAGGTTTGAATCAGATTGTGGGTAATAGTTTAACATTTCTGTGTCCAATTGGGCTGGTGGCCCTATAAATATTGCTGTTGTCTTATCCTTACGTGCATGCACCGTTACATTAAAAAAATCCCACCTAATTTTGCTATAGACTCAGTTTTATCGTTTCTAATGCTGCCTATGCTACGGCCTGTCTTAAAAAATCTGCACAGACGACTTATTCCACCTTGTGTTACGCGCAAGGATTGACCTGCAATATTTTTGTGCTCGAAAACAGTGGCTCTGCATATGGGATAAATCTACTGTGTCTTGCAGCCTTAGACATCAGAAAGCAGTACACGTCTCAATCCAAGGCAGGTAAGAGGTCCTTAATGTGCTCAGAAGGAACCAAACAGGAACCGACTAAGAATACATTTCTTGTGTTTCATTTAACAGCTGTAGTCAGTGCAGTGTCTGTTCATTCACGTGTGTGCTTGTGTGTTTGCATGCTGTTAGTTGAGTGATGGTTTTACCCTTCGATTTTCTATCGGCTGATAAATGAAGTTGTTCTGTAGAGATGGAAAACTTTGGAGGCCGTTGTCTTATTGCGATGTCATGCTTCTTCAAATGCATCTCTGCATGAATTTGCGTATTCAACGGTTAGTACTACATTCAGGTGACAAACGTCTATCATGAAGTCTAAAGAAAGAAGAAATGAAATTTTAGCGACGTTATTCACTTCGAGTCGGTACTGAAACTAATGTTTTCGCTTTTTACCCCCGTTCGTGGTAGCGAATAAGCTTTCCTGTCAGTTATTGTTAACATTAGTTGGTGGTTTAGACCTGGTAGCTAAAGATCATTCACTTGATACTTGATTTTCATGCTTCAGAAACACCTATTTAGCTTCGAAGAGAAATGGGACAGCCTGTATAATCATAGGTAATTCGTATAGATGCATGGAACAACGAGGATTTAGACCTGAAAGATGCCATATTTTCAGCCAGACATGTTATAGAAAAGAAATGGGAATTTGGGAAAGCATGGTAGTTGCATCATGGATATAAGAAATGGGAGAGGTTTTGGCAATGTATAAATGGAGAAACAGAAATCAACATAAATGCAACTGAGAATCAGGAACATGGTAGTTGCATCACGGATATAAGAAATGGGAGAGGTATGGCAATGTATAAATGGAGAAACAGAAATCAACATAAAGGCAACTGAGAATCAGGAACATGAACAAAAGGTGCCTTAACTGTGTTATATTAGATGGAAAAAATTGAATGGTTCGTAACGGACAGAGGGGTTCGACAGAGAAGAGTGTTATCGCTAGTGTTTTCTATTATAGTCAGGACCACTGTATAAGGAAAGTTCGTGAAAAGTGATGACATGAAAATCATAGTATATGCAGATGGTTTGATGATTTGGGAAGAAATTGGAAGAACAACTGCCACACAGCAATCAAAGAAGCAGGCATGGAAATAAAATTAACAGAAGTGAAGTAATGAAAATCTCCCAAAAAAATCGAAAAAAAGAAGGATGTGAAACTTCCTGGCAGAATAAAATTGTGTACCGGAACCGGGACTCGAACCTGGGACCTTTGCCTTTCGGGGGCAAGCGCACTACCGCTTGCCCACGAAAGGCAAAGGTCCCAGGTTCGAGTCCCGGTTCCGGCACACAATTTTAATCTGCCAGGAAGTTTCATATCAGCGCACACTCCGCTGCAGAGTGAAAGTTTCATTCTGAAGAAGGATGTGATTTGCAATGGAGAAGTGGATGGATGATGATTAGAGTACCTATAAAGTAAATTAACCAGAAGATATCAAGGAGGAAATTTAAGAAAGAACTGATATTGTTCCAAATTTATTATTGTGTATCGGACATAATTATAAACTGGAATATCAAAAATCATGATGTACATGTCCTATTATCTGCCAATTTCAAACCATGGATCAGAAAGCTGGACTTGGACAAAGAAAAATCTGAGCAGGACACTAGTAATAGATATGCGGTTTCTGGAGGGATCCTTGTCAAGACGAGAACGGGCAATATAAGAAAGCAAACAATATGAAGAAAGTTAAAGATCAAGCCCCTAAAAGAAATTATGGAAAGTAATAGGCTGAGATGGTCTGGGAATATTATAACAATTGGACCAAAAACACTTCCTAGAAGAGCCGTAGAATGGATAGAATCCTGACGGAGACCAATTGGAAGGCCACGAGCAATATAAAGAGTCTAGGTGACAGAATATGTAACCTATTGACGTCTTCAATGGGAACAGGTGCTGTACAATAGACTGTGGGAGAAAAGAGAAGCTTGGAAGGGACTCTGAAAACGATCTGATAAGCCGAAACCTTGCGAGAAGAAGAAGCAGAAGATACGTGATGATGGATTTAAGCATGTTCCGTTCAGTGTTCTCTTGAGGACTGCAGAGCGTGATTTAAGTTCCGATGCCGCGTCGTGTTCACATCCCACGCGTGAGTGAGGGGAAAGCGTTCGGAACGAGGCGTACTCAGCGGTCGGTGAAATACGCTTTCGCGTTAGTGCCGGCGGCGCGTGGCGAATGCCTTCGACACGAACACTAACAAACACCAACACCACAGGGCCGCAGCGGACGGTGCCCCACCCGCCCTACCGGCTCCGTGTTAATTGCATCTGCATATTCATCAGTGAGGACTTCATTCATTTCTTTTTTGACCAATATCTTTCAGTGGGTCCTGCACCCCCTTAGTCAAACGCTGGTTTCGAAAATTATGTCCAACTCTGAGCTCATAAACTTTATAACGCGGCACACTCACTAAATAATACTCTGAAACTCATAAACATACTAATATTTGGGTATTCCCTTCTGCAATAACCGTTGCTGATCACTGCTTTTTTATTATTTATTTTATTTTTCTGAAACGTGTGCTCAGTACTGATATACAGAGTTAACCTATCAAAATTTCGAAGCATATTTAAGGATATTTTGTATATGGTACCAGTGCTCTCCGATGAATCGTTACCATGTAGTTCCAAATACTTTGAGCGACACAATTAAACGGCCACTTTTTCGAAAACCTTTTATCAGTAGTTTGTTACTTGGGTCACAGAAACCTACAAGCTAGCTCTGTAATGGTGTAAAAGCGAACTGATCTGCGACGCTGCAAGGGGTCTATATCATCTGTCGTCAGATACCTGAGTTATAGCTACCAAGGAGGTTACAATAACCTCCTTGATAGCTACATCCAGTTTGTTTAAAGATCACTGGTTACTTATAAGGTAGAAACATCTCTGCATTCAGATGTGCGCAACAGATTTTGTGTTCTCAACATTAAGCTGCAGTTATTGTCACATGATACTGGGACAAATCTAGTGACTGCGCACTTTATCTCACAGAGATATAATACTAGACTGGTAAACTTCCCTCTGTGCTGAAGCCTGATGCTGCCATCTTGAGTCACCTAACGTCAAAAAGTTTCCGTACGGTACTACTATGCAGAGCTGTAGAAAACCGTATGTATTCGGTACTGAGTAACGAATACTTCGGCTGATACGAAATACTGAATTGTTACTCATGAATACATACCGTTACTCGCATCTGCCGTATCGATACGAACCTGCTCATGCATAGATTTCGCTATTCGCATCAACCGTACCGATACGAACTCTGCAAAGAAAAACAATACGGAGAATGCGTATTTCCGTGATACTATTTATTATTAAATGAGTAATTTTTATAGACATATGTGACAAACCGATTCTTGAAGTTTTCCCGGCGGACATAATATTCCATCATCTTTCGAGAGTGCACCCGGGACAGAGACAATTCTTCGTCCGATATTTCGGCTATAAACCTTACAGCCATCTTCAAGGCGAGTCCAAGACTGAGTTGTCAGCGTCTAAGAGTGCCTATTTATACGGTAAATCAGGTGATGCAAAGCTACTGAGTATTTGACTGCGCATGCTTGAAGATATCACATTCGTAACTGCTGCGCTTGTCATAGATGAATATATACTTCAAAGATAAACATGTGAGCGCTGATGCAAACATAAACAGAGCTGTTACGTATCTACAGTGCTTACAAAAAAATAATTAATCATTAAAAGTGCTAACATCAATCGAAAGTGAAAACGCAGACATTCTTTCAGAACGAAGGCGTGATATAAGTGACTTTCATGCATTGTCAAGATGAAATCCGTCGTCACGATTTAATAGGAGGTCCGCCAGTTGTATGTGTACAGCTTCCTTTACAACTGAGTCCCAGAAAGTAGAAGCTGTGGTTAAAATCTTTACTTCTTTGTAATTCATGGAATGGCCAGTAGAAATACAATATTCGGCTACTGCAGACTAGTTGGACTGCAGAAGGCGTGTATACCGCTTGTACTCAACGCATCGTTTCTGTACAGTGCGCGTGGTTTGACCTATGTAACGTTTTCCACACTCACAAGGGATTTCATAAATCCCCGCTTTTCGCAATAACAGATCATCTTTGACAGATCCCAGAAGAGCTGAGGTCTTAGCTGGTGGGCGGAAGATCCACTTTATATGTCTTCATGATTCTGGCTATTTTTGAAGAAACATTACCTACGTATGGGAGAAAGTCTGTAGATTTCACTTCCCTTTCCTCTTCATCTTTCTCCTGCGATTTTTCTGGTGTTTTTATTTGGAAGGCTTCCTTAATCTGATGTTGCGAATAGCCATTTTTCTTGAAAACTGCCTCCAGGTGCAGGAGTTCATCCTGCAGGCTGTCAGCATCAGACACTACCTGAGCCCTGTGAACCAAGGTTTTCAGTACACTCATAGTTTGCGAAGGATGGTGGCAGCTGGACGCCTGCAAATAAAGGTCTGTGTGGGTGGGCTTGCGATATACGCAATGACCTAGGAATACATCCTCTTTGCGTTGAACCAGAACATCCAGGAACGGTAAACAGCCAGTCTTCTCCCGCTCCATAGTGAACTTGATGTTTTCATGAATGGAGTTGAGATGGTCTAAAAATTCTGTCAATTTATCCTCTCCGTCAGGCCACACTATGAATGAGTCGTCCACATATCTCCATCTACATCTACATCTACATGGGATACTCTGCAAATCACATTTAAGTGCCTGGCAGAGGGTAACTGCTGCGCTTGTCATAGATGAATATATACTTCAAAGATAAACATGTGAGCGCTGATGCAAACATAAACAGAGCTGTTACGTATCTACAGTGCTTACAAAAAAATAATTAATCATTAAAAGTGCTAGCATCAATCGAAAGTGAAAACGCAGACATTCTTTCAGAACGAAGGCGTGATATAAGTGACTTTCATGCATTGTCAAGATGAAATCCGTCGTCACGATTTAATAGGAGGTCCGCCAGTTGTAATGTGTACAGCTTCCTTTACAACTGAGTCCCAGAAAGTAGAAGCTGTGGTTAAAATCTTTACTTCTTTGTAATTCATGGAATGGCCAGTAGAAATACAATATTCGGCTACTGCAGACTAGTTGGACTGAAGAAGGCGTGTATACCGCTGGTACTCAACGCATCGTTTCTGTACAGTGCGCGTGGTTTGACCTATGTAACGTTTTCCACACTCACAAGGGATTTCATAAACCCCCGCTTTTCGCAATAAGAGATCATCTTTGACAGATCCCAGAAGAGCTGAGGTCTTAGCTGGTGGGCGGAAGATCACATCCACTTTATGTTTCTTCATGATTCTGGCTATTTTTGAAGAAACATTACCTACGTATGGGAGAAAGTCTGTAGATTTCACTTCCCTTTCCTCTTCATCTTTCTCCTGCGATTTTTCTGGTGTTTTTATTTGGAAGGCTTTCTTAATCTGATGTTGCGAATAGCCATTTTTCTTGAAAACTGCCTCCAGGTGCAGGAGTTCATCCTGCAGTCTGTCAGCATCAGACACTACCTGAGCCCTGTGAACCAAGGTTTTCAGTACACTCATAGTTTGCGAAGGATGGTGGCAGCTGGACGCCTGCAAATAAAGGTCTGTGTGGGTGGGCTTGCGATATACGCAATGACCTAGGAATACATCCTCTTTGCGTTGAACCAGAACATCCAGGAAGGGTAAACAGCCAGTCTTCTCCCGCTCCATAGTGAACTTTATGTTTTCATGAATGGAGTTGAGATGGTCTAAAAATTCTGTCAATTTATCCTCTCCGTCAGGCCACACTATGAATGAGTCGTCCACATATCTCCAGAAGATCGTCGGTCTTAATGTTCCTGAATTGAGGGCTTTTTCTTCAAAATCCTCCATAAACAAATTAGCCTCTAGGGGAGAAAGAGGACTCCCCATAGCGACACCGTCAATCTGTTCAAAGTATTGTTCATAAAATAAATTGTAAGTGGAGGTTAGTGCATGCTTAAATAAAGCTGTTATATCATCCTCAAACATGTTGCTAAGGAGAGACAAAGAGTCAGCCAAGGCATTTGATAATACTTCCACAATAATTGTATATTACACCTAGGTGTACATTGTTGAATCGTGTAATGAGAATGTGTTACTTACGGTTAAATTTTACTTAGGGTCTTGGCGGGCTCGTATGATTATGTTGTCAATCATGAGACGTTGGCATTAGCCAATCGCTTGACAACGCTAATGTTTTGTCAGGGAATCTTCGTTTACAAGGGCAATTCCTTTTACTGAGTGAACGAGGGGACAAACCATAGAGCAAAAACAGCGTTATAGTGTTATTTATTTAATTCATTCTCTGTACGAAACGCTAATTAAGTCACACTTTGTGGATTTCTAAGTGTATGAACATCTTGGCGAGGACTTTCTGCCTTTTGTTGATGTTGCCAACATAATCAAGCGAGGCCGCCGGGCTGATCAGTAAAATTTTACCGTTAACTACAGTTAAAGCAGACTGTAGTTACCTGAAAAACACTCAGAAAATAAATATATGTGTTACCTACAACTAGAGATGGGAAAAATGAAATATCTGATAGTTTCGGAACAAATGAAACAGTACAATGTGAGGTTTCGAAACCATGAAACAGTGTGTATTTTATAATAGTATGGGCTTGTTTCTTGTAACAACATCAGTGTGTTGTGTATAAATATTGCTATAGATAGTTCCAGGCCAGCAACTGAAGGAGAAAAACAAACTTTTATTCAGATGCCTGGCAGTTATATATTTCCTACAACAACAAAATTTTACCTACCACCCCGGCGGCCTCACGTGGTTATTTTGCCAGGTAGAAAATCTTTGCCAAGATATTCTTCCTGCTCTGTGGCTGACAGGTTCCTGTATGTACCCTTGTCCTCTCAGTGAAATAATTGTCCTCGTACAACGAAGACTTCATGACAAAACATTTGCCGCGGTGGAGTTGTCGAGCGGTCTAAAGCGTCTCGCTGCGGAGCGCGGGGTTGCTCGCCGTGGAGGTTCGAGTCCTCCCTGGGGCATGGGTGTGTGTGTGTTTGTCCTTAGGTTAGTTTACCTAGGTTTAAGTAGTTTGTAAGCTACGGACTGATGACCACGCAGTTTGATCCGATAGATTTACAAACATTTGAACAAAACATTTACATTGTAACGCGATTCGCTAATGCCAACGTCACATGGTTGCTAACACTATCACGCGAGGCCGTTAGGACGATAAGTAAAATTTAAACCCTGTACCAAATGCACTGCTTTCGCAATAAGTGACGTTCCTGCTTTCATATTTGCTGAGGACTGACGTTTTTTATGTCTAATGTATTGGTTTCTATCAAAGTAAATTTAATTAATAAATTTGACTTTCCTCTATTCTAGTGCCTACTATTGATAGGAGTTGTGTGTACCAATCTATATGTGATCATTAAAAGGCAAAACACATAATATCTTGCCTAACCCCACGTCAAAAAAATTCCGTACTATCATTTTATGACACGATATGACGTTGTAAGCTTTACTAGTTGGTTTGAGCAAGATTGTTATTTGAGCTAACACTTCCGCAATAGTTCATTTTAACACACAGACCTACATTGTCGAATCGTGTTATGAGAAGAACATGTTAAGGACGGTTAAATTTTACTTACTGTCCTGGCTGCCTCGCGTGATTGTGTTGCCAATCAGGTGACGTTGGCATTAGCTAAAGCTGTGACAACGAAAAAGGTTTTATCATGAAATCTTCTTTTTAGGAAAGAACGAGGGGTACATACGAGAACCTGCAACCATAGAGCTGGTTACTTCTTCGTCTGTACGAAACACTAATCAAGTCACCCTGTGTGGATTTCTAAAAATATTAACATATTTGTAAAGACTTTCTACCGTTTTGTTGCTGTTGCCAACATAATCATGACAGGTCGCCGGACGGCAGGTAAAATTTTACCGTTACCTACAGTTGAAGCAGAAGTAGTTATATGAGAAACAAGAATAAAATATGTGATATCCGTGACAAAGAGCACATTTATAACGGCCAAACTGTTAAAAGAGAAGCCGAAGTTAATCGAAAATGATAACCGATTAATGAAAACAGGAAACGCGACTCATTAGTGTGTGTGTCAAAGCAGACTGTAGATTTCGTAACAACTCTGAAAAGAATAAGGATACATGTTACCCACAATAAACAACACTTTTATAATGACCGTACTACTGAAAGAAAATCCGAAGTTGAATGAAATTTGTAACAGATTAATAATAACAGAAAATCAATGGAACTCATTACTGTGTGTGTCAAAGCTTACTCCAGCTGAAAGAATTACAGCCATATACAAGAATTTCCCATATGTAAAAACTCTAAAGACAGCGTAGTTAGGTCAGTTCATCCGTATTTTACGACTGTTTTTTGTAATAACAAACACGACTGCTTACACTTTTGTAGTATAGAAATTTGGCAGCGAGATATCATTGAGAGCATTGATACTGTATACGGCATTTCCGTTCTAGTAATTACGTCTGTGGGTGTTCCCATAGACCGAAGATAAGAAAGACTGCGCATTACATTATTATTTTGAAACCAACATGCAAGTTAAGTGACTCGAGGCTGGAAGCAGGTTTTGTCATTAAGAACATCGTGAAGTACAGCTGACAGCTGTAATTTTCCTGATTGATACCTGAAATTAAGTGTACATTCTAACAATAAAATGTCTCGTCTTATCATTATTACACATTTAGTAATATAGTTAACGTTATTTCGCCGCAATTTCTAATATTTATTCGATGATTACAGGTTTTACGTGTGTTTACGTCAAATGTATTGACTGTGTCTTTCACAAGGAACAGGCGTCCAGTTCGTAGGGGAATAACTTGAGTACACTCTAAATCTTTTAGTTAGCAGGAGTAGGAATAGTCAAAGGTTGTTCCAGGATCTCGATCAGGGTGGGGCCTAAGGTTTTGGTACTGTAGCTTACCTCCATTCCAAAAAATTCACGCACACACACACTTTCAAGTTTTATAATCAGTTTTTTATTGTGTTTTCTATATGTTATAAGAGTATCTAACGAAATTTCTTACTACATTACTTGATAAATATTCTACAAATAGGACACGTACATTCGTATAACACTGTGTTAGATTGCTAACGTACAAAATATTTAAAAATTCAAATGTTCCTTTTTTCCAGTCTTAAATGTTCCAAATTAGTTCACCAATTGCTTTCAAATTTTTATAGAATGTTGCACATGTGTCCTTACGCAGTAATGACGATACGACTCTGAAAAGCTTTAGTAGGATACTTGACTGTTCAGGATATCATCTTAAATTGTTAGTTACGTTTTCGTATGCTCATAATGAGCTTCTTTTTCTTCATGATTGTAAGTATTAACCATAAACTTCTTTCTTTCTTCACGTAAAACAATAATAAATAAAAATGTAAACTTATTAACATAATGAAATTTAATAGTTAATATGTAGGTACACAATATTGATTATAAATATTAAATTCTAATCTCCTTCTACAGCCAGTTTTTGAAAATCTTGTAATAACTTCTTCTTCGTCTACAGGAATCTGGTAATGAATATGCATAAGGGCAGGACCAAGAAGGCGGTTTACTTTCATCGATGTTCTTAAATCAGGCGTCGTAACAACGAAAATGATCTTTCGGCAGAATGCAGTTGTTCTGGAAGCGTTGCCAGGACCAATACAAGCCTATGTATTATAGGATATGCATCGTTATCACATCTAGCCAATATGTCAAGAGCTATGGTTGGAAGCTCTGTTTGTCGTTTCCTTTCTTGAGTGCATTTCTCTCACCACATCATTTCATTCATATGAGAAGCAATGGCTTTGTTCACCTGGAGCAGCGAACCGAAGCGGTTGATGGGCAACTCTGAATTTTTTTCAGATTCACCTGCAGAGATCTGCCCGCGAAAGGCAAAGGTCCCAGGTTCGAGTCCCGGTTCCGGCACACAATTTTAATCTGCCATGAAGTTTCATCTTCACAATACTTTCTGGAATTAAAACAGAAAGCTTAAACACATCCAAAGTTTCAGCAGAGAATCTATCTCGTAAATCAGTTATATTGAAATCTATCAGGGGAGCATATTCTATTATCCTTAATCTTCTTCTGCCGAATTCATTTTAGGCTGGTCACGATAAACTTGGCGTCGATCGTGGCGAGGTATGGAGGAATACTGAACTCAACGCCTGGTTGATCTACAAGATTTTCTGCATCCTTCCTTGTGTTACTGAAGCTAGTGACCAAATTTTATCGACGGCTGACAAGAATAGAAATATTGTTATTTACATGTGTAGCGCTGTCATTGAGATCAATAGCAGGTTTCTGCAATAGTTTGCTTAGAGACTGTGTTAGGGATAACACATCGCTTAGACACAATAATGACAACACATAATTGTGAGCTGCACAAATTTAACGTCAGAGAAGCAGCCTTACCAGCTGTGCTCGGGTCATGACAATCAGCAATCTTTCCTAGAGTCTCCACAATTTTTATGAGATCAGCGGAAAGCAGAAGTACACTTTCATGCCTCTCTACCCACGGGTCTCACAAAACGATGTGAGTGAACACCCCAGCCGGTCGAAGTGGCCGAGCGGTCTGCGGCGCGCCAGTCTGCACGGCCGCTACGGCCGGGGGTTCGAATCCCCCTCGGGCATGGATGTTTGTGTCGTCTTTAGTATACGGTAGTTTATAAGTAGTTTGTAAGTTTAGGGACTGATTATCCCGCAGTTAAGTCCCTTAAGCTTAACAAACATTTGAAAACCCCAAGTTGTTCATTAAGACACTTTTTCAAAACAGTGTTTCATTTTTATTTTTATTAAATCCGACGCATTTAAGCACCAGTTAACATATTTCCACAAAAATATGCATTTTGAAAAATCTCAGATTAAGGAAGGGGTTGAGCAAGATCTCACCAGAAGGAGGGGGGGAGTGCAAAGAAACGCCAAATCACCTTACGTAATTAATGGACGCCCCTAAATAATTTACCACATGTAAAAATGATCGTCTCTATAATTCGCTTCCATGTACTTCACACACACACACACACACACACACACACACACACACACACACATTGCTGGTTACTCGTGGATTCTGGGCATTGACCTAGAAACACACATTCTTCTTCGCCTATAATTGCTGGCAAAGCAGGAATACGATTGTTGAGTTACCTTGACTGAAGATCTAAAATGCACTTTTGTGAAATATCGTTACATATTATAACTAATAATCGTTATCTGCAGTGTTCAAAACTCACAAAAAAGTAATCTTTTTTCTGAAAATATAGCATTTGTTGTCATTATGATGGGGTACTCAAACGAAATTGTGGCTATCAGCAAATAGAAAATAAAGAGCAAATGCTTCTTCATAACAAAATAGGACGAAGAGGCGCCCAACAAAATCTATTGGGACACTGGGACAGCAAGTTGAAAAACGGGACTGTCCGTTCAGAACGGGTCGTCTGGTCACTTTACCTAAACTGACGTTGCTCTTTGATTAGAGGAAGATCACCAAGTTTTTAAAATTACAGTTCGAGTTCCACGATAATTACCGTATTCGAAATAATACTAATAAATCGATTATTTTGAGCACTATGTTACTCATAAATTATGTACAACATCGCTAGCAGAAAAAAATACTAGTTCATATAATCAGTAAACTAATGATACAATAATTTGCAGAGGAGAAGTCAGGTGATGTGAAAGCGTACTGTATGTCTTTTAGAGTAACTAGATAACTTTCTATATCTGTAAGTATGGGGAAGCCTCATAAAAATAATGACCAATTTAAAACTACGGGCAACGATAAAAAATTTGCACAGCATTTGAAACCAGTTGAATCGCAAATGCAAATAAATAGTAATCTAGTGAAATTAGATAATTCCCTCGCTCTCCAAATATCTTTAAAAAAATTAAAAAATATATAAAAAACTCATCATCGTATTTCCACCGATTTCCACAGAGCACAGAAACGGCGAAGGTTTAAAGCTGCAGACGTCTTACAATTGCGTAGTGCGGCCAGACTAATGCCAGAGTTTTGCAACCATTCACGGTTTTGGGTTCGCATTGTTGCATCGAAATTATAGTACTATATATTTCCTTAGGGGATCATATATACACCATTTAAAAAGGGACGTGTTCCGATTATTTCATGTTAACTTCTCCTCATTTTAATGTTATAGATATTAAATTTTTGTATTAATAAACTGATACATATTATAAATATTGACTTGTGTGTCTGTGCGTGGGGAGGGGGGGGGGGGGAGGCACGCGCACGACGCATCTGTTTTCCTAAACCACTCGACCGATTTCTACGAAACGTGGTATATAGGTCCCTCACCATCAGGCAATAAACCCTATGGGGGTAAGAACCACCAGAAGATATGACGTCAAAAAAATAAAAAAATAAATAAAATAAAATAAAATAAAAATAGAGAGAGAGGTGCTTAAAACACTGCTGCACATTGCAGTAATTCAAGACTTCCTTGTTACTAACCCAATTCGTAGTAAGTATCGCAGATAGTAATTATTATACCCATATACTGACTCATACAAGCTCGGCGAGTAGATACTTTCTTTAATATCGCAATTGCCTTGGCTATTTGCAAACACCACTTTGTTTCTTCAAGCAAATAGTTTAGGGCAAAGCCACAACTCTACTATTGTTAATAACTAAAGTTTTTTTTTTTTTCAGATGACGCAGTGTTGTGAGTACCTAAGAATATATTAGACACAGTTGTCCTCTGCACTTTGGAGAAAGAGCGCTAAGTACTATCAGAGAATGGATTGTGAATATCTCCACAAACGCCATTTTAATGCACATTATTACATTTGGATAAATAATGCTTTTTGAGATTCCGCAGCAAAAATAAGAAGTAAGCCAAAGTAGGGGAGAAGCACTCATCCAGATCGAAAACGTTCGATGGCAAAATTCGAAGGAGTGTGGTAAAATTCTCACTATTTTCAACAATTGATAATATTTTCAACTATTCCTTTGGAGTTCATCAATTCATTATCAACACCATCTCTTTGTAAATTGCCACTAGAAGCAAAAGGCGTTCATCGCTTTATTATCAACAACATATCTTTGTAAATTGCCACTAGAAGCAAAAACTTACATACCCATTACAAGGAAAGCGCAACCAATCGCCCACAGATCGCTCGTGCCTTAGTTACTATTAGGCTATCATTTTTTGTAAGTATAGGTTTTTCGTGTATAGTTTGTCGCTAAATGGTAGAGGCTTTACGCTCTCTTTTTTTTAACTATTAAACTACCATTATTTACATCACTCACCTAAAGCAGCTAAATAAATAAAAATAAATAAATAAATCTCACGCACCAGGGGGTGCAATTGACCTCATTGGTCTCCCCCCCCCCCCCTCCTCCCTTGCATCCGCCTCCGTCCCTGGACCAACTAGGCAAAATATCAGTTGCAATGGCAGCATTATTCTTTTACGATTTCTTAACAATATGTGTGAAATGTATTGGTATGCTTTTATTAGAACTGTAATCGCTACGTATCCATTGTTTCCGATTTTGTACAATATTAGCTTTTATATTTTATTTCTTTTGTCACTACAGTGTTTCAAATACGCGAAACAAGTAAAATATTTGCCATTCACATCAAAATTAGGCGATGAAACATTCACGGTGGACTCAACAAGCGTAACTGATTTTTGGGTGTAATAAATAGTCTATATTCACCATCTGCGTATATATTCAGATCTGCGCCAAAAATCACTTAGTTGCTAACATAAACTCAGTCAACATCAGCTTGAGTAGTCGTGTCTATAGTAACATTTATTAGTTTAAAAAAAATTCATAAAGCAAAACTAACAATGAGGATCTCTAATTATGTTGCTTCTAAATAAATGTTAATACGTTTCACCTGCTCACATCTACATACGATCATCATCACATTAATATTAGTACCGCAATTTTGGACAAATCACTTCGCCTCTCCTACGACATGTTTAATGGGAATAGGAAAGCTTTTGTGAAATTAACTGCTTGATATCAGCTATAAATAAAAACATTATTGAAACTTCCTGGCAGATTAAAATTGTGTGCCGGAATCGGGACTCGAACCTGGGACCTTTGCCTTTCGCGGTCAAGCCTTCTACGAATGAGCTATCCCGACACGACTCACGATGTCGTCTCACAACTTTACTTCTGCCAGTACCTCTAAAAACATCATTGCTCACTGTGTAGAAAAATCAGTCACGCGACTCACGACGAAATGTTAAATGTTGGTTTCCAACCACTACAAGGCAGAGATAGGGACTTGCCATAGACCATAGATAATATAGACTGTGCTTTACGTCATTACACTGAAACGAACATCTAAGTCACGTGACTAGGGGCAACAAGCCGTTTTCGTCATAACGAGAAATGTGAAGTGGAGCTGACAGATGTAGTTGTTCCCATTTATAACTGAAATGTGGCTTTGATTTTAACTATAAAATGTCTAATCATATCCTTATTACGCTTTTAGCCGCACAGTTAACGTTATTTGTCCGCAATTCTTAATGTTAATGCGATGGTTATAGCTTTTATTTTACATGTGCCTAGGTGAAACGGATAAATGACTTGCTCTTATAAAGTGAATAGTTGTTTTTGTTGCTCTGAGAGTCTTACTTTACAACCGCCATGGGAGTAGATTTTTACAAACAGCATCAGTTTTCGTACGTTTTCTCAACAATGCGTGTTATGCCTTTATAGGAACTAACAACGCTCTATATCCATAATATCAGATATCTTTTACACAATACAAGCGTTTGTATATTACGACTTCTGCATATGCATATGCCAATAAGTAAACCTTGGAATGTTCTCGCTATTTACATTAGAATAAGTGATGTGCAAACACAACAAAAATTAATTTTATAGTTATAACGAATGTACTGTATTCAAATATAGCTGTGTACACCGCTATTAAAAGCATATCTGCACTAGAAATGACTTACTTGATGAAATATAAATTTAGTCAAGACCAGTTAGAATTGTTCTCCCGTCGATAATTACATTCTTCGGTTAAAAAAAAAAAAAAAAAAAAAAAAAAAAATAAAAATAAAAAAAAAAAAATAAATAAAAATAAAATAAAATAAAAAAAAATTAAAAAAAACCACAATGCTTCACAAATACTATCTGTAATGCTATTTCTTGTACAAAGAACTGAATATGTCAACTCATCACATATATAACGATCAAACCATTAATATTATTATAATTGTGCAAAAATATATTACTTTCAGTTCTACATGTGTAATAAGCGTACAAAAGTCGTTTTATTGTTAAAATCAATACTTGACTTCAGCTGCAAACTAGAAAATTGTTGCTCATAAGAGGTTCGTTTAAGCAGCTACCAGTTACTAGATTCCAGTAAACTGAGTATGCGCAGAGCTGTTGCAGTACCTCGATAACAGGTCTGCGCATGCTCAGTTTACTGGAATCTGATAACTGGTAGCTGCTTAAACAAACCTAATGATAATACTCAGTCACGTGAATAGGGGCAATGTTAGATGTTGGTTTCAAACCACAACACGGCAGAGATAGGGACGTGCGCAATGTGTGCTATATTTAGTCTATGGGACTTGCGCAGTCAATATTACGACTTTGATATTACCTTTGGTCTATCTGTGTACCTATGTTTGCGTTAAAGACAGCCAGTGGTCTCTAGAGACAGCACATGTGTCTTTTTACTGGGTAAATGGTTGTTGAGAAGCTCTCAAGATTCTGCTGTGGGAGACCTAATTTTAGTATGGCCGCAGAATAGAGTGGCGAAATTATTTGTATTACTTGGTTTTCAACAACCTATCATTTTAGCGTTGATTAAGGTGATGGCGCAGTTTGTTTTTGCTTTTATTTAACAGTATTTCTTACTCCGTTAAAGTTTGAAGTTTGGTTTGAAAGAATTATTGTTTGACTTGGATTGTCGACTAACATACGTAGATTTCGTTAGTACAGGAAGATTCTCAGTAATAAGTTAAACTTCATCTACGGCAGTGTGCTAATGTTGGCAACGAAATGTGTGATTTACCGGTATAATTTATTAACTGACTGGACAATGGTACATACAACCGTTTAGAAGGAATAGCATTAATTGAGTATGTAGTGATGAACACAAAAGCTTATTGCCCTCACCCAATGTGATTGGGTTATTAAAGAGAATTCAGCTGTAGTTGCCAACATCAACTTACTACGTCCCCAATGTCGTAAGTGAAATTTTTTCCAGTAATAACTCCCCATTCAACTGTGTTAGGAAGTAATGTATATTATACAATTTTTTGTAACGTTCGGCATTATCATTTTAAGTAATTGTTTTAAGTATTCAAGAATACGTCATCG
Organism: Locusta migratoria; assembly: GCA_026315105.1. NCBI lineage: Eukaryota > Metazoa > Arthropoda > Insecta > Orthoptera > Acrididae > Locusta > Locusta migratoria. The sequence continues at coordinate 52,735,432 of CM048746.1, read as the reverse complement.
TAGTTTTCATGGTTATATTTCTAGGAATGGTTGGTTTCGCAGTTTAGAGTATTTTATTTTGTAAAAAAAAAAAAAAATGTTTAACGTAATGGCAACTTTGTATAAAAATTGGCTCTGAACGTCTCAGTCTAACATATGCAGTTGCGACATTAACACTCCGATGCTGGCGCCCCTAGAGTCGCACGGATACTGGCACCGGATCTGTGAGATCCATTCACTCAAATTAACAATTCTTTAAAAAATCACTTATGGATGAGCTCCAGAATCGTGTAAGGTACTATATTTATTTTTACTGATTTTATCATAGAATTACGTCATACACATACAACAAAGAAATAAGGAAAAACGCTTGGAAAAATAGTCTTGTGTGTAGCATGTTCGCCCTCGTCATCGCTGTCATCAAACAGAATTTGTTGAAAATTTGTAACTTCTGGATTGTGTGTATCCCGATGTTATTTTTGCCCGTGTCCAGACAAACAGACTTGTAAACAATGTTAACATTCTATAGTTGCAAATATGTATCTGTGAGATCCGTCGCTCCTCTGTAGCTTAGGTGTTGCTCTTGCAGAAGTAAACACACTATTGCCTGTTGTGAATGCCCGCGTCAGTAGGATAGGAAAAGGGGGGTAAAAACAACAACGCAGTCGCTGAGACTTATGCACAGGAACACTACCGAATGGATCTATGAGAACCAGCGCTGGCATCGGAGTGTTAACTGTTGTGAAACATGTACCGTCTAACACTTGCAACGACACTAATGCTCCAAGCGGTGGCTGTGTAATAACGAAATAGGCTAACTTGGTAGAACTCTTGCAAGCGATATACACACACACACACACACACACACACACACACACACACATATATATATATATATATATATATATATATATATATATATATATATATATATATATATATATATATATCGAAGATGCGATTTTGACGGATCGATATATCAAACAATGTAGCATTGAAATCAAATATACAAGTGAAATTTACGACGTTCAAAAGAGCGTTTATCGATAAATGAAACGTTCGCTTTACGAGGATAATTCATTTACTGACCGGACAAGGATACTTAGACGAGTGTAATGATTTTTACGATTATGTCATGATTTTAAAGGTTGTGGTTAGGAAGAAACCTAAGCGTACAGATTAAATCGTTGTTAGTGAACAAGCTGCGCGGCGATAATTGTGTTCAGTAACACGTACTCTTAGGTTCCTGCCTAACCATATCCTTTAAAATCATGGGGTATTCCATGTAACTATACGGTACGCTATAAGATTCGATAATCTGTCGTTTCGATCCGTCAGTCGCACCTTCGATATATATTGTTTGCTAGCGTTCTATAAAATGGTTACTATTAATATCGCGTTCGAAGCACTCGTAAGTTGTCAACGAACATGAAAAGGGGACAGTGAAATAAATGTAACATACCAGTATCACTGATTCAGTGAGATAAGATGCAACTTATTCATTAAGAAATATTTTACGTGTTAAACTGCAGATTATCCCCCGAAAAAAGTGAATATATGAACACATGAGAAACACACACATGTTTGTTAAGCTTATGGGACTTAACTACGGGGTCATTAGTCCCTAAACTTACAAACTACTTATGAACTACTTACAAACTAGGACGGCACAAATATCCATGCCCGAGGGGGGATTCGAACCCCCGACCGTAGTGGCCGTGCTGACCGTGACTGGAGCGCCTCAGCCACCTCGGCCACCGCGGCCGGCACATGAGAAACATGAATTTCTATTGTGCTCTGTTCGTATTGAGACAGACAGTTTGTGACTAGTAACAATTCCTTATGATGTCGAGTGATTCGCTCGTTACACTTTCACTCAGCTTTCTTATACAAAAATATTTTTGTAATAACTTTTGCTTCATAAGCGAATATTCCTGCAGTTTGTGGTTCAAATGTAGCAACAGTTAAACGAATTACTTTCTTTTGTGCTTGTAAACAGTTTTATTGATTTTAATGTTTACGTGGGTTTTCTTTCAGCTACAGTTTTGGCGGATGGTTATAATGTAGGTGTAGCATTCCACATGTTTTCATAGATCTACAATAACTTTTTCACTGCAGTTGTAGTGAAGAATACTCAACGTTCTTGAATGGAAATATTCTCTGTGCTCAAGGCCAGGTCTTCTGGTGTTTACAAGCCATTTTTTGTCCTGAAAAGACATTCTTCTTTAAATACTTGTAGGTTACAAGCGAATCGTAAGTACTCTTTTTGTAACATATCGTTTAATAGGTTCCAGAAAACTGTAGATAGGCAAATATAGCGTTACTTTTCATAGTTATTGACAATTTTTATGTCCTATACACTACACTCTGTACAGAAAAAGCTATATTAGAATTCGATATAAATTTTACAGATAGTGTTTTTCCGACACTGTATTCACAAATCAAGCAACAAAATCAAGCCGGAGTGTTGTGACTGTAAATTTGCATATGATAGACTGTGGTTGTCTCATTAGTTATGCACTTAATATATCATTGGATTTAGACTACCTCCAAATCCCATCTTGACTTTTTTTATTCGTACTAAAATATAAACTTTCTGCATTGCGTTCAGCTGTAGACTGTTATATTTGACGGCATTTACACTAGGACTGCACATTGCTCCTCCAAAGGAATGCTCAGTATTTTCTTTTTCAGAAAAAAAAAAAAAAGTTCAAATGTTTGTTAAGCTTATGGGACTCAACTACAGGGTCATCAGTCGCTAAACTTACAAACTACTTATGAACTACTTACAATCTAGGACGGCACAAATATCCATGCCCGAGGGGGGATTCGAACCCCCGACCGTAGTGGCCGTGCTGACCGTGACTGGAGCGCCTCAGTCACCTCGGCCACCGCGGCCGGCTCTTTTTCAGACTTTTTTTGTTGTAATAAGGTGGAACACTGGTACCATACCTGTGTAACACTAAGGGTAAACTTTTTCGTAGCATCACAGTCATATATCAGTTTCACTATGAGAAGCTATAGCGCAAGCTAAATTTTCAGAGTAGGTACAGTCTTTTATAGAGTACTGTTTATCAATAAGCGTCTTTCGGTTCGTATATCACTCTGTCTTTGCTGTTCCTGCATGTTGCTCTTAACAATTAGTCAAATCACTTCATATTAGTCTGGTTCTCCGTAGGGTGTAACATAGTTTTGGTTTATTTCTTTAACTGAAAAATTGTTTTTCTTTTACCGAAAAATACGCAAGGCTAACGAGTTCAGGGTAGGTCAACACAGTTCTACGTACACTGTTTACAGCAGAGTTTTAGTGTCATCACTTTTTGTGAAAGCTTAGTAAAATACACTTTGCAGTTAATTTCAGATAATTCATTGGTGATACTTCAACACTCTTATCTTCGAACCTTCTCGGCGAATTATCGTAGCTTTTCCACATGTAACTTAAGCGTTATTTGAAGCAACATACATGGATTGTTAATGGGGATCTATATCCCATCAGTGTATGATATACAACTGGATCGGATGGTTCACAAAGACAATTTTGTAGTAGTCTGAATACGTTTTCAGAATTTGCCTCGCAATAGTCGCAAATATATCGGAGATTCTTCGGCAGAACTGCGATAAATAACATGGAAATTCAAAGTGAAGAAGAGACGCCGTTTTATTGTGTTCAGTATTAAATTTGGATCTTTTCGTAGAGGCGTTCAGTTGTTCAGTAAAGTTATTCGCGCGACGTCTGAAGGGAGCGGGGGGGGGGGGGGGGGGGGCTTGAGTTGCTCGTGGATACTGCTGCTTGTATTCGATTCTTGGAAACGAGTCCGGCGACCGATATTTCTGCCCAATTGCCTAAAGAGAGAACCACGCAGCAGCCGGACACGGCGCTCGGAGATACAGACGGGCCATTCTCTCAATGTACTTGTTCGACAGACAGTCGCAGGCCATTTACCTTCGGAGAGCACGTAAGCCGTCCAACACGTTTAAGCTGTTCCCTCGTCAACGGAGCCTTACCGCGAACCGAATCCGAAGCAACCATTGCTATGTAAGGAGACCGTTTTATTGCCGTATCAGTAAATTCTTACGGACAACTTTCACGACCTGATTATGCACACAGTCAGCACTTGTTGAAAGCACAAGAAAAGAGAAACGGCTGGCGAACAGCGCTACTTGGGGCACGCACGCAAGTCGGAATGTCAGCGTGGTGACAGCTACAGTATACGGGCCTGCCTCGGTAAGCAGAACGCGACCTCCTTTTGGCAGACGTGCAGTACCGCTGCTGCCTACAGCTACACAGGCAGCCGATTCGCTACCGTAGCACGTGTGAAGCCATGACAGAAGGGACGTACCGGAAATGTTACGTCATCTGTATTGCACGCCACTTATATAACGGCACACAGTTCGAAGAAAAATTTGTCTTTAGATTACCCATTACGGATGTTTCAGAACCCGTAACTGTTAATTTCAATATGATTTAAGTAAGATGCACCAGTCACTTTTTCTTGAAATGATGTTTATTCCATGAACCGGTCTTCGAACCTTTTCAGGTTCATCTTCAGATGGATCATGTTACAATATCATTGTAAGCGTCATGTTGGATGCTGGCTTGCTACTGTATGGCCGGATTTTTGTGGTTAATTTCTTGCGTCTCCTTTTGTTTATGTCACAATAAGGCATCACCTTTTTCTGTTGGGTTTTCCACTGCACTGTAAACAACACTTTACCAGTGTTGTTTACAGCGCAGTGTAAAACCCAATAGAAAAAGGTGTTGCCTTGTTGTTTTAACGTAAAGATATTATTTGAATTGTTCACTAGATGGGCTTAGGATATATACCTCGAAGCGATTTCTCCGAAAGTGATTACGAAAATTAGGCTGCAGTATAATGTCGATGGCCGATCCGTGAGGAAAGTATTAATATAGCCCCTCTGGTGTCGACGAATTGTTTGCTACCCAGACAATTCTCACTTTATTTATCCTGCTTAAAAACGTGATATGTCTGCAGCATAGATGTTAACGAAAATGAGTCGGGCCAAATATAACTTTATTAGATTAGTTACTTAGACGAAATAAAATACATGTTGAAGGTAGGCAGCTGAAGGCTGCATTTATGAATTTTTCTGTGATAGTTTTTCGAATCTGGACGTGTATTTGCCTTACGGCTTTACTATGTATGTGAAATTCATCTATTATGTGCTTCGATAATCTCAGTTGATGTTTGTAACCACTGCACACCATAATATCTTTGTAACTGTAGGATCTACGCTACAGCAGCATCTTTGACCGCTGAGGCGGTCAGTGGACAGTGTACGCTTATCAGGTCCGAATGACAAGACGCAGAGACTTAAATATTTGTACAGTTACTAATTTATACCTGAGGAAGGTTTTAGGCACGGTTTTATAGCCATCTGATAGATATTTCGTAATTTGAAGAATATAGCACGAAATGCGGAACAATAATTACTCTTTGAAAATTATATTTACTCTTTGAAGATGGTTTTATTGGTTGGATTATTGCTTGAGGGTTGATAATGATAAAAGGGTGGAGTATATTGGGATGGAAAGTTATCGGTGTATATAAAATTCTACGTGTTTGTGTGTTAATATTTCTCCATGCAGTGAAAACTACAGAACGCAAACGAATGTTCTGCGTGTAATTGTTATCCGAAGTCTCCCATTGTACACCATAGCAGTTCCATGCCGATAGCTATAAGGGGGTGGAAGATATGGTGGTTGAGTCGTCAAATTATAAAAAGATTCAGACTGAAGGCCAGCGATGACGTTTCCGACTCTATACCAAGGAAGTTACATACAGCGAAACGTGATGCCACAAACAATATCTTTGGTCTATGCGTGCTACAATGTCTTCAGCTCTTTCTTAGTACGGATAAGCATTGGAATAAGGAAATATAAGAATAAATAAATAAAGCAGTAAAAAAGAAATTTCTTTTAATACATATCTTAAAAAATCGGTTTGACGTTTCGCGCATTACATCAAGTGATCGATCTGTGATATTATTACAATCATTATTGTTGAATTTCGTGATTGGATTCTTCGTGCATTTTTACGTGTGATTTGATCTACACTACTTACTACTGAGGCTCATAGCACACTACTGAAAGATAGCTTATCTATCATAATCAACCAATACGCGAGCGGAGCCGCAGGTTTAAGCTAGTCCCCGATATTTTTCTCAAAAACTAATTCCATGCAAACTGCGAAAGTACTGTCACTGCACGAAGTAATTTATCTGTAGCTGTAACAGGTATTTTTCACACCACCACCTTGATTTCATGGCCACTCCAAGTACTTCTTTAGTAGTCTGCTTTGCCCAGTGAAAAATCGCTGAAGCAATTTGAAGCATGGCCACTGAATTTTAAGACCACTAAGAGTGAATGCCACGCGGGATTAGCCGCGTGGTCTAAGGCATCATGCTACGGACTGGGCGGCCGCTTCCGCTGGAGGTTAGAGTCCTCCCTAGGACATACGTGTGTATGTTGTCCTTAGTGTATGTTAGTTCAAGTAGTTTGTAAGTCTACCGACTGTGACCATAGCAGTTTGGTCCAATAGTTTTACAAACATTTGAACATTCGGAAGAGCATCTGGTGCATTGTTACAATCGATGAAATGAAAATCCGTTTCATGCTGTCATCAAGCGTCAACATTGCCTAACAGCATGCCACGTACTGACCCTTAGGGTAAGGCTTATTGCGCGGCTTCGTCGGAAGTGACGTCATTTTGACGTATGCACACTGTATCGAAAAAGAAAGAAACCGTGTATCGACTTTGGGGATCGTTCGAACGTTTTGCTGCTGCAGCCATTACTGACCAATTAATTAAGTCATCTGATCCTTACTTATTGGGTTTGTAAAATCAATACAATTTTAGAAGATATCGGTGTCTTATCTTTCTTTCAAAGCATGAACGTGACAGCTTTATTAAACAAATAATAGAGAATATTCGTATAACTACAAACAGTTAGCAGGTTTGACTACAGTGAGCGTAGAACGGTACGTTGCGTACTCGATTACGGTGAGAAGTATGTCAGGTTCCGTGTTAAAAATTACTTTGTATCTTTTTTTTTTTTTTTTTTTTTTTTTTTTTTTTTTTTTTTTTTTTTTTTTTTTTTTTTCCATTACTTAACGTTTTCTGGGCAAGTGCCATTTAATGTACAAAATTCACAATCAGATGACGCAATTGTCTAATTTTCACCAAAACTAGAAATAAAATGGGCGAACTCAAATATATTAAAGTAACCTTGTAAACACTACGGAAATGACATTTCGTAAAAAAGTCTGCTTATTTACCGACAGGGTTAATTTACTGCATTCTCAAATTACTATTAACTGAAGCCACTTAACATAGCTTTCAATCATTTTGTTTGACCTACATTCAAAAGGAAGTCTAATTTTTTTAATATAAGCAGCACATTGCGTTGAATACTTTTCTCAGTTTTCGTTAAATTACCGGTCTTACTCATTTCTGCATTATTGAGGTAGCTAGGTTTTCCACCACAAGCCTATAAATTATGAATAATGAAAACATTTCCTCCGTGGCACGTGAAATATAGTAGCTTACTAGTACTATTATTTGTAGAAGCGCATAGCATGCCCTATCCCAATTTACGGAACAGGTAACATTTCTAGCATGCTTCAGTCCATTATTAATCATGATTTGACCGTTGTCAGGAAAGTTAACGTTCAAAATTTAAAAACAGTACTTACAAAACAAAAATGATTACTGACGCAAGGAAAATTTACAACAGTGTTGAATGCAATGCACTGACAATATGTGTGTGTGTGTTTGTGTGTGTGCTGTCCGAAAGAACAGACACCACATATACATACTTTATACAATTTGCCGATGACGAGCAATGATCCTTTCTTCAGTGCGGAGACACTCCTAGTCCCTTACTCCTCTTACGGGAATTAATACTAAGTGACTACGAGTTCTAGTGGCTAGGGTAAAGTTGCAAATTTATATCTGGCGGAAGGCGTGCTGGAGTAATTCCGTGCAGGTGTGCTGATCCCTGTGTCCCCAGTGGTGTAGGGATCAGCGCAACTGCTTAGAAAGCACTCGACCGTGGTTCGAATCGCGGCCGGGTACACATTTTCAACTTTCCCCATTCGCAGTTTATGTCATAAATTCTGTGAACATGAAGTCATTCTCACTTTAACTCCCTTTTGAATGTAATTCAAACAAAATGATAAAAACACGTTGAATTAATACAATTTCAGTTAAAAGAACTTGGCCCTTGCAGAACTTAACCCTTTCGGTAAGAAGTAATTTTTTAAGAAATGTGTGTTCCACAGCGTTTAGAAGTTTACTGTAAGATTTATATTAAGATCCAGCTAATTTTTATTTCTAGTTTTGACGAAAATCAGACAAACCGCGACACTTATTTGCGAATGTTTTACGTTATGCGGCATTTCAGTTTATATAAAGATAGTAAAAAACAAGATTAATATGAAATTTATATTACCTTTACTTTACAAACGAGTACTTAAAGAACTGTACTATGCTGACAACTGAACTGCTGGTCCTACGGAACTGTATAGAAGAAAATTCTGTGTATCATTGTTCTTGTTCCTCGTAAAGACGGTAAATTTGCACTTTCAATAAGACACAGGTAGCGTCCATATTTGCATACAGTTTAGCAACTGAAGATGTCATGAGTAGCGTCGTTAATTCGACTGTAATAATGCATACCGCAGCTAAATTCTCGGAAGATATCTATTGTCGAGACACGGTCTCTGTTGTATTCGTCAGAATGACGTCACGTCAGACCGAACAAGCGCGCTGTCACTCACCCGGAGCCTTGTGATCATCCATCACCATTCGCGGCACAGACCCAGAGGGCACTTTCACATTTTCAGGTCTTGATGCAGATTTCTGAGCAGAGATCCCACGCCTATGCCAACTTTGGGAGGCTCTGTGTTCCACGGTCATTATGCGCTCCTCTAAAACAATTTTCTCCAGTCGCTCGATCATGAAGTTAGGCTGGATGGCGTGAGGCAGAAATTTTCTTGACGTGTTGTCGCACGACAGTCTGCCTTCTCTGACCGGTCGCACCCACGAACTCACACTGGACACATCTGTGACACCATCACCAAATGTCTTACTCTACTGGTGATGAATTTAAGAAAGGTTATTCGCTGTTATTGTACTGAGGACGTCGCCATTTTAACCATCAATGACAGTTCTAACTCTTTCGACTACCGGTAGAGGCGTATGAGTCGCAATACTTACACCCCTATCACGCATTCACAATGGATGCTTGCGCAATTTAAAAGAAACCACATGTACCTTTCAGTTGCCAGTCCAGAGAAAAAAACTGGGAGGTTTTATAAATTTAGTACACATCCAGTCGCGGACTAACTGCGTCGGAGGCACGGGGCAGCGGCAAAACAATATTAGGGCCCCCGTCCACTTGGAAATACATGGATTACTCTAAAAAAGTAATTTTTGAGATTTGGAGGCCGCCCAAGACGAAAGGCATGGGACAGTTTAAAAAAATAGGCTCCAAAATAAGAGACCAAGGGCGCTCAAAAAAAAAAAAAAAAAAAAAAAAAAAAAAAAAAAAAAAAAAAAAAAAGGCATTAGAGGTATTTGGAGGCCCCCCAAGACGAGAGACCCAGGGCGGTCCGCCCCCCGCTCCCCCTCCCCATAGCCTGCCGCTGTGCCTATCGCTCTGTACACAATTGCAGTTACGACGTATCCCCGTCAGTTTCGTCGAGTTACTACCAAATACCCAAATACATTGAGGAGAAGAAGGAGGCCAGTCAGCTACAGTTATGGGTTAGCGGCAGAAAGAGCATTCAGACCCTCTTTAAAATTAGCCATGCCAGATTATAACTGAGAAGGCATGGGAATTCAATATAGATGTCCACATATCATTCGTAGATTTTAAAAAGGCTTATGAAGGCATACACAGACAGACACTTCTAAATATAATGAAGGAATTTGAAATGCCCTCAAAATTAATCCGTTCAGTCAAAATGTGTATAGACGAAACTGTATGTCGCATAAAAACACCGGTAGCAGAAACTGAAAATTTTAAGGTGTACACTGGACTGAGACAAGGGGACAGCATTTCACCTATTTATCTTGTCCTAGAGAAGATTGATAGAGAATTTACCAAAACTAATCCACGAGGGATCCAAGTGCAGGACAGTAACATTAGTAGACTTGCCAATGCAGATGATGTAGCATGAATAAACAGTTCCAAAATAGAATTAATCAGAATGATGCTAAATTATTACAAAATTGCCGAGAAACCAGGATTACATGTCAATGAAGAAGAGACGGTATGCCTGCTCATAAGTAAGAAAAGGAGAAAAGGGGCACCTTTCACTGTAGATGGATTCACTTTTAAGACTGTTGAGGAAGTTTTTTCAGTGAAAACAATAGAACAGATATTGAAATAGATGCCCTGTTAGAAAAAGCAAACAAGACGCTTTTTAGTTTCCACAAAGGAAAATATCCACTTAGCTGGAACTTCAAAATCCGTCTAAATCAATCAACCATTATACCGGTGACGCTATGTGCATGTGAAACATTAACATCTAGAAAGAAAGATAAATAAAAACTTCACATTTGAAAGAAAAGTACTAATGAAAATTTTTGAACCTGTATATGATGAAAATAACATAGAGTGGAGAATAAGAAGAACTAAGACAGCTATACAATCAGCGAAACATCGTCGAAGTGCTCAAAGAAGAGAAGACTGAACTGGGCAGGCCATATAGCCAGAATGGCAGATTATCTAGATTGGCATTCAGCAGAACAATAGCTGGATCGAGAGGAAGAGGCGGACCCAGAAGCAGATGACGTGTTAAAATTCGAGAAGACACAGCCAGGATGAAGAGCGGCATCGACTGGACACACAGCGCACTCGACAGAAAGCTGTGGAAGTAAAGTAAAGTAAGATTATGTAATGTTTGCAAATCTGTGAGACTTAACTGCTCTGGTAATCAGTCTCTAAGCTTAGAAACTACTTTAACTAAAACTAAGGACAACAATTACCCTCATGCCCGAGGGAGGCCTGGAACCTCCGACGGCGAGCAGCGACGGGCTCCGCAGCAAGGCGCCTTGGGACGCTCAGCGACTCCACCGCGGCATGCCAGATTCTAATTAAGCACGGTTACCCTGCCTTTGCGGGACGATTGGAAAGGAATGAATTTGAAGTCACCTGCCGACAGTAATTACTACTTTATGAGTAGCTAGTTGCGTTGCATAAGAACGACATAGTATTTGGAATTCAAGTCTTTCTTTAAAGCTATTTAAAAAATCATGTGTTAACCCTTTCATCCCCAGTGTTGTTCCTCAACAACATTGTATTAAAAGCTGATTAATACTGTGTTTTGTTTATCACTCCTTAAAGTCGCATTGTTTTCGATGAACAACATGCTTCTAGTACAACATTCAGCCGTTTGGTACGGTGTACAGCCACTTCTGAGGCATTAAACTACCCGTCTTGGAGGTTGTGTTACGTTGTTGTCTGTACGTGGTTGTGAGTGTGAACGTGAGTGTGGTTCATGCTATTTTATTTCAGCAGTGAATTGCCTTGTCTTTGGTGCTGTGATGAAGATTATGTTAGCCGCGGTGGAGTAGCCGAGCGGTCTAAAGCGTCTCGCTGCGGAGCGCGCGCTTACTCGCCGTGGAGGTTCGAGTCCTCCGTTGGGGCATGGGTGTGTGTGTGTTTGTCCGTAGGTTAGTTACCTAGGTTTAAGTAGTTTGTAAGCTACGAACTGATGACCACGCAGTTTGGTCCGATAGATTTACAAACATTTGAACATTTTGATTTGAAGATTATGCTAGCATTAGTGATCTTACAGTATTAACTATGAACGAAATAATGTCCAAATAATAAAATAGCTCGAGACAAACGTATGTGTTGTGCACGAAATACATGACATGAAAAAATAATAGTTCGATAAAAAAATTAATTAGTGCACTGTATTAATACAGGAAACACTGAATTTTAATTTTTCCAAAGCTGAATTCATAATGAGGGAATGGAAGGGTTAAGCGCATATGTAAGTGTGGGAAACGCAGACCAGCGTGCCACAGTGGACACACCGGTTCCGGCCAGGTCGCCGTAATTAAGCAGTTTCGGGTCTGCCGAGCGCTGTTGGCAAGTGTCAGGCTCTTATGAGGCCAATTAAGGCGCTAATTGATTGACAAGTGACGGCTGCTGTGAAACAAAACTGACACACTGGACGGGAGGGCAGGCTGATTGCCACGTCCCCTCCATACCGCATCTCTTTACGCCTTCTGGCAGAGGATGACACGGCGGCCTGATACCTATTGGAGGGAGTTCACTTTTAAAGACGGACAAGCAGATTGTAAGAAAGTTTGTTTTAATCATCAAATTTCTTATATTTTAATGAGTCAAACATGCATCTACATAAATTACATGCAACTTATCGTAATCATTCAAATCAAATGTTTGTATAATCTATGGGACTTAACTACGGGGTCATCAGTCCCTAAACTTACAAACTACTTATGAACTACTTACAAACTAGGACGGCACAAATATCCATGCCCGAGGGGGTATTCGAACCCCCGACCGTAGTGGCCGTGCAGACCGTGACTGGAGCGCCTTAGTCTCCTCGGCCACCGCGGCCGGCCTCTTAATCATTAAGTCCAGCGATGTGCTTCACTGTAGCTCGACACTAGATCCTTTACAATGTGCTGATTACAAGGTTTTCATTAATACAGAAATTATTTTTGATGGCTCCTCCTTTGGCAGCTTGTTAGCAGTACGCAGAGACACTTCGCGAATCGCGTAATAATTCGCGACCGTTAGCGTCCGCGATGACATCTGGACGGACACCAACACGTAACGAATTTCTGCCTCAGCAGAACGAACGAACGAATAGATGCTCAGTATCTGTATATACTTCACTTAGATACACTTAAACACTGGTTTCATTTATACTTTTCGTTTGTAGCACTTTTAACACCTTTTTACATTCACTTTGTTACATATATTGTTTGGGCACTCCGCGGAGCGCATATGAACTGAAATATTTTACGTACGTAAGTTAAACATGACAAGTAATTACAGTAAATACATAAAACATACAAGTACATAAAATAAATGAAAAAATATACATAGACAAATACAGTACACAGATAATGAATAAATGACATGAAGTGGTTATAGTTTCATTACATACATACATATATTACATAGTACAGTAATTAATGAATTTACATTATAATATCATAATTACTACTTATACACTACATGCAGGGTCAACTGAACAAAATCTCTCAAAATGAGGCTCATACTCAGTCGTGATATGATTAATTTGCTGAAAGTTATGATCCTAACATTGGTGATCCTATGCAAGGATGGGGCCCCTCCACGCCCACACCAACGTAGTGACCATCACAAAAGTTCTACTGTCACCTCCGTAATTTGGTTAGTTTGCTAAGGTGGATCACGGGATGTGGGGACCGCGATGTTATCCGTACGTGTGGGCACGATCACCCATTAATACGGTGCATCTGGAGATAGAATTGGTCGAAAGGTATGCGAAGGGTAAAGGTATGTAAGGGCAGAGGAAAAAAAGTGCCAAGGCAAGAGCCAAGGGAAAGAAACCTCTGCGACAGTGGGGTAGGTATGAAGGGCAGTAGCGGTATGCTATCTGCGACAAATCATGCAAGTTTTGGTAATGTTAGTAATGGGTATTTTCTCAGTACCGTTAACTTTGCTAGGTTCGTCATAAAGAATCAGTCCGTTTTGATGCGAGGTTCTGCTGCAGCTGAGCTCCAATGAAGTCTCCTGGGTCGGCTGCGGCAGTTTACCCGTTAACATCGGCTGTGGTAGAATACCTGTAACATAGCCAAGTTTGTTATGGTAGTTAGGCAGTTCGGTCATAGAACTGGCTAAGTGTGCGGGACTGTTTAGGTTTGTTTGTGTTTAGTGCGATGAATATGGTTTCCCTGCTTTGCCTGTAGGTCGGCTGTTAGCTCAGCTGGCATTGCCAGTCAGATTGCTGTTCTGCAGGGGTTTGCCATGTTCGTCGTGTTTGTGAGTTGGTGTTCCCTACGACCGTAGGTGGTTAGTCTCTGAGGAGAAGTGTTTTTGGGCGATTATGTTTCCACCTATGGTTGTGATCGTAGTTCCCCAAGCGTAGGATGAAGGGGTTGTTCGAGTGTCTCGAGTTTCTGTACAGTCGTGTGGCGAGTTTCTTGAATACCACCGAGAGGCGCTCTAGGCGGTATTCATATGGTGATCATATGCAGGGTGCGAAATATCAACTAGTGCCCCTCCTTCTATTGGCACAAAAGAAAAAAAAAAACATAAAATTTGATTTATGTGCTCCATTTCTATTATTTAATACTTACATAAAAATACAGAACCATTTTCAGACAATGAATTTTTTCGGGCTTTAAAATGGGCAACCTTTTTTATGATATTGTCTGGTTTGAAATCTACTTTTGATTCGACACTTATGATGGCCAAATTTTTCACTCTGCCTTGGGTAATGGTTGATCGTAAATAGTTTATTATTTTCAGTTTGGAAAATGAGCTTTCGCCGTCTGCTCTTAAATATATGCGCAAAGATGTTGAAACATTTTGGAACACAGACATTAAATAACTGGAATTAATAACAACACATCTAGTGGGGTTGTTTTTCTTCACAAAAAATGGAGGCAATTTAAACTCATTAAACAGCTCTTCTCGATCAATATTGTTGTTTGTTATGCTTCAGGGACTTAACTACGGGGTCATCAGTCCCTAAACTTACAAACTACTTATAAACTACCTACAACTAAGGATGGCACAAATATCCATGCCCGAGGGGGGATTCGAACCCCCGACCGCAGTGGCCGTGCAGACCGTGACTGAAGCGCCTCAGTCCCCTCGGCCACCGCGGCCGGCACAAATGTATATCACAAGAGACTGTAGAGAGAGGCTATATAAATTGTTATGTCGACTTCAGTTCAAAGTTGAGACATTGTTTCTCTTTGCTCTCTGTCTGATTTCCTCCAGCTGTCAGTGTTTTGCAAAAATGAAAACCTGCTGTTGTATTCTGTCAACAAATGGAATCTTTCATTTAACTGTAAAAAAGCATTGTCAAGAAACAAATGATAAAAAAAATACTTTAAACTTCATTTTTGGGTCTAATATGGGCTCATCTGAAGTATTGTAATCTACATGTCGTTTTAGAGGACGTGGACGAGCAGTTTCTTTGAATTCAGGTTCACATTCTAAATCTTTATCGAGTAATTTTCAATCAACTGGCGTTTGCTCAAGTGCCGTGTACAACGGTTCGTTTATGACCAGATCTATCATTTTGACCGCCTACGAAAGAATAAGATAAGACATTTTGCAGAATTTTGCTTACAGATTCAATTTTTCATAAAATGTTGTAACATATTATAACTGAAAATATGAACCTGTAAGACCTTAATTTGTCAAAACTCACCATGCTTTTGTGTCTGTGACATGTCCGAGGAGGACTCGAACCTCCGGCGGGAGCGGCCGCGTCCTTCTCGACGACATAGCGCCTTAGACCACGCGGTCACCGCCGCACGGCGCCCGCCTGGCGCCCCGTGGGTAAAGCTGACGGTGTTCCTTGCCCCATAAACTGTTGTAATGCTTCTCTCAAAATTGGTGGTATGAGATAACCATACTCATGCTCGTCTTCCACAACGGCAATAGGGAATACATTTGGTAATGTGTCGTACTTATTTCGTCCAACCCTCCTCTGTTGCATCTCTTGACACCATTTGATAGACTCTTGTGTCGCTGAAGACAGGCCTGGTCCTGTGTTAATGTAGTTGAGAGCTATTATATGGACACGTGCTACCTGTGGTCCTTAGGAACGACAACATTATAAGACTGGCTTATACGCCTGTGCTTCGCAACGGTTGTTAAATAACTGCCTCTGAGTATCATGGCATTTTAGGATTTCGGACCTCAGTCAGTAAAAAAAGGTCACCGAAATCACAAAACAAACTACATACAATGGATTGTCCCTCTAAGGAACTTTTATGTAAATGAATACAATTGAGAGACACGAAAGAATGTCGTTATGTTTTATACATAAGTGAAAGGTGCCGAAAGAAGCAAAGAATTGTCGTTAATTATGTATACACAAATCGACACCAGTAACACTATGTACAATGTTTGCCGGCCGCGGTGGCCGAGGGGACTGAGGCGTTCCAGTCACGGTCTGCACGGCCACTACGGTCGGGGGTTCGAATCCCCCCTCGGGCATGGATATTTGTGCCGTCCTTAGTTATAGGTGGTTCGTAAGTAGTTTGTAAGTTTAGGGACTGATGACCCCGTAGTTAAGTCCCTTAAGCTTAACAAACATTTGAACATTTTTTTTGCACAATGTTTGTTGGTATTCTTAGTGATAAGATTGCGACGCTTAACTCTGTCACAGACGTACGCTTCTTTTCTGTACTGCGCCATACTTATTACGCAGCAGCGGCATCTATTTTTCTTTGGTGCACTAAAATGCCAATCTAGCTAGTAACAATTTTTTTGTGTCGTACCTGGGTTAAATTTTATTTTTCAGTGACAGCAGTTTTGTATGTTAACGTTGGAAACGAAATATTCGCTTTAGGGGGATCATTAATTTACTGATCGGAACATTATTTATTTCATTATCAACACGCAGAATTATCCCCTCATTGTGCGTGACTGATTTTTCAAAAAGGATTCAACGGCCGTTGCCAACAGCAATACACTACACCGCTGCCGCAAGAAAAATCGTAGCCCTTGTTTCAATGTACTACACCTTAGTTATGAGATCGCAATTTTTAGTTATTTGGTATACTATGTAAGTAACAACGCATCTATCGGATCTTTGGTATATTTTGCTGCAATTCAAGCATAGCATACACCAGAAATTACAAATTACGATATATTGTCTTTCCCTGGTCCGATTTTGATGAAATGAAGCTTATATGTTGCTCTAAGGTACTCTCAGTTGACCTATGAAAACCTATGAAAGTCCGTATAGTACTCTTGGAGATTTGCTGTATTACACAATACTTATAAGCATAGTATATAAATAAAACTTCAAATTACGATATCCTTCCTTCCTCTGATCCAATTTTGATTAAATGAAGCGTATGTTATTCTCAATTTACCTGTGGAAACCCATGAAAGTTCGTGTAGTACCTTTGGATGTTATCTTCAACAAATAGACCTACTGGATAGCTCTTAAGCAAATGATTAAATTATGATCTTTTTATTTTCTCTGATCAGATTTTAATTACTGAAGCCTTTATTTAACCGCACGATATGGTCAAGTTACGTGGGAAAACCCCCATGGAAATTCGTCAAGTAGTTTTGGAGGTAAATGTGTTCAAAGAGACAGACAGGCGGTTTTAGATTAAAAATTTCAAATTATGATATTCTTTATTTCCGTGATCCGATTTTTATGGAACAAAGTCTATATGTTGTCCAGAATTACGCTCAAGTTACCTGTGAAAACCCCATGCAAATTCGTGAAGAAGTTTTGGAGACAAGAGTTCTTTAATAGTTGAACAAACACCGTCGACGATTGCTTGAAACACTTAAAATTAAGATTTTATTTATTTAATTTTTATTTTTTGTCTATATGTTGACCCAAACGTTCCTCATGTTTCATGTGAAAACCGCATGAAGAATTGTCCAGTAGTTTTGAAGATTGTAGTGAACAGCGGCAGGCCTACATTTACAGATTTATTATTAGTGTAGATATCAGGCAGACTCCTGGGACTGGAGGCTTCACAGGCCAGCTGGAGTGGAGTTGTTGCGTGTAACGCTGCAACGGACCACTCCTCAGCAACCGGGAACACCTAAATCGGCGCGCACCCGACGGAAGTGGAAATCTGGTTGTTCCGCACGGTGATGGTAAATCAGTGAACGCTACAGCCGTAAGAAAGTTGGTCGGCGATACACAAAAGCAAAGGCAGCAGCCGGCAGCCGAGGTGGGGCACGCGATGTCTGCGGCCTACGTGTGGCAACGGCAACTGCACGCCTTCTTTTTGCGTCGGTACCCGCTGGAGCGGCAAACGCAACCAGTAATTGGGCGGGCGCACCGCGTAACTCAGCGGTGACAAATTGCCGCGTGTTGTACCCCCGGGCTGGGCTTATTGCTCTTTGCGCCTCTTATTGTTCCGTACCGGTGCGTCCTATCTGTCCTTTTATGCTAAGTACGGTGTCGTGAGTACCCGACACTGCGTCCCTGCTCGGGATGCATCCGAACTCCCGCACTGTATGCGGTAAGTTGTGTGTTCCTTACAAGGTAAGGAGATTCCTCGGGAGGGAGCGATACCGTATATGTGATCTCACCACAATGGCCACTTCTTCAGTCTACATATCAGGCGCACACTTTTTACCCAACGACAAATACTGCCAATGCATTTTTATTATTTTCTTTACCAGGTACAAATGCCCATGCGTTCCACGAGGAAGAGAAACCAGAGATAAAACGGCAAGAGTACGGCGTTCGTTTCTCCAGTACGTAGTTCGAGAGTAATAAAAGCAAAGAAGGTAAAGCTTAAAGGAGTATGTAGCGGGCCTGTATAAGAAAAATGAACGTGGAGGCAGTATTGTAGAAAGAGAACAGGAAGTAGATGATGAAACAGGAGGTACGATACTGCGCGAAGAATGTCGTAGAAAACTGAAAGATTTGAATCTAAATCAGTACATCATATTCCCTCTGAACTACTGACATTTTTGGCGAGACAGTCATGTAAAACTGTTCCACCTTGTGTGCAAGAAGTATGAGGCAGTCGAAATACCCTTAAAATTGAAGAACAATATAATATTACCAATTCCAAAGGAAGCAAGTGCAAAGTGCAAGTGAAAATAATTAGTTTAATAAGTCATGGTTGCAAAATACTAACACTAATTATTTATAGACGAATGGAAAAGCTGGTAAGCTTGGATTTAGGAGAAATGTGGGAGGTATCCAGGTAATACATTACGATTTACCCTAGTTTATAAGTTAAGGAGAGGCAAACTTACGTATTTAGCTTTTGTAGAGTTGGAGAAATCTTTTGACAGTGTTGACTGGAATAGGCTCTTTCAAATTCTGAAGATCGCAGGGTAAAAACATCGCGAACGAAAAATTATATTGAAGTTGTACAAAAACCAGACAGCAGTTATAAGAGTCGAATGAATGAAAGGGACGCAATGCTCTGGAAGGGAGTTAGACAGGATTGTACCCATTCCCCACTGTTATTCAATCTGTACATTCAGCAAGCTGTGAAAGGATGTGAGAAGAAATATGGAGAAGGATTTAAAGTTCAGCGACTAGGAATAAAAACTATGCTTATGACACTAAAATTCTGTCAGAGGCAGCAGAAGACTGGAAGATCAATTGAACGGAATGGTCAGTGTCTTGAAAGGATGTTTTAAGATGAAGCATTAACAAGCGTAAAACAAGGTAATGGAATGTAATAAAATCAGGTGACGCCGAAGGAATTAGATTAGACAACGGGAAAATAAAAATAGTAAATACGTTTTATTTCCGTAGCAAAATAACTTCTGAACTCCGAAGCAAATAATTTATAAAATGCAGAATGCCTATGGGAAGAACAGCATTTCTGAAGAAGCGAAATTTGATGACGTCTAGAATTAATTTAAATGTTAGGACGTCTTTTCTGAAACAATTTGTCTGAAGTGTGCCAATAAATGGGAGTGAATCTCGGACGATAAAGAGTACAGACAGAATGATGATAAAAGCTTTTGAAATGTGTTGACTACAGACGAATGCTGAAGATTATGTGGATGGATCACGTAACTAAAGAGAAGGTGCTGAGCAGAGTTGGTGAAAGAAGAAATTAATGCCACAACTTGACTAAGAGAAGCGGTCGATTGGTGGGACACATTCTGACACATCGAGGAATCGTCAGTTTAGCATTGGAGGGACGTGTGATTCAAAAGGATGCAGTACGCCGTTCTTATTCAGAGACGAAGAGCGTTGCATATAAAAGGGTAGTACAGACAGTTGCTTGTAATTAGACTTTGGAATGAAGACAACAACAATAACAAGACAAATAGTCTTAAGTGTAAATTGTAGATTAATGTTCCTTCGTGTCATTCTTACGCATCGGATTGGTTTGAAAATGGGGGATACTCGCCAAAAATAAAATAACATTGTAAAAGTGCGACTTCGACGGAAAAATTGAACAAAGGAATACAAATGTGGATGAAAAGTTGATAGAGCTGCTCCTGAAGGTGGATGTTTGTAAATTGTAAATTGGTCATGTAAATTGAAAGATACAAGCCAGGTTGTGAGTATAGAACTGCACAGTACCTTTCCCATATTGTAGTTTCCGATACCAATTATCAGTACAAGCAATATATAAATTACAATTCGTGTTCATAATTAACCAACGGTTGTGAGACAGTAGCAATTTTCTACAGTGATATATGTCCACCTGTAACGCTGATATGACGAATACTTATAACATACTCCAATATTTAACCACGAAAGATAAATTTCTCGACGTTTCTACATTAGGAGAGGTGGAAATTTTCAATTTTGTTGACTTTGGGATTATTTTATTGTAAAACTACCTGTGTTGTAATACTATATTTGGTTGTGTGGCCATTTTACGCAGCAGCTGTTAATATTGATTATAAGAGGTAATCCGTCTTATGCTGACTGCAATTGAGAAATTTATTTTACACACCAGACGTGTTTAGCTTCTTATTTTAAAAGCATCTTCTGTGGCCTGTAAATGATACAAAGGTGTGTACACTATGTTTTGTACACGTAGATTAAAAACCGTTTTTAAAAACTTTATGCACGTTAAACCTATATGTTTTTAAATTGATATTCAGTCTACTCACGGAGTCCCTTCTTTAGATCTCACTGTTGTTTCTTTGTCTTGTCGGCTGGAGTTGCCAAGACGGAGAAACAGCAGTGAGATGTAAATAAGAGACAACACTACCGTGAATGGACTGAATATCAATTTAAAAACACGCAGGTCTCAGGTGAACAGTTTTTAAAAACGGTTTTTAATCTACGTGTACAAAGCAAACTGTACAAATCTTTGCATCACTTACAGACCACAGAAGATGCTTTTAAAATAAAAAGCGAAAAGCGTCTGGTGTAAAATAAATGTCTTAATTACAATCAGCATAAGACGGCTTACCTCTGATACTCAGTACATTAGTAATGTTCTCGAAGTCTAAAGGCTATGTAAATGTTAGTAATGAAAACATGACTTAAATTCTGTGTAAATCAAAATTATTACAATCACATTGTATTAAGAGATAATTTACTAATTTCTGAATATGAATGTATTTGTCCAACTGTGATTACTATACCAGTTTACCGCTTCATTTTTCTGTCAGACTTGATTCCATTATGCCTCTTGTGCTCAACGACTGTTTTTCGATTTGTAGAAAATTGCCAGCAATCAGTCGTAAATATTTTGTTTATTCACCAGATATAGATTTTGGTCAATATATGACCATTATCAGTACTTAAAACAAACAGTTGAAACATATTAAACAAATGAACGTAACTTCCAACATGGAGGTCGAAAAGTTTTATATGTTTCAACTGTTTGTTTTAAGCATTGATAATGGCCATACAATGACCGAAAGCTAGATCAGGCAAATAAACATAATATTTACAATTGATTTCTGACAATTTTCTATAAATTTGTTTACTTTGTTAGATTTTCTGTTTTTCTTAAACTCCATGAATATTGTAATTTCAGTTTGTATCTGTTTCAAACAATGTAATGTAATACTGTTATTGCTGATGCAATATAAATATACTACGGCTACAACTGTTAGAAGTTCCAGTTTTTTTATGAGATTTGTGCCGCTCTACGTGTCAAAATAAATATTGTGGAATTCGAGAACGTTAACATGTGACGTTTATGTGCGTTTTTCAGATAATACAGAATCCACACATACTGATGCTTTCAGACAGCAAGCACATTTCACCCTGTAATTATCGCATTTCGTCAACTAAAATCAGATGAGTATTAATGTTCACAATTTTACGTACGTTCACCTGTACCAATTAGACTCCGTGACGCATACCTGAAGCGTAAGGCTTCGCCGTCGATGTTTTGCATTTGTTTGATTATTTATTTGTTTCGGTACCATCTGAGCTTTAGAGCACATATGTAGAAATTAAACAAAGGACTTAGCATACCTTCTCTCGTGAGAGTTCCGAACTTCATTCGGTGAAAACTGTAATCCTTACGGGATCAATGTGACAAATTCATTTCTCCTAGCAAAGAAGTCAAATGTAATTAAATCATATCAAAATAAACCCAGAACTTTCTTCGCGTTATTAGTACACAGATAGAAATCAGTTGATCCTTTTATCGTAAGTTAATTCAATTTCAGTTTGTATTTGTAAAGATAAGATTGCAGTGCTGAAGTCACTGACGTAAACTTCTTTCACGAAGGTAAAAAGTCTGACGGTGCCATTTATTAATTTTTTTATTGTTCTGTACGGAGACTATCGTGTACCTTAGCATAGCATATTCCTAAATCTTTGTATTATGATATACCTTTTATGTGATCAAATTTTCTTTAAATAAGCCTATATACTTCCTCAAGCTACACTGAAGTTACATGTGAGAATCCCATTAAATTCGTCTGATAGTTTTGCAGGTTAGCATGTTCATACAGAAGAACACTGCGATTTTAATTACAGCTTTACGATATCTTTTTTCGTGATCCCAATTTGATTAAATGAATGTATTATTTTCCTACAATATATACCAGTTACCTGTGAGACCCTATGAAATTAAAGTTGTTTTCGAGATAACGTGTTTAGAGAGGCATTACGGTTTAGATGGAAAATTTTATTATTTTATGATCAGATATTGCTGAAATAGAGTGAATATGTTGTTACAAATTACAATCAAGTTAGCCGTGGAAACCGTGTGAAATTCGTCAACGGAGACAGCATACAAAATAAGACAGCATACACAATAAGAAGAAATAAAGAAATGAATTTAACAAAAACATGACGCTTTTATATAACAAAAGCCTGCAAATCATAGTATCTTTCTTATTTGTATTCGATATTAATGAAATGAAACCTACATGACGTTCAAATCTACTCAACCATATGGTGTTCTGCGCTTGGTAACGTTGTCCTAACTAGTAGTACTGTTCCGAGATCCGCGTAGTTGCTGACTGGCGGTCTCCAATGGAACGCATGGGTTCCTCATATGAGGAGTTGCACCCAATATTCTAACAATTTTAAAATTTAAGTTTGACTACCGTCCTCGGGGCGGTTGAAAGTTTTGTTAGTAAACGACAGAGAATGTTGGATCGCCTGCAGAATAACGCACCTAAGTATGAATTAATTGTAAATCCTTATGATGTGGCTTTAGCGCCACAAACGTAGTTGCTGAAATAAAAAGTAGCGCAAGCTGAAGTGACCTCCTTCAGCATAACCAAGTCTACAACCTGTAGGTGACCGCATTACAGAATTTTTTTATAGTCACAATTTTGATTAAAAACATATTTACGGTCAAGAAATTATAATTAATTATCGAATAACCAAATAGTAAATGCGAGGCACTTTATTGTGGTGGTAAAATGTGAAGCTTTTTTCAAGAGCATCTTACAGTCTTTGAACGTAATTCAGATCTGTTCATCAAGTAACACGCAAAAATTATCTTTTTTATTTTTTCACAGCAATTATTTGTTTTATGTGTTATGAGTACACCATCAGATGATCGTCATCTCTTTCGTCTTCACCTTCTTCTTGTATTGCGATCATTATTTCTTTATGCCACGTAAAGTTATCAGTGTCGTCGTGATTTTTCAGTGATCATTTTCAATTTATGTAAATAGTCGTCGTGGTACATTGCTGCTCGGTCAGCGCACGGTAGTTTCGTGGACCATTTCTGCTGCTCTTTTTATATTTTTCCAAAATCAGTTTGTTAAAACAAACAAGGACAAAGATGTACATGGAACATGGAAAAATTAAAAAAAAAACATGGAAAAATTCAAAAAATCTTCTCCACGAAAAGATACGTGTATAGGCTAACTTTCATGGCAATTACATCAATACCAGTGTAAAAAAAATATCGCAAGAAAGTACTTATTTGTATGCAGTAGAAACACACGGGCACATTGAAATACGTACTGTCACTTTATTTCATGAGAATGGACACAAAAAATATTAGCGATATCGGTCGAGCGTTCTAAAGTTATGGCGTAACTAAGGCAAATAGGGATTTATTTACATATATAAATATTATAACGAAAAGTTAAAAGAGTGATGTGTTTGTGTGAAATCAATTTCCGTTTCGAAAGAGTTTAAATTTCACAGATTGGCTGTACGTCATGTTTGAGAAAAATTGAACACCTCGCTTTTTGGTAAAAAAAAAAAAAAAAAAAAAAAAAAAAAAAAAAAAAAAAAAAAAAAAAAAAAAAAAAAAACCATTAATATTTTACGCCATTAAAAGATGTGACAATTTAGAAAATCAGTGTAGTTATGAATTTAAAGTACTCTCTGACCTTGTGCTATTGACTATTTCATAAGAGTATTATCTTCAGAATTGTTCAAAGATCGCTTTCTGGACACTGGCCGTACGATTTTGCCTATTATTCGTAAATGTCGAGAAATATTAAAGTCGACTGGATTGCTTTCGAGAAAAGACACCTCTTATCATTTGTGTTGAACATCCTACATATATACCTTTAAAGTGAATGGAGTGGATATAGCTGGCTGTAGCCGTAAATAATATTTTTTTTTAATTTCCTTATCTACCTTTTTATTAGTTTCTTATCGTACAAAGGGATCGTGTAATTATTGCAAAGCTAATTACTTTCCTACCCTTAGTTGAAGGGTAATTATAACTACAAAACGACCATAGACTCCTAAGGAGTTTTTCTCATATCTTTGTTGCAATAAATAATATTTACTATTTTGTTAAGTCTAATTCAAAACTGAACACATTTTGATAAAAAATCTGCAGAGAAAGTGTTTCAGCAAATAAAGTTGGTACATTTCCACACTGTCAAATTATAGACTGGTTACTCTGTGATTTCACAACAGTTGGTTGTCGCAAGGAGTGCTTAACTCGAGTAACCATTCAATGAATTTTAAGCTATTTGGCTGTTGCCTCCAGCAGGTAAATAAATTAACACAGACACATAATACTAGACTGGCAATGCTGTATGCAGTATCAATGGTTATTACTGAAGTCTCGCCGCCATATTTCTACACTACAGACGTGTTAGCAGGCGTGTATGTAATTACAGAAAACAATTGTTTTGAGATAATTAGCAATTTGTGTGTTATATATGGATGCAATGTTTCGTACCGTAATCGGAACAACGTGAAGTAATAAGCTGCATTGATTTGTTGTTTTTATTATTCTGTTACCAGTTTCATTCAACATCGGCTTTTCTGTCAGTAGTATGGTCGTTATAAAAGTGCTATTTGTTATGGATAATATATCTTTTCTCTTTTGAGTATTCTTACAAAAACTACAGTCTGTCTTGACACTTGCAGTAATGAGTCGCGTTAATTTGCTGTTTTCATTAATCTGTTACCAGTTGCGATCAACTTCGGCTTTCCTTTGAATAAACGACCGTTACAAATGCGATATTTGTCATGGATAACAAGTATATTTATTCTTCTCAGAGTTTTTTCGAAAACTACACTCCTATTTAAATGTGTGTAACGTTTTCTTCTCATGACACGATTCTACAATGTATGTGTTAAATTCAACAACAACGGAAAATTAGCTCAAAGGCAAAGTATGTTTAAATCAACTAGTAAAGATTACATCATTTCATGTTAGATGATCATACTAATAACACATGAAACTTTTTAACGTGAGGTGAAGCAAGATGTCGGCTTCTGTCAAGCAGGCTAGTTTGTCAGTCTAGTAATGTACGTCTGTGTAAATAATGGAGGTAAGAACAAAGAGAGACGGCACTACGTATCCCAGCCGTACTATGCTTTGAAACCATGGCCGCCATGACCCTCCGACCAAAACACTGACAGTGTGTTATATTATTTTGCACTATATTTACAGTCGCTAATTTCATCATATACACATGTAAAGTCCTCAGACTGATTGTATCAAGTTTTTGTTTAAAATAAAATCTCGGAAAAAAAATCGTTGTCGCGTTTATTCTGTTTAAAAATACTTGTTACTACAATATTACGAATCACAAACGTAGGTTCTTTCTTTAGCTAATCTGACGATCGTCAGGTAAAATAATTCGATTAAGTGAACCAACGCTAGATTTTTGAGCACAGTGACGATATCTTTCCTTTGTGTAGTAAGTTTCATTAATATTGAAACTGGTTTTGATTTCGAAATCATTGACTTAATAAAAACCAAATTTATATTTTATTCCTTTTTCTTTCATAAATAGTATGTTAAGTGGGGGAAATAACTTTTATCTTTAGAAAATCGAAAATCATAAGAGGAAAATACGCTACATTACAAGTAAAAATATTGTATAGGTTCGTTCACAATAAAAGTGGTAAAATAACACATTAACGATGCAATTTACACGTGTAATGGTATTTTCTTGGATGTCGCGTCACAATCAGAACGATTCGTACACAGAAACATCACACAAGTAACCGTAATAGTGCAAAATCCTTCCAAAAACGAGCGACTACCATACGCAACCAAGGTATATACAGCAGTGTTTTGGTCGGATCAAGATGGCTACCCTTGGCTTCACAGCTGTGGTGTCAGAGCGCCTCCATCGTGTAAATTAACTGCAGAAATAAATAGCGCTGTAGCAAATCGTATGTATTTGCAACTGAATAACGAATTCTTTTGCTGATATGAAATACTGAATCGTTACTTATGAATACACTCGTCGCATCTACCGTATCGATACGAACGTACTCATGAATACATTTCGTTATTAGCATTTACCGTATCTATACGAACAATATAACGAAAACCAATACGGAGAATGCATATATTCTGTGATACTATTTTTGATGAGCTGAGTAATTTATATAGACATCCGTGATGAACTTTAACTACATATTGTGTAGCTCTACGAATTTAGATTGTTATTTTTATTTTTAAACATTTTTGATTATACTTCTTGGCTCACGTTTGTAGGTTAATCCTCCATGATTTGACTTCCGCTTTTAACCCAAATATACGTTTTATTGTAATCTATTTTACCTGTAAAGGTTTCAGTTTAATGGTTATTTATTTGGTTTTTAAAATGTTTGTGAAGCTTATAGGACTTAACTGCGGGGTCATCAGCCCCCTTTTTTTCAATCTTGTCTACTATATATATATATATATATATATATATAAAGTCAAAAGTTATCATCTACACATTTCCATTCATGACGGTACTATTTTAATTGTTAATGTTACATAATACAGTGTAACAGTCCTGCTCGCAAATGATCGGTCATACTGGCATTCGTCACGAAATATTCCGATTGATTCTGACATTCCAAGTCTCTTAAGTAAATTGCAGGAACAGTACTTAAAATGGAGGTCGCGGGTGGGCTCGCTAATTTTGATCAAATTGTATGACAATTACATTTTAATCGCAAGGGAAATGGACTATACTGAAACTTTCCTCAGTATTATAATTGCCTAAAAATAGGTAGGGGAAGGTGGGGTAGCCCCGGACACAAAAATGAATTGCTAATAAAACAACAATAAACAATTTTTCTGTGTTAACTTTCATCGTAAAATGAAACCAGCAACTTCTTTAGTCATATCACTTTGAACTACGCATAGATAATAATTTTTTATGAACTATCTTAAATACACCTTTGAATCAGTTTATTGGCACTAAAAAATTTGCAGCGTAGCCCCGGACACAGCATTCGGTGGTACTCCACTTGTTTCTTGGCCTTGAAAACATACAATTGTAATAAATATCTCAAGCATCTACATAAAATCAGTTTTCATGGTAGCAGTCCTTGCAGTTATAGCACTGAATACAGTCTTCTTCGAAGATTTCTCCACATGTGATTCATTCTGTCTCTTTTCTTTGATCCTCTTCGGAGAGACTGAATATTTGTCTTTGTCATGAATGTTTCTTTAGTGCATTTGCGTTTTTTGCTTTTTCGGCTTGTCCTTTTTATTGCATTTCCTTTTCTGTCTCTCTTCTAAACCTTTTTTTTTTATATGGAGATGACCCTTCTCTTTATTAAATCTATGAGGGATTTTCAGAGCTTCTGCAAGATCAAATGCTAAATTTAGAAACTCTTCTTATGGGTGAAAACCGCCAACGAAGTTAAACAGGAACGACGAAAAATTTTTGCGCGAACAAAATTCACCGTTGCGAGTAGCTCGCTCTGTGCTTATGCCACAACTGACTTGCATGTGTTTTTACTACACAGGGCGCGCATTTCAAATGCAGTCTTGCCAGCGCAACGTGCTTGGTTTCTTAGAAATTGAAACGTCCGCGGTTACCCGCCGTCCGGGGCTACCCGATCTTCCCCTATACAGTATCTACGTATCTACAGTATCTACGTGGCACTGGTAACGAGAATAACGAGTAACGATACGTCTGTAATGACTCCTGTTTCTTGTAGTAACGAATATATACGGATACGCATCTTTTCGTTACTCTCACAGCTCTAGAAATGAACGCTCCGGACTCGCAAAGCCTCACGGCAGCGCGACCGTGGAGCCACCTGTCGGTAGTTGGCGGTAGTTGCGCGCGCTCGCGTCTGCTGTCCGGCTCCGCCACGGCGTGGCTTTCGGCCAACGAGCTTGAATTTTAGCTCGTGGCTCTCGGCGGTCCGCGACCCCACGCCAAGCCACGCCACACCCCAGTGGGAGGCGGTGCTAGGCGCGCCCTGTTTGCCACACAGCCGCGGGCCACGGCTCCACCTCCCGCGGAATCCCAATATATCTCGCCGCCCGATACCATCTGCGCCAGCAGATACACCGCGGCTCGTGCGTGCATGAATTATGTCACTCCAGTTACCCGCGGAACACGACAGGGCTGAGCGCCATGCAACTTTCTAAAAGTCCTCTTACCACCATTACCTCACGCTCGAGAAATACGCCTTACATAATGGGCCGCCGGCCGGCCGAATTCTGCGCACCGCGCCTCGCTTGTTGTTCTCTTTACCCAAACCGCCGTCTCGCGTTGAGGTCCGGCTATATGTGTCACCCGTTCCCAATTCCCAGTGAGTTTCACCACCCAAAGGATTCCAGTTCATTTCAGTTATTTCAGTTGTCAGTCGATTGCAATTACCATATCTAGCCATTAGATTGACCGAATAAGTTTTGCAGTTACAATGGACATTATTAACAAATTTGTAGGTGTGGCCATCTTCCAGTGGCCGCGCGTTCTATGTGGTACAGTGAACCCCCGAAACAAGCTCGTCGTGAAAAGTAAATAAATAAATAAATAGTTTTTTTTAAACTATCATTATTCGTTTTGTTCTTCTATCAGATCATTTTATCAGCACAGCAATGCATTTTTATCTCATGAAAACGTTTCACGTCGCAGAGACAGCACGTAAACGAGTCGTAGCGCGGCCGGTTAATATACACCGCAGTGGCCGCAGCGTTGCAACGCGCATGCGCGGCTAAGGTGGAAATTCTCTTCTGAACCCCCTGGAGGCAGCATATGGGTGCTCCCGCGGTAGGGAGGGGCGAGGAGAAACGTCGCTTTTAACATTGGCGGTGGAGCTGGTGGAAACGCCAGCTACTCGAGCTCTGGCGGTTACGCACGAATGGTCACGAAGCAAAGGCAGTGGAGCTACTATGCACCTCGCCTTGCGCATGAGCAAATCCTCCATTAAGGTAACATCCACCCTTCATATTTGTGTTTGACGCATTGAAGATTCATCAAAAGCACGTCATGTTTGGTAAAATATCTTATAACTATAAATTGAATATGCCTCAACTGTAAAAACCTTCAGAAAATCCGATCATGAATAATGAAGTCAGTAGCAAGAATAGCCCTGTGGTTAACGACATCGCGTTGCGCCGTGTAAGGTAGACAGACAGGAAGAATTGTATTTTTTTTCCTTTTTTAAGAAACCAATCTTCTTTTTCACAGATACGAGAACAGTTACTTTTGTTACTTGCCACATATCTTTGGACGTTTTAGCAAATGTGTCGCGATTTTGAGGGTAAATGACGTTTATACTCTTCTTTCTAACAAATAGTTAACTGTTTCAATAACTAAGGGGGAGAGCAGCCTTTGCGCACGTGTAAGGTTAGGAGGGGGTGCTGCTTACAGTGCCACGTGACCCGAAGTAGCTTGTCTCTTCATCGTAACAAATTCATTTTGTTACAGTCACTTGACAGTGTAATGAGTTACTGTGTTTTAGTGTTCATGTACATACTCGTAAGTTCTTGGTATTTATTATCAAAGAAAAATGAACTACGTTCAGTATCTTTCAGAAACAAATTACTCAGCTTTAAGCTAGGAACAAGTGTAAAATAAAGAAGCTTGGTAGGCCGACGCCTCAGCTCGAGTTGAAGCAAGTGTTGACAAGCCGAGGTAAGCCATTCTGCAGATCTTTTAACGGAAATATATGTCAAGGGGGCGGGGAAAACCGGGGCGCTTTTCCTCGGCGCCACTCCCAAATTGTCGGGGATGGGGGCGCCTCTATCAAGCTTCGGCACTCAAAGAAATGAACCACCAGTCATCTGAAGCACCAGCCGCCAGTGCCATCTTCCGATACCATCATACGGAGCATAGTATGACCTTAGGACCTTAGTCGACTTTGAAAAAACTCTCGGGTTTGATGAAGATCGTTTAAACGCATTGACTACAATCCCTCCAGATGCTCGAGCGCCATGCACTCCACCTCGCTTTCCGTATTCGATTACCTTCCCCCACGAGGATACCGTACCAACTCATCAAATTGCCGCCACTCCTCAAACACACTGAACACTTCTGAATACGGTGTAGACCAGAGGACTGCATATGGTATCTATGCTCGCTGGAACTTAGAATGCACGGAGTTCCGTGGCAGTCTGGTAGATGTCAATGTCGTTGCTTACCACGCTGCGTTCAATTGCATTCGATTTTCCTCGTATTCGTTCGAGCAAGTCGTACTCAAAATGCCCTGTAATACCGTGTAATCTGAGAAAAGGGTAACTTTAATTCTCCGATTTTTGCGGTTTAAAAAGACTTGGAGATGTATGGGACTACGCCACATACTATATTTCACCAAAATCTTTCACTTTCTTTTGAGAAGAGAGGAGATTGGTTACTTTTCATTTCGCATTTTTTAAAATGTTATTTAACGGTTTTGTATAAAGTAAGCGATGAAAGGTCCGGCTTTTTTAGTCGTTGGGAAATAGCGAAGTTATTTTATTTTATTATTTTTTTTTTTATTTTTTATTTTTATTTATTTATTTATTTATTTTTTTTTTTTGCACGTGCCCTTGAGTGTAAAATCCTGAAATTAAAATCGTGTGACAGCGTGTAGCTCGCTGACTGCTACGATTTACGTCATACAGTACAGCAAATGTAATGTAGTTGAAACTAAAGAAGAGTTTTAGAAATTGTGCTGAGTACATATATGTAGTTTTCACAAGTAAATACATGTTATTCAATGGTATTATGGTTGCATTTGCAAGCCAACAAAAGTAGTCAAAGTTTAGCTTCTACTGTCAAACACAGGAGACTAAAGCGAATTATAAGGTATCATTCTTGGATATGTTATTGGATGTTCATGTGATTTTTACGTTCAGATATCTCTATAAACACGTCATATTTATCCCTCAGCGACGACTGATTGCGACGGAGCATTTCCTAATATCATAGGAACAATGAATTCTTAATTATTTCATATGACGCTGTGAACAGAGAAATACTTAATCGCTTATATTTGTGACTTTTTTCTGGTACACAAATTTCAGGCTTCCTAAATGCCTATAACAACGGTCATCACTTGTTAAATATATTAATGTACTTAAGTGATATAGTTTTATTTCTGACCAATCGAATCGCTCCGTATCATATGTCTTCCATTCCATTTCTTCTTTCCTCAAAAATGTTCAAATGTTTGTTAAGCTTAAGGTACTTAACTGCGGGGTCATCAGTCCTTAAACTTACAAACTACTTATGAACTACCTTATACTAAAGACGACACAAACATCCATGCCCGAAGGGGGATTCGAACTCCCGACTCCGGACGCAGTGGCCGAGTTGTCTACGGCGCGTCAGTCACCGTCTGCACGGCCATTACGGTCGGGGGGTCGAATGCCCCCTCGGGCATGGTTGTTTGTGTCGTCTTTAGTATAAGGTAGTTCATAAGTAGTTTGTAAGTTTAGGGACTGATGATCCCGCAGTTAAGTCCCTTAAGCTTAACAAACATTTCAATTTGAACTCCTGACCGTAGCGGCCGTGCAGACTGTGAATGGCGCGTCGCAGACTACTCGGCCACCGTGGCCGGCCTTCTCTCCCTGCAGGTTACGTATGGTGAATCACCTAACACTTGCACTGCAAATATTGCGAAAACAGAAAGTGGCGATTGATGTGCTGTTTTCACAGAATGGATTGGTAATCAAGGACTCGTATTGTTAGCCAATAAACAGATTGTAAAAATACCTAGAAAGTGTATTTTTTATGCAAACATACAATTTTTCAAATGGAACAATGGTTGTTTCTATCATACAGTGGAAATTTTGACACCAGCTTTGAACAAGGAATTTTGAATGACATTTTTATCACGTTTAGTTTGGCAGCTACATCCATTCAAAGTTTTGGGGGCGGATGCTACGACAGCGTAGCTTACTGGCTGGTGGTCATGAGATGGTGGGCCGTGCCTCAGGGGCTAGCCACTCGGCCACTCAGCTACTCTATCGAAGCCTCCGCCCCCGAAACTTTGAACGGTTGTAGCTTCCAAACTAAACGTGATAAAAATGTCATTCAAAATTCTTTGTTCACAGCTGGTGTCAAAAGTTCCAGTGCATGATAGAAACAACCAATTGTTCCATCTAAAAAAACTCTATGTTTGCATAAAAAAAGACACTTTCTAAGTAACATTACAATCTGTTTGTTGGCTAAAAACACGAGCCCCTGACTACCAATTCATTCTGTGAAAACTGCACATCAATCGCACGTTTTAATAAGAAACCTAAGGTCACCTGTGAAGCTTTCAAATGGTTCAACTTTTTTCCGGTTAGAGCATTGGACTCCACAATGCATGAATATTCGTGTTTGACACAATTAAAGCCGTGAGTATAGTTCCACCGGTTGGTGGCAGTACGGTAGAGTTGTGGCGATTCGTGAATGAGTCGTTCGTTTGAATGAATACAAATAATGAATCGTGAGAATCTAATCGTGAGCCGGACGAATCGTCGCTCAAAAGAGTCGTCTGTCTCGTGACGATTCCTGTATCCCAACCTCCTTTGCCGATTCCAAGATTCGACGATTCATGATTCGAAGGCAACTGGCGAATCGTGCCGAATTATTACAAAAGCCAGAAAGTCAAGGTGGAGGACGGACGTGTATGAACAAAGGAAGCACAGAACGAAGATAGTGAGCCTTTAATTATTATTCAAGAATTACAGATGACAGAAGCAAAACGCAGCAAAACACACAGCTGCCGGTACAAACGATTAATATCAAGAAATCAATGTGTGATGAAAAATTACTTACTACTTAAGCGTTGCATAAACAATGCAACACCCACACATCGTTTATACAGTTTACATGTAATATATTTAAACGAGAAATTATTGCACATTTATATTTCGTGCATTCCGAAAACGGGTCTAAAGATTTAGATTATATTTTGTATTTAGAGAGCTTTTTCCTTTTTGAGTTCGTCTACATAGTTTTAGTTTTTGTAAAAAGTCAATTTATATATATATATATATATATATATATATATATATATATATATATATATATATATATATATATATATATTCTTTTCATACAAAAACGCGATTTTAAATGTTTTTAACACCATCTCGAAAATCTTTTTTTACTACTTACGTTTTTATGTTTATCTTTCCTGAAAGAATCGATTTTACACAAAGAAACATTTTATATAAAGACGCGAATTTCTTGTATCTCGAATAAAATTAGTATTTAGAGTCGGATTGTGATTTTTTAAGTTTATTTATATAGGCGTGTTTCCTGAAACTATGGGCTTTTACTTAATGAGTATTTTAAAAACATTAGATATGTGTTAATTACCATACATTTAATGAAATTTATTTTTAAATTGCTGAAGTATTCCAACAGAACGAAAAAAAAAAAAAAAATACAGCAAGATTCGAACGATGTGACCTACAGTCAATGTATTGACAACCTACAACATACCAAATGAGCTACGCTAACAGCAGAAACAATAGGTGCCATAATATGTATTTATATCCACTTGCAATATTTTCTCGAGATTGTTTGAGAGTTAAATCGAATGGCTTTGGCTGGTTATTATTTTAAGTCTGAACTTTACGCACAAATAATAATTTCGTGTGGCTCGTAGGTCTGTTGCAAGTCTTTCAATTGGACACCATGTCGGCGACTTGCGTGTCCCTAGCCTACCCCTGTTACCCAACTGGGGAAAGGGGACCTATAGCTTAACGTGGAGTCCGAACCACTTGCCGTTCCTGTCGACTCCTCACATCGTTGAGAGGGCAATGATGGGTTAATAATATTAACAAAATCGATACCCATATGTCTCCTTTTCGGCATTCTGTAAGAATCGTGCCGTCGCAGACCAGAAAGAATCGTGAACAAATCGTAGGAAAATATTCGCAAGGTTTGATTCCTATACCATCTATGAACAGGATGTAGAACGTTTTGGCATTCTATAACAATCGTGCCGTTGCAGACAGTAAAGAATCGTAAATAATCTTGAACGAATATTAGGAATAGATTGACAATGTGGAACTGAATGGTAAGAATCGATTCCTGAAAATGAATCGTATTGCCCAACTGTACAGCACGGTGTGTCAGACGCAGCGTCACCCTGCAGACCAGGGGTAGGCAATCACAAAGCCTTGGCGATCTACTATTTCATATTACCGTATGAAAGTGATGTACTTCTTTACAAGTAAGGTAATTCCTAAATTTTTAATTTTTACTGCTGCTAAAACAACTATATTTGACAAGAGAACTTTTATAATATACTATTTGATCACAACATAAGAAATTTATTTAATATTTTTTTTGAAAATATTGTCTTACATTTAATATGACACTTGAGTACATTTTCTCCTGATAATTTCCCTGATGTTTGGTGTATACACGTATTCGAATCAGTGGCGGCTCGTACAAAATTTGACCAATGTGCTACAATATTACAAAAATAAATAGGAAAAAAAATATACTAAAATAAAAAGTGTGACTGACAATGGAAATAACGGAGCTTATCAATATTCCCACCACATCATCAGCGTTCTACACAAGTGACCAATGAAACTGCTTGGCTGAAAAGCGCAGTTTCACTCGCATGTTGGCTATACATTACTAATGTTGTTTGTGATTGAATTTTTATTTACAGATATTAAAAATTTGGACTTAGAGGTATTTGAATAAGAGCCTCACATAAGTAGGTTTGAGAGACGACGTGCAAGACGCATGGGCCAGCACGCAGTTTGAATCTGTATGCCGCAATATTCGTCATATAGTATTCTTCCGCAATCGTTACACGCAGTGCGAAGAGAAATATTGATGTGGTGCTGCAGTCGGTCTCAGCACACATGAGTCGCCAGGCCTGACGTCACGTTTGCGCATGCGCACTAGCGAACAGACGACTGCCCGCCTCTCTGCGCACGTACCAGCGCGGCTGAATCCCACTTCAGCACACGGAGCTGGTTTCCAGCTATCGCGGCGAGAGCGATCCAAAATGCATTTTCATCCTTATTACTAGCATTCTAATACATATTGGAAGGCAATTGGCATAATTTTGTGATATCTGGATCGCATTCCAAGAGAAAGGATGAAATTTTAAAGCGATTTCTCGCTTGCTTTCGAAGAGAAATGGCATAATTTTAGTAATATATTTACAGTGTGCTGCAGCACATTATCACCAGCCACCACTGATTCGAATACAGGAGTCCAAGTTTTGGAGAGTAACCTTGTTCGTTGGCTACTTGTTATAAAACTGACATTTGAAAGCAATGATTTTCAGAGGTAAGTAGAAGAAACAAGGCCTTTATTCGAAGTGCAACATTATTAATTCAGTATACTTCTCTTGAGGAATTAGAGACTAGCAGTTTTGGGTTCTGCCACGTTTATGAGAGACAAATAATTTTTAATGCATTATTTCAAGTTCTTCGTCGAAGGTAAAGTTAGAATATCTTACAAAATATCAAGTTCACAAACTATAAAAATGCATAAGTTAGTTAGTTCACCGTAATAGTACCAAAGAATATAATATAATCATAATGAACAGCACGAAACACACTGCTTTCTCCAGATAGGTACCGTAACAATACTACAGACTGAACAAAGATGAATGAAATAGTGTAACTACGAGTGGCGCACAGGTAGCAGCTGAATGAAATATTTGGGGAAACACAGTGTTAGTGGTTCAAAGGAGCTGTTGCTACCACATCTACGCGATTGTTAATACATAAAACAAATCTGTATCGAACGAGCACGCATTTTTACTGGCACCATAAACAATTGATTATTTTAGTCAACAATTTTTCTTCCGCACTCTGCCCTCACGCGATCTACCACATAAGCACTCGCGGTCTACCGGTAGATGGCGATTGACGTGTTGCCGGCCTCTGCTGCAGACACTCACTGCTGCCGTGGCGGGTGTGCTAAGCGGGGCTAGGGATGGCGGTTATTGCTGAAACAACCGGTTCTATTCATCTCCAGTTTAACCGTACTGCAAAAATTGCCAAGATAACCGGTTTTTTAAATAACCGGTTTTCGGTTTTTGTATTGCTACTATTTCCCTAAGTTTGACCGAAACATATTTTGCGGCCGCAACAGAAACCTTAATCGCCGGACGCGGTGGCCGAGGGGACTGAGGCGCTCCAGTCACGGTCTGCACGGCCACTACGGTCGGGGGTTCGAATCCCCCCTCGGGCATGGATATTTCTGCCGTTCTTAGTATAAGGTAGTTGATAAGAAGTTTGTAAGCTTAGGGACTGATGACCCCGTAGTTAAGTCCCATAAGCTTAACAAACATTTGAACATTTGAAAAACCTTAATCGAATTTTCGGTTCGAAACCGAAACTTACGAAATTTAGTTAAAATTTGTAAATTTACGTTATACGATAAATCACTAGTCTTTCCATATTTAGAAGATCCCCCCCCCCCCAATACTACGCCTTCTTGAGTGTCTGTAAGCCTAGCCAGGAGTCCATAGAGGACAATATACGAAGCATACAGATTTACGCTGCTGTTCCACACACTGAAGCTGTTAGAAAAGATCATAGAAGGAAGACTTAGAAAGGTAGTTGAACCCTTGCTTGAGGAAGAACAACATGGATTCAGGAAAGACCGAGGTACTATGGATCTTATTTTTGCAATAAGAATGCTAACAGAAAAGTACTGGGAATATGGAAGATATCTTATTATATTTGTAGACATCGAAAAAGCATATGACAGTGTTCCTCGAAGCAAGATATGGGAATGTTTGGAAAACTTAAAGGTGCTAAAGTATCTGATTAATAAAGTCAAAATGCTATACCAAAAGTGTTATAGCTGTGTCCAGATAAGCAACGGACGATCACAATGGTTCGAAACAAAGAGAGGTGTCCAGCAAGGAAGTGCCCTATCACCACTCCTATTTGTAATAGTCATGGACACAATTATAAAATGTATGAAGAAAATAGACAGCGAACCTAATGCCCTTGTTTTCGCCGATGATTTAATGGTATGGGGAGAGACAGAAGCTGAAGCACAGAGGAAACTGAATGATTGGAACAACACATTCAAAAATTTCGGACTAAAGATAAGTAAAACAAAGACAGTAGAAATGACCATCAACAGGCAAGGAACAACATTAAGTATATTTCTAGATGGGGCTAAAGTAGAATCTGTTTCTCATTTCAAATACCTAGGAAGTATGATCTCTAAAGACAACACAGTTAAGCAGGAAATACTCAGCAGAACACCGAAAGCATCCAGTTTTTACAGTCAAATAAGAAATCTTCTCTGGGATGATAAAATGCCACAAAAAGCAATAGCAACCATGTACCATACCTATTTCGTTCCAATCCTTACATACGGCTTAGAAACATGTACCCTACTAACCAGAGACCTCAGTAGAATTCAGGCAATGGAAATGCGATTAATTAGAACTATGAATCAAACAACCAGGCAGGATAAAATTAGGAATGAGGTGAATAGAAAAGTAGCTGGTATTGAGGTTCCTGTCACCGGCATCATAAGGAAACGTAGACTTCAGTGGTATGGGCACTTAATGAGAATGAATAGTGAAAGACCTGCTAATAAGTATTTCAACCTCAACCTCACAGGAAGAAGACCTCGGGGAAGACCAAGAAAACGCTGGATAGAGACTGTAAGAACAGATGTGGAGGAGGAATGACACAAATGGGAAGACATTCTGGAACAGAAGATGTATGAAGACAGGAGGAGATGGTGAGCGCTTGTACACCACACCCGGGAAACTGGAGCTGGAAAATGATGATGATGACAGATTTACTGGCCTAGTATTTCCATCCGGCAGGTGCGAATATTGAGCCAACCACTCCGTAAGTTGGACTTGTGAGCCAGCGCATACGAGTATCTAGTTATTTACACAATATATGTATAAGTTACAGTCAGTAAATGAACTTCAGTCAGTGCTGCAGAAGTATTTCGAAAAATGAAGTCACAGTTCCGACTAACAGTATGATTGTTGTCAGTGTAAATTTACGTAAAATGAACTAGGAAAGCTGTGTACCACATGCTCAAAGAATGTTCAAATGGGTGTAAGTTCTTATGAGACCTAACTGCTTAGGTCATCGGTCCCTAGACCTAAAAACTACTTAATCTAACTTTAACTTACGCTAATGACAACATGACCGAGGGAGGAGGAAGCCCTAAATATTAGGGTCTACTAGTTTTAGTTTCTTAACATTATTTACAAAAAACACATTTTGAACCACTACTACAGGGAGTAGTCGTGCCGGTTTTTTTACCCGGTTCTTGGCAATAACTAAAAAATCGGTTACAATGACACAAAATAAATACCGAAAAAACCGGTTATTCAAAACTAAAATACCGGTATAGGTTTTAACCGGTCGGTTTTTCCCATCCCTATGCGGGGCCCCTTGTGCCCCAGTCGACCAATGCGACGCAGCCCAGACCGAGCGGCAGCCCGCTCCGATCGTTCATACTCGAAATGGCCACACCCGAGCGCGGCGCGCTCCAGACAGAGTGTACGAGCAAGCAAAATCCCCAATACGCAGACCTCTGGTATAGGTCTTGTCCGAAAACTCTACTCCAACAATCCTATCGTGTTCACTACGAAATGTTGTCCGCCTCGCACTGCTGTGTCGTGAACTCCGCCCAGACATGCACCCATCCTACCAACTCTGAATTTCATCCTATGCACTCCTCACTGCCTACCCTCCCCCAGGGGTCTTTCCCCGTCATCTTCCCACATCGCATCTCTTCCTGCCCCTCTCATTCCCTATCCCTTCCCTTCACAATTGTAACTCCGAATACCAACCATTCCTTTCTTTCTCACCGCCGATGATAGCCACTTATATCCCGTCAACACCCTCTGCCATTTCAAATGTTCAATGGTTTGTCAACCTAAGCTACTTAACTGCTGCGGTATTCAGTCCCTGCGTTTACAAACTACTTAAACTAACTTATGCTAAGGACAACACAGACACACCCATGTCCGAGGGTGTACTCGAACCTCCGACGGCGAGCAACCGTGTGTTCCGCAGCAAGGCGCCTTAGAACGCACGACCACTCCACGCGGCGCTCTACCAATCCCGCGTCCTCCTCAACGTCATTCTCTCCCTCTCTCCCTTCATAAGCACTTCCATCGACCATCCCAGCAAGGTTCCCATTTTAAATTTCATGCAAAATTGTGCTGTCCGTTTTCCTTTTGTTATTTTATCAGAACTTTTCAACTTATGCAGCCATTTTTTTAAAACTTTGTAGTGTTACATGCGCCTCCACATACAAAACAATATTTATTTGCCCATATTTAAATTAATTATGCTTATATTTGTATATTTTTCCTGTAATTTCGTATCATTTTCAATGTGTCACTAAATTCTTAAAGACGCAATATATTCTTTGAAAAACCTAAGTCAAAGACTAACTCTGAACAAAGAGAAATTACAATAATACATAGATTTAACTATTCTTTTTCACAAAGGTAACTGAACTTTGAAAGTGATGTATATGTAGATTTGCTTCATTTATTTTAATAATAATTGTTTCGTGAGTTTACCGAAATTTGTCCGAGTACTTATTTGAAGTGAGATTGGAACCTTATTTTTTTCCTTTCACATTTTTCATTTAACTGTGATGCAACTTATTTTTCAGAACAAAAGAATAATGAATTACACTGATTTACGAATCTAATTGTTGGAGATGTGTAGGCCTACAATAGGACCCATTTTTATCACGTTCTTTTATTAAATAACTATTCTAACTGCGACCCTGAGATTACGAGCGACTTCCCATTTTCGATTAGTAACAGATCAACTAGCCGCAAACTTAGTTACAAAATTTGCAATAGTGCTAATGTCTCCAACAGTTAGGTTCACGTTGCTTATCAGTATCAGCCAGGTTAGAAAAGGATTTTAACTACTTTCTTTGTGCGTAGCTCATTAATTTCTCTAAAAGTACAGCATAGTAGATTCATTTCAATAGATAGATGGTTTTGCTACGTAACCAGTATTGAAATATTTCTCCCAACCACTCTTTACAGTTATTCTATTTTGTGCTCACATTAACTTGCAAAAATTTATACTGACTTAAAAATTTAAATCAAAGTAAAAAAAAAAGAGAAATGTTTCAACTTCCATTAATGTCATCTTTAAATGCTTTTAAATTCCGTAGTAAATATGTCACATGTTTGTGTCTCTCTCCACCCATAAGAGGTGAGAGCGAATGAAATAGCAATAAATTTAAAAAAAAGGAAAAAATACAATTGCGTGTCTTATCCTGATACAATCAGATACTGGTACCGTGCATATCAACTATATGTGAACTCGGGAGAACTGAATTGAAAAACATTTCGGTAATCATATTTTATGAACAAATAATATTACTTTCCTTTTTTACTTCGCAAACTGACACCACAAAAGTGAGTTAATAGGAATGATTAGTGAGAACTGTAACAGATTTATCGATACATATGTATCGTGTCACGATCGATTTCGTTCAGGTCCCAGAGTTGTGCCAACAGCATGATGAAAGAGGTCTAAAATTTAGTAACAAGCGCAATATCGAAACAACGATCGTACAAACATTCTGTCTACTTACTAGTGGAACCATGGCGAGCAGACGTTGTATCAATACAACACGGCAGGCTGTTTACACTAGTGAGCAATTAAGGTAATTCTTTACTACCTTCACCTGTTCATGTTTCAACCACAGTGCCAGACGATGCAGTCTGCGTTAGAGATTACTCGTGATTATTTAATGAGTCGTCCTACTTAGAACTGGGAACCTGTTCGCCGGTAGTTCTAATTTATGAGGTTCGGCGGAAGAGCAATATGCGAACATTAACATACGTTTCGGGCAAGCGTGTTGTGCGCGCTTCAGAAATTCTATGGCTATTCGCCACGGAAAAGTCAGGTCATTAATTATGAAAAAGGATTTTCAGGCAGCAATAAAGTTACGGAAAGGTATACGCAGCGCGGCAGGGTATAAATCCAAAACGGTTTTAAGCTATTGGTTAATTGGCAGCAGAATTCATTGCGGCGCCTTAGAAGTCGTTTCCCGAGCGGGTCCTGCTGACGAAAGCGACTTTTACACGCAACAACGCGCTCCCGGGTATCCTTACGAAAATCGCACAATGGGCCCTCGTGTAGCTGTCATGGTGATATACTACTGAGAGTGAGTTTGTCGACGTGACGTATTGCTGCTGATTCCTTGCCATCCCCTTCTCGTTACAGTCAACCATCCCTTTACGTCCCTACTAACAAAGACGCCGACACAACGTTAAATCCTACATTTCTTTTCTGTTTGTAGTTGGTTTGACCTGCTAAGGATCTCATGAAATATGTTTTCGTTCTTTTCTTCTTCCTTTCTTTCCACTACATTTTCATTCTTTCCCTATATCTTTCTGTTCTTTCTTCTGCGCATATGCGCCTGTTTTTTAGTTTTATCCTGCAAAACCAGTAAATCTTTTACTTTTGTTCTGAAATTTTCTTTCCTCTCGAAAAGAAATACTTTAAGGGTTTCATTTCAAATCGACATGTATATCTGTACAATGGTTGTTTCTTGTGCAGTAAGTAATTGGACGTGTTCCCGGACTTCATATACACCCTGTACGTGAGCGTTACCGACAGCAGCGCCGTCCTGTGTTTTCATATCTGTGTCTTTTCATATCCATGAACGGTATCATTGGCTCTTCATTTTATCTGGAAAACCAAAATTTGACATCAAGAATGACCGGAAATAATACAGCCAAATTTATTTCGTAGATAACACCAAATAACATTATACAGTCACGAGTGAAACAAAGAAGATGGAGAAGATTGAGTGTTCCCACCATTACTGGGTATAATCGCTGCGACATTCGTTAATATGGAATCGAAAGCTCTGTATATGTTGTTCGGGTACAGCAGTCCACAACAATTCCACTTATTGCCAGTGGGTGGTGTAACCAAAATCAAAAGTTCCGCTATAATTCGTCGGTAAAAACAATGTCGTTCCAATCCCGAGTGCTGTTTGGTACCGGCTCAGATTACAGCTAGCCCATGTCCAGGCCACTGTGCCCAGTTTTACCTACGTGAATTTTATCCTGGAACCTGTATCAGTGTCCTTTATACAGGACACACGTGATGCAATTTTTCAGCAAGGCAATGCATGACTTCACGTTGCTGCACGAGTACGTGTGACATTACGGATACGTACTTCGTATGTCAAATAATTATCTTAATTCTGGTATTGTATGAAAGGCAGAGGCGTGCAGTCTAGCAGGGGGAGGCGAAAGAGAAATCTCTTAACAGACTGTCTGGCATATACTTCATTTACACGATAAAATAGTCTAATCCACAGCCTGTAAATTCAACTAAATACCTAGGAATAACAATTATGAACAACTTAAATTGGAAACAACGCACAGAAAATATTTTAGGGAAAAGGAATCAAAGACTACGTTTCACTGGCAGAACACTTATATGAGGGAACAGTTCTACTAAAGAAGCTGCCTACACTGCACTTGTGCGTTCTATTTTGGATTATTGGTGCGCATTGTGGGAATGTATATCGGAAAGATAGATCGGATGCAACTGAAGGAGGAGTGTTCATCGCTGTGGACAAAGATATTGTTTCTACTGAGATCGAGGTTGAAAATAACTGTGAAGTTATCTGGGCGCGTATAACAGGTCTAAAAGAAGTAAAGTTAATAGTTGGGTGTTTTTACCGGACCCTCAGTGCTGCTGTAGCAGTTTTACAATCATTCAAAGAAAGTCCACACCCGGTAGTGCATAGATATCCGAGCCATGTAATATTAGTCGGAGGAGACTTCAACCTTAAAGAGTATAGATTGGGACGTCGCTAGTTACATTTCAGGCGGTACAGTCTTGCGAGCTACTTTTGGACACATTCTCCGAAAACTGTCTTGAGCAGTTAAACCGGCAACCCACGCGCAGTGGAAATATTCTAGATCTTATTGCCACAAACAGGCCTGACCTTATTAACGATGTCTGTGTAGAGACAGGAATTAGTGATCATGATATCGTCATAGCGTCGATGGTGACCAAAGTTCATAAACCAATCAAAAAGGCTAGGAGGGTGTTTTTGTTGGGAAGAGCCGATAAGCAAATGTTACGATCGCACTTAGAAAATGAATGGGCATAGTTTAATTCCGGGACTATGGATATAGAGGAATTGTGGACTAAATTTAAGTGCATTGTTAGTAAAGGGTTAGAGAAATATGTGCCAGTAAAGACGATTAAGGATGGAAAAGATCCACCGTGGTATAATAATAATGTTAGAAAGCTGCTGAGAAAGCAAAGGCTGTTGCACTCTCGATTCAAAAAAGAACACGCAAGTGATGACAGGCAAAAGTTAGTAGAGATTCGTGCGTCTACAAAAAGATCAATGCGCGAAGCATACAATAATTATCACAGCTATACCTTAGCAGAAGATCTTTACGAGAACCCGAAAAAATTCTGGTCCTATGTAAAATCGATAAGCGGGTCAGAGCCCACTGTCCAGTCACTAGTTGATCATTCCGGGGCAGTAATAGAAGAAAGCAAACGGAAAGCTGAAGTTCTAAATTTAAACTTTAAGAAATCTTTCACGGAGGAGGACCGCACAAATGTACCATCATTTGTCCGAAGTGGGGGACATAGCAATAGGTATTTCCGGTGTACAGAAGCAGCTGAGAGAGCTAAATACGAAAATGTCTGCTGGTCTAGATGGAATACCAGTTCGGTTTTACAAAGACTATTCTGCTGTATTGGCCCCCTACTCAGCTTGCATTTATCGCGAATCTTTAATTCAGCGCAAAGTTCCTAGTGATTGGAAAAAAGCGCAGGTGACTCCCGTTTATAAGAAAGGAAAGAGAACTGACCCACACAATTACAGGCCAATATCGTTGACATCAGTTTCATGTAGAATTTTAGAGCATATTTTAGAGCATATTCGAATGTAGTAAATTTCCTTGAAACGGAAAATCTTCTTTCCATGAATCAGCACGGGTTTAGGAAACATCGTTCATGTGAAACTCAGCTTGCCCTTTTCTCACATGACATCTTGCGAGCCATGGATGAAGGGCAACAGGCGGATTGTGTTTTTCTCGACTTCAAAAAGGCGTTCGACACTGTGCCACACTGCAGACTGCTAACGAAGATACGAGCTTAT
Source organism: Locusta migratoria (assembly GCA_026315105.1). Classification (NCBI taxonomy): domain Eukaryota; kingdom Metazoa; phylum Arthropoda; class Insecta; order Orthoptera; family Acrididae; genus Locusta; species Locusta migratoria. The sequence continues at coordinate 52,690,570 of CM048746.1, read as the reverse complement.
GGAATAGGTTCACAGATTTGTGACTGGCTGGAAGACTTCCTAAGTAATAGAACGCAGTACGTTGTTCTCGACGGCGAGTGTTCATCAGAGACGAGAGTATCGTCAGGTGTGCCCCAAGGGGGTGTGATAGGACCGCTATTATTTTCTATCTATATAAATGATCTGATGGACAGAGTAAGTTGTAATTTGCGCCTGTTTGCTGATGATGTTTTGGTGTATGGGAGGGTGTTGTCTGTAACTGACTGTAATACCATACAGGATGACTTAGACAAAATTTCTAGCTGGTGCGAAGATTGGCGGCTAGCGCTCAATGTAGAAAAATGTATGGTGATGCGAATGAGTAGGAAAAACAACCCTATAATGTTCGAATACAGCATTAGTAGTGAGCTTATTGATGCTGTCGCGTCTTTCAAATATCTAGGCGTAACATTGCAGAGCGATATGAAATGGAACGAACATGTAAGGACAGTTGTGAGTAAGGCGGACAGCCGACTTCGGTTTATTGGGAGAATTTTGGAAATATGTACTTCACCTGTAAAGGAGACCGCGTATAAAACGCTTGTACGACCACGTCTTGAGTATTGCTCGAGTGTTTGTTACTCGCAGCAGATCAGTTTAAAGGAAAACAGAGGCGGTTCAGAGGCGAGCAGCTAGATTTGTTACCGGTAGGTTCGACCAATGCGCGAGTGTCACGGAAATGTTCCGGCAACTCAATTGGGGATCGCTGGAAGAAAGACGACGTTCTTTTCGTGAATTTCTGTTAAGTAAATTTAGAGGGCCGGAATTTGAAGCTGAGTGTAGTACGATCTCGCTGCCGCCTAGTTACATTTCGCGTAAAGATCACACAGACAAGAGAAATTAGGGCTCGTACGGAGGCATATAGGCATTCTTTTTTTCCTCGTTCCATTTGGGAGTGGAATAGGAAAGGAAATTCCTAGTAGTGGTACAGTGTACCCTCCGCCACGCAACTTACGGTGAATTGCGGAGTATGTATGTAGATGTAGATCCACACTAGATGGGAATGACGTACGATTTAGAGAATGCTCAGAGAAGGGCATCCCGTTTTGTATCGGGGGCGTTTGGAAAATAAGTTTCCCTGTCAACTACGGGCAGAGTTGTGTATGAAAGGAAAAAAAAAGACAAATCTTTATTTTACAACACAATTTGCAAGTACATAGAGACATTAGTTAAACCGTTTTATGAGATTCAAAAAGGCGTCCAAAGAAACGGATCGAGAATTCTAAATCTCTTTCTTACTCTTAGGCATCTTTCTTGGTAGTTTTAATTTTCAAACTGCAATATCCATTTATTTTTCTTTGCCGCGGCGGATTAGCCACGCGTACTGGAGCGCCGTGTTACGATGCTCGCGGCCGTCCGCCGTCAGGAGTTCGAATCCCCCCTCGGGCATGACTGTGTCGTCTTTAGTATAAGGTAGTTTGTAAGTTTAGGGACTGGTGAACCCGCAGTTAAGTCCCGTAAGCTTTAAAAATATTCCAACACTTTCTTTTCCTTTCTTTGTACGCTTGTTGCAGAAAAAAAAAAAATCGAAATATGTGCACCACGTTTCGCTGTAAATAACCTCTTTCCTATAATGTCAAAAGTAGTCGCTGGTCTTCAGTCCGAATTTTATGTAAGCTGACAACTTTCAACTACTATATCTACCACCCTCCACCCTCTTACAGCTATCGACGCGGCACTGCTGAGGTGTACAACGGGGCCGGCCGCGGTGGCCGAGGGGACTGAGGCGCTCCAGTCACGGTCTGCACGGCCACTACGGTCGGGGGTTCGAATCCCCCTCGGGCATGGATATTTGTGCCGTCCTTAGTATTTGCGAGTTCATAAGTAGTTTGTAAGTTTAGGGACTGATGACCCCGTAGTTAAGTCCCATAGACTCTACAACCATTTGAACATTTGTACAACGGGAAACTTTGTACTACAACAACCCAGAGAGATCGTTCGTCTCCCTTGTGTAGTTTTTGCTGAAGAGAATTTTATATAAGTTGATAACTTTCAACTCCCATACCTTCCACCCCCTTATCGTTATCAACCCTCTACAACTCTAGTGCACAAAGGGAGACTGATACCTACTGTCACATAAAAACACTATTCGTTTGCGATGTGTAGTTTTGGATGCAGAGTGAAATATAGGCACAAAAACCTCAATATATATATATTAAGACGAATTTATTTTCTGGAGACAGATGTAGTCCCAACATATCAAAGATATTGATTACCAGACGACGTACTGAATTAAAATTTGGGTTCGAATCCAACCTGTGACACAAACTTTAATCCCTATGCATAGCCTTAATACTACCTTTTAACATTCACCCACATCATCATTAGAAAACGTAATTAGTGAGGTTTTTGATGCTAGACTACTTGAATGTAAATCTGATTTTCAATTTGTCGAACAGCTTTATAAGCTTCAAAAAGCCGTCCAGGAAAAAATCAGGGCGTTGCATACGGAAGAAGCGTTGAACGGCCATGGATGTTAAAATGTTTGTTAGGCTTAAGGGACTTAACCGCGAGGTCATCAGTCCCTAAACCTACAAACTACTTATGAACTACCTTATACTAAAGACGACACAAACATCCATGCCCGAGGGGGGATTTGAACCCCCGGTCATAGCGGCCGTGCAGACTGTGACTGGCGCGCCGCAGACCGCTCGCCCACCGCGGCCAGCGACTATGAAGTGGAAACATCCGTCGTCACCTGTCCGAAAGTAAAAGCACTCCGTCTGCAGGTAAAGTGCCAGTCACCGTTTTCTGGGACTCCCAGGGAGTTATTGCTGGTCTTTTTGGAGGTCGCAACCATGCATGATGCGCGGTACTGTGTCACTCTGTCGAAATAGAAAGAGGTGATTCGGAAAAGCGGCCTGGCGTTCGGCTGTTGGATGACAATGTGAGACCACAGTCGGCAACGCAAAACCATATTGCAACTCTTGGTTGAGGGCGCCCTGATTTTTTCATGGAAGGCGTTTTGAAGCTTATAAAACGGTATGACAAATATGTCTCAATGTACTTTGAAATTATCTACAAAAATAAAGATATGTCCTATTTTTAATATCTCTTTCTGTTATTTTTTTTCCTTTCATGCGCAAATCTGACCATAATCAGCAGGGGAAACTTATTTTCCAACTCCCCCTCGCCGGCCGCGGTGGCCGATGTGACTGAGGCGCTCCAGTCACGGTCAGCACGGCCACTACGGTCGGGGGTTTGAATCCCCCCTCGGGCATGGATATTTGTGCCGTCCTAGTTCGTAAGTAGTTCATAAGTACTTTCTAATTTTAGGGACTGATGACCACGTAGTTAAGTCCCATAAGCTTAACAAACATTTGAACATTTTGAACTTCCCCTCGTACTATCGTGATATAGACGACAGAGTGTCACGGAAATGATGGGTGAGTTGGGGTGGAAATAATTAAAACAAAGGCGTTATTCGTCGCGGCGAGATCTATATGCAGGATTTCTTTCACCGGTTTTCTCTTCCAAGTGAGAACATATTTCGATCATGGTTAGCATAAGAAGGCTGTCTATTGTATCTCATGAAGTTGTTTCATTTGGAGTACCGGTGTACTGAAGATAAGAGCCACACACGTTTAGAACGTCTTAACTGCTGATCACTGCTTAGACACAGACCACCCTATAGAATACAACATCACGGAGTTTCTGGCACGCACTTCCAACTATTGAGATTGTGTTATTAAGCAATCAGTTGAAATGAAAACTAGCGAAGACCAGGGGGGAAATAATTGTCGCTTCGCCCAATATTACTGACATTTTTCATCTTTGACTGTATGATGGCGCTGCTGTTTACTTAAACGCTATGTGTTATTTTTCGTGTTCCCACTGAATTTTCGTGCGTAGCAGACAGTGCTTCCTCTCTGTAGCTTGGCCTTGAAAGTGCCAAGGTCCTCCTACTGGACCATTGTACACCGTGACTCGTAGATATGTCCGAAAGAACGTACGCCACAAACCGGGATTGTGGCGGGAATACTGGGCACGCTGCCAGCCAGTAGGGAGCATACCAGGGTCCGCGCTTGAGCCATGCTTGCAGATGGGTGACGCACGTATGCCTCGGTGGTGTAACGATTACCACAGCTGACTAGCAAGCTGGAGACCCGGGTTCGACTCTCGGCCCATGTTCATGTTATTTGATTACAACAGTCGTCCAGCAGCTGAGATATAGTACTCGAATTAAATCTGTAAACATAATAGCGTAAAATAGTGTCAGTGTTATTGTTAGTCCTCAAAGTGCAAATACGAGATTTCGATTAAATGGTGACAAGAAGTAGAACAGGACAATATGGTCACCTCACTAAAGCCACGTTTTTAAATTGAAAATTAGATTCGCATTCAACTAGTCTAATATCAAAAGCTTCACTAATTAAGTTTTCTAATGATGATGTGGGTGGATGTTAAAAAGTAGTAATCATTATGAAGCTATTCACGAGATTAAAGTTTGTGTCACAGGTTGGATTCGAACCCAAATTTTAATTCAGTGCGTCGCCTGGTAATCAATATCTTTGATATGTTGGGACTACATATATCTCCAGAAAATTAATTTATCTTGTTTGTGCCAATATGAAAGTCATTAGCTTATATAAAATTCGGATTGAAGACAGCGATGACTTTTAACACTATAATAGCAAAGAGATTACATACAGCGAAACGTGATGCACATCTTTCAATTTTTTTTTTTTTTTTTTTTTTTTTTTATTTTTTTTTTTTTTTCTGCAAGAAGAGGACGAAGAAAGAAAAAAGCGCATATTGCAGTTTGAAAAGTAAAACTATGAAGAACGATGACAAAGCGTAAGAAAGAAATTTAGAATTCTCGATCCGTTTCTAAAAGACAGAAAATGCCGTTGAAAAGTGAATCTACAGATATTAGAAACTTGAAATTTGTAGACGTTGTTTATCTTACACTGTAGGCATCAGCGATTTTTCGATATTCCCATTCCTAATGGGGTAAAATAGGGGATGAACGGTTTTTGAAAATACATTGCTATGAAGTCAGTTTTGAATCGATAAATACAGAACTTCGGATTTAGATTTTTAATTGGAATTTAGAAACGCGTTTTTCGATATTTTTGGAAATTCAACCATTAGGCGGGTAATATAAGGGAAAATCTTTTAAGGGTGCTACTAAGACTATTTTGATGCTAGAAATCCGAATATTTGGATTTGAAACCAAGGTTAGAATTTTAAAAAATATGCTTCGGGAAGTTTTGAACTCTGCCATCAATGGTGAAATAGGGGGTGGCAAGCTGTATGAAAATAATTGATTAGGAAAACATTTTTAAAGCTAAATTTATGAAAATTTATATTTAGAAGTAGAAACAGACAATGGGGACTATCCAGGTTATGCGTGCGAAGCAGCTGGAATTAAGCTAGTTTCAGAATAAAAACGTAGCTTTAGTGACATGTAGATATGTCTGCTTTTTGCTGTTATAATCACTTTAAGTAGGTTTTTTGCCACCTTTGATTCAAAATGTATTGATACAGGGACGTCTTCGAAACAAGTATAATTTGCCTTCTATAGGTATTCCTAACTTTTGTCTCTGTATTAAAATTCCGGTTGTGGTACAATGCAACTTATAGCATAGAAATGACAAAGACCTTTGTATTTTTTATGATGGAGTGTTTTTCTGCCCTTGTTTGGTGCGATTAGAGCGTTCGAGGCCATTGATGTTCCTTGCCAGAGTAGCGCTTAACACTGGCAACTGCTGCTTATTTTGTTTCTCTGGAAACAACCCAGTTAACTGCGGCTCGACAATGAATCAGCATGATTGATATTTCTTTCGAAAGCTGTCGTCGGAAGCTTTAGTTGCGTGATATATCTTTCCTTCGATCGTTTATACGCCTTAGCCATCGTCTTTACGGTAGGCATCTTCATAAAGTTGTATCTACAGAACATTTTTAACATTTTTTGTTAGATCGCTTTATTGTCTGCCTGTTTGGTACTAATCTTGCTGTTGTTCGTAAAGTAACTTCCTGATGAGCTACAGATTTGAAACTTTCATATAACATAGAACTGGATGACAATACAATACCAGCTCGCTTTCGTGTCTAGTCTGTGATGGAAAGTACTTCGTTTTTCTGTTTCAGAACAAATTAGGCAATTCATTTTAAACTAACTTCCCGTTGAAGTAGAGTTTTTAACCCGTCACCACAAATAACTGGATAAGATTGCCAGTTTAACTGACGTGTTTGTCACCGGTGTGGTGGAGAGTACTTGATACGCCCCTATTTCCCTCTATTGCTGTTCCACTCGCAAAGGTTTGCGGTGAGAACAACGCTTAGTAACCCTCCACGTGAGCTCCAAAATTTCTAATTTTAGCCTTGAAGGTCCTATCTTTTGACGTACATAGCAGGATTCAATATATTATCAGTTGAAATGAAACTAAAGCAAACATCTGAATATTTCGAAAAGTCTCTGTTGTAATCAAAATATGATAGGCTGAAAATTTTCACACACACTAAAAGCAAAAAAATTGCTATTCAAATGAAAAATGTTTTTAACATAATACGTATTGCAAACTGATTAACAAGCATAAAATATTTTCCCTAGAGCCATAGAGATTCCTGACCATTTACGGACAATCCTGCAAATTTGTTTTTATGCATTTTAACAGCTATAACGATTCTCTTAAAATTTAAAATGAAAAACGTGGAACACGTGCAGCAGATAACTGGCACTTGAACAGTTTATCGAAGTCAATAACAATTTATAGCACTTCAAAGAGTATGAAATATTGTGCAATTTTCTCACAGGTAGAGTAAAAATGTATATACCCTACGTTTTTTATTTTAATTTTTACAGATCTTGTCCTACCTATTACATATTCACAAACTCTATTTTCAGACCTATCGGTATGGGGCCAGCAGAAATTATTTTATACTTCCTAGGTAGTTATAAGAACCTTTTACGAGTTTTTAACTAAATTATTGTTTCTAGTTTATGATGCTTTATAGTTACAATAAAATTACTGATTCATTCTATTTCACTTTGTATGAAATTGGTGCAACTTTTTATTTGTCATGCATTTTGTTTTTTCTGCAGAAATTCCAAGAACAGTTCTGTTAGAATTATTTGATTAACAGTATTATCAGTTTGTGTCAGGTTTTTTGAAAGTGTTTCACAGGACAGGAAATTTACCTTGTTCCATTGGTTTCTTTTTCAGAGTTTTTTGTTTAATTTTGTACCTTTTTTGCTTAAAATTCCACATGGTTCCTATTTTTTGATTTTTTGTAAAACACAATTAATCAGTAAATCTGATAATCTACAGTCTCTCTCTAACATTTGCTTTTATTTTAAATTCCTGAGATATTTCTGCTAAAATTGTACATTTACTATTGTTTTTGTAAATAATTCGCAAATTATTGGCTGATTATGACTTCATATGAAGTACTCTTACGATTTTATTCTTTTTCTGTGTAAAAATGAATGTTTGTAGAAAGCAATAACGTACTGTTATGGTTTTACATTAAAACTTTCTCTACAGGATCTCCCCTATAGAAGATTGTCCTCATATACTCGCAGCTCTTTGCAAAATATTTTTTCAGCTCTGTATAGGGATATTGATGTAATTTTTGTATGTCATGGTTGGGAGTGATATTCTCCTTTTAAAGCTGACACTTTGTCTTCCTGTTAGTGTAATAATTTCTGTTTTCCAAATATTTTTCAAAATTATAGGTTTGAACATGGATACTAGGAACAGCGACTCTAATAGTGTTATACCATTGGAATTGAACAGCCCACACGTTGTATAGTAAAACATCCTACCAGGTTCTAGCATCAATTAAGGTTGTCTTCATCACAAGAATTTTTTTACAGAGATTTCCTATACAGAGTTGTACACAAAGTATTAGTAGAAACTTACATAAAATTTTCTATTTACATTTTTATAAATATTTTAATGAAAGGCAAAATTCATGCTCACATAAGAAGTGTTACTCTTGAGTAATAACTGCTCTTGTCATGTAAAATTAACACAAGAAGGGCCAAACTACTGTCCAAACATATAAGAAATTTTCTCATACGATCAAATAGTGATGACATTTTGTAATCCTTCGTCAAATGTATGGTGAAAGAAAAAAGACAGAAAGATGAGTCTTGCAGATGATATGGTAATGTGGGGTGATAAAGAGGTAGATGTGCAGTTACAACTTGATGCATAGAAGGAAATAATGAAAAGGTATGGATTATAAATAAATAAAAATGAAGTAGTGGTATTTGGAAGAGATAAAGGTGTCAATAGGCTTATTAATTTGAATGTAGAACCCCTCAAATTGTACTAGTTATTACTTTGCTATTTTCATCTACGGAGGAGAAAATGGTCAAAAATGGTCATTGACAGAAAAGGACTGAAGCAGATTGCAATCAGGGGAAATGAAATTTCTCAGAGCAGTGTAAGGAAAAACAAGAATGGATGGAGTAACGAATGTAGATGTAAGCAAAGACCTTAAACGTGGAAGTATGAGAAAGGAAATAAAAAAATAAAAATAAAAAAATAAAGAGAGAGAGAGAGAGAGAGAGAGAGAGAGAGAGAGAGAGAGAGAGAGAGAGAGAGAAGAGTGAGATTGAGATGGCATGGACATTTTAAGAGGATGTGTGGGCAGAAACTACCCAGAAATATGGAGAAACTAAAGATGGATGGAAAAAGACTTAGAGGGTGCTTATGGGCGTAGAAGGAAACGGGAGTGAGAGCATGTAATGGAGGACAGAGCCTGCTGATATACAGGGTGTCCCACTCAACTGTTTCACCACAGATATCTCTGAAACCACAAGAGATATTGAAAAACTACCGTCACGGTCATGAACGTACGGCAAGGGCTTATGAGAGTAGGTACTAAGAGACAGACTAAAACGTAAAGATTTATTATTTTCAACACAAACTTATGTTTTTTTAATGGATACCCTATATTATTTCAATCAATAGAATGAAAAATCACAAAAATAATGGCGTTGGTTGCATCGCGATCCGTCTAGTACATCCGGAGAAAATGCGAAGCGAAGTTGACGTTTGAACACATGAGACGCACAGCTAACGCGTCCTCAGACTCAAGCAAGACGCGTGGTTGAGTCTCTGACACGCGCTAGCAGCGCACCTCATGTGTTTCAAACGTCAACTTCGCTTCGCATTTTCTCCGGATGTACTTGACGGATCGCGATGCAACCACCGCCATTATTTTTGTGATTTTTCATTCTATTGATTGCTTAATAAATAATATAGGGTATCCAATAAAAAAAAGTTTATGTTGAAAATAATATATCTTTACGTTTTAGACTGTATCATAGTACCTACTCTCATAAGTCCCTACCGTACGTTCATGACCGTGAAGGTCGTTTTTCAATATCTCTTGTACTTTCAGAGATATCTGGGGTGAAACAGTTGAGTTGGACACCCTGTATATTGTATGTTGTAATGTCAGCTAGCTACTCAATTCTTTCTGTAATACTTTAGTAAAATATACTAGTGTCTAACAAGATAGTCGTAACTCCGTCACGGGGGCTAAGTCCAACTCCATCTTCCATTCTAGGTAATCTTTGTTTCAAAATTTCTTGTGATTAAGACAGTTTTAGTTGATGTTGCAACCTGCTAAAGTTTTTTACTAGTTTACAACCCAACTTGCGGACTGCATAAATTTATTGGTATGTTCTCAAAATGCAAGTGCAGATCTGTAATAATATTTTATTCTTACTATTTCAATAATTCCGCTGTAATAGTGTCTTCACCTCTTCCAATGTCATTTTTTAATGCTTAGATAATCTCATTAATTTATATCTCTGTTGGCGGAAAGTCTTATCGTAGATTTCCTGGTATTGCTGTTCACTATAATTTAAATTTTAGAGCTGGAGAATTCACTATGCTGTCAAAATTTTGCTGATAATTCTTAATTTTACTTGTTACTTAACTCTTGTTACTTACACTTTATGCCATTAATGTATATATTTAAATGTTGGTAAAAGCTTCTAGTATTATTTTTGTGAGATTTTGTTGAACATGGTGATTTGTCAGAGCTTCATATGGAGTTTGAGAGTTTTTGTTGTGAATACTTCGTAGATTCCAATAAACAAATTACAATAATATTTCAAAATTATTCAATAATTTGTTTTTTTTTTCTTAATACTGTAATGACCAGAGTGAAAATGCTCATATTTTAACACAACAAGAGGCGAACATGTCCTCCCCACAGTAAAAGATGTGAAAGATATAGTTTCCCTATTATTCCGCAGGCTTCAAAAAGTTGTAAATAAAATTATCTTGCCACATTGGCTGTTTTTTTACAATTGAACCGTAATTCCCCAGTTTAGTGAGCTCTCGAAAGTGTGTTTGTGTGTATGGCTGGGGGGAGCGGAGTAGAATACCTGTAATAGTGTAATAACAAATAATGTTCAAATGTTTGTAAACATATTGGACCGAAATGATACAGTCGTCAGTCTCTAGACTTACAAACTACTTAAACCGACTTACACTAAGAAAATACACATACACACACACACACACACACACACACAAAGACACCCATACCCGAACCTTTGGCGCGAGCGACCGCTCAGTCCGTAGCATGATGCCTTAGACCATGCGGCTACTCCAGCGCGGCATGTGATAACAAATATTCATTTGAGTCCACCATTTAACTAGAATTTAAACCACGATATCTCGACAACGGATAGTGATTAGAGTACTTGATGGAAAGTGGTTATTTATTTATGCATTTCTCTGCCTTCGCGCAAAATTTGAACAGATTTGTACCAATTTAAAACGTAGAACTGGTGTGCTTTATTAACCCCCCACCCAAGAAAAACAGGTTTATGCACGTAAAATCCGAACCAAACACACAAATGACGCCATTAGGTGCACAGTAAATTCAGCTCGACTGACGTATTTTATAAACGGAGAGAATCGATTGGCACAGTTTACTTGCGCGTCAGATCCGGTTCGTCGTCCACTCTTTGCTCATATACTGTGACTTAGCTACTTTAAGACAAATGTTATGAAGGGCGTACAACAGGGCGCTGGTCCAGGATAAACCAAAAACATTTCAGGCCATCCACACACAGAGCTCAGCTCTCTCAAACATTATTGTCACAGCGCTAATTTATAAATGGGGACAACAGCAAATAACATTAGGGGAAGCGGGAGGAGATGGTAAGAAGTTGTTCACCCTCCCTCTCCTTCGCCCCAGAACTCGAATCTTGTTCCGCCCTTTCACCTGTATCACTCTGTGGCACGTGTAACACGGATCCCCAGAGATGGTCAAAAGTGGATATGGTGAAGACAATAATAGCTCTTGCATTTGAAGAAGCGTTTTTCTACTATGTTGAAGGCCTCATACATGAGGTGTGGTCTATGAAGCGTATTTGTCTAAAACCGAAATGGCGCTGGTTAAGTCCTCGAAATTCCCTGTATTGCTTTAGTCCGTGTCACTGGCGGATCTCCTGCACTTTAACGAAGTATGTGTAAAGCACGTACCGTAGACCTGTGGGACACATACCAACCGCTTTTCTTCTGTTCCTCTGATTACTATTACTCTCGCTGTGATCCATGGTTCAAATACTAATCCCAGTCTTAACACTTTACTTAGTATGTAAGTTGAACTATTTCCTCTATGTTTTTCTTGAGTTGTGTAACTGAGTCTCTTAAGCATGCGGATAACTGATGGTTACAGTAACATAATAATGGTATACTAATGTCCTAATTTGTATTTATGACTTCTACATACGCCATTCAGCAAATATCCTCTGTGGACCCATCCCTTTGCGGCAATGTTGTTGCTCGTCCGTGATGCGCTTGAGGCCACAGGTGTTTTGACCTTGTCAAACAATAATTTACAGTTTGCCTTCTTAGTTTGGTGGAATGTGGAGTCCACGGGCGGTCTGGATCGTTGCGCAGTTTCATCGGTGAGATCGACCTTCTCTGTGACTCCAGCAGCACTTGCGTAAATGTGATAATTTTATAGCCCAGGCAGCCTTCCAATGCATACAAGAAATATCTGATAAAACAATAATTCATTTCAGGTCAATCGACGTTTTTAGATTGAACGTTACTTTCCACATATGTTGGACACGACATAGGTGACCACACTGGTGTTAATTAGACGTATATGTCGTTGTAATTACTCGAAGTGAGTCCTTGTAACACTATCCTTTCGTTTATCAATCTTTCTTTCAGGCAGCACTACGGAAATTTATAACACATTTCTTATTATAGAACCTGCAAATCGCAACTTGAACCACTCCGAGATACGATTTGGTGATTTGTAACAGACCAGTGTGTAGTGACACAGTAGTTAAGAAACACCATGATCTACAGTTTCCGCCTTGTACGTCTACATCAGCATAACTGATTTATATTTCACACTTCAGTGCCTGATAGTACGCATAAAAAAATTTTAGATTGTCTATCCAACAGCACGCGACAAATAACGAAGGTCTAAATCTTCCTAAAGCGTCTCGCTGCAGAGCGCGCAGTTGCTCGCCGTGGAGGTTCGAGTCCTCCCTAGGGCATGGGTGTATGTGTTGTCCTTAGGTTAGTTTACCTAGGTTTAAGTAGTTTGTACGCTACGGACTGATGACCACGCAGTTTGGTCCGATAGATTTACAAACATTTGAACATTTTATAAATCTTCACGTCCGAACTCAGATTTCTCTTATTTTATTAAGAAACTCTTTTCTCCTATATAAACAGGCGGCATCAAAATATTTTCGAATTAGCAGTAGAAAGTTGGTGACTGAAATTTCGTAACTAGATCTCTTTCCGACAACTGCCTGTCTTTTAATCATTGCTATCAGAACTCGGATATAATAACCGTGACACTCTTCTCTATTGCGTGATAGTGCAGAACGAACTGCTGTTCTCTCTACTTTTATAATTTCATTCGTCAATACTATGTGGTATGGATCCCAATCTCGCAGCATAGGCTGCCTTTGCAGTGGGTTTTATGCAAATTTTAAGTGTTCTGTCAACGAAGTGCAGTCCTTGGTTTAACTTACTTATAATACACTCCTGGAAATTGGAAAAAGGACACAATGTATTCGTCGATCCAGCAAAGCGAAATTATATTGACACATTCTTGAGGATGTATAGAACACACAGGCAGAGCCGTACGCACGTGAGTAGTCACCAGAGCGTGCGCATTGTGGCGTTAGTACCTATACGCTCTCCTTTTACAGTAGTGCAAGCTGCAATTCTTCCATGGAGATGAAACTTCCTGGCAGATTAAAATTGTGTGCCGGAACAGGGACTCGAACATGGGACCTTTGCCTTCCGCGGGCAAGCGCTCTACCGACTGAGCTATCCCGACACGACTCGCGATGCCGCCTCACAACTCTACTTCCGCCAGTAACTCGCCTCCTACTTTCCAAACTTCACAGAAGCTCTCCTGCGAATCATGCAACACTAACACTTCTGGAACGAAGGATATAGTGGAGACATGGCTTAGCCACAGCCTAAGGAATGGCAAAGGTCTCAGGTTCGAATCTCGGTTCCGGCACACAATTTTAATCTGCCAGGAAGTTTCATATCAGCGCACACTCCGCTGCAGAGTGAAAAGTTTCATCCTTCATGGAGACGATAGTAGACGTGCCGAATGTGGGCTTGTGGAATGGGCTGCCACGCAATTTCCAGCTGGTGCCTCATCTGGGCCAGATTTCGTGCCACTCATGCAGACCGCGCAAAATGATGTTTCATCCGGTCCCAAACATGCTCAATGGGAGACAGATCTGGGTATAATTATGGGCAGGGAAGTTGACGTACACCTTGAAGAGTACGCTGGGTTGTACGGGATACATGTGGACGTGCATTTCTGCTGGAAAAGCATATCGCCTTGTTGGTGCATGAACTGTGGCAAGACGGGTTGGACGATGGTTTCAAAGTACCGTGCACTGTTCAGTGTTCTCTAGACGATCACTATAGGAGAACGGTCCTTGTAGGATATGGAACCCCACACAATGATGCACAATCATATGTGTCGTTAGGGTGTCATCCGCCCACACCCTAACATCGATCAGCCCGCTTCCAATGGTGTCACGGTCGGCGCTTATGAAGGAACGAATGGGCACGTGTCCTCTTCGGTGATGAGAGTCGCCGCTGCCTCGGTGCTAACGATGGTCGCACGCGTCATGCAGGGGAGAGCGAAAATCTGGAGTGTACGCGACAGAGGCAAACGGGGCCAACACCTGGCATAATGGTGTGATGGTGTGAGGAGCCATATCCTACACTGGCCGTGCTCCTCTGATGATTGTCGAGGGAAAATTGAACAATGGACGGTACACTGAAACCGTTCATGCACCAACAAGGCGACATGCTTTTCCAACGTCCACATGTATCCCCTACAACCCAGCTTGCACTTCTAGGTGTACGTCAACTACAATGCCCATAATTATCCCCAGATCTGTCCCCCAGAGCTTGTTTGGGACCGGATTAAACGTCATTTTGCGCGGTCTGCATGAGTGGCACGAAATCTGGCCCAACTGAGGCACCAGGTGGAAACTGCAGGGCAGCCATTCCGCAAGACCACATTCGGTACCTCTACGATCGTCTCCATGGGAAAACTGAAGCTTGTATTACTGCAAAAGAAGGATATACATGATACCAGCGTCGACATTGCTCACGCTCTGGTAACTGTACTCATTTGCGTATCGCTCTGTCTGTGTGATAGTCTGTTGAATACAAAGTTAAGAATGTGTCGATAAAATTTCCCTTTGCTGGGTCGATGAACTCATGGTGTTCTTTTTCCATTTTCCAGGAGTGTGTTATCTATGCGGTCTTTCCAATTAAATTAAGAGTTACGGCGTCCGTTCTTTCGGACATGTCGAAAAGTTTAATAGCCACAATTCTCAACTGTAGTGAACCTTGTCGATGTTTGACGCTTATTCCAGTGGAGATGCACTCGCGTACTAGACTGCCATCCGGAACACAGGGCCCACTGCAAGTCAAGCATTCGAACGGGGTACGTGCTGGGTCAGTCCTTGCAGCCTGTAATAGCGTAGAGGCTTAGCGCAACTGCCCAGCCAACAGGAGTTCTCGAGTTCAACTCCCATACACAACACAAATTTACAAATGTCCACGTTGTATCATTACGAAACCTACCGAGCATCTCAGACTGAAAAACCCACAGTTAAAATCTATGTTACCAATTAAAGAGGTTGAAAATTTGTAATTCGTGAAGGTGCAGTGACAGTCTTGAGATTTGTGTGATTTATTTTTCTGTGTGCTCAGTGGTTGACCATTTCATTATTTAGGATCAAATGCAACTTTTGGCAGCATACGAATCCCTTTTCTAGATAATTTTGCAATCTGTGCTTATCTTCTGATGACTTCATTAGACGGCAAGAATCATATTCACCCGGAAAGGATCTAAGTGGGACGTTCCTATTACATCATTAGGGAATTCAAAAGCGTTATTCTTTTAAAGGGGGTTGCAATGATCAAAACAATAAAAATAAGTTCAAGAAAGCATCGTCCGAAACTACTTAATTTTTGAGAGAAAAACGTGTTTATAAGTGGCATTCCACGTGACATCCATTCATGCCTATGTATCCCTCTCTTTTTCCACGTAAGGAACGAAGCACCCTTTAAAATAAACCAGCTGCTTTTCAAGTTTTTAACTGTATGAGACCAAAGTACTGTGGTCTTCAGTCCCTAGACTTACAGCTAATGAAACTAAGTATCAAAGAATCAAATGTCCTGAGACATATTTGTCTCAACATATATGTATCAAAGATGTATATCTTTCTTTCAGCTTTATAAATTTGATACTTAAACTAAGTTAAGCTAAGCTCAGGAGATCACAGAAATCCATGCCGGATGGAGGACTGGAAACTTCGAAGGGAGACGCCGCGCGATCCAAACCATAGCAATTCAGACCACGCGCCCATCTCCCCGCGGCCCACCCGGTTGTTGTAGTAGTTGCCGGCACGCAACTGTGTCCCCATATACAAAAGGTCCAGGAGCTTGAGGTCTGAGGAACGAACAAGTCAAGGTGTGCGTCCCCAAGCAGTACAGCGGTCCTGGAATGTCTCCGTCAGGTGTTGGCGTACACTGTGACGGAAGAGTTTTGGTGCGCCTTCATGATCGGACCACTTCTGTAATCCTCGCTTACGTGGCAGATTCTCCAGGCAGGCAGGCAATACATTTACGAGGACGTCCAGATAGTGCGCCCAATTAACCTTCGTCGTAACACACGCGGCCTTATTAACCTAATGCAACCAAGTGACGCGCACTCTTCCTATAAACACGTGTTTATCTCAGAAAACATGTTTACGAAATCTAAATATTTAAACATTTCGAATTTTTCCGGGCGCTGAAATAAATTCCAGAACGAAGTTGTAAAATTTGTACTGGACCGGGATTCTAACCAGGATTTCCCGCTTTGGGCCAGCGGTCGTCTTAACCAATCAGGCTATCCAGGCACGCTTCAACGCAACCCAAATTCTCAACTTCTAGCCCCCTGCACATTGAATCCTCTAGCTCGCATACCATACTGGATTCCCGCGCAAGGGATCGAGCGTTTGAATGCGTCCGTATTGAAATTGTCATTGCCTGTTCTAGGTATATTTAAAATTACTAATACGGTGTCTGTTCTTTTCGGAAATGCCCGAAAAGAACAGACAACATATCAATAATTGTAAATATGTTTCCACATCTATATTTATGGGACTTGCTTCGATGAGTGTAGCACCTCTCAAAAGTATTCGGCGCTTTCTTCTGACACCCTGGCTATCACCCTGTTCCTTCGGGAACACCAGATACTAGATAATTTTCCAGCTATTTCCACAAGAAATTTCTGTTTGCTGGTAGAGCAGGCCTTGATTCATTGCACATTTGTCTTGCCTTTAACTACACTCGGCAGCGGTAGGCTGACCTGATAACCTGTGGGCAGCTACCTGCGTGTGCAGACGTTATCGCGGGCAGACAGGCCTTTCTAAAATCTCGGCTGGTTATTAGCGCCATTCACCACTGCACGGCCTCGGCCTTTGGCGCGCTAATGACAAAGGGGGCGCCGCGCCGGTGGCCGGCCGTAAACCATGCCAGCCGAATTTCTGGGTAAACGCCAGGCGGGCGGGCGGCGACGGCTGTCGCAGCCAGGCGGCCAGGCTAGGCCCGCGGCGCCGCTGAGCCTTGCCAGATAACATCGGCCGCCGCCACTGCTGCCCCACATAGCGCCGGAACGCGGATGCCGGCCGCCCCACCACTCCAACCTACTGCCGCTTTCCGGGCCCAAGAGAACACCCAAATTTCTCGAAAATTCGCGGACACCTACCTCTCGCTAATGTAAAACCTGGCTGGGAAATGGTACAGTACACTGGCTGACCGGTATAGTCGCCTAATATCGCTTGGGGCCTTCTCTGGCCCTGTGGCCTGCAGCGAGACGCCGCGGAAGTGGGTCTGCAAGTCCCTGGCACTCCTCTGGACAGAACGGAACCCAATTCTGGTCTATTATTGGCTGCAGAAACCGTGGCACGCAACATGCGTTTCCTTACATCATACCTAGATTCAGTAGGGTTCAAATCTGGTTTCCGGGATGGTCATCATAGTCTTTGGACTTCCCCTGTACGTTGTCGGAGAAAATTCCCTAGCGGAATGGGAGCGATGTGTTGGCGCGTATCATCTGGAAATGCCGCAGAGCCAAGATTTTCGAAGATAGAAGTAATGGGTGCAGATGGTCCCTGAGCAGCTCAACATACCAAGGATAATGAATACTCACAACCAAAACAAGGGGCCCCAATTCCTACCAGGAAAACACACCCTACACCATAACACGGACAAAATGTACAAATGTTTGTGAAGCTTAAGGGACTTAACTGCGGGGTCATCAGTCCCTAAACTTATTAACTACTTATTAACTACCTTCTACTAAAGACGACACAAACATCCATGCCCGAGGGAGGATTCGAACCCCCCGACGGGCTACGGCCACGCTCATCGGACCTTAGCGCCTCAGTGCGCTCGGCCGCTCCTCCACGCTAGCATTAACAGGGACACCACCGCCTTGGAACACAGCAGGCGAGATCCATCCATTCATGTGGTCTGCGTCACAGGCCTTGCTCTTAACAACGTGAGTAGGCCAAGCATATCACATTACAGTCCCTGTTGACTGGCGACAAATGCAGACCGTCGTCCCCGATGAAAAAAAAAAAGTTCAAATCTTTGTAATCGTACGTTGGTCATCAGTCCCTAGTCTTACAACTACTTAAACTAAGTTAAACCAACCTAAGTACACCACACACATCGGTGCCTGAGGGAAGATTCGAACCTCCGACGCAGGAGGCCGCGCAATCCGTAACGTGGCGCTCCAGACCGCTCGGCTACTGTCGCGCGGTCGTCCCCGATGACGGTGTGGTAATGACACCCGTCTTAACCGCTGGCTCCCATATCCCCACTGAATCACTGTTCCTACCAACTGTCCAGTGGAAGTCGTGTGTAACTCGCCTTGTGTTCAATTGAGCCATGATTTTTTGCCCTTTGTCACTATTGACTATTATCGAGGGGTCGCTGGACGGCCGGTACAAATATTTATGTAATTAGATATGTAAATATTGCATATTGTGTATACAGGTTAATTGTAAATTACGCATTACCGTAACCTTAATAACTATACAGCAAGAAAAACAGAGAGAAAACCCACAGATAAATTTAATAATCAATCCTGGGAAATTCGAAATAAAACTACCCACTTCTTTACAAATTGACTACAAAGTGCACTTGTTGTTGTTGTTGTGGTCTTCAGTCCGGAGACTGGTTTGATGCAGCTCTCCACAATACCCTATCCTGAGCAAGCCTCTTCATTTCCACATAAGAACGGCAACCTACATCTGTCTGAATCTGCTTACTGTATCCATCTCTTGGTCTTCCTCTGCGGTTTTTACCACCACACACTTCCCTCCAACGCTAAATTCACAATTCCTTGATGTCTAAGAATGTTCCCTGTCAATCTATCCCTTCTTTTAGTCAAGGTATGCCAGAAATTTCTTTTCTCCCCAATTCTGTTCAGTACCTCCTCATTAGTTACGCGATCCACCCACCTAATCTTCAGCATTCTTCTGTAGCACCACATTTCAAAAGCCTCAATCCTCTTCCTGTCCGCACTGTTTATCGTCCATGTTTCACTCCCATACAAGCAACACTCCATACAAATGCCTTCAGAAAGGACTTCCTTAGGCTTAAATCAATATTCGATGTCAACAAATTTCTCTTTTTCAAGAACGCTTTTCTACCCATTGCCATTCTGCATTTTATATCCTGTGTACTGCGACCATCATTTGTTATTTTACTGCCCAAGCAACAAAACTCATCTACCTCCTTTATTGCTTCGTTACCTAATCTAATTCCTTCAGCATCGCCTGATTTTCTTAGACTGCACTCCATTACCCTAGTTTTGCTCTTGTTAATGTTCATCTTATATAAACCTTTCAGCACACTGTCCATTCCGTTCAATTGCTCCTCCAAGTCCTTTGCTGTATCTGACAGAATTACTATGTCGTCGGTAAAACGCAATGTTTTTAATTCTTCCCCCTGAACTTTAATTCCTTCACCAAATTTCTCATTGCTTTCCTTTATAGCTTGCTCAATGTACAAATTGAATAACATTGTAGAAAGGCTACAACCCTCTCTTACTCCCTTGCCAACCACTGCATCCCTTTCATGCCCTTCAACTCTGATAACCGCTGTCTGGTTTTTGTACAAGTTGTAAATAACCTTACGCTCCCTATATTTTACTCCTGCTTGCTACAGAACTTGAAAGAGTTTATTCCAATCAACATTGTCAAAAGCCTTCTCCAAATCTACAAAAGCTAGAAATGTAGGTTTGCCTTTTCTTAATCTACCTTCTATGATAAGCCGTAAAGTGAGTATTGCCTCAGAGTTCCTACATTTCACCTGAACCCAGACTGATCTTCCCCGAGGTCGGCTTCTACCAGCTTTTCCATCCTTCTGTAAATAATTCGTGTTAATATTTTGCAGCCATGACTTATTAAACTGATGGTTCTATAGTTTTCACACCTGACTGGACCTGCTGTCTTTGGAATGGGGATTATAACATTTTTCTCAAAGTCTGAGGGTACTTCACCTCTCTCATATATCTTACACACCAGGTGAAACAATTTTGTCATGGCTGGTTCTCCCAGAGACTTCAGTATCTCTGAGGGAATATCATCTACTCCAGGAGCCTTGTTTCGATATAGGTCTTTCAGTGCTCTGTCAAATTAATCTCTCAGTGTAATATCTCCTATTTAATCCTCATCTACTTCTTCTCCCCTTTCTACAATATTGCCGCTAAGTTCATATCCTTCATAGAGCCTCTCTATATTCTCTTTCCACCTTTCAGCTTTCCCTTCTTTGCTGAGAACTGGTTTTCCACCAGAGTTCTTGATATTCATAGAGCTGTTTTTCTTATATCCAAAGGTTTCTTTTATTTTCCTGTAGGCTGTATCTATTTTCCCCTATTTATACATTCTTCTACATCCTTGCATTTGCCCTCTAGCCACTCCTGCTTAGACATTTTGCACTTCCTGTCAATCTCATTTCTTAGTCGTCTGTACTCCATTTTGCCTGTTTCATTTACTGCATTTTTATATTTTCTCCTTTTATCGATTAAATCTAGTATCTCCTGTGATATCCAAGGATGTTTTATAGGTCTTGCCTTCCTACCTATTTTGTCCTCTGCTGCCTTCACTATTTCATCTCTCAATTTTACACATTCCTCCTCTACATTTTTATTTTTCCCCGTTTCTGTCAATTGTTGCCTAAAGCTCCCTCTGAAACTCTTAAGAACTTCAGGTTCCTTCAATTTATCCAGGTCCCATCTTCTTATTTTCCTACCTTTTTGTAGTTTCTTCGGTTTCAGCCTACAGTTCATAACCAACAAGTTATGGTCAGAGTCTATATCTGCCCCTGGGTATGTATTACAGTTTAAAACCTGGTTTCGAAATCTATGTCTTACCATTATAAAATCTATTTTGTATCTCCCGGTGCCTCCTGGTCTCTTCCATGTATACAACCTTCTTTTGTGTGTCTTAAACCAGGCATTTGTTATAACTAAATTATGTTCCGTGCAATATTCTACCAGGCGGCTTCCTCTTTCATTCCTTTTGCCCAGACCATATTCAACTACTATCTTCCCTTTCCTTCGTTGTCCTACTACCGAATTCCAGTCTCCCATAACGATTAACTTTTCCTCTCCCTTAATTGTCTGAATAATTTCTTTTAGCTCCTCATATATTTCTTCGATCTCCTCATCATCGGCAGAGCTAGTCGGCATATAAACCTGTACTACTGTGGTCGGTGTTGGCTTGGTACCTATCTTGACTACGATAAAGCGATCACTGTGCTGCTCATAGTAGTTTACCCGCATTCCTATTTTCTTATTCATTATCAGACCTACTCCTGTAATACCCCCAACTGATTTTGTATTTATAATCCTGTACTCACCTGACCAGAAGTCCTGTTCCTCTTTCCACCGAACTTCACGAATTCCCACTACATCTAACTTCAACCTATGCATTTCCCTTTTTAAATTTTCTAGCTTCTCTATCCGATTAAGGGATCTAACATTCCACGCTCCGACTCGTAGAATGCCAGTATTGTCTTTCCTGATGATCACATCCTCCTGAGTAGTCCCCGCCCGGAGATCCGAATGGGGGACTATTTTACCTCCGGAATATTTTACCCGAGAGGATGCCATCATCATATTTTCATACAGTAGAGCTGCATGTCCTCGGGAAAAAGAACGGCTGTAGTTTCCCCTTGCTTTCAGCCGTTCGTAGTAACTGTGTGGCAAAGCCACATTAGCTGATGTTACAAGGCCAGCTCAGTTAATCATCCAGACTGTTGCCCCTGTAACTACTGAAAAGGCTGCTGCCCCTCTTCAGGAACCACACGTTTGTCTGGCCTCTCCACAGATACCCCTCCGCTGTGGTTGCGCCTACGGTACGGCTATCTGTATCGTTGAGGCACGCAAGCCACCCCACCCCGGCAATGTCTGTGGTTCATGGGAGTGGAAAGTGCACTTAGCTTAACGAAAATAATTCGCTTGTCAATCACGCCTTATGCAAGATATGTTTTCCTTTAGGAATTCATGTAAAACTAGAATAATCTGTTTCATAACTTACATTCGTTCTTACAAGAAACTTCTATCAACAGAACGAAAATTACATTCGTTACCTTTGACGAACAGTTTTATTACATGTAATGGGGAGGGAAGGGGGAGGAGGGAAGGGGGGGAGAGGGGATCGCTACAATATTTTTTACCTACAAAGGGGTCGCATAATAGATAAGGTCAAGTAACACTCCATTTTAGTGTACCGTAGCGTGGATAGTACAGGTTGGTAAAAAATGTTACACAGGTAAATAATAACGAAAATATTAATAAAACATCAATCAGTTCACTTATCATTTCACACTATGCTTTAATATAAAAATATCTCAATTTCCAGAGACATATATTGCCTCAATATATAAAAAAGATGTTGAAGAGAACGAGAAGCATTGAATTAAAATTTATGCCTAGTAAGCAGGAGATCACGGGTTGAACCGTGGCGGAATTTTAATTCAGTGTTGGTCCTTCTCTTCAACACTGTTTTTCTCTTTACATTACTCACGAAGGTGTGTAGTGTATAACCTCCAAAGGCGGCAATCTAGGCTCTGATTATGGCATCAGTTCCATAAACAGATGCCGAATTATGCCTTAAGGTACGTAATTCCACGCCTGCTCGCCTTGCGGGTCGATCAGTCGCACGTGTCAGTTGTCTATCGTTCCATCATATCTCACACTTGCCAGCTTGGAGAAAAACCCGGAGACAATGCTGGTCAGGGGAGTTCCTGAACTGCTTGCGCAGCATGCTGAGATACACGCGCTGTGTGTGGGCAAGCATTATTCTGTTGGAGCTATACACCACCATCCTGTTGTCAGAATGACAGCCGGCCGCGGTGGCCGAGGAGTCTGAGGCGCTCCAGTCACGGTCTGCACGGCCACTACGGTCGTGGGTTCGAATCCCCCCTCGGGCATGGATATTTGTGCCATCCTAGTTCGTAAGTAGTTCATCAGTGTTTCCATAAAATCTCGGACGAACTGCCGGGTGTCCCTAACTTCCTGCCTCGATATTTCGGCGCAGAGTCTTCTGGCCATCTTCAGGTGAGTACCGGCGAAGACGCACTGAGCTGTGCTATTTATGCCCAATTCAGCCGACATTGCGCATTCGCGTACTTAGCTTGCGCGATCACTACAACTACGTACGCTGCTCCGAGCGCCCTCCGTGGTGGAGGCTTGCCGCTTCGATATCAGATCGATTCTCGTCGCTATTCAGTTGCAGGAAACTACGCCGACTACGAAGTTTTTCAATGACAGGATTCCATGCAGCATTTATTTGGAAACCGCTGTCTCGATTGATAAGAGTCTCACTGTCAGACAATCTTATTTCCACAGCTTCATTAATAATTGAGCTCCAAAAATTTGATGTGTGGGCCACAATTTTCGTTTCATTGTATTTCATTGAATGATCTGTGGAAATACAATGTTCGGCGATTGCGGATTTGGTGGGTTGAAGTAGCCGAGTATGACGCTGATGTTCCACGATGCGGTCCTGCACAGTGCGCGTCGTCTGCCCTATATATGACTTGCTGCACTCGCACGGAATCCTGTAAACACCTGCTTTACGCAGATCCAGATCGTCTTTGACAGAACCCAACAGCGATGAAAATTTGCGCCGAAATATCGTGGTAGGAAGTTACGGACATCCGGCAGTTCGCCCGAGATTTTATGGAAATATCTGTACGCCGGGAAAGCTTTAAACATCAGTTCATCAGTAGTTTGTAAGTTTAGGGACTGATGACCCCGTAATGAAGTCCCATAAACTATACAAACATTTGAACATTTTTTAAGAATGACAAAACAAGTCTCGCCACATTTCTGCGCGTAATGAGGGCTGGTCAGCGTTCCCTCAACAGTCACCAAAGGTCAACTAGAGTTGTAGAGCATAAAGCCTAGAGCGGGGCCATTGTGTCTTCGACGAATGCTCTCTACGAGACAGCGCTCGCCGGGTCTACGCCGTACGCACAAACGACCATCACTTGCGTGCAGGCAAAATCTGGTTTCATCGCTGAAGACCGCGGCCCGCGGCCCGCCATTCTATCTTCCAAGTGATCCTCTGACGTCACCAGTCGAGTTGTGCTCATTGATACTGTGGTGTGTTCGAAAGACTCAAATGTTTCAAATGTTTGTTAAGGTTAAAGGACTTAACTGCGGGGTCATCAGTTCCTAAACTTACAAACTACTTGAGAAACTACCTTATACTAAATACGTCACGACCATCAATGCCCGAGGAGGGGATTCGTACCCCCGACAGGGAATGGCCTCGCACGTCGTAGCATAGCACCTCAATGTGCTCGGCCGTTCCGCCCCGGGGGAAGAGGTGTGCGAACCAGTAGTTCCACTGCTAGTAGCCGACTGACAACAGTTAGTGTGAACATTTGTGGCCTCACAAGCTCTCCTATGTGCGCTGTGGTAGCTATGCGATTTGCCACTACTCTTAGCGGATGTCTGTGCTGCATGGACGTCCTGGATCTCGTCTACGATTGTGATATGTTCACGTGACCACTACAGATTTCTCACTACACTATCTTGTAAATGGTAAAGTTTTCCTAACGAAGATGAAACAAGAAGGGTTGCTGCTTCTCAGACAGGCAGTTACACTCACCTGCTGATCTGCTGTCCTTGGACCGTAAAGGCGTCGGACTTCTTCTCTTAGCAGGCGTTTCGTCGACTTACTGAAGACTTATAAATTGAAAAGGGGACAGTAGGAAATTTACAGAACAAATAGACAGAAGTATGGTGAAATCTGTATACATAAAGATATCACGAATGTGAGGTAGCCCTGTTTCATGTTTAATATTATTTCACAAATATGATTGTTTTAGCACGAAACCACTTACCTGTAGGACAAGGAAATATTAACAATCTCTGTATATAAAAATGAATGTTTCTCTGTATGTCCTCTATGTATTCATAAATCATTCAGCTGCAAAAAAACTTTGGTGACCTCTTTACCGTATGCCCACGAAGGTTCCTGATCCAGAAACAAAAGAGCACGACACATAGCTCAGGAGATATGACGTCATAAATAATGAGAGGCCACCGCATGAGAATACCCAGATTTATGCGTGAATTATTGGAAAATGGGAATAGTTAGGAACTGCAACAAAGTTTGCATGTAATTTCGGTCGTTTATGAAACGTTTTCTAACTGACCCCACCCCGCACAAAATAATGAAACGAAGTCTACCGCTCACAACTGTTTCGCTGTAGATCCCGTACAACTGTCGCATTAGGCATGGCCTTGTATGAAATAAAGTTAGCATTACAGATTTGCATGTTGGTATTTATTTTTGTCTGCAAGTCTCCCTTAATTCTCTTGCATTCAAAATTAAGAAATCTAGTTTCTTAATCTCTATCTATATAAAAGCTTAAGGACACTCACTCACTCACTCATCAAACAAGATATCTCAAAAACTGCTTTATCTATGAAGCTGAAATTTGGCAGGAATGTAGTTCATAGGTAGAAAACGTCAGCTAAGAAAGTATTTTGTGACAGGTGCATGGTGGAGCATACTTCTACAGACTCACGAAATCCACAGTTTTATTCCGATCTTCACGAAATTTCGCACGCTTGATCTTCAAAACAAGAGTAAGGTCACCGTCAACCTTAAGTTTCATACGGTGCATGGGAAGGGTACTTTGCTGCATAGATAAGGATCCCTAAATGCCTTGGTCGCGAAACAGCTTGAGAACGGCTCGACCTGTTTCACAGATCATTTTTGTTGTTGTTGTTTTCGTTATTCTCAGAACAAGGGTTGTATGAAATAAAAGTGGAATATTGCAGAATAATAAAGAGCGTTTTTTAATGTGGCCTGCGTTTCTATTGAATAGAAATCTATAGTTTTGTTCTGATATTAATGAAATTTTGCACACTCTACCTTAAAAACAAGAGGAATGTCACTGTCCGTATAAAATTTCGTTCGGTGCTTAACTTACGGAATTTTACAAAGTGCATAGTTTTGCTCCAATCTTTATGAATTTTTGCACACATGGCCTTTAAACCAAGAGGAAGATCACTGGGTACAGAAATGTTTGTATGGTACATGGCAGTGGGTACCTTGCAGAAAACTTTGCCGGGAGAGGGAAATGTGGAAACGAACAGAGAGATGAGAGAGAACGAGATGGATGCAGAGAGGGGGGAGGGGTGAGGTGGACCACGAGAGTGTAGGATAAATAAACACCTGGGCAGCGCCGAGTTTACCACTTCATAAAGATACCACCCCCATGAACCACAGACATTGCCGAGGTGGGGTGGCTTGCGTGCCTCAACGATGCAGATAGCCGTACCGTAGGTGCAACCACAGCGGAGGGGTATCTGTGGAGAGGCCAGACAAACGTGTGGTTCCTGAAGAGGGGCAGCAGCCTTTTCAGTAGTTACAGGGGCAACAGTCTGGATGATTGACTGAGCTGGCCTTGTAACATCAGCTAATGTGGCCTTGCCACACAGCTACTGCGAACGGCTGAAAGCAAGGGGAAACTACAGCCGTTACCTTTCCCGAGGACATGCAGCTCTACTGTATGAACATATGATGATGGCATCCTCTCGGGTAAAATATTCCGGAGGTAAAATAGTCCCCCATTCGGATCTCCGGGCGGGGACTACTCAGGAGGATGTTATCATCAGGAAAGACAACACTGGCATTCTACGGATCGGAGCGTGGAATGTTAGATCCCTTAATCGGGTAGGAAAATTAGAAAATTTAAAAAGAGAAATGGATAGGTTGAAGTTGGATATAGTGGGGATTAGTGAAGTTCGGTGGCAGGATGAACAGGATTTCTGGTCAGGTGAATACAGGATTATAAATACAAAATCAGTTGGGGGTATCACTGGAGTAGGACTGATAATGAATAAGAAAATAGGAATGCGGGTAAACTACTATGAGCAGCACAGTGATCGCATTATCATTGTCAAGATAGATACGAAGCCAACACCGACAACGGTAGTACAGGTTTATATGCCAACTAGCTCTGCCGATGATGAGGAGATCGAAGAAATATATGAGGAGCTAAAGGAAATTATTCAGACAGTTAAAGGAGAGGAAAACTTAATTGTGATGGGAGACTGGAATTCGGTAGTAGGAAAAGGAAGAGAAGGAAAAATAGTAGGTGAATATGGACTGGGCAGGAGGAATGAAAGAGGAAGTCACCTGGTAGAATTTTGCACGGAACATGATTTAATCGTAACAAACACGTGGTTTAAGAATCACAAAAGAAGGTTGTATACATGGAAGAGACCAGGAGACACCGGAAGGTATCAGATAGATTTTATAATGGTAAAACATAGATTCCGGAACCAGGTTATAAATTGCAAGACATACCCAGGGGCAGATATAGACTCTGACCATAACCTGTTAGTCATGAACTGTAGGCTGAAGCTGAAAAAACTGCAGAAAGGTAGGAAAATAAGGAGATGGGATTTAGATAAATTGAAGGAAAGTGAAGTTCTGGAGAATTTCAGAGGGAGATTTAGGCAACAATTGACAGAAACGGGGGGAAATAAAACAGTAGAAGAGGAATGGGTAGCATTGAGAGATGAAATAGTGAAGGCAGCAGAGGACAAAATAGGTAGAAAGGCAAGACCTACAAAAAATCCCTGGATATCACAGGAAATACTAAATTTAATTGATGAAAGGCGAAAATATAAAAATGCAGTAAATGAATCAGGCATAATGGAGTACAGACGACTAAAAAATGAGATTTACAGAAAGTGCAAAATGGCTAAGCAGGAGTGGCTAGAAGCCAAATGCAAAACTGTAGAAGAATGTATAAGAAGGGGAAAAGTAGATACCGCCTACAGGAAAATAAAAGAGACATTTGGGGACAAGAAGAGCAGATCTACGAATATTAAGAACTCAGATGGGAAACCAGTTCTCAGCAAAGAAGGGAAAGCTGAAAGGTGGAAAGAGTACATAGAGCAGCTCTACAAAGGAAATGAACTTAGAGACGATGTTGTGGGAAGGGAAGAGGAAGTAGATCAAGATGAAATAGGAGATTCTATACTGAGAGATGAATTTGACAGAGCCCTGAAAGACCTGGGCCAGAACAAGGCCCCAGGAGTAGATGACATACCTTCAGAGCTACTAAAGTC
Source organism: Locusta migratoria (assembly GCA_026315105.1). Taxonomy (NCBI): domain Eukaryota; kingdom Metazoa; phylum Arthropoda; class Insecta; order Orthoptera; family Acrididae; genus Locusta; species Locusta migratoria. The sequence goes on along the minus strand of CM048746.1, from coordinate 52,662,382 downwards.
TCTGGGAGAGCCAGCCATGACAAGACTATTTGAACTGGTGTGTAGGATGTATGAGACAGGCGAAATGCCCTCAGAATTTAAGAAAAATGTAATAATCCCCATTCCAAAGAAATCGGGCGCAGACAGGTGTGAAAATTACAGAACCATCAGTTTGATAAGTCATAGTTGCAAAATTTTAACACGAATTATCTACAGGAGAATGGAAAAGCTGGTAGAAGCTGACATCGGGGAAGATCAGTTTGGATTCAGAAGGAACATAGGAACCCGGGAGGCAATACTCACTTTACGTCTTATCTTAGAAGATAGATTAAGGAAAGGCAAACCTACATTTTTAGCTTTTGTAGATTTGGAGAAAGCATTTGACAATGTTGACTGGAATACACTGTTTCAAATTCTGAAGTCAGCAGGGGTAAAATACAAGGAAAGGCGAGTTATTTACAACTTGTACAAAAGCCAGACCGCAGTTATTAGACTAGAAGGGCATGAAAGGGAAGCATCAGTTGGGAAGGGAGTGAGACAGGGTTGTAGCCTTTCTCCGATGTTATTCAATTTGTACATCGAGCAGGCGGTGAAGGAAAGCAAGGAAAAATTTGGTGAAGGAATTAAAGTTCAGGGGGAAGAAATAAAAACATTGCGTTTTGCTGATGACATTGTAATTCTGTCAGAGACAGCAAAGGACCTGGAAGAGCAGTTGAATGGAATGGACAGTGTGTTGAAGAGAGCGTATAAAATGAACATTAACAAGAGCAAAACAAAAATAATGGAATGCGGTCTTAGAAAATCAGGAGATGCTGAAGGAATTAGATTAGGTAACGAAACAATGAAGGTGGTAGATGAGTTTTGTTACTTGGGTAGTAAAATAACATGCGATGGTCGCAGTACAGAGGATATAAAATGCAGAATGGCAATGGGAAGAAAAGCATTTTTGAAAAAGAGAAATTTGCTAACATCGAATATTAATTTAAGGGTAAGGAAGTCTTTTCTGAAGGCATTTGTGTGGAGTGTTGCCTTGTACGGGAGTGAAACATGGACGATAAGCAGTGCAGACAGGAAGAGAATAGAGGCTTTCGAAATGTGGTGCTACAGAAGAATGCTGAAGATTAGGTGGGTAGATCGCATAACTAATGAAGAGGTACTGAACAGAATTGGTGAGAAACGGAATTTTTGGCATACCCTGACTAAAAGAAGGGATCGCTTGGTAGGACACATTCTTAGACATCAGGGAATCGTAAATTTAGCATTGGAGGGAAGTGTGTGGGGTAAAAATCGCAGAGGGAGACCAAGAGACTCGTATAGTAAGCAGATTCAAGTGGATGTGGGTTGCCGTTCTTATGAGGAGATGAAAAGGCTTGCTCAGGATAGGGTAGGGTGGAGAGCTGCATCAAACCAGTCTCCGGACTGAAGACCATAACAACAACAAAGATACTTATGCAGTCCCTAGAGAGAGCGGAGAGCGGTTGAACCAGAGAGAATGTTGCTAGCCATGAAATTCGTAATACTATGCGCCAAACGACCTCATTACAAACTAAGTGGTAAGTGTTCCGCCTGTTAGTGGTATAATTACTCGTTAGCAATTTGCTTCCCCACGTCAATCATTCTAACAGACGCGGACGGTCCTCAGTCACGCTTTACTGATATGACGGCAATTCCCGTCCTAGCCTGTCCGCGAGGTGAATACTTTGAAGCACTGCAACCGGATGATGGTGCGTGGCTTTTTGCCGGGCACGGCATCGTAGTGTGCTTCCGTTGTTCAAAAGTAGTCCCAGTAGCCAACCTTAGATGTAGGGGAGACGAACCGTTGGGGAAGCTTAGCCCTTGTGGGTGGCACTGTGTCTCGGACACTCAGGTTGGGACACCTGTTTGGGCGCGGGACAAAGCTGGTATGCCTCCGCCACTGCGTGGCTTCCGTTTGTTTTTAAATTTAACGTCTACAGGAAATTCTCTATTTTGAGCAATTTTTACATTAATTTTACATTACATTACATGTGTGCACTGTAGAAATTAATCTATCCACTACATTCGATTGTCCTCTACGTAAACAATCATTTTGCGATGCTCCTTGATTTGTGAAAATTACTAAAACGGCCTAAATTAATTCATTTAATTCGACAATTTTTTCATTAAGCATCATCCGGGTCTGTTATTGTTATAAAGGCATTCGTAATTTTACTGGAAACTCTAATCTGTGGTCAAAATAACGCGATTTATTTTATTTTGCTCTCATTCTTTTTTATGACACAGCCGTTGCAGCCGCGCATTGTGTGCCCTCAAAATATCTGCGCGTTACAATCTGTTTGCGGACGACGTTGAAACAATTATCTGTACATCTACTATCCACCATGTGGCAACTGTCGTTATCGGATCTAAATGGAGTTTCCATGAGTACAATTATTTATTATTATTAAATTTTTGTTAGTTGACAGCCTGTAGTACTACATTGTAAAATGAGATGCATATAATGTAACGTTGAGAAATGAGTGAACAGATGTACATTATTTATATCTTTTCAATGTTGAGATCGTTTGTATCTCACCCTGCAGTGACGTAATTTTATATTTTAACGATTTTCAGTTATATTTAGATTTTGCAAGTGCGTATTTATGCAAGCAAAGTGTCTCTATTTTCGGTTCACGTCTTTGAATACGAGGAGAAACATTTGCTTTTCGCTGAGTCATCCGAGCTTACCGGTCATCTTTCATAGTACTCTCCCACTCTCTAAAGAATATTACGGGAAAGAGAAAGGACGTGCGATTATTTTTCTGTCTATGTAAATACAATTTCTCTGCACAATGTCTTCCTTTAGAGGACATTTGTCTGATTTATCCTCGAGCTTTCAGGTCTACTAACTGAGTAATAACTGTACATAAAAAAACCTCTCGTATCAATTATTTTCCTCACGAGGTCAATTTTAGTACTACTATCATTAATAATCACTTGCACATGTGGTCATTTAAGCATTATTTTATGATGCACGATGTGGGAGTGCAAGGTGATTAAAATTAATTTTTCCGATAAGCTACCTTCAGTAGTCACATATTTCGAATTTATTTTCAGCTTTCAGCCTACTTTAAACCGATCTGCTCGGTCGCGAAACCTAACACTTTATGTGCGGTCTCCTTAACAGATGAATCACACATTCCCAAAATCTCCCAATAAAACGAAGTCGACCATTTGTCATTTCATATCACTGTGCAGCCCTTACGAAAGACTTAAACTAACTTGAACTAAGGACAGCACACACACAAATTTTTAATAATTCGATCCGCAACAGTTGTTAATTTTAACTTTTTTATTTTATGCACTACCCGAGTCTCGAGACGTATATCTATCATCAGGTGCATCTCAGTTACAGTCGAATAAAATAGTGACGTCTGTCATGTAATAAAATGGCTACCCAACATGTTTACTAAAATTATTCAGTACAAGGGGAGTATACGTATTTAGTGAGTTCGTAAAACTGTTACATGTGGGAACATATTAAAATAGCGAGTCTCTGGTACATGCAACAATCCGGGAGGCACTGTCTTGAGCAGTTAAACCGGCAACGCACGCGCAATGGAAATATTTTAGACCTTATAAGTACGAACAGGCCTGACCTTATTAACGATTACTGTGTAGAGACAGGAATTAGTGATCATAACATCATCACAGCGTCGATGGTGACCAAAGTTCATAACCAGTCAAGAAGTCTAGGAGCGTGTTTTGTTAGGAAGAGCCGATAAGCAATTGTTAGGATCACACTTAGAAAATGGACATCGTTTAGTTCCGGAACAATAGATGTAGGGGAACTGCGGACTAAATTTAAAGGCATTGTACATAAAGGGTTAGAGAAGTATGTGCCAGTAAAGACGATTAAGGATGGAAAAGATCCACCGTGGTATAATAATAATGTTAGAAAGCTGCTGAGAAAGCAAAGACTGTTGCCCTCTCGGGTAATAAAGAAACACCACGCAAACAATGACAGGCAACAGTTAGTAGAGATTCGTGCGTCATTAAATGATCGATGCGCGAAGCATACAATAATTACCAGAGCCATACCTTAGCAAAAGATCTGTGGGAAACCCGGAAAAAGATCTGGTCCTATGTAAAATCGATAATCCAGCCACTCGTTGATCATTCCGGGGCAGTAATAGAAGAAAGCAAACGGAAAGCTGAAATTATAAATTTAACCTTTAAGAAATCTTTCACGCTAGAGGATCGCACAAATGATAAACGTACTAATTCAGAAATGGAGGACATAGTAATAGGTATTTCCGGTGTAGAGAAGCAGCTGAGAGAGCTAAATACAAAAAAGTCTCCTGGTCCGGATGGAATACCTTTTTGGTTTTACAAAGACTATTCAGCGGCATTGGCCCCTTACTTAGCTTGCATTTACCGCGAAACTTTAATTCAGCGCAACGTTCCTAGTGATTGGAAAAAAGCGCAGGTAACTCTCGTTTATAAGAAAGAAAAGAAAACTGACCCACATAATTACAGGCCAATATCGTTTTCATCAGTTTCCTTTAGAATTTTGGAGCATATTCTCAGTTCGAATATAGTGCATTACCTTGAGACGGAAAAACTTCTTTCTTTGAATCAGCAGGAGTTTAGAAAAAATCGTTCATGTGAAACTCAGCTTGCTTTTTTCTCACAAGACATCTTGCGAGCCCTGGATGAAGGGCAACAGGCGGATTGTGTTTTTCTCGACTTCAAAAAGGCGTTCGACGCGGTGCCACACTGCAGACTGCTAAAGAAGATACGAGCTTGTGGAATAGGTTCACAGATTTGTGACTGACTGGAAGACTACCTAAGTAATAGAACGCAGTACGTTGTCCTCGACGGCGAGTGCTCATCAGAGACGAGTGTATCGTGAGGTGTGCACCAGGGGAGTGTGTGATAGGACCGCTATTATTTTCTATCTGTATAAATGATCTGATGGACAGAGCATCTTGTAATTTGCGGCTGTTTGCTAATGATACTGTGGTGCATGGAAGGGTGTCGTCTTTAATTAACTGCAATAGCATACAGGATGCTATTGGTGCGAAGAATGACAGCTAGCTCTCAATGTAGAAAAATGTAATGTGACGCGTATTAGTAGGAAAAACGTTCCATCATATTCGAATACAGCAGTAGTAGTGAGCTTCTTGATACAGTCACGTCGATAAAATATCTGGGCGTAAGATTGCAGAGCGATATGAAAAGGAACGAACATGTAAGGACAGTTGTGAGTAAGGCGGACAGTCGACTATGGCTTATTGGGAAAAGTTTGGGAAGATGTACTTCATCTGTAAAGGAGACCGCGTATAAAGCGCTTGTACGACCACGTCTTGAGTATTGCTTAAGTATTTGGGTCTCGCAGCAGATCAATTTAAAGGAAGACACGGAAGCAGTTCAGAGGCTAGCAGCTGGGTTTGTTACTGGTAGGTTCGAGCAATGCGCGAGTGTCACGGAAATGCTCCGGGAACTAAATTGGGGGTCGATGGAGGATAGCTGTTGAGGAAATTTAGAGGGCCGGAATTTAAAGCTGAGTGTAGAACGATTTCCTGCCGCCTACATACATTTCGCTTAGTGACCACAAAGACAAGATAAGAGAAATTAGGGCTCTTACGGAGGCATATAGGCATTCTTTTATTTTTCTCGTTCTATTTGGGGGTGGAATAGAAAAGGAAGTGCCTAGTAGTACAGTGTACCCTCCACCACTTACCTTACGGTGGATTGTGGTGTTTGTATGTAGATGCAGGCAACTTGTAGTGCCTTCTGGCTTGCTGCATGTACCAGGGATTCACTATTTTAATCTGTACCTAAATGTAACAGTTTTACGGACTCACTAGATACGTATACTCATTTTGTACTGAATAATTTGAGTAAAGATGAAGGGTAGCTATTTCAACCCGCTCCGTAAGCCGTGTGGTGTAATGCACCGCTCTCTGAGGAGTGGAGGCGTGCGGGCCCCGCTTCGAATCTGCCGAGCGGATTGACGAAGGGGGTCGGAGTACCGGCCGGCCTGTATGTGGTTTTTAGGCGGTTTTCCACATTCCCTAGGTGAATACTGTGCTGTACCCTAGTCCCGCCTCAGTTACACGATCCGCAAACATTTTGTATCACTTTCACAGATACAACACTATACGCATAAATTTAGGGTACACATTTCCTACCGAGGGGCGTGCGGTGGCGACAGGAAGGGCATCCAGCCAGCCCGTAAATGTTAACGCGCCAAATCCGGATTTAAAAAATCCGACCCTGCATGTGCGGGAACACGGGCAAAGAGAAAGAAGTAGGGTAGTCATTTTATTACATGAGAGACGTCACTATTTTATTTGATTGTAATTTGCAGATGCATCTGATGATGAGATGTAGGTCTCGAAACTCGGGTAGTGTTAAAAAAAAAAAAAAAAAAATTGAAGATGAAGGTGGGCGGTTGAGGATGTCCTGATGGAAGAAAATTGTGATATACACAAAATGCGGTCGCGCAATCAGTGACAAGGCACCTCAAACCTCGAGGCCTTTCCCGCGGCTCTCTCTCTCTCTCTCTCTCTCGGCCGGCCGCGGTGGCGGAGGGGACTAAGGCGCTCCAGTCACTACGTCCACTACGGTCGGGGGGTTCGAATCCTCCCACGGGCATGGATATTTGTGCCGTCCTAGTTCGTAAGTAGTTCATAAGTAGTTTGTAAGTTTAGGGACTGATGACCCCGTAGTTAAGTCCCATAGACTATACAAACATTTGAACATTTGAACATCTCTCTCTCTCTCGTTCCATCGCTAATTGCGATCGTGGGCGAGTGTGCTTGTGTGTGTGTGTGTGTGTGTGTGTGTGTGTGTCTGGGTAGAGTATGCTGTATGAAGCCTGTGCCTGGAGCAGCCTTGCAGCCTTTACCCGCGTGGGAACACGCGTCGCCCGTCAGACTGCAGCGCCGCGCAGCCCAGGAACCTGTCCTGTCTTCGCCGGCACCGGTCTGGATCGTGCGGCAGCCGCGAAGTGGCAGCACGTAATCCCCCAGCTGTACGGCAAAGTGGTCGCCGGCCGGGTGGAAATGGGAACTGTCAGCTCTCCGCTGTCCCGCCTGCATCCCTGGTCAGACTTAATGGTGCGGCCGATGTGCTGTCAGGTCTGCAAGGAGCGAGCGGCCGCTCCCCTAAATATCTGCGTTAACGTCGGCACCGCTCGCTGCGCACTGCCGATGTTAACTCCTGCTTGTTGACACGCGGTAGCAAGGCCGTCTGTAAAGTTGCCGTCTGGAGTCGCAGCTAAGACGTTTCATATTCTGCCTTTCGTTACCACCTTAAAAAAATTTAACGTTATATTATATGGATACCGAAGTCACCCTAGTAAGTAACGTAATTGCTTTTTTAAGGCGATCTAATTTTCTACATCTACATACATACTCCGCAATCAGCCGTAAGGTGCATGAGGGAGGGTACATTGTACATTTCATATTCCATTCCCAAATAGAACAAGGAAAAAAAGAATGCCTATACGCCTTCGTAAAAGGTAAAAAGGTAAAGCAGTCAACAAACTGAAGATTGGTTTGAACACCACAGTGCTTTACTAGGCATGGTCCTGTTTGGAGGTGGTATGCCGTTGCCTTCCTCCGACCTTCGAACTGACTTACCCAGCCAGTTATAGGGGGACCTACAGTTTAACGTGGGTTCCGAACCACGGTGCTACTCGGTATTTTTCACATGAGCAATACTGCCAGAGGTGAAACAAGTGGAAAGTGACAGATAAAAACCCGCGACCTTTGGATTTGTAGTCTGGCACTCTACCACTGTGCTACGGAGCCGCACCGTACAAGCCTTAATTTTTCTTATCTTGTCTTTGTGATCACTACGCGATATGTAAGTAGGCGGCAGGAAGATCGTATTACACTCAGCTTCAAATTACGGCCCTTTAAATTTCCTCAACAGAAATTCACGAAAAGAACGTCGTCTTTTCCCCAGCGATACCCTTTTGAGTTGCCGGAGCATTTCCGTGACACTCGCGCATTGGTCGAACCTACCAGTAACGAACCTAGCTGCTCGCCTCTGAACTGCTTCTATGTCTTCCTTTAAAATAATAACTGTTCTGATGTGGGTCCCAAACACTTCAGCAATACTCAAGACCTGATTGTACGAGCATTTTCTACGCGGTCTCCTTCAGATGAAGTACATCTTCCCAAAATTCTCCCAATAAACCGAAGTCGACTATCCGCCTTGCTCACAACTGTTCGTTCCATTTCATATCGATCTGCTATGTCACGCCTAGATATTTTAACGACGCGATTGCATCAAGAAGCTCACTATTAATGCTGTATTGGAACATTATGGGACAGTTTTTCCTACTCATGCGCATCACCTTACATTTGTTCTGCATTGAGAGCCAGCTGAATTTGGTTCGTATGAATTATGTAATTACGTAGTAAATTCTTCTGCAGCTGATCTGGTAAAACGCAGAAAAATTGAGCAGTACTAAGAATATCCACAAATGAAAATTGCACATTGAATTCCGCGGCAGAGTAGCCGTGCGCACTAAAGCGCTCAGCTGCGCTGCTCACGTCCTTTCGCCGTCGGAGGTTCGAGTCCTCCATTGGGCGTGGGTATTTGTGTTGTCCTTACTGTAAGTTACTTTAATTTAGTTTCATTAGTTTGTAAGCCTAGGGACTAATGACAACCATAGTTGAGTCACTTAAATTTACAAACATTTGAACATTTTGCAAGTTGAAAAACACGTGTATAAAATTTCCGTCTACAGAGGAGATTAAAGTCCTCTCTCGGTCAGGTGTGTGTGTGTGTGTGTGTGTGTGTGTGTGTGTGTGAGTGTATGCTGTCCTTGGGATAGGTTATTATTTTTCAAGTCTAGGGACCGGTGAGCTCAGTAGTTTGGTGCACAGTTTTACAATCATTTTAATATTTCTATAAAATCAGCATTCATAACACCCTTCGACTTATCCATAAATATCCGTCGAGGAGAAGTCACATTACCAGAATACTCGTATCTTCGTATATGTCAAATTAGCTGTGAAAACCGTGAAAAATTCTATGTGGCGTAACTACAATATCAAACATAGAGAACACACAAGAAACTCTGACATTAACCAATCTACTTTGTTTCGACATTTAAAATCTATCATAAAACTAACAACAACGAAATTGCGCTTCAGATACTACATGAAACTCTGAAAGCAATCAATATAAAACTTTAGAAAAAAAATATAACCTTTTCCATGCATAAAATAACCACGGCAAATTCTTCTGAACGAGTAAATAGATCGAAACCAGGACTACTGAGAAAATTTTACTAGCATTGTGCAGCGATAAACAAGATTATACCACACCATAGACTAAAATGTACGATACCAAAATATTACACGAATAACAACCTTAATCACAGTATCTACGAAGTAAGTAAAAGAATGTAAACATAGAGTATCTCTGAACTAAGTTGTCATGTTGTCAAAATCAAACAACACATTACGAAGAAACGATAGGCAGCTAAACAATAATAGCGTATCAAAGATTCGGTGTGTACAACGATTTACTATCTTAATGTAAGTAAAATTAAAGTTAAAAAAATCATGTAGCCAAATTTCCAACTAGTTAACGTAGCCAAATTTATATTGCATGTAATGTAATTACAGGATATACTTCAAAACGGCTATTCCACCTAAATTCGCATTCTAAACTGAAAGGCAATAACGTTTCATACAACAAACTTATTTGGACAAAACAATTCACTAGAATGAATAAACATAACGTCGACGGTACTAAATCCCGGAGTGTTCAAATGATACTAGAACTTCAATGGTTGTAACGATTCTGCATGAAAACTCTTGTTTTATCAACGTTATTCTGGTATTTACACGCCACATGTAAGCTTTCTAGGCAAATATGATCATTCAAATCAGATTGAGAAGTAAAAAAAAAAAAAAAAAAAAACATAGAAATACACTTAAAATCATGGATTCGCTCTAGGAAGCTATCCCCGAGAAGACAAAGAGCAAAGGAGGTCATACTGACTATGAACATATTTCTGGACATGCATATTAAGGCACGTAAAAAAAAAAAAAAAAAAAAAAGGAGAGAAATGATCAAATGTATGTAAACCTACTGGACCAAATTGCTATGGTCATCAGTCTGTAAACTTACAAACTACTTAAAGTAACTTACACTAAGAACGACGCAAACACTCATGCCCGAGGACCGTGGTGGAATGGTCGAGCGCTCTAAGGTGCTTTCCTGCGGAGCGCGCGGCTGCTCCCCGTCGGAGGTTCGAGTCCTCCCGCGGGAATGGGGGTGTGCGGTGTCCTTAGATTAGTTTGTAAGTCTAGAGATTGATAACCGCAGTAGTTAAGTTCCATAGATTTACAAACATTTGGACATTTTTCGTGCACGAGGGAGGGCACGAACCTCCGGCGGAAACGGCCACCGAGTCCATAGCATGACGCCTTAGACCACGTGGCCGTTCCGCGCGTTTTTAGGCAGGTGAATGCACTTGAATATGGAGGTAATATATCTTAAGTTTCAGTGGCTAAAAACATACATGAAAACACTTCAGGATAGGTGCTATGATGTGCCTGTGCTGGTGTTTTAGCTCCACATGCAAGACGCTGATTATGTTGTGCACGCTGTAATCTATAACGCGCACAGGCCGTATTTACGCATTTTGCAGCGATGCTCTAGCGTGGACACCGTATTTGACCTCTACAATGTGGATCTAGAACACTACTACAAACAGAAAATTCCCATTGCTTGGTATTTTACCATGTGTGCTGCAGTCGTTGAAACCTACTCTGTCGTGTACCTTTTACCTCCTGCTGCAAGTGCCCATACTTTTCTTGGAATGCATTTCAGATGTGACTTTCTGGCCGCTTTTGTTCCTTATCCTCTCGCAAATCACATCCTGCAGTTAGTTCTCACTTGACAAAATTACCTTCTATAAATGGGCGTCTTTAAGGGGAGGCAAGAGCGGGCAATTAATTGCCTCCTCACACAATTGGGGAGTACAGAAGACTATTTATTACAGAAGTTTTATGCGCTTCTAGGAATGACTATCTGTGACTGTATAATATCGTAACCTAGCACTGTCGATTTCGAGGGGAAATATTGTAGCTTTAGCAATAACTATCTACTTAGCTTTGTTTCATAATTAGGCTAAGTAAGAGAAACCACGGCCTTTCCATTGAGCGATGGTGGTTTCAAAGGGCCCTACATTCATGGCAGACGTGAAAATTTGCAGAAAATTGTTGCAGTACGGTAGTAACCCGTATATTGCCTACTACAGAGTTGCATAAAGTGCCCCAACCCGCTACGAATTGGTTTTGGCGTCTAATTGCTGAACAAACTTATATATTAAAAGAATCTACGAAAACTAAAGTCAGTCGGCCAGACCAAACTACCCGACCGATTTGTTTTAAACGAAAGGTATTCATCCACAGATTTGTCATCAAGTATCAGAATTTGCATAACTTTAACCTTCCTTTTTCTATACTCAAACGCGATTTCCTTCTGTATATTTCTTATGGTGATGTCCTTTCTCTAATATAAAGTCAGTCGGTAAGGCCATTCCATCCGACCGATTTCCTTCATTTTCACTTTACACAAAAGTGAACCATCCACAGATTTGTTATCAAGTATCAGAATTAGCGTAAGTCTCTACATCCTTTATTTTTATTCAAACGCGGTACCTCATGTCATTGCATTAAATATTTTAATTGGTTTGTTTTACAATATCTCTGCTTCTAATTAAGGTACGCAGTTCTTTTTGACCTAAGAACACTCAGCGAATGAAGCTCTTTCATTTGCGCTTTTAAACACTTGCATTGATTGATTCCGAAGAAAGCTATGCGTGAACATTCAACTTTACTTTCATTTTTTCCCAACTTTGTTATTCTAATAACGGTGCGAAGGATTCACGGGGGTCCTCTAGTGTTTACATAGCTCATTAAATTCATTTGCATGATGTAGCGTACTGTTAAGAAAGGAAACGAATTTTTGTAGTCGCGGCGGATTAGCCATGTGCAATGTGGCTCCGTGCTGCGTTGCGCGCGGCCGTTCGCCGTCGGGGATTCGAGTCCTCCCTCGGGCATGGGTGTTTGTGTTGCCCTTAGGTTAGTTTACCTTAGTTTGAATAGTTTGTAAGCTAGGAACTGATTACCAAGCAGCTGAGTCCCATAAATTTACAAACATTAGAACATTTGAATTTTTGTAGACAAATAAAGTGTGCATAATCTTTTCCACAGTTTGTATACTCTTTTTGAATTCGAACAGTACAAACCATTATCATTTCTGCTGACAGCTTTTGTTAATAACGAACAGAATTTTTCAGAAGATGAAAGCCTCCTTTGGTGTTTCAGATAGTTAATTCTGAAAGAAAACATTGTGGGAATGTTTTCCAAAGGTATTTTTGTGAATATATGTAGTGTTATTTTCTACGTTGTTGAAGATGGCGGATGTAATTTCTTGCTGTTAAACCTAAGCAATGAAATCTGTATTCATTATGAGCACGGAAAAAGGCTTCACACTATGATCAATTATTTTTACCTTTTAGGTTTTAAAAATATTCCGTTAAACTCGTTTGACACACAACACGTTGAGTATACTCGCAGAAAAAATTACTTATTTGTGTACCGTAGGACTCCAATATTGGCGAATTTAGTCTATAACAGTTTGCAAGTTTAGAAGTTCACCCTCTCGTGATAAAATTGCAGAGGATGCACATTCCTCTATTGTATAAAGGACGGTCAACTGAAATCTCTACATTCGCCACATAGGGACTGTAGAATGTTTCCATTCAAAACTTAATCACAACATGCATTATGACCCACATCTGAAATAAGGTTCGGTGAATGAAGTCAGAATGGTCGATCGGGCACCACAGGTGAATCACAACGCTGCACTTGCGTAGCATTCGGTGTTGCCAACCTGCCCCAACCGTAGTTCAGTTGAGCATCGTGTGAGTTCCGTGTTAGACCTGCTCACTGAAGTACTTGTTTAGTGCGTTGGTTGAACTGACAACGAGACAATGAAAGACTAAAACTTTTAAAGTTTTGTTGTAAATATGGCAAGACACGAAAAGAGACGCATAAGATGTTGGCACATTTTTGGCGCTCAAGCATTGTGTCTGTACGAGTGAGTCGTCCTTCTTCGATGACGCCGAGAAAGTGTTTCTAACAATATCCGTAGCAGACGACCGGCGACCGCTATCAGTGACGAAAACATTGAGGACATTAATTACGAACGATCGGTGACTACCTGCGCGTATGGTAGCGCATGAACTACAGGTTAACAATGAATCCGCGTGACAAACCCTTACCCAGAATTTGTGAAGAGAAAAAAGTATTGCCTTGTGCCACATAACTTGGCTGACGATCAGAAGCAGGCACGTTTAAAGATTCACAGGATTTCCTCGAAACGGCGGAAGCGGCACCCAAATTCTTGAACCACATTGTAACTGAGGATGAAACGAGGTGTCTCTGATACGACTCTGCAACGAAACGGCAAAGCGTGGAATGACGTTCGCCGACAACAACTCGTCGGAAATAGGTCAGAGCCGAAAAATCACGCATCAAAACGATGCGCATCACCTTTTTGATAGTCAAGGCATTATCCTCAAAGAATTTCTACTTGAGGAAACGACACTGAACGCTGCAAGATACCTTGAAATATTTGACCTGTTTCATGCAACGTTTACGCAGTGTGCGACCTCAGCACGCACAAGGAGGTTACTGCTTTTCTGTTCACGACAATGTTCGCACACACAGATACACATAGAGCCAATATCGTCGAACAGTTCCTAGCAAAAAACGCGGGGGGGGGGGGGGTGCACCTTGAACATCCACCATACTTGCCGAATGTCAATCCTCCAGGCTTCTTCCTATTCCATCGACTCAAACTCGTTCCACAAGGAAAGAGTTTTGGTATACCTGGCATCCGATGAAACGTAACTAGGTTGTTGAACACCATCCCGAACGAAGAATTCGTCCAAAGTTTCCAGGACATGTATCACAAGAGCTCAGCGGTGCATAGTCATGGCAGGTGTCTATTTCGAAGTTCATCTACGTTAACATTACAGGACTATTCAATGAACTTTATTGTCAGAGGTTGTGTATAGCAGTTATACGAGACGATCAATTCACGTTTCGTAGAACTCCGTCACGTCCTGACTGTGCCGTGCGTGGCACAGAGGATCAATTTCGATTTTCAGAGACTGCGTTCGTACCGCTGGGGAAATCGAAATACTATCGCCGGGTCGGCCCCGCCCTCTGGCGGCCGAGCGGGACGTCACGTGCGAGACGAGGGAGGAAGGTTGTCGGTTGTCGGCGGAAGACGGCGGACGTGAACTTGGTCCGCGCAGGAGCGGTGGTGCTCTGGGAGTTGAGACAGTTCTACGCACGGTGTCGTGGGGGTCGTATTGAGTTTGCGCAAAACTTGAGGAGCTACGAGCACACGACTCCGAATTTTCACCTTAAGTGCGTGGGTTACATCCTAGATTGTGGACTGTACCTTCTTGATGATATGTTTATGTCGACCGTTCCCATCGGCACGGGACGCGGCACTTCCTTCCAGCTTGATCATGGTTCCGTATAAAGTCCTAAAATTGCAAAGAGTGTGTAAAACGTGCTGATGTATGAATATTTTTGTATTACTCGGACGAGCGTTGCATAGTTCATGAGTTGTTATTAAGAAGTTGTGGCCTATGTTGTGTTGCTCACAAGCCCGTCCGAGGAAATTAAAAGATACTAAACCTCGCATAAATTGTAATAAGTGATAACAATTATAATAAGTAATAAGTTGTGGGCTTACTAGTTGCACTGAGGCTCGTTCGTGCAATGTGTTTTAAGTTAAGTAAATTTTCCATTTCTTGTGTAACCTGGCCGTGGCCGTGGCCTGTACAATGAATTGTTTCAGTGTAATATCTGATTGTTTTATCATCGCCATTCTGTTGAATAGCGTATGTTCGTCACAGGCGTTCTGCTTGTATTGCAGTTTTGAAGACATTAATTTACTCTGTATTGTTTAGCGGCCGCATTTAATTTGTTTGCCTGCTGTGGTTTTATATATATATAAAGAAAAGGGATTTTACTATGGTGTGTATTGTAGTTGATATAAGGCAATTGTTCCTTGGGAAAAAATTGTCTTCAGGATTTGTATTTACTGTATTAACTGTCTATGTTCAAGTGTTCCCTTCTTAGATTTTGAGCCGCGGTGGAGTAGCCGAGCGGTCTAAAGCTCCTCGCTGCGGAGCGCGCGGTTGCTCGCCGTGGAGGTTCGAGTCCTCCCTGGGGCATGCGTGTGTGTGTTTGTCCGTAGGTTAGTTTACCTAAGTTTAAGTAGTTTGTAAGCTACGGACTGATGACCACGCAGTTTGGTCCGATAGATTTACAAACATTTGAACATTTCCTAGATTTTGAGTACCTGGAATCATTGTTTATTACTTTAAAGGTGTCAGTAAGGAATTTGATTATCTATACCAATTGCCTATGTTTTAAATGTTCAGTCTTATAAATTTTCTCTGACAACTGATGTCTTTTATTAAAGGTGAAATAAATGTTCGTTTAAGACTGTACCTTGGGCTTAGCAACTTACCATTTATTCCAAAACTCCTGCCACCATATCACTGACACATACACATCCTGGTCCGGCTGTGACATACGTCCACGTATGACTTCCGTCAGGTCGCCAAATATATGAAAATCAGTGGGTGAAAGATATTGGCCTTGTGGAGGATGCAACACCAGTAATCGAAATACAGTTGTCATGTTGTCCGAACGATATTATGTGGACAGCTTTCCATCTGAGAGAAAATATTTTGATTTTATCCGTTATTTTTTCTGAAATTCTGCGACTGTGAGATAAATATTTTGTAGGTTACTGCACGGGAACTTTTGAGATAGGTGCAAGGTGTCGTTGAAAGCCTTAGAGTTTCAGCAATGCCGAATACTGGACAGCGAGTGTTAGGGATAAGAAGGGGATAGTTGTGAAACACGGGTACGTATAAGTGTGGTTGCTGAGGGAGTGACATACACCCTTCAGTCCTAAAGTCTGAACAAGGAATTACTTTCTTCATACCACTTAACAGTACCTGTAGGTAATCAGATACCAGTTCCGCTAATGAATTCCAAGATGTTATACTGAGACACGTAATTCACATCTTGTATGTTATTTACAGACAAGGCGGCATTAAGCCAAAGCGGAGAAGATAATAAAGTTAAGAAGCCTTCTTGGGGCGACGAAAATCGTTTTGTGACTGTGAAAGCTAAGCGTAAGACATGAGTTTGTGTAGATTTGTGGACAGGAAATCTTCTGAAAGGTTCGTAGGACAATAGTAATGGCGAAATGAGCAATTGATATTTGTCAGCAACATTTGTACCACGAAACATCTGTGCTAATGAATAATGTTACCCTTGAAGAAAGGCAGCTTACGCTCGACGGAGGACCACTCAAAATTTCGACACACAGACGTAACACAAACATTTCCCGAGCGTTGTAATCCTCAAGCGGTTATTTCCTAGGCATTATGGCCAAGAATGAAGACATTTAAAAGCGTGGCGTATTCCATAGGTACAAACAACTTGCTTGAACTGGACTAATTCGAAGATAACTAGGAGCGGTTCTTTCAGAAAGACAGTATGAGTGTTACTGAAAGGCTAAAGTGCAGGATCATCACTTGTTTCTGACAGCTTCCAAGACATAGGAAAATAAGATTTTCGATAACTTGAGTGATTACCGGCCGATATTAAATATTGTCATATTATGTGTGAGTGGCGTAACTATAGGGGGGGGGGGGATGAAGGGGATAGAACCCCCCCAGACCCCGAAAAGAAGGGGGGGGGGGGAAATCGTATAACAGCAATCTGGTAAAGGTAAAGTTTGGAAACTTGGAGTGTTTTACCATAAGCTTTCATTGGCTAGGAGTAAATTAGTTTCTTCAAATGTTCAAATGTTTGTATAGTCTATAGGACTTAACTACGGGGTCATCAGTCCCTAAACCTACAAACTACTTATGAACTACTTACGAACTAGGACGGCACAAATATCCATGCCCGAGGGGGGATTCGAACCCCCGACCGTAGTGGCCGAGCAGACCGTGACTGGAGCGCCTCAGTCTCCTCGGCCACCGCGGCCGGCTTAGTTTCTTCAACGGAAGTGGTAGATGGTGGTCTGTCTGGAAACTGACTAAAATTTTGCTCGTCAAGCAGATCTATCCCCCCCCCCCCCCAAAGCCAAGCCCTAGTTACGCCACTGCTATGTATAATGTAAGCTAAGGTGCAACACGATACTACAAATATCACAATTTATGCTTATAGTTATGATAATAGTCATGGCATGGCGTCTGTTCTTTCGGACGGTTTTCGGGAATACAGTTAAACGCAGGAGCAAGAGGAAATAATGGGCATGGTTAATTTAATATAAATGTGAGATAAGTTACACGAGGTTGTAGCTCTTATAAAAAGACGAGTTTATCCTATAAGTTTGCGTTTCCGTTTGGTCACGTGTGTTATTGTTGTTAGTAGCGGTTGGCTGAAGAATCGGTCATAAGGGGTACCAAAAAAAAAAAAAAAAAAAAAGGTTGTTAATTACGTGTGCCTATAGCCCGATTTATGTCAGGTCGTTTGGTTGTTGGGATAGGGAGACTAAACTGATTAGGTTACCAGTTCCCCAGTGGGGAGGATGAGTGAGGATAGAAAAGGAGGGGAGGAGGAAATGCGACCCGGGAAGTAAAGAAGGAAGGAAGACTGCATTAGCTTGGGGTCCCGTGCTCGCCATGCATGTACTCACGAAAGAACCGTGAGCCTCTGGAGGGGATGTAAGTATGAAAGATGATATTCTTTGGAAAGTGATGCTGACAGGGGTTTATATATTTTATTGTAGGCTGAGAGTAAAGAGCTGTAAATACCCGTACTGCTGCACAGCGCAGTCTCGAGTCTCTTCTCTTTTTGCGCGCTCGCTGGTAGTGGGCGTGACCCTGACATTACAGACGGGCCGTACATGTACGAGCGCGGACGAGGGCTCAGAAAATGAGAGGGGGTCGAGGTCGGCCGTGTCAGCCGCCGTCCATTCAGCAGCTTACAACACGCGCCACGCTGCCTCACTAACCAGACGCGGCCCGATAACTCAGCAATTAGCTGCCGCGCCGCGCTCTGCACTCTTAACGACGCAGCCAACTGTCCGTAATGGCAGCAGAGCGCGCCTGTACCGGGGCACGCCCCCGCGGCCTGGAAGGGGGCATTCATGAGCGCTTAGGCGCGTGAACTGCGCCTCCTGAATGAACGCGGCAGCGACAGGCATTCGCCACGGGTTCAGGAAAAGCAGTGGAGATCGGCAAGGAACCCAAACAGTTACTAAACATCAGTGGCAAGATTAGATTAACTGTATGAAATTCTTGAAGAAACTAAAACTAGTAAGTTTCTAACAGAAAATGATCATCAATGAATTACAGGATTTCCTGCAGGCTTTTCGTCAGGTGGTCGTATATATATTAGTTCCATAGATGGATAATGTAATCATCATATGGAACCTGCCACGAAAACCGGGACGTACAACACACACCTATACACTGCTGACCGTCCAAAATTAATCACGTACAAGGATCAGAGGTATCACAGCCAAATTTATTCGGCGGACAATACATTCTACGAAGTTCACAAAATTGAAAATACAGTCCAAATTAAAGTGAATTTTATTTATTTATTTTATTTTTTATTTATTTATTTATTGCCAGGAATGGACTTCTCTACACTTGCACTAGCATGATGACCAACGCAAAAGAAATACTGTCACCTCTGCATGTGTTAGTACACTCCTGGCCATTAAAATTGCTACACCACGAAGATTACGTGCTACATTTAACCAACAGGAAGAAGATGCTGTGATATATAATTGATTAGCTTTTCAAAGCATTCACACAAGGTTGGTGCCGGTGGCGACACCTGCAACGTGCTGACATGAGGAAAGTTTCCAACCGATTTCTCGTACACAAACAGCAGTTGACCGGCGTTGCCTGGTGAAACGTTGTTGTGACACCTCATGTAAGAAGAAGAAATGCGTACCATCACGTTTCCGACTTTGAAAAAGGTCGGATTGTAGCCTATCGCCGATTGCGATTTATCGTACCACGACATTGCTGCTCGCGTTGGTCGAGATCCAATGACTGTTAGCAGAATATAGAATCTGTGGGTTCAGGAGGGCAATACGGAACGCCGTGCTGGATCCCAATGGCCTCGTATCAATAGCAGTCGAGATGACAGGCATCTTATCGGCATGGCTGTAACGGATCGTGCAGCGACGTCTCGATCCCTGAGTCAACCGATGGGGACGTTTGCAAGACAACAAATATCTGCACGAACTGTTCGACGACGTTTGCAGCAGCGTGGATTATCAGCTCGGAGACCATGGCTACGGTTACTCTTGACGCTGCATCACAGACAGGAGCTCCTGCGATGGTGTATGCAGCTACGAACCTGGGTGCACGAATAGCAAAACTTCATTTTTTCGGATGAATCCAGGTTCCGTCTACAGCATCATGATGATCGCATCCATGTTTGTCGACATCGAGGTGAACGCTCATTGGAAGCTTGTATTCGTCATCGCCATACTGGCATATCACCCGGGGTGGTATGGGGTGCCATTGGTTACACGTCTCGGTCACCTCTTAGTCTCATCGACGGCACTTTGAACAATGACCGTTACATTTCAGATGCGTTACGATCTGTGGCTCTACCCTTCATTCGATCCCTGCGAAACCCAACATTTCAGCAGGATAATGCACGACCGAATGTTGCAGGTCCTGTACGGGCCTTTCTGGATACGGAAAATGTTTGACTGCTGCCGTGGCCAGCACATTTTCCAGATCTCTCACCAACTGAAAATGTCTGGTCAATGGTGGCCAAGCAACTGATTTGTCACAATACGCCAGTCATTAATCTTGATGAGCTGTGGTATCGTGTTGAAGCTGCGTTTGTACCCGTACACGCCATCCAAGCACTGTTTGACTCAATGCGCAGACGCATTAAGGCCGTTATTACGGCCAGAGGTGGTTGTTCTGGTCACTGATTTCTCAGGATCTATGCACCCAAATTGTGTGAAAATGTGATCACATGTCAGTTCTAGTATAATATATTTGTCCAATAAATACCCGTTTATTATCTGCATTTCTTCTTGATGTAGCAATTTTAATCGCCAGTCGTGCATATCTGATGTAGGACTCACAGGAGCGGGAATTGTGATGTGTGCCGTTCGTGTGCGTAGATAGTAATTGGTCGAAAGCTTTTTGAAACAAGAGCGGTTTTAAGGGCAGAGGATAAAATGTGCCGAGGCAAACGCTAACGGAAAGAAGACCTCTGCGACAGTCGGGGGACTGGTAGTAAGAGCAGTAGCGTATTTCTTTCTATCTGTGACAGATCATGAAAGGGTTTGGTTATATTCATTACAGGGTATTGTGTAAGCTTGGTACCATTTTCAATGCGTGTTTGTTATAAATTCGTCATCCGGTTTGATGTTTTGCCCCACTTTAGCTGGCACTGGGACGTCTCCTGGGCCACCATCAGTGGCTGCAGGCTGCAAGAATCAAGATTGACAGATAAGTGGTCGATTTTGGTATCAGCCTCTAAGTGTGTGTGTTGTGTGTGGGAATTTTGTGTGTGTCGTGCTTGTTCGTGTTCCCTGCTCTCGCCAGTTATTCGGCTGTATTAGCTCATCTGACATAGCAGTCAGTTATAGTGAGGTGTAGGGGTTCGATGAAAAATGATTTTGTTTGTGTTAGTTAACCTTACCATAGATTCTTATCTACTGCTGAGAAATAGTATTCTAGATCGGTTGTGCCTCCACCTATGGTTACGAACGTAGTTGTCCAGGTTAAGGATGAAGTGGTTGTTCGAGTGTCTACAGTTTTTGTACAGTCGTGTAACGTGTTTTTTTAAGATCTCCGTAAGAGTATCAAGGCCGTGTTCACGGTAAAGATCCGCTGTGCGCGTGTATCCAGGAGCATTGCTTATGATACGCAGCGCCTTGATCTGTATGACCTGCAGGTGGCGCAGCCACGTCGCTACTGCGTAAGCCCAGCACGGAGCGCCTTACGTCATGAGAGGTCTCACAGGTGTGCTTTGCCTGTTCAGCATTGGATAGTTTGAGCCTCGCGTTTGCCCGGTTGGCCATGTGTTGTATGTGGTCCCCACAAGTGAGTTTCCGGTCCAGACACCGATGTATTTTGACTTTCGATAAGAAACGTAGTGGGCGTGTGTGTAATGTTGCTGGTCTGCAGTGTTCGTGTCTGCGCAGTTGCTTCGGTATTCTGGTGAACAGTAATGCTTCGCAATTGTCGACGTTTACCTTGCCGCGGCGGAGTGGCCGAGCGCAATGAGAGGCTATGCTCCGATGCGCGAAGCCGCTCCCCGTCGGGGGTTTGAATCCCCCCCCCCCCTCGGACATTTGTGCTGTCTTTAGTATAAGTTAGTTTATAAGTAGTTTGTGAGTTTACGGACTGATGACTGAGCAGTTATGTCCCATAAGCTTAACAAAAGATTGGACGTTTACTTAACACGCCATCGTTCCAACCAAGGCTCGGCAGTACTGTAGTCGTGCAGTCTGTAGTCGTGAGTTAATGTTCGATGGTTTCCTATCTTGCGCTAGGATGGCTGTGTCATCCACGCTACTGTCGTGTTATATCATTAATGTAGAGGTTAAACAAGAGGGGCCGCAGGATTCTGCCTTGGAATACTTCCGTTTGTATACCGTATCGTGTTGACTATTTGCATGAATGTCGGTGAGGTATAAGTTTATGGGACGCACGAGCCCGTCGGGAAACCCAGCATCGTTGAGTTTGCGTATAACGCCGCTGTGCCACAGACGATCGAGAGCCTTTTCGATATCCAGGAACACGGACCCTGTGGCTTTGGATAGTAAGGTGATGAAATCATGAAACTTTCTAGATGATTAAAACTGCGTGTCAGTTCGGATTCGAATCCAAGACTTCTGCCTTTGATGAAATGATTATGAGCCTTCATAGCCACCAATGGCGGAAACACTCGGGTTTTTACGTCGTTGCTGCCTAGATGCCCCGGAACTGAGTGAGAGAGTCTCTGCGTGTAATGATGTGCTATATCAATCGTTGCTGCTTCCACATAGTGACAAAGTAGATGTGACATAGCGGTGGTTGGTGTACCGCAAGGCAGTCGTTCGCCAATGAGCAGGCTTTCTGACAAGTGAGACATCGGAAGGCCTAGGCAGACAAAGTCCTGAACTCTGCGTGTCACGTGCAGTTCCGCGTCATCCGAGCGTTCTCTCCTGCATTCAGCGACTACAGTTCCGCATCACAGTTGATTGCTTACGTCCGACACCATCACCGATTTCTCCGATGGATGACTCACAATCCGCATAGGGAAGTACTCTTTGTCGATCGGAAACTCAAACGTGCTCCATTCATGCTCGCTGCCTTCTAGGAGACATACTCTTCATCCCTTATCTTACAATTTCACCTTATTTTCAATATTTCCCTACAGCGCCAAGTCCATAACACTTCGATTCTCTTCTTTTCTCAGTATCCATGAATTACAATCTCCTAAAGCTGTTCTCTAACGTACGTATCCAGAATTTAAGGCCGACTATTGATGCTACTAGATCGATATTGGCCAGGAACGCTATCTTTGGCCGAGCTAATCTCAGTTTCATGTTCTCTTTATGTCGACTGACGTGTTATTTTGTTCTTAAGATATCAGAATTACTTCACGTTGTCTCCGTCGTGTTCACCAGTATTCATGTCAAGTTCCTCGCTGTTCTAAATACTTTTTCCTTTCTTTTTTACTCACTGTTGATATTCTGCATTCAATAGACTCTTCATTCCATTATACAAATCCTGTATGTCTTCTTCACTTTCACTGAGAACAGTAATGTCAACAACGAATATTCAAAATTTAAATGTTCAAATGTTTGTAAAGCCTGAGGGACTTAACTTACAACAGCCATGCCTGATGGGGGATTCTAACCCCCAACCATAAACGGCCTCGCGCATCGCAGCATAGCGTCTCAATGCGTTCGGCCGCTCCGCCGCGGCAACAACGAATATTATCGTAGCTTACGTGTAACAACTTTTATCTCTCTGTTGAACCAATTATCTTGGCTGTGCGTTTCTGTGTCCTGTATGTATGTATTATATATTACAAGTTTCAGATTTAAATACGATATTATATTTTTAATTTCTTAATCAACTTCTCAAGCTTGACTCTCTTTAATTTCAAAATTGTGGTTTATTCCTAATTTTGTTAGAATCATGTTGGTTTTCCGTAATCAGTTGTGGAAGTAGCTACTTAAAGTAGGTGAGCGTATGGAATGTGGTTTTGAAATTCGATGATCAAATGGTCTGCCAATAAAAAGTTATTACTAGAAAAAAAGCATTGAATAGTATGAAAATTATCACCATTCAGAGGTACGTACCCTAGAGTTCGATGTATGGTAAAAAATTATGGCAGGGCATCTTCAATCTGTGGATCACAAAACGTGTATCAAAATTATGAATGTTGTACTAGCGAAAACACCAATAGTGTAATCGTATAATTCGTTTATTTATCATTTGGGAGGAAAGTTGTAAACTAGAGAATAGCACAAAATGGCAACGTGTATTCGCACACAGTTGATGGTCGGACCCGTTGTATAAATAAGCGATTAAAATTAAGAGTCGAGGTCAATGAATGCCTCTGACTCCCTCCCCATGTTTTCATCCCTGGAGGCTCATGTGCTGCACTTTTGTCCTGCTTAAACAGGGTAATCGTTTCCTCCTACATTGCATGTCGTGTAACGATTAAAACAGCTAACACTGTGCAACATCAAGTGGTGTGCATTCTTTCTGCACAAGGAATGACAACTTAGGCGACAAGAAACGTCATCTCTTCAATAGCGGATGGAATCGTCTGTGCTGGAATCCGTACACCAACAGGTTTGTTCCACTGCTTGTTTTTGTTCTCTACAGAGTCTACAACCCACATACCGTGTGAACAATGGCGTGATTCCCTTCTTCACCATGACTTCTACGACTGGAATTACAATGAATAAAGTTGTTTCCATTTCACAATGAGGATACAATTTCGTTCCATTCGTTTCCGCGCAAATTCCTCTAGAATTGCAGTAACGTTTCATCCATCATACATAGCTGGACAACTAAATTGCTGTATGTCTTTTAAATATATTGGTGTCTCTTCGAGTAAATGAGCCTTTCACCCTTTTGAAATATTTTCCATCATCATTAGAAACACAGTGTAACTCTGACGTTCCGATTTTCGCTCGTTCACCACTAATCACTTTCTTCGTTTACTTTGTCTTACTTTCCTTTAGGATTGAACGTGATCAGCGTAAAACGTAATTCCCTTACTCTTTTATAGTTGAGCGATCAACAAAAATTCGAAGGCTATTTATGGAGTATTCTGATCTGAGGACTATTATTTCTGGAGACTCAATATAGAATAATTGAACAGGCGTGGAAAAAATATGAACACCATGCAGTCTTCTTGCAATTTGTGGCCATTGCTGACATTGAGATGCGATGTTAGTGAAAAATTGGTGGCGAGGTCTTGGTCGTTACTTCGCAGTATATATTCTGTTTTGTTCTTCGGCGTCCGAATCAATTATCCACGAAATTCGCGATCTTTCAGACTTCGAAAGAGGCCAGGTCGATCGTGCGAGCATCAGTGACGGCAACGGCGGCAGTGTTTGACAGACCAGTAGCGACAGTGGGATCACTGATGACAGCGTACACGAAACAACGTCGATAACCACCGACAACAATCAGGCCAATCGTTGCCAGACAGCGTGAAACTACCTCGTCAAAATAGGATGGAACAATGAACATTCACTTAAATAATAGTGTTTGGATAAAAACATTACGGCTGCAGTAGGGCTGCAGTTGTTGAACCGTTAATAACAGAAGCCTACGCAAAACTACAACGCAAGTGGTGCCACAACCAGGAAACTTGACCGGAAGTATGTGGCATGGTGCGATGAATAATCGGACATTACTTCGTACCACATGAAACGATATAATAATAATGGTAATAAAAATTAACGGAAGATGTATTTTTTTCCGGGGCGTTTTTCTCTCTCTCTCGTGTATCTCTGAACTCTGATCAGTATTCCCTTGTTTTTCTGGGCACAGCGTTCCACTTCATCTCTCTGTTCGTATCTTCCGAACTGTTTAGACGCATCTGTTCAAATATTCTAATGTTTGTAAAGCTTATGGGACTTAACTGCGAGGTCATCAGTCCCTAAACTACTTATAAACTAGCTAAGGCTAAGGACGACAAACATCCATGGCCGAGGGGGGGATTCGAACCCCCGACGGGGAAGTCCTCGCGCATCGTAGCATAGCGCCTCAATGCGCTCGGTCGCTCCGCCGCGGCAGACGTATCTGTGTCGGCTCCTGTTATACATGCTTTATCAATGTGAGTATAGTGTAATAATTTGTTAAAATAAACCGTTAGAAATGATGCCAAAATTTAACATGACGCGCATTTTCATTTCAGTTTATTCTACCCATATCTGGCGAAGTAATTCAGCTCGGCTGAGTTGTGCAATGGGTTTGGACGCCATTGCGGCTAACAGATATTCGTGCAGGAATTGTTGCCAGATTTATTAACTTTCAAACAAAATCATTAACATTCAAAATAAATCAGCATTTAGGAACCTCCAATCGCGTTTTTTTTTCTTTGTCACGTAAAGTTTTCGAAATCCGATAATTCTTGGTTTGAGATTTTCACCGTAACTTACGATGGACCACTGAGCTAAAATTCAGCGCACGGTCAGCTGCACAAAACAGATCGCGTAACCAGTCCAAAATTCATTTCATTTACCTTCACAAATATGCATTTTATTACAGATACAAAATCGGAATGAGCTGATCTGATAAATGACATTAAGGTAAACACTGTCTCTTTTTATAATGAAACTGTCGCCAACATCTACACAAAATAGCTTTCAAAATATCCCTACTAATTGCATCATTTATTTAGTAATTTCTATCAGTGAAGTAATTTTTACGAAATTTTAACTATCTTTGATCACTTTTACGAAATTAAATCAGATTAAAAAGATGAACCCTGCACTAATTCCGATTCTTATGGCAGTTCCATTATATAGCAACTGGGTTTATGTATCGAAAACCCCAAAAGACGTTTACGAAACGGCTTTCTTGACTCGTTCAGTCAGGTATAGTGGAAGTCCTTCGATATTCTAACTCTGTAGCGGAGTATGCGCTGATATCAAACGTGGTAACTTAAAACAGTGTGCCATGACGTTTGTCTTTCGCAGGCAACCAGTTCACCTACTCAGCTACCCTGGCAAGCCTCACAACTTTGCTCTAGCCAGTACCTCGTCTCCTACATTTCACTCACCTAATAAATATCAAGGTGTAATTACTTAAACCAATTAAAGTAAACCTTTTTAAACATAAAAGTAACAAATCGAACAGATCGCCACTGCATTGATTCTACGTCTTTCTTTAATCTGACCTGGTATGGGTCCCAAAGACTCCAGCTGTTCTGAAGAATGGGTCACACCAGTGTTCTATTCGGTCTTCTTTACATATGAACCACAACTTAACGAAATTCTTACAATAAACCGACATATGCCAACCAGCTGCCTAAATTCTCATTCCGCCTTCCTCGCTAAAATGTTTGACACGCGAACAGGTTCCCGCTCTTTTAGTAGGTCTACAGAACATTATAACTCCATCTACAGAGTCCCCCTTTGTATTGAAGTCTCCTTCCTCTCTCTGCTACCGCGTACATACGCCTCTCTTCCACCGTCTGCTGCTTCTCCCATCGGCACTTTCTCCTGTCTTAATCCTTTCCTCTCGATTTTACCACTGACTCCTTCTGTGTCCTTTCTCTGCATCTCCGCCATTGTCTTTGTCCCATTCTTTTCTGCCCAATTGTGCTCTCTGTTTCTCTCTGTGTCTGCTGTATGTTTATTTCATCATCATTGTCTCTTTTTCGCACATGTCTCTGTATATGATTCGCTTGTGCTTGTAATCTAAAAAGAAGAAGGAAGCATGGAGTTTAACGTCCAGTCGACAGCTTGGTCATTAGAGACGGATGTTACGCTCGGAGCGTTTGGGTAAGGATGTGGAAGAAAATCGGCCGTGCCCTTTCAAACGAACCACCCCGGCATTTGCCTGGAGTGATTTAGGGAAAGCACGGAAGACCTAAATCTGGATGGATTTTAACTACCATCCTTCCGAGTGCGAGTCCAGTGTGTTACCACTGCACCACCTCGCTCAGTATGAGCTTGTAATCTCTAGACCGGGAAACATTGACATGTAACTATAGGGGATGAAAGTGAAATGGAGAAAAAATGTATTTGTTCAAGTTCGCCCATCTGGGGAGTTCAGACGTCCAAACCTTATATAATTATGGCCTCCACTCACCTCTTTTTCTTTTCCACAGTCCCGTACAGGCGAAGGTGCAGAGAGGTCGAGCTTTATGTTAGTGTATGTCCCTCTTGAATGTGAACAACTTTTTTGTGATCGGTTTTTTTTCTTCCAAATATTCCGAAATAGACTTTTTAAGTGTGTTATCCTGTATAACCAATATCTTAATAACGCGATGAGAAATTATATTCATCTTCGTTTTCAATAGAAGGGCCATGTCTATTCTGAATTTCATACGCTGCATACTATGAGTTTAAACCAATCGTACGCATAGTCGACGAAATGTATTTTACCTCTGAAAACGAACTGATTTCTTGTAATTATGCAGTAGGTTTCATATCAACCGAAATGCCGTGTTTGAGCACAAGTGGGACCTGATACACAAACATGACCGTTTTTAGTGTATCTTGATACGCTCATAAAACGAGTTTTGGAAGCGATAAAATGGCGTTTCTAGATAAATGCCTGTAAAACATGTGGTTAAAATTTGAGCCATTTGCTTTGATTATTTATTTATATATGCGGTCGACAGTGCAAAAACGGCTAACTTTGAATCTCAAGAGCACAGTAATGTATAAAGAAACGTGCAAAACGTTGAATTTAGTAGGACATTCATCAGATTGCCTTCCATGAAGAAGTATGCATTGATAATGGCAAGTCACTTGCCGAAATCTAGATCTGCAAAATAAAGCAGTTTCTTACAAAAGTAACGACTGATTGTTTTAAAACACCCATTTGGATAGTAGAACATTATCATTTGAAGACTTTGTTGCCCAACTTTAAATTACTTACAATGAATTGCAGTCATAGGTTTAGTACCTAAAAAAATCATGGTTAGGCCTATTCGTGGTTTTGTCAAGAACCACTCGTGGAAAAATGATGCTTTTACAGAACGTTTATTTTATTAATTGATTAAATTATTATACAGCAACAATTATTGGATATTTAACGAACCTATATGAAAGCACTGAATTTGCAATAAAAATAATTTTGAGGTTATTTTTATTTGTACCAAATCACACACACTGTGCAAAATTTCATTAAGCTCTGTTGAGTATGCCTATTGATATGCTCTACACTCCTTTGGAGACTTTCATTTCTGTCAAGCCGCATGCAGCAGGTCTCCGACATCATGCCACCTGTGTGACCTGACAGCACTTCTCTAGTGGGTGCTCTGAAGTCAGATACCAGTAGCCGTGGTGTACCGATGTGCCTTAGGCCGGTATTACACTATCAGGTTATTGGACAAAGAACTATTGGACGTAGTGTAATGGGAATGTCGTCCAATATTTCTCAGATCTAAAGCCTCGGTTGAGCATTTATCAAAGTAATCGATCGTCCTCTGTTTCTCGCTGTGAGAAATGTGACCGCTCGGAGTGCTAGTAATAGTACAGTCTCCTTGCCACTACAGCTCTTTTATTTGGTTTGACATGGCGTTCGTATTCGAAAAAACATGGCTACTAGTGGCAAGTTTGAGTACTGTTGTCCAGTAACAACAGAATTGACAGGAATGTCTATATCAGATGGGGCGTTGTATGACACGCGACAAGGCCAATTCACCATGTCCGCCACGTCAATTCGTTTGGCCCAGTGTCCTGCGGTGAAAGTGAGGTTATGAGTTACGATCTGTGATATAAAAAGTCATACTATCGGAATTGAAGAAGTAACACCCCTAAATCTTATTTATGACCAAATCAGGCTTTATAATGTATGATTTTGGTCAAATTTGGTAAGTGCTGAGAAGTTAAAAACATTCAAAACATCGACATCTGTTTCCAAGCATAAATATAAGCATTTAAACACTTCAGACAATTTTTTAAGAAAATAAATAGAGCCAAGGTACTTTATCAGTTATGGTTTGCTCCCTTACGTTATGAATAACGTCATAAACAACTTAGATTTTACTCTTTGTCAGTGCTGACATTTTCCATTTAAAACGTCATTGAAGCAACTTCGACAAAATTATGGATGATACCATTGGAGTATACTCTTTCAAATTCTGAAATCAGCAGGAGTAAAATATAGGTAACGGAAGGTTATTTACAACTTGTCCAAAACCACACAGTGGTTATCAGAGTTGAAGGGCATGATAGTGACGCAGAGGTATGAAAGGGAGTAAGACAGGGTTGTAGCCTTCCTCTAATGCTATTAAATTTGTACATTGAGCAAGCTATAACGTAAAGCAAGGAGAAATTTGGAGAAGGAATTAAAGTTCAGGGTGAAGAATTAAAAACATTGCGTTTTGCCGATGACATTGTAATTACCTCAGAGACAGCAAAAGACCTGGAAAAGCAGTGTGTTGAAATGAGCGTATAAAATAAACATTAACAAGAGCAAAACGATGGTAATGGAGTGCAGTCTAAGAAAATCGGTCGATGCTGAAGGAATTAGATTACGTGATGAAACAGTAAAGGTGGTAGATGAGTTTTGTTGCGATGGTCGCAGTACAGAGGATATAAAATGCAGAATGGCAATGGGAAGGAAAGCGTTTTCGAAAAAGAGAAATTTGTTGAAATCGATTATTAATTTGTGTAAGGAAGTCCTTTCTGAAAGCATTTGTGTGGAGTGTTGCCTTATATGGGAGCGAAACATGGACGACAAACAGTGTGGACAGGAAGTGGTAGAGGTTTTTGAAATGTGGTGTTACAGAGGAATGCTGAAAATTGGGAGGGTGGATCTCGTGACTAATGAAAAGGTACTGGACAGAATTGGGGAGAAGAGAAATTTTTGGCATACCTTGACTAAGAGAAGTGATCGATTGGTAGGACACATTCTTAGACGTCAACCAATCGTAAATTTAGCAATGGAGGGGAGTGTGTGCGGTAAAAATCGCGGAGGAAGACCAAGAGAAGAATACAGTAAGCAGATTTAAATGGATCTAGGTTGCAGGTGTTATGAGGAGATGATGAGGCTTGCTCAGGATAGAGTAGGGTGGAGAGCTGCATCGAACCAGTCTCCGGACTGAAGAACACAACAACAACAACAATGTAATACCACCTTCAGCGTTTCATCCAATATCTTTGTTAAAGAATAGGACTAATATTTCATCAAATTTTTTCGTCCAATTTTTTTGTCCATTAATTTAATAGTGTAATATCGGCGTTGCAGACAGGTAACGAAGCCGAGACGCGGTCTGCCGTGCGCGGACTTCCCGCTACAGTTACGGTCTCTGCAAATTGTCGTCACATTCGAGAAACATCAGAACGGTTCGCATTAACACATCGGCCCACGTCGGTTTGAGACGACCTGCCTCCGTCTCTCCTAAAGCCGTCGGCACACAGATCGTGTGTATAAATGTCTGCGGTCAACATGCTGAGGGCAACGTGCGGCGAATTGTAAAAGTTTCATGACAAACTGTGCGATATAAAATTTAAAAAGGCCTTACATCAGGCAAACATTATTGCAACAGTCTCGCTTTTTAGTAAAACCTAAAGGTTATTCTTCCACGGTCAATATTACCATACAGCAGAGGGATGTTAAGAACGTGTAAAATGCAAGACGTGAAGCAATACAGTGCGTATGTTACTCTAAGAAAGGTGAAAACTGTCCTGTTCATAAAACGAATCCAACAAACTCACTCCTCAGAGTTTACTTATGTTTACAAAGCATCGAATATTATGCAGTATACTTCTATGAAATTTATAGAAAAGTCTTTGAGTATATCAGAAAACCGGAAGAAAAAATTTTTGCTTATAGGAGCCTCGAACCCACACCGTCATACAACTTGCTCCACAGTCAACGACTTTGCTGCCCACGCTACGGATACAAATGTAAATGGATATCAACGAATAAGATACTAGTATTGCACTATACACTACTGGTAGATATGTTGGTTGCTGATCTCTAATTACAACAAATGATGTAAGGAACAATTCGTATTGATAGATCTTCAGTCCGCCTTGCCTTGAAATGGCAGTATGGAAATTTTTTAATTACATATAAGACGTTTATATTCATTTATTCCAACAAATAGTACGTCTAATGACCGGTTTTCGAGAGATTCTCAATTTACTCAGTTACGTTTACTTACTTTGAAATGTCATGCATTCATAAGACCTAAGTCATATACAGGAAACCCACGAATTACGGCGCCCCAATATGGCTTCTTCATCTCTACCGAAAAGTGCTGTCCCGCTCCCCGGATAGCCATGTGGTGTGACGTCGGTGGCGTTCTCCCACCTTATTGGTGATCGTTCAGACGCACGTTGAGAATTTCTGGCATGCTTGATACTGCCCCTCA
Organism: Locusta migratoria; assembly: GCA_026315105.1. Lineage (NCBI taxonomy): Eukaryota > Metazoa > Arthropoda > Insecta > Orthoptera > Acrididae > Locusta > Locusta migratoria. The sequence continues at coordinate 52,630,778 of CM048746.1, read as the reverse complement.
CGTTGGGAAAGCTTGGCCAACGTGCGGTTGGCACGTTGTGACGTCAGAAACTCGCCAAGTTGGCCACACTCGTTCAGATACACGCTCCGTGTGCCGACGGCTTTAAGGCCCTCTAGCAGAGACAGTCCGTAGGCGGTTTCTCTGTGCTATCTGCGCCGGCTGTGAACGTGTGCGCTGCGATTGTGGATGTGGGGCTACCAACAAACAGGGCCGCCTTTGATGCATGCTGTGATGTCATCCCTGGGTCACGCACGGTACAATTATGACAACCACCTCCAAATTTAAGTAAATGTTGCAATATTTGTGAACCTATTTGACCAAACTGCTATGGTCATTAGTTCCTAGACTTACTCATACTAAAGCCGTCCTCACACGGGACGTGCTGCCCCAACGTGTCGCAGTCCTGGCGTGCTGTCTACCTAGTCTATAATAGCTACAGCACGCTCTGAAACGACCCGCTACATCACACGGAACTTGACGAGCTGCTCACCGTAATTTTCGACCGCAGCGCTCTCCCACGCCCATTGCTGGCAGGTGCGTAAATCATTGTGTTTACAAAGATGAATGTGCGTCAAATTACACGGTATTAAAATGTTCAAATGTTTGTAATCCTATGGAACCAAACTACGTTGGTCATCAGTCCCTAGTCTTACAAACTACTTAAACCAAGTTAAACTAACCTAAGGGCAACACACACATCCATACCTAAAAGAGGATTCGAACCTCCGACGTAGGAGGCGGCGCGATCCGTAACGTGGAGCTCCAGTCCGCTCGGTTGCCTCAGCGCGGCCACGGTATCTCTGTTAAGAATCGTCGAGAGGGGGGGGGGGAGGGGGGATCTGAAAATGTAGTTTTTTTATGCTTGCATGTGGCATGCAATACTCTTCCAGAAGTTTTTTTTTTTTTTTTTTTCAATACAAAGACGGTACATTTATTTGAAAGCATTTAATAATGATAACGAAATGTACGACCAAATCACTTTTAGCAAGAAAACATTAAGAACGATGAAATACATCATCTGCACCAGCTCCACTTGTCTTGCTTGCTCTTATATTCGCAATTTCCACGTTGTACATTTTCTGCATATAGAAATGTGTACGATGGCATTCCTTCGGAGATAATAGGTTCTGCCTGATACATTTTACTTGTTGACTGTGTTCGTTGTGATAACTTTTGCTTTTACTATTGTACGTAAACACTGTTCCTCTTTCTCTGCATCTACTTCCGTAACCACGCGCTAACCGTGTTTTCTTTGCACTGTGAAGCTGAACTATTCCGACACTGTACTGAACTGCATCAGAATTCAAACAACGCGGGGAAAAGCGAGTGACGTAGGGTACTGTCTTGAAATTTATTGAATGTTGTGCGCTCGCACGAAAAACTCAATAAAGTCTCTGGTAGACAGAGTTCGTTATTGCTTCTAATAAAAAACGTCGAATAGCGGATATTATAATTGTATTAAATTTAAATAGTTAGATAAACCAAATCGTTAGAAATATTTGCGACAGTGTAGAAGCAAACCCGTTATTTATTTAAATCACTTTTCTTCTACTGCTCGTGTCTCTAAGCATCACGCTAATACATCATCTTAAAAAGACATAACCACTACCGGATAGTATACTTAAATGAACACGAAAAATAAAAACATTAACGGAACAAAAAAGGAAGAAATAAAGTTTTTTGCGGAGCCACGCAGGCGGAAACGCAAACCGCCAGCAATCCCTACACCGCAGCTTGCGAAGGTATCGACTACGCTATCTGTACACTGTTATCACTTCGTTCATATTTAGGAGTGCTATGCGACTAAGCCGGCCGCTGTGGCCGAGGTGACTAAGGCGCTCCAGTCACGGTCAGCACGGCCACTACGGTCGGGGGTTCGAATCTCCCCTCGGGCATGGATATTTGTGCCGTCCTAGTTCGTAAGTAGTTTGTAAGTTTAGGGACTGATGACCCCGTAGTTAAGTCCCGTAAGCTTAACAAACATTTGAACATTTCTTTAGCTATGCGACTAAAATGTTGTAACATGTTATTTATCTGTGCCATAGCAACACAAAGTCTGTCCTCTGATAGAATGGCATTATACTGTAGCATAGCAACGATATTCGATCGCAGAATACAAACTATAACAATCGTACACGTTAAATACGCTAACCTTTATGAGTATGAAAATGTAGTTTCCGTTAATTTATTGTAACAAATCATATCTAAAATGACGAATCTTCAAAAGTTTCTCAAGTTTTTGACGCTTTGAAAAAGATTATATTCATATATTGTGCGCTGCAACGAAAGGTGTCGCGAATTACGGAGTTCCGTTTGCAATACGGTGGCTCAGAAGTTCTACTTGTCACGTGAAAACCACGTCGCTTCTCATTAGCCACGTTCCACTCCACGAAGCAAAAATCTAACATGACAGATCCTTCATTCCACGCTTCTCAGGGTAGAGGAACCTGGAATTCCACGCTGCGACGTCACCACTTCGTCCTCTACGTCCCATGAGTGGGCGGCATGAGGACAAAAACCACACACACACACACACACACTACGTTTACATGCTACACATCTTCCCGAAGACGAAAACCGATTTTCGTGAACCTTTTCCGCTGTAGTGTTTACATGTCACAGTCCGAATCGGATTTCCTATCCCACGTAATATGGCGGCTGAAAAACAGCTGTTTCAGTTCCGCCAGCCGCGGTGGCCGAGGGGACGGAGGCGCTGCAGTCACGGTCTACACGGTCACTACGGTCGGGGGTTCGAATCCCCCATCGGGCATGGATATTTGTGCCGTCATTAGTCTTAGCTAGTTCATAAGTAGTTTGTAAGCTTAGAGACTGATGACCCCGTAGTTAAGTCCCATAAGCTATACAAACATCTGAACATTTGATTTTGAACCCATGTAAACAGGGTGACACACACACACACACACACACACACACACACACGGCCAGCTCCAAATTAAGGTTGGGATTCCTGTTGCAGGTACAGCTGGCGCTGCAGGTGTGGGAATCCCTGTGGCAGCTGGTTGCCACAGATCAGCTTTATTTTGGAGCGAAGGGAAGGGCGTGTTGGCCTGCCACCTGGGAGTGCTCTGGAAAGCGCGGCCTGGGGCGTGGACGGGCTGACCTGTGACACAGCGTAGCAGTGTGGGTGAAAGGCGCCGCGCGCCGTCGTGACACGCGACTCGCGAGCAAGGACACTTGAGTAATAGGTCAGTGCTAGGCCCGGGCCCGGCCGGCTGATTAAACGCACAAAAAGTGGACCGCACAAAGGTCCGCGTCCGTTCTCCTGTGGCCGGACCGACGCGTGTGTGTGACCTACTGCTGGCCGCTGTCAGGTGTCGCGTGACGAGGCAAAACTCACAGCGAGACCCGTCAGTTCCTGTCGCTGCCAACATTTTTCTTTCAGTTGTCTTTTCAGTCATCGGTCTTACGATTCGTTCGATAAGGTCCGTCACGAATTGCTCTCTTGCGAAACTCTCTCTGTTTGGGAATAGCACTTCCACACTACGACCACAATTATTTACTGGATGATTCCAGTCTTTCCCTTTCTTACAGGTTCAGCTCCCTACAACTCCCTCTACGGTCACGGAGGTCATTCCCCGATGTCTTAACACAGGTCCTATCATTTTCTTTCCTCTTACGGCGGATAAAAGAGGGTTTGACTTGATATTTACATCTACCTGGGATACTCTGCAAATCACATTTAAGTGCCTGACAGAGGCACATCGAGCCACCATTATACTACTTGTCTCCCATTCTCGAATAGCGCGCGGAATGAAAGAATGCCCAAATCTCTCCGTTCGAGCTCTGATTTATCAAAATGTTAAAATATTTGCTAAGCTTGAGACTTAACTGCAGGGTCATCAGTCCCTATACTTACAGACTACTTATGAACTACCTTATACTAAAGACGACACAAACATCCATGCCCAAGGACCACTGCGGCCGCCTCTGATTTCAAATGTGCAAATGTTTGTATAGCTTATGAGACTTAACTACGGGGTCATCAGTCCCTAAACTAACAAACTACTTACGAACTAGCTAACACTAAGGACGAAACAAATATCCATGCCCGAGGGGGGATTCGAACCCCCGACCGTAGTGGCCGTGCAGACCGTGACTGGAGCGCCTCACTCCCCTCGGCCACTGCGGCCGGCGCCGCCTCTGATTTGTCGTATTTTATTCTGATGATCATTTCTACCTATTTAAGTGGGAGTCAACAATATATTTTCACATTCGGAGGAGAATGTTAGCAATTGGAGTTTCGTAAGTAGCCCACGCCGCAGCGATAAGCGCCTTAGTTGTAATGATTCCAATCCCACGTCCTGTATCATTTACTCAACGCTGTCTCCCCTGTATCGTGACAATACAAACCGAGATGCACTTCTTTGGACTCTTTCGATGTCTTTCGTCAAACCCACCTCATAAGGATCCCACACTGGGCAGAAATACTCCAAAAAGGACGGACAAGCGTAGTGCATGCAGTCTCTTTAGTAGTTCTATTTCATCTTTTACGGGTTCTGCCAATAAAACGCATTCACTGGTCCGCCTTTCCCACGACATTATCTACGTGTTGCTTCCAGTTTAAGTCTGAAATAATAGTAATTCCTAGGTATTTTGTGGGGTTTACGTGCTTAACGTTTGATTCATTTATCTTGTAAACAAAGTTTAACGGATTTCTTTTCTTACTCACTTGGACGACTTCACACTTCTCATTATTTGGAGTCAATTGCCAATTTTTGCACCACAGTGATATCTTATTAGGACTGCGAGGGCTATCTGTTGGTTCTCTCTCTCCTTTCACCATAGGAGATCATCCCTACCTATTCTTATACCTAATGATTCTTTTGCAGTAAAAGACTCATAGCGGCTAAGTAGAATTACGCAACCGCTACGATAATGATGGTATCAGCAATAGCATTTCCAACTTTATAAAGTGAAAATAAATGGAAACTATAACTGACCTACAGTTTACAACTCGTACAGAATAACAAGTGGTAAATAATGGCGTTATTAGAATGAAACTTCCACTCTGCAGCGGAGTGTGCGCTGATACGAAACTTCCTGGCAGATTAAAATTGTTCGAGTCCCTGTTCCGGCACCCAATTTTAATCTGCCAGGAAGTTTCATATCAGCGCACACTCCCCTGCAGAGTGTAAGTTTCATTCCAGAAACATCCGTTAGCCTGTGGCTAAGCCATGTCTCCGCCATATCCTTTCTTCAAGGAGTGCTAGTCTTGCAAGTTTAGCAGGAGAACTTCTGTGAAGTTTGGAAAGTAGGAGACGAGGTACTGGCGGAAGTAAAGTTGTGAGGCGGCATCGTGAGTCGTGTCGGGGTAGCACAGTCGGTAGTGCGCTTGCCCGCGAAAGGCAAAGGTCCCAGGTTCGAGTCCCGGTTCCGGCACACAATTTTAATCTGCCAGGAAGTTTCAATGGCGTTATTACTCTCCTTAAAAAGTATTTTGGTACATTGGCATCACAATTTCATATTTTTCTTTCTTAAAGGACATGTATCACTGAACATTTTCTTAGTTTCACGTCGGAATCCATACCACTACAGCTGAGCTTGCTTTTCACACTGCGATACGCAAACGGCACTCTGCTGCAGTTGCGCTGCGTACTTCGTCTTTTAACTGATCCTCCTCCATAGTACTATGGACACGTGAACCCGTTTTTGATTGTGACAAGAACACGGAACGCGTGACACGCCTAGTTGCTGCTACCATACTAAGTAGCACGTATCAGTTCTAAGAGTTATTTCACCAACAAGTCGCAGAAAACAGAACGCTGGTCGTTGGTTTTTTCTCTTGAGGCTGATATTATGATGGATAGCAGGGAACTGTTTTTCTATTTAGTGATGAACTAAAGATGATGGGATGCCTGCTAATTTATTACTGATCACCACAGGAAAATTTGCAAATTGCACATAATTAACTATAATGTTCACGAAATGTATTAAAGTTCATAACTATTAAATAAAACATTACTCTGCTGTGACCGTTAAATGTCGGCGAATTTGAACTGATACATGTTGATCGTCTAAACAACTGTACCATTTGTCGGCTATTGGTTCTAACCAGCTATACGGAAGCAATTTTCAAATCTAAAAACGATTGCTGTAAGCCAGAAATTTTACACTTTTCTGACAGTTTTCCCTATCATCCTATCTTCTCCTCAGCCGTTGTCTTATCAGTCTAATTCAATTTTAATGTTCTTCTGTAGCAGCACATCTCCAAGGGATCCATTCAATTCTGTTCCGTTTTTCCACTGACCATGAATCACTTCCATACAAAGCTGTTCTCCAAACGTACAGTCTCAAAAATTCCTTTTTCCCATTAAAGCCAATGTTTGATACCAGTTGATTTCTCTAGTTAATTACTGCACTATTTCCATGTGTTACTCAGTATTTTATGTCAATCGTGTTATATTTCTTCCAAGGAAAAGATTTCCGTAACTTTCTTCAAGTCATTATAATCAATTTGGACTCTTAAGTTCCCGCTTTCTCATTTCTACTACTTTCTGCAGCAGATGTTTTATCTTTATTCTCCACTCATAGACCGTTTTTACCATTTAGCTGATTCTGCACTACTACTCCTCTTTCTCTGGGGATACCAAAGTCACCAACGATTCTTACCACTGATATACTCTCACGCTGAATGTTTATTCCACTGTGGAACCTCTGTTATTTCCTTCCTTGCTGGTCCGGTGTATACACTGAACAGTAGCGACGAAGGCCAGCATCCGCTTCTACAACCTTTTTAATTCAGGCACTTCTTTCTTGGTCTTGTTGTCTTACTAATCCCACCTGGTGCTTGTATGTATTAGCCGTTCTTCCATAGAGCTAACTCGTCTGAGAATTTGGAGCATCTTGCACTATGTCATATTGTCCAGGTCGATAAATCCGATGAGGGTGTTTTCATTTTTCTCCAGTATTGCTTCAATTATGATTCGCAATCTTAGCACTGCCTCTCTGGTGCCTTTCTCTTACCTAATGCATACATACATAATATTTATGAGTAATATGTTACCCGGCTTCGAGGCTGCATGTTTTAAAAAAAATTATCGTCTTACAGAGATGACTGCTTTCAAGCATGTCTACACGTAACCGCCAAGGGGTGTAAAAGAAAGTAAATTATTTTATAGCTAGCATTATGCCGTTGATTTCCCTACCACACATTGAAATCTCCAATAGTAATACGTGTACATCGACAACTGAACTATGCACTCCTGTGTACCGGTCAGGTGTTACGGTAGGAATGAGATACAAAATTTACAAGGTTTAGAGAAATCAGATGCTACGGATGTTCCTGTTTAAATTATTCTTTTGCAGTAAAAGACTCATAGCGGCTAAGTAGAATGACGCAACCGCTACGATAATGATAGTATCAGCAATAGCGTTGCCAGCTTTATAAAGTGAAAATAAATGGAAAATACAGGGTGTTTCAAAAGGGACTTCACAACTTCGAAAATTAATATATATTTATTAAAAGGATGTACAGAGATGGTTTCAGGGTTGTTTAGAAGGAAAACACATCAACTTTTTATTCGCGTAGTTCGCTAGTGTAGAATCGCGTCGCAACAAGCGCTAGCGGCAGTTACGTTAAAGATGGCTGCCTTCACTGAACCCGAGCGTGCTAGCTGTATGTTTTGGTTTGAAGAATCAAAGTCGGCGACAACAGTTCAGCGCAAATTTCGTACCAATTATGCTAAGGATCCTCCTAGTAGTCTTTCAATTTATGAGTGGCATACATGTTTTGTAGAAACGGGATGCTCAGTAAGGCATAAAAAGGTACCAGGTCGTCCAAATACATCTGACGATGTCGTTGAGCAAGTGAGACAGAGTTTTGTCAGTAGCCCTACGAAATCGACCCGGCGTGCATCTCGTGAACTGCAAGTCCCACATACAACAGTTTGTCGTATGTTGAGAAAACGCTTGCATTTGAAACCGTACAGATTGTCGCTTTTACAAGAAATTATAGACACTGACAAGATTGCCCGGAAGAACTTCTGTGCGGATATGTCAGACCGAGTGGATGATGATGAACATTTCTTGGAGAACATAATCTTTTCTGACGAGTCAACTTTTCACTTAAGTGCGAAGGTTAACACACATAACTGTAGTATTTGAGGCAGTGAAAATCCACATGAAACATTGCGAAATGCTCGTGATATCCCTAAGGTCAACGTTTTTTGTGTGATGAACAAGAAGAAAATGTACGGCGTCCTTTTTTTTCTGCAAGAACGAACCATCAACGGGATAGTGTACCTGGATATGTTGCAACAATTTTTGATATCACAGATCGATGACGACGGAGAACGAAATGTTTACTTCATGCAAGATGGTGCACGACCACACTATCTGACTGACGTCCGGGATTTTCTCAGTGACCGTTTTCCAGGCAAATGGATTGGTCGAGCTGCGCCAATTGCATGGTCTGCCCGTTCCCCAGACCTGACACCGCCAGACTTTTTCTTCTGAAGCTTCATCAACGGTATGGTGTACGTACCTCCTTTGCCGGCCACTCTACCGGAACTTAGAGCAAGAATCTACGCCGCATTTGAGCAAATTACACCTGCAATGCTGATGCGAGTTTGGGAAGAAATCAGTTACCGATGGGACGTCTGCAGGATAACCAACGGAAGCCACATCGAACACTTTTAGTTTAAGGTAAAAACATGATTTTTCTTTGAAAAAAAAAAAAAAAAAAAAAAAAAAAAAAAAAAAAAAAAAAAAAAAAAACCACTAAAACCAACTCTGTACCTCTTTTTAATAAATTAATATGAATTTTCAAAGTTGTAAAGTCCCTTTTGAAACACCCTGTATAACTGAGCTACAGTTTACTACTTGTACAAAATAACAAATGGTAAATAATGGCATTATTACTTTCCTTAAAAAAGTATTTTAGTACATTGGCATCATAATTTCATACTTTTCTTTCTTAAAGGACATGATCACTGAACACTTCCTTAGTTTCACGTCGCAATCCATACCACTACAACTGAGCTTATTTTTCACACTGCGATACGCAAAAGGCACTCTGCTGCAGTTGCATTTTGTAAGCATGCCTGCCTGACTTACCTTTCCTTCTCTTTGGGGCCTATCATGACATAAACATAACTAATCAGTCTTTCTTGTATTTCCTACATTCCGAAAATATACCGTTAAGGAAATAGTGACTATAGGCCTACAATTGATTCTACTTACTATTTTCTTATCTTCATTGGCGTATGTTATTGTTCACTACACTCACCAGCATCACTAACATTTTTACAAAATGTTTATATGCTTAAATGGTTCACGACGTTCTCAACGAGCGCAGTGGCTATAGGAGTGGTAACACACTGGACTCCCAATACTGGAGGACGTCAGTTCAAACTCGTCTCGGGCTATTCGGATTTGGGTATACAGTGATTTCCTTAATCACGCAAATACCTGGATGGTTACTTTCAAAGGGCACCGCAGATTTCCTTCCTCATCCTTAACAAAAATCAGTCCGAGTGTGTGCTTCATCTCTAATGATCGTGGTGTCGACAGAATCTTAAACCATATCTACCTTCCAGTCTTCGTTGTCTTTCTAAAACGCAACTACATCAACTGAGTGATAATGAAAGAAGAATACCTCGTCACGTATCGAGATGAATCTGAGCGGCCGGCCGCGGTGGCCGAGGGGACTGAGGCGCTCCAGTCACGGTCTGCACGGCCACTACGGTCGAGGGTTCGAATCCCGCCTCGGGCATGGATATTTGTGCCGTCTTTAGTATAAGGTAGTTCATAAGTAGTTTGTAAGTTTAGGGACTGATGACCCCGTAGTTAAGTCCCATAAGCTTAACAAACATTTGAACATTGAATCTGTGCGCGGCATTTCACCGAACACAATTTATATCAGCTAGCCCCTGGGGAAAGAAAACAAAAGAAAGTAAGCGAGAAAGATCTTCAAAGCAATCACCATCTAGTACAAAACAGAGTGGAGGGCATTTTGAAAATTTGGGTCATACCTCTGAAAACTACGAAAGCTGAAATTTTCATCGAAATTAAGTGACGGCCGTGGTGCAGTGGCCGAGAGCTCTAAGGCGCCTTGCTGCGGGGCGAGCGGTTGCTTGCCGTTGGATGTTCGAGTCCTCCCTCAGGCATGGGTGTTATCCTTAGGTTAGTTTAATTAGTTTGTAAGCCTAGGGACTAATAATCGCAGTAATGAAGTTTTGTGTCCCAGCCTCGTCGCCGCTTTTGTGTCTCGTTTCCGTCGTAGGTGTCGATGGCCGAGTGGAATGAGACCGACACAGGAATAAAGATATCACGCTGGTGCAGGTACGGAGGGGAGCAGCCAGAAACTAGAAACACTAGAGTAAATTAGAACGAGATATATATTGCACAGAATTTATACAATACTTAACTTTTACATAGTACTGCAGAATGTTGATACATAGTTGAGCTAGAGTCCTGCCTAGTGCCTAACTGATAGCCAAGTCTTCACTGGTGCCTATCTGATTCCGAAGGTCCTAACTGGTTGCTATCTCAGTCCCAAGTGAACGATGTCGTTCACTGGTGGCCACGAGCAGAGTTGCCGCAGAGGGCGCTCGTGGCTGTCGTCGTAAGAACGCCGCGCCGTGCGTGCATGGCGGCGCGCGGCGAAAGTAGGTGGCGCGCACTTTGTACTTGTGCGACACCACATGAAGTCCCATAGATTTAAAAACATTTGAATATTTCATTGAGGTAAAAATAGGGTAATTCCCAGGATATAGGGCTGTGGAAACTGAAACGTTATTACGAAAATTTGAAGTGTATTCTGTTTTCGGGTTGTTATTGGTGAGGCGTGCGTAGGATCACTTATACAGAAGAATCCCACAATTTCAGTGACACATGTGAAATTTATTACAAGCAAATGAGAGTACCTTTGGGCGTTCTAGAAGTACAGATATTTCAAATTCAAATGTTCAAATGTTTGTAGAGCTTATGGGACTTAACTACGGGGTCATCAGTTCCTGAACTTACAAACTACTAGCTTATACTAAAGATGGCACAAACATCCATGCCCTAGAGGGGATTCGAAACCCAGACCTCAGCGGTCGTGCAGACCGTGACTGGCACGGGGTTGGAACACTTGTGGGGAGTGACACTTGCGCGAAGTGACACTTGCGCGGAACCCGGGACCCTTGGGGCGGCTAATGGCTTTTCCTGGGTATAGGCACACCAAGAAGTCTAGCATTGCTGTTGTCAAGTTTCCACACTGTCAACATAACACGAAACTCGGTGAAATTGCGCAACCCTTTGCAAGCTGAAGAGCAATATAGTAACTTGTTCTAACCATATATTAATTCGTTGAGTGTTCCTCCTGAAAACAAAAAGGTATTATAATAGTGATAATGTTTGGAGAGTTATTAAGACACTCTCTGCTACTTATAGACGATGACTTTCCACAGTCATACCTCCCAAAAGCATATTATTCAGAACACTAAGCATATCAAGACACCTGCGCAAGCAATAAATATATTAGGCATCCTGCACAGATACGTTGATGTAATTGGCCGCTATGTAGTTGCTTTTTAATAGGAGACGCAACCTTCAATTAAAAAACGATAATAATAAGTCAATGAATATTTTACATACTTGAAGCGTTTATTCATAGACCCCCAAACGATTTGGCTGTATTCGTATTAGAAATACGTGTAGGGGAATGTCACACACCGAAAAATGCTAAAGATAAATTCTTTTTTCCATCACCGTCATATAGAACCATTTTTACTCCGAACTTGGCATAAACCAACAGGAAGAAACAAATTGCAAGACTTCCAGGAAAAATGAAGCGAAATTGACAGCCAATACTTGGTTATAAATTACATTGCCTGTTAACTGTATAAATATAAATTACGGAATACGCGGAACTCCTGTTCAGTACAGTCAAAAAGGTCTAAGGTAATAGGCAGTGGTTTACAATCAGATATCCGTATCACTCTCCTCCTCAAGAAGTCTGTGTGAAGATTTATATTCAGAACATTTAAGACAAAGGTGAAACTACAAGAAGCAGCTCATTTACTCAGGGAGAGAAAACGTTATGGTGCCCGTAAATTTGAATGGCTGTATCTCTTGTAGTAACATTCATTTTATGATAAAATGTTAAAATCCAATATACCAGAATTTTGTTTTTCTAAACTCAGTGCCAACTTTTTTGTCGAAATTTTTGCAGGAAGTAGTCTTGACGTGATTTCATACTTCTATGCATTAATATTATCAAATGTAATTTGTGTCACAAATTGCGCGGCCGGTCCGGTCGGATGTTCGAGTCCTTCCTCGGACATGGGTATGTTTGTTTGTACTTTGCCTACGTTATTTTAAGTAAGATTAAGTAGTGTTAAGTCTAGCGACCGATGTAGTTTGGCCGCATAAGACTACACATATACACGTAATTTATTTATTTCATCACCACATTTAAGTACTAATAATTAAAGAAACTTAAATGAAGAAATTTGAAATAAACACTGAAAACAAATGATTGGTATTTCTCATAAAATAAATGCACAGAACCGTTGAATTATGTCTTGTGAATGTACCTACAAAATCTGCCATATGAAAATTGTAGTGTGAGTCCCAAATTTGTTTTTTATGTATTAACATTAAAAACATATTAAAAATTGAGAACCCGAAAACCAGTAAGTTATGGACTTGAAGCATCTTGTGTCGCTAAATATTTACATAGTAGACACGATTTTAAGATTTGGTTGCTATCGCCGAAGTAGACGAAACGTTAAATTTTTTGGTGTAATCTTCGCCGTGTAGACTGTATGTTGTAGAAGTCTACATCGAACCTAATTAGAATCATACCTCTGAGGAGAGAACGTTCTTTGCCTTTCTCCTGCGTTTCCAGTCGCCGTGCTGTGCTACGTAACGACATCGTACCGTTCCACTTTACCGAGAGCTATATATGTAGTGGTGTGATGTTTGTTCTTTCGAAATAAGACATCACACCAATATATGTATCATTTAGATGCAAAGATTCTGGGTTCTGTTTTCATCGCTAACGCGACTAACAACGTTAGACCTCGTGTGTAAACAGTTAAGGGTTATGAGTGCCACTGGAAAAATGCATAAGTAACACCTGTTGTTTGAGACTTGAAGATGACCTGAAATTAGCCGAAACCGATATCTCGTAATCAACATAAGGTGTAGCTTTCTATATGTCATAATGCTATTCCTAACATATTTAAAAGCTGCTCAAAACCACCTACAAAAAACCTTTATAATGAGATTGTATATAATTCCATGATCAAATTGTGTTTTAGTTATTTGTAGTAATACACCCAAAAATCTGCCCTTCCTTTTAGTGCCTTGATCAGCTGTTTATTTTTAGAGGTATTACTAGGGACAGGAAAATTTCGCATTTGCGATAAATGCGAATATAGATGCGAATTCTGACTTAAAATGCAGTAAATCCGAGATTGTAGTTAGCAACGGTTGCGCTCAATTCCGATTTCATCACATTCCTTTTCACATGGTGCTGTATTGTAAATCGAGTGATATTTGTATGACGTGTTATCTCCCAGTTGAATGAGGCTGTGATATCTCCGGGCCGTTACTACAGCTCCACCTCGCTCGGTGGGCCTTTCCCTGAATACGGCACAGGGAGCGGCTGGAGGGCGTGGAGTAGGGGTGGTGTATCCCTACTTCTCGAACACCCTGTTCACTACCTGCAGCGTCCGGGTCTCCCCGCAAGTGTCTACAAATTCCCTTTCCGCGCAAGTGTCACTCCCCGCAAGTGTCACAAACTCGACTGGCACGCCGCAGACCGCTCGGCCACTGCGGCCAGCCAGACATTTCAGACTGATAGTTAAAGTTCACGCATTTGAATGAATATTTCGAACTTTCCTTGACACTTCGCGTTAATTTCTAAGTTTGAATAGGTAAACATGTCTTGAGATGATGCCCCCCTTCCGACGAAACTATGGCACATTGCACGATGCGACGAACTCTGGTGGACACGAAACACGGTGAAAGCAGGGCGAATGTGTCGGCCAATGACACCGGGCGAGGAATCGCGGTTGTAACACACTGGACTCGCATGCGGGGGTACTGCGCTTCAAACCCGCCTCCGAGCACCCAGAATTAGGTCTTCAGTGATTTCCCTAAAGCACTTCAGGCAAATTCCGGAATGATTCTTTTCAAAGGACACGGCCGATTTCCAACCCCCATGCCCGTCAATAACTATCCGAGCGTGACCTGCGTCTGTGATGACCACGCTGTCGACGGGACGTTAACCCTTTCAGTCCTGATTTTTTTTCTCTATCAAGGAAATTATTTTTAATGCTGTAATACTCTTAAGATAAATTTTCAATGATTTTAGAAGCAAGATTTATGCAATTATATGCACCCATTTTCATACTACAACACTGCATATACTGAAAAACCAGGCTTTTGAAGTACTAAATTAATTAATTTTGTAGTGCCAACTGTTGTACTAAATAAACTGATCGTTCAATAACTGCATCGCAAAATAACAACTACTACTTTCAGTTATACAGTAGAATACAAGTAACACACAATTTCCGTGTCCTTTGAAATTCACAAACTGCTGCGCAGTGCAACACTCCCTTCTTAATATTTCTATAGTGATCTTCCGCAGATGGCAGTAATTGTGCATGATGAAATGATTGAACACTCAGGTGTCGTATACGTGTTCTTTTCATTGAGAAAAAATGCTTCTGAATCATCTTAGACACCGCAGAAGTTATGTACACATTTGTAGCCAGAGGGTCCGAAAGGGTTGAACCCCAAGCTTCCTTCCTTCCAGCCATTTACATTTCAGACACGTGATCATCTTCTAAAGTGCACGGCCTCTTACGGGAATCCAGGAATCGGTAGTACCAATTGTAATGTTCCCGCGGCTGCGACTGTCATTATCGATAGTGGCGTGGTTTTCTTTAGTGAAACCAGTATCTGCGGGACGCCAAATTCATAACTGTTAAATAATTAAAATATGACGGTCTAGATCGCAAGTTGCTGAGTTTTTTTATTGGCAACCGGTTTCGTTCCTACAGGACTATCATCAGGCCTTTGGCACTGTAATATAACATAGAGAGACTTAAGTGATACCATTAATTACATTCTACATTTAATAGTAAAATGGTTAATAAAATAACAATAGTTTTTGCCCTTGTTGGTGGACGGTGGCGGTTGCCGGAGCAGGCGTCAACTGCTGGTGAGGGCAGCTGAGGCTCTCAGTTAAATACAGGACGCTTCGACCACCGATCGTCACGTAAGCCAATCAGAAGTATAGTAAGGATTACGTGTTAATATAAAAATACAATAGTTAAAATTATTTACACAATTTATCCATTATCCATGCAACTTGCAGACGTACCTTAGCCTTATGTTAGCTTGGTTATGTCACATTTTATTTTTTATTTCTCTTGTCTTATATTTTGCACATGTTTTCGTAAAATGATGTGTCTTTTATGGCGCCTTTTAAGCTACTATCAGCCTGAGCTTATTATGTACTACTACTTAAAAAAATTATATATATATATAAAGCCTCGAAAGGCAAAGGTTCCAGGTTCGAGTCCCGGTTCCGGCACACAATTTTCATCTGCCGGAAAGTTTTAATATTGCTTAATTCTGCTGTCACGAGTCAACAATACACCTAAAAATTCATCTATAGAAGTCACTAGCTACTACTGCAGCTCCCACGTGGTTTCTGTCGCACTGCAGCCTCTATTCATCGGCGCATCGTTGATGTCATCTGCCACCCGCCTTCTGCAGTTTCTATCGATACTTCATCGCCATGGAAACCTGGCGGCGTCCAGCGAATACCATCTTTGACCCAACGTATTTTATAAGCTTTCTGTAAATGCCCATAGAGGGCAATAGTTGCACATTCAGCCGATTCTAATCGTTAATTTTATTCAATGTTTCCTGTATATTTTTAATGTTATGAACATACCATTTTATACAGAATCAAACTAGAAGATTTTACGAACACTGTGCAAATAATTTTAACTATTGTATTTCATTATATTAACACATAATCCTTACTACTGATTGGCTTAAGTGACGAGCGGTGGGTGGAGCATCCTGGATTTAACTGAGAGTCTTAGCTGCCACCGTCCACCAACAAGGGTAAAAACTTCTGTCATTTTATTAGCTATTTTAGTATTAAATGTAGAATGTAATTATTGGTATCACGTAAGACTCTCTCTGTTATATTACAGTGCCAAAGGCCTGATGATGGTCCTGTAGGACTTAAACCGGTTGCCAATAAAATAGCTCAGTAACTTGCGATCTAGACTGTCATATTTTAATTATCCTTCACTGTAAGATAGCTGTTTGCAAAAATGCTTTAAAAATTACTCCTAATTGTTGATTTCTAAATTTTGTTGACTACGTTGGGGAAAAGAGGATAATGATCAGGACTGAGAGGAGGACTAGATGGCCAGTTGAGGAAGGAGGAAATGGGAGACAGAAAGAAGGAAAGGAGGAGATAGACGGAGAGTGAATTTGGAGTAGATGTAGGAAATGTTTGCTCTTCTCATGGTCAACTGAACGTCGCATACTCCACAATTGGTAAACCATCTCATCTAATCTTTCTGTTTATGCAGAAAAATTACGAACTAAAATTTTAGTGAATATCTTACCTTTACAATATATTATTACAATATAATATTTTTTTGACTTTCTTAGCGAGAACAACTCAAAGGAGGGGACTGATTTGATTCATTTATTTTCTTGGTGCATCTGTGTTTCCAAGAATTCTTTCAATTGCTTTCCCCATTTATTTCTTGCGATATTGGGCCATAGCGTAGCCTGGGTAAGTTTCGCTAGTTCCTTTAACTTACTTCAGTACTGCACATGGAAACTATCGCAGGGAAGGCAGCAGTTCTAATAAACTGTCAACACTGCACTTGTGCGTCCTGTTTTGGACTATTGCTGTCCATTGTGGGATCCCATCAATTGGGACTGACGGAAGATTTACAGAAAATTCAGAGAAGGGCAACTAGTTTTGTATTATCGCGATATAGGAGAGAGAGTGTCACGGAAATGATGCACAAGTTTGGTTGGAAATTAGTAAAATAAAGATTTTATTCGTTGCTGGGAGATCTATTTGCGAGATTTTTTCCACCAATTTTCTCCTTCAAATCTGAAAATGTAGTCTTAGCCCCCACGTACATAGGAAGACATCATTATCTTAATAAAACAAGAACAATCATATCAAAAACGGAAAGATTGAGGTGTTCCTTTTATCGCGCATTATTAGAGAGTGGAACGGTAGAAAAATATCACAAAACAGTTCGATGAACCCTCTGCCATGCACTTAAATGTGACTTGCTGAGTATTTGTAGATGTAGATGTAAATGTTGCATGAGAAAAGATCTGAAGCTGATGACTAAGCTTATTGTGTAAAAGGCAGTTGTATTAACAACGCTTCTTTATGGCCATGGGACGTGGACGCTATATCGCCGCGATATAAATGACCATACAGTTCTTGAGAAAGTAGACTCATCTATTTAGATGGGTAGGGCATCGTATGCCAGTCGGCAGACTTCCACAAAAATCCGCTATATTGAGCTTTCTTTTGGCACAAGGTAACGGGGAACACGTTTAAAGCGACAGAAAGATCATATAAAGCAAACCATGAAGAGGAGAAAGATAAACCGACAGACTTGGGAAACAACTACTGAAAATAGTTCCTTGGTGCCGTACCATCTATGAAGCTGTGGAATGCTTCGAAGAAGACCGCCGCAGGCAACATGGAGTCAATCGACAAGCTCGGAAGCTGCGACATCACTAATGTACAACTTTTGTGGGCAGACGTTGCACGCAAGAATTGGCTTAACCAGTCACCAAAGAAAGAAATGTTCAGTAAGCTGAGAGTGTGCACCAATTGGAAGGAAATGTAAACTCTGAAATGATTATCAGCTGACGACGACGACGACAGATGTTATTGTACAAAATTTGTGCTTACTATTTTGAACGCTATTAGCTAGTTACGTTATCTCGTTTTGAGAAACTCTTTCTGTACATCACTGCGTTAATAAATCGCATACATCAGTTAAGGACGCAGGATTAATGACAGCAACACAAAAGTGAATTAGCTTTTGGAATGCAAAGCTGACGTCTAGAAATATCTGAATGTTGGTATTTAGGTCTACTTAAACCCGAGGAGCGGCATGCTTTAAAACTAGCTCCAAGGATTCCTGTAATGTGAAGTAATTTCGAAGGAATTTCTGCTTTTATATCGCTGCTACAGTTAGTCAAATATCACGCGTGTTTTGCGTAGTTATTTCACCGGTAGTCCTTTATGTGACCGACGCTATGCTGGAAGTTCCCGTCAGAGCGTATAACATTTAAAATAGTGTAGACGACGCTCTACTGAACAGTTTCAGGTAGGGAACCTCGAGTTAGAGAATCCAGCTTAAGGAAATATTAGGTATACAACCTCAGTACTATATACGTACGAGGCGCGTCCAGAAAGTAAGTTCCGTTTGGTTATATAAAACGAACGGGTACAGATACAGAAAAGATATTGATTGTACAAAAATCTACAAATGTTAAACTAGTTTTTCTACATAGCTTCCGAAATTTTGTAGGCATTTGTCATAGAATGGCACAAGGTTTTTTGTGCCTTTTTCATAGAATGTTGCCGCCTGTGTATTCAACCATGTGGTAACATGTCCTTTCAGCTCGTCATCATCGTTGAAGTGTTGTCCACCAAGGAAAGATTTTAGGTGTAAGAAGAGGATTACTGTCAAAAGATTTTTTTACGATAATGCCTGACCTCACACACCGAATGTGGCCAAACAATTCTTACGGAAATTTCAATGGGACCTGTTTGATCACCCTCCCTACAGTTCGGACCTCTCTACTAGCGCCTTTCATCTCTTCTTACATCTAAAATCTGTCCTTGGTGGTCAACACTTCAACGATGATAAAGAGCTGTTACCATATGGTTGAATACACAGGCGGCAACCTTCTGTGAAGGATGCATGCAAAAACTTGTGGCACGCTATGACAAGTGTCTACAAAATTTAGGCAGTTATGTGGAAAAGTAGTTTGAGAGTTGTAGAATTTTGTGCAATATGAATTTCTTCTGTATCTGTGTACAATTTCATTTTATTACCAGACGGAACTTACTTTCTGGACGCGCCTCGTATTTTCATTAGATACAGTTAACTTTAAATGCCATCAGTAACTTGCTCATGATGGAGCGATCTTGTACGGCTTAATTGTGTCAAAGGTTACGATCATTTGCCCAGAAATTATTTATTTTACATGACTGGTTCTGGCAGTTGTAGCTGGCAGCCCCAGATTTCATGATACCATTAAAAACCATCATTGTCGTTCATGGTGAACTCGATACCCCCAGCTTGTGCGGCGTCCATTATAGACCTAGTGTGTCGAGTACTTGTACTGCGGTCCGTTGCAGCACATTCCAGCACCTCCTCTTCAAAAGCGGGTTTGCAGCTGGTCCTCTTGTTGCCAGGTTCCCCGTTTCTTCTACAAAATGTTCAAATGTTTGTAGATCTGTCCGACTTCTTAGGTTATTAGTCCCTAGGCTTACACATTATTTAAACTAAGTTAAATTTACCTAAGGACAAAACACACACACAAACACACCGTTGCCCGATGGAGGAATGGAACCTCCGAAGGCGAGCAATCGTGTGTTTCGCAGCAAGAAGCCCGAAAAATCGCGGCAACTCCACCGGTTGGTTTGTTCCTTCCAGTGAACCAGTCTCCCGTATTCATCGGACGAGAGAAGTAAAAACTTGTCGAGACGGATGATGCCTCTCAGGAAATCGTTCGCTGTACAGCATTTCAGCAGCGAGAGCAGTGCGACGTGTCTCCCCACACACAAGGTGCCTGTCAGTGAGTTCTGCGAAACTGTACAGGCACCGCTCCATCGCTGTACTTCATTGACTAATGATGGACCTGTCACTCATTCATAAACGTTCTGTCATGGGACAATGCAAATACGATGCAACAGAGCTAACTGATGGATGAGGAAAATAAAATCTGCGTCATGACTTCCTAGTAATCAGTCTCGTCTTCCTTGTTTTCTACCAGGAATTGAAGAATGTCCAATGGGGGACAAAAAGGTTACCAACCCCGAATAATTTCAAGTCTAATAACTGAGCATTGTGCATGCCCAAGCTCATAAGCACGAGTGTTGGCAACTCCAGCGATCTTCGGAGCTTCAGCTTGGTGTTCACATCTTCAAATAGAAGCAATATAATAGTTAGGAGCCGCGCGGGAGTAGCCGAGCTGCCTGGAGCGCCACGTTACGGATCACGCGGCCTCCCGCGTCGGAGGTTCGAATCCTCCCTCGGGCATGGACGTGTGTGTTGTCCTTAGGTTAGTTTAACTTACAAGGGAATGGTTGGGTTGGGTTGTTTGGTTGGGATAGGGGGACTAAACTACTGAGGTTATCAGTCCCCCGGTGGGGAGGGGAAGGAGTGATGATAGGACAGGAGGGGAAGGGGAAAGGAAATGCAGTCCGGGAAGAAAGACTGCATTAGCTCGGGGCTCCGTGCTCGTCCCCTGGGAGGGGGGGGGGGAGGACTTGACTACGGGGTCATCAGTCCCTAAACTTACAAACTACTTATGACCTAGCTAATACTAAGGACGGCACAAATATCCATGACCGAGGTGGCATTCGAACCCCAGACCGTAGTGCCGTGCAGACCATGCCTGGAGCGCCTCAGTCTCCTCGGCCACCGCGGCCGGCTGAAGGGAATGGTCAGACTTGTCATGTCGAAACCTGTGTTGCTATTTTTTACCGCTGTGAGTTAACATTGAAGGAAGTCTGTATGCAGACTGTTAGCTGCTGACCTGACCTGGAAGTCTGTAAAAAACTTTAATGAAGTATGACATTATTGTCGCATGGTTTCCGCGCTTATAAATGCCTGTGATACAACCCTGACATCTCTCGCTACGTTATATCAACGCCATCTAGGGACAAGGTGGCGTAAGCTACGCGCCGGTCTCCTGCCACAGCAGTGAGAGAGCTGATTCGCCCAGTGAAAGCGATCGTACGATAATTAATAAATACAATAATAATAAATTCATTGACAAATGTGGCTGATATGTGATCGACAAAATTCTTTCCAAATAGCTATGAAATAGACACAAATACATATACGGTTTAGAACACGTCAGACTTTTATTTCTTGTAATTACCGCACTATTTAACACAAAATCGATGAGAGTGAGGTTGTAGAAGTTAGTGCGGCTGTTCTACGTTTAGATGAGAAAAGTAACAATGTCATTGGAATCAAAAACAAGAGAAACTATCTTTGTTAGCGTTTCTGTCTTTATACAAACTGCTTTCTACGTCCTACAACTCAGGACGCCGCGCGGTAGTAGTCGAGCGGTCTAGAACGCCTCGTTGTGGATCGCGCGGCCTCCCGCGTCGGAGGATCGAATCCTCCCTCGGGCATGGATGTTTGTGTTGTCTTTAGTATAAGTTAGTTCGTAAGTAGTTTAGGGACTGATGTCCCCGCAGTTAAGTCCCTTAAGCTTAACAAACATTTGAATATTTTTTGAACAACTCAGGACGTAGATGCATTGCATTAATAAATAAAATGGTTTTGTCGTTCTACCACTTTTCCATTGCTGACAAAACAAAATCACATTGGATGACAACACCTGTAAACAAAGCTACCTTCAAAAAGAAAAAAGAAAAAAAAATACTGAAAGCTCGTAAACTTTAGTATGAACATGTGGGATTGAGAGGAGTTGTAGCCCGAGAGAAAGCAGATACGATAATGACAAATTTTATTCTAACACCACATAGAGACTGAATACAGATTTTGGATATAGCGGCCGAGAAGCGGCTCGACCAAAGAACATAGTTAACAGATGAAACACATTGCACCGAGGTGGTCCATAGTCTCGGCGACTACTGCCGGTAGAAACAAAAACGAAACGATACTGTTTCGCTGAGATACGTGACTACCGCGTTGTCGACAATAGAAACACGAAACAGACGCGAGAGCGAGAGGGAAGCATTTAAAAACAAGGACAGAGGTAGGTATTGCCCAAAATATGAAATGTTCTCCACACCTCATGGCAGTACCTCGGCAACTACCAGCAACTTCAGCCATACTGATCATCCATATCGAATAATTGCCATGTATTGCAATCATATTGAAAAAATGTTTTTGGAATTGCAATTTCGTCCAAATATTTGTGTAAAGTGTCGCCCATCCAAACGTACCTTAATAATGGCACTAATGTAGTGGAGTTTGTTGCACGACTCAAGTGCAAGTCGTTTACGAGATATCGTATTGTGGAAAGTTTTTACCAACAACATTCGTACAACACCTGTGGTAGCACACACTACATAAAAACACGAGTGCATACAGTAGTAATGTGGATTCTGACCAGCAGAAAAACAACTGACCATCACAGACTGCTTTCAAAATGACCACCGGCAGCGGCAGTACACGCTCCAAGTCTAGCAGAGAAAGAGTGTTGCTCACGTGTTAGCGTTTCAGCGGAGACGTCCCATCATGCTATTGTAATACGTCGTTGAATAACATCTATATTAGTCAAATCCTGGGAATGTACCGGCCAACCGGTCAAGTTGCAGGAACTCTGCGTCCAATCCAACAATTTGGAACGCAATTCTTGATTACATGCTATAGTAATCGGTGCACTGTGTGCTGAACAGCCATCATGTTGGTACCACAGGTTCCTCCTAGTCTGCAGAGGAACTCCTTCAACCGTGGCAGATGGTCTGTTAGGAGGCTGCGATACTTGTGAGTGTTCAGTGCACCGTCTATGAAATACGGGACTATGAGCTAATGGTTAGCTATCCCACAACACACATTTACACTCCATGGACGCTGACGCCCAACCTGACGAAGTCAACGGGGATTGTCAGCAGACCAACAATGCATGTTTCGGCAAGTTACCTGGACATAATTTCTAAATATGGCTTGATCATTAAAGAAGATACCTGATGCTTCTGGGATATCCTGTTGTAATACCTATGTACAGAGTGTAACACGATTCTCATAATCTTATTAGCCGACATTGTCGGTATGGAGAGCGATCCAAAAATATTTTTCAAATGTGATGACCCCAGTAAGAAAGCAAAGCCTGGATCGCATGTAAAAATTATTCATTTACTTTATGTTATTAATAGTTTCGGCAGCCTATGTTGCCATTATCAAATGATCAAACGTTACTTCATCAAACTAATAAAATACTTAATACAAAATAAACAATCCCTGAGACGGATTTTCGTCTCGAATATGTCAAAGACAATAATAATACATCTGAAGCATAGAATTTTATTTATTTATTTATTTTTTTTTTTTTTTTGTTCTATCGGTTGTTCTTTTCCTTGCGGACGCTGATCGTGTTTGTTCGTATTGGTTCTACGTGTTCTTTGGCTCAGCTTTTTTATTACAGAGAGCTTTCAGCCCTCTGACCGCGCGCGCTGAGCCACGACGCCCGGCTGCTTACTAGGCAGACGTCTTACCGTTAGACCACCACACCACCAACTATTCCGAGGCGCCTTAACCGTTAGTGGTGTGGTGGGCTACCGGTAAGACGGCAGCCTAGTAGGCGTGGACGTCCGGGTTCGATTCCCGGTCGCATCACAAATTTTAATTCTATGCTTCAGATTTATCATGTGAATTGTAAATTAAAACTGATACAGCACTGTAAATATCACTTGTTGTTTGCTACACCATTGCCATAATACCTTGGTCATCTGACGCTTGCATACTTGAAGTGAAAATTAGACAAGTTCTTGCGTCCATGATTAAGCATTTATACTCCTGAATTGGGCGTAATGTTCCATACCAACTGACCATTACAAACATTAATAACTGATCGACATTTATAGCTACTAAGCTTCGTTTGTATAAGTCATATCTGTGATCTCTAAAGAAGAAATATAGATTTAGAATATTACTATACTATTACTATACTTTCTTTTGCGATCACAAACATTACCTACAAGACGAAGCTTAGTAGCTACAAATGTCGATCAGATAGTAATACTTGTAATGGTCAGTTGGTATAGAACAAGACGCCGATTTCAGAAGTACAAATGCTTCATCACGGACGGAAGAATTTGCCTAATTTTAACTTCAAGTATGCAAGTATCAGATGACAAGGTATTATGACAATGGTGTACCAAACAAAATGTGATATGTACAGTGCTATATCAATTCTAACTTTAAATGTGCAAGCATCAGATGTAAAAAATATTATGTCCATTGTATACCAAACAACATGTGATATGTACAGTGCTGTATCAATTTTTAATTCATATGTATCTCATTTTATTAGTATGATGGAGTAACGTTCGCTCATTTGATAATGGCAACACAGCTTGCCGAAAATAGTAATGACACAAAGTAAGAAAGTAGTTTATACATGCGATGTTGGTTTCTTCTTCTTATTGAAGTCAAGTCTTATTGAAGTCGTTTCAATGCAGCTCTTGATGGAGAGAGAGGTGGTAGGGATGGAATCGATAGAGACTGCCTTGCCCATACCACACCCCCCGCGCCGGAAGATCCTCGCGGTTATAGATGACTTGTCAAAGACTGCAAGTCTGCTCCCTACAGAGATTAAAGTCCTCCATCGGGATTGGGTGCGTGTGTCGTTCTTAGGTTAGTTTAAGTTAGTAAGCCTACGGACTGATGTCTACAGTAGTTTGGTCCAATAGATTTACAAACATTTGAATATAACTTTTTCGTGCGATTGCGCGGCACTAGCGTGCGGATCAACTGCAACAGCAGCTAAAACATTAACTTCCCTCACTACTTTCGTCACTTGTTTAATTCAGTTACGATGTTTAGGTGTTATACTACCACACTCACGTAACTGGTTAAAGAACTTTATAAATAAATTTGGAGCTGGGTGACAGCTATTGGGATATGTTTCAGCATATACCTTACAAGAACGAACTGCAGTCTTCATGTACTCTCCACACAACATGTATATATAGGGTTTTTCTGCATTTTTAAATCGCATCGTCCACTCACAATCTACGGCTTGAAATGTCACACACTAATTTGACTAGCTAATCGAAATGCACTCGAGGAGCGCACAAACACAAGGCAAGCAAGCATACTTCCTTCGTACCTACCAACTATGAACGATGCATGGGGCAAACAAGTATCGGATTGGAAACTTTTTTACAATATGATATCTCTTAAACGAATGGGACTAGAGTCCGGCAAACAAACACCACCGACATTGATCCTACTTTTAGTTTCTTTGTGTCAATAGGCATTGTTTCATTAACATCTGTGTGTTTTCAGAAAAACACACTTTTAAATGCATTATTAAAATCTGTTTTATAGCTAAAAAAATAAACCAGCCCCTGACTCCAAATCCAACGTGTATAAATCGCATATCAGTATATTAGATGCTAGTTTCGGGTGATCCGCCAAGCATAGTCCTTTCACGGTTTTTATGAATGTGGAAAGTTTAATCGGTGTTAGTGATTCAAAACAGGACTGGATACAAGCGAAGCAAATATTTTGAGTAATAATGTAAGTTAATATAGCCAGGCAATGAAATAAAGTAATCAATGTTTTTGATTTGTTGAAAGTAGAAATGTCTCCGGGAAATAAAGTTATTTGATGATAATGAAAGTGTAGGCTACTGGCGGGAAGTTATTTTTCAACAGGATGGTGCAAGCCTCGTTAAAGTCACCTCATAACGGCAAAGTGTTAAACATGAAACAAAAAATTTTTGCTCTGGCTCTGTAAGTCGGCGTTGACTGAAAGAAGTACTTACACCTCCTATTATACCGAATTTAAGTACTTAAACGCTTCCGTGTAAGTTAACGCGAGGGAGCCGCGACGTAATCGTTGGAGACGATGTGGCCGATTTTAGATTCTATGTGGTAAGAAAGTTAAAACCGGCCACAGTTCTCATGGCCGCTAGCAATTTGTCGTCGCTATGGCTGACACAGCGAAAGCGCGATGTTGAAAAATAGAGAATCGTGAACTCAATGTAACGTCATTTGAAAAGCCGCAGCAGTGGCCGAGCGAATGGAGGTGCTATGCTCCGAAGCGCGAGATCATTCCCCGTCTCAGGTTCGAATCCTCACTCGGCCATGGATATTTGTGCTGTCTTTGGTGTAAGTTAACTTATAAGTAGTTTGTAAGTTCAGGGTCTGATGACATCGCAGTTAAGTCCCGTGAGCTTGACAAACATTTGAACATTTGAATCTGAAAGGGAGGGACTTAATTAAATAAAAGCACTAGTCTGAAAAGAACTCAACTTCAGTAAGAATCAACGGAACAGTTATAAAATAATAGCGAGGCTGACATTGTCGATCTCTCTCATCAGAATCATTTTTCTTGACATTAGACGCTCAATACCAGAAACTTGCAGTCGGTGGTATGTTTCACATCGTCTCTGACGAATATCATACAGTCGAAAAACAAAACTTTTCTCTTATAAAACGGTACAGTGTTATACTCAGTAAGGAGGGAAAAATACAAAAAAAGAAAAAAAAAGTCTCATTCAGTTCTCAGCAAATGATCTGTCCTATGGTGTCTTTGTAGTATAGCTGCAAAAGTTGCACTTCGCCAGGATACTAACCGGTATTTCCGACTTCGGATCAGCGGCCCCCTTAGCCGTTAGGCCTCCGCATCTCCGCACCAAATTTCCACAAGCCGCGCACTGCGACTATAGCGCCTCTGCCGTCCACGTCCTCTGACGCTCACCACTTGCATTCTCTCATGACGTCGAACAAAATACTGCCGCATCTGCAGTGACGAAATGAACCATACGCCCTCGTTCCGTGCACACAAATACACTACTCGCGCGAAAACGTGGGGTACTATCATAATATACAGGGTGTCTCAGCTATATTGTGCACCCAAAATATCTCTGAAACAATAACAGCTATTGGAAAACGACTTTCACCTATATCAATGTACGGCTGGGGCCCACGAATGTACATATTTGGAAACATTCTAAAACGAAAGCAAATGTGTTTTTTAACACAAACATGTTTTTTTTTTTTTTTTTTTTTTTTTTTTTTTTTTTTTTTTTTTTAATGGACACCCTGTATTTTTTCTTCAGCTACCCATAGCATGACAAATCACATAAACAATGGCGTTGATTGCATCGCAATATTCCAATTACATCCCGAGATGTTGATGCTTGAAATATGCGAAACACGCGGCTAGCGCTCGTCCTGAGCAGCATGGGGTTCTCGCCTGAGTCTCAGGACGTGCGCTAGCCGCACGTTTCGCGTATTTCAAGCGTCAACTTCGCGTCCCTATATCTCGGGATGTAATTGGAATATTGCGATACAATCAACGCCATGGTTTATGTGATTTGTCATGCTATGGATTGCTGGAGAAAAAATATAGGGTGTCCATTTAAAAAACAAAAGTTTGTGCTAGAAAACACTTGCTTTCGTTTTAGAATGTTTTAAAATATGTACATTCATGGGCCCCAGCCGTACATTGATACCCGTGAAAGTCGTTTTCCAATAGCTGTTATTGTTCCAGAGATATTTTGGGTGGACAAGATAGCTGGGACACCCTGTATATGCTGCGATGCTTGAGGTAACATTTACCTAGGCACTCCATACATTATACGGTCATACCCCATGCCTTGAGGGTGCTGGTGAAAATTACAATAAAAAAAAATTGGCACACCTCGAGTAGTCCACTATCAGCGACAGCTTTATTTAGTGTCTGCCTCGCTGTGATAGTCCATGAAGAGGCAAACAACACGAGATAGTGGCTGTACTTTAAGCAGGTCATACTCAGTAAGATTTCGCCAGCCTACCTCCACCAGTTAACAAGAAGCATGCGCACCGAAAGTGTCTACGTACACTGTGTAAATCACGGAGTGAGTGAACATAGAGAAATTGTCTTCTCATTAATTGCTGATATAGTGTAACTAAAGCGGAGCAGGAAAGCAGTACGCTTTATTCAAGGAATGTGAAAAACCGGCTGAACAGAAGGCTCCTAAGGGTAGCCTGCATACCGCCGTATGCGGTCATACCACCGAGTGTGTTTAAACCGGAACCGACACACCTGCCCGAAACGGAAAGCGGCTAACGACGCTGGTTAGTTTGTTTAATTGACGTAACGTTAACATATGGTTTCTCTCGCGCCTGCAAATCAATTCAGTGTTCGGAAATCGTTAGCATTTGCGAATTACAAATTAAATTTAGTACCGCAGCTGTAATTCTTCGTGCCCGAGACTAGATTAGATGGTATGTATATTGCTACTGCGATGCCATAGCACAGTAATGACGTACACCGTCCCTCATACTTTTCCAGTATATCGTATTGATGGATATATGTATAAGAGTACCATAAACTCACCCATTGAAATATTTATCCGATTTATCCTTTCACTTGCACGGTACTCCGTAAGCAAGATGTACATCTTTAATCAGTCTCACGTTCGTAGTCTTGCGATCTGTCCATAGCTCATGAGTTTAGTTAATTGGCAGTCTTCACACACAGTGCAAGGGCGAAGTTACACTTAATTTTTTCAATGCACCTCCCCTTCCTCTCCACTCATAATGGAAAAGCAGGGTAACAGACATAAAAAAAAATAAAGAAAAAAATTCGTGATAGACAATGTTAAAGGTCGAGATCGGGCCCCCAGTAATGAATATGCATACGGTGAGCATTAATGCACACTTTGCACTTATTATTCACGGTGGGCACCACCAAATGCCGACTCGCTAGAAGGGGGGGGGGGGGAGGCAGTGGAACGGTGTAGGTATATTAACCCACTTCTATTTCAAAGCTGTTTTGAGCTACCGAACTGTTTGGGAAAGAGGGTGTTCGTTGAGAAATACGAGTAGTAAGATTGTCAGAGACATACTGTCTCGAGTTTACGCCCAGCATGCGACGTTTCCTCTGTCTTTAGTTTCTGTGGTTTAGACACCTCGTCGCTCCTGTGTGGCTGCCGCTAAAACTACATCTACACTACTGGCCTTTAAAGTTGCTACACGAAGAAGAAATGCAGATGATAAACGGGTATTCATTGGACAAATATACTAGAACTAACCACAGATTACATTTTCACGCAATTTGGGAACATAGATCCTGAGAAATCAGTACCCAGAACAACCACCTCTGGCCGTAATAACGGCCTTGATGCGCCTTGGCATAAGTAAAGCACAGCTTGGATGGCGTGTACAGGTACAGATGCCCATGCAGCTTCAATACGATACCACAGTTGATCAAGAGTAGTGACTGGCGTATTTTGACGAGCCTGTTGCTCGGCCACCATCGACCAGACGTTTTCAATTGGTGAGAGATCTGGAGAATGTGCTGGCCAGGGCAGCAGTCGAACATTTTCCGTATACAGAAAGGCCCGTACAGCACCTGCAACATGCGGTCGTGCATTATCCTGCTGAAATTAAGGGATTTCGCAGGGATCGAATGGAGGGTAGAGCCGCGTGACGTAACGGCCACTGTTGAAAGTGCCGTAAATGCGAACAAGAGGTAACCAATAGCACCCATTACCATCACGCAGGGTGATACGCCAGTATGGCGATGACGAATACACGCTTCCAATGTACGTTCACCGCGATGTCGCCAAACATGGATGCGACCATCATGATGCTGTAAACAAAACCTAAATTCATCAAAAATAAAAATAAAAATTAAAAAAAAAAGAAAAGACGTTTTGCTATTCGTGCACTCACGTTCTGTCTGTGATACAGCCTCAACGGTAAACGCTAAAAAATGTTCAAATATTTTTTAAGGCTTAAGGGACTCAACTGCGGGGTCATCAGTTCCTAAACTTACAAACTACCTTATACTAAAGACGACACAAACATCCATGCCCGCGTGGGGATTCGAACCCCCGACGGCAGACTGCCGTGTGCACCGCAACACAGCGCTCCAGCACGCGCGGCTAATCCGCCGCGGTGGGTAACCGCAGCCATGGTCTCCGAGCCGATAGTCCATGCTGCTGCAAACGTTGTGGAACTGCTCGTGGCCGCGGCGGAGCGGCCAACCCCACTGTGGCTCTATGTTACCATGCGCGAGGCCGCTCCCCGTCGGGGGTTCGAATCCCCCCTCGGGCATGGATGTTTGTGCCGTCTTTAGTATAAGTTAGTTCGTAAGTAGTTTGTAAGTTTAAGCACTGATGACCCCCGTAGTTGAGTCCCTTAAGCTTAACAAACATTTTTTTGAACAGTTCGCACAGATGGTTGTCATGCAAACGTCCCCATCTGTTGACTCAGGGATCGAGACGTGGCTGCACGATCCGTTGCCCCATAAGGATAAGATGCCTGTCATCTTGACTGCTAGTGATATGAGGCCGTTGGGCTCCAGCTCGGCGTTCCGTATTGCCCTTCTGAACCCACCGATTCCATATTCTGCTAACAATCATTAGATTGCGATCCGCGCGAGCAGCAATGTCGCGATACGATAAATCGCAATCCCGATAGGTTACAATCCGACCTTTATCAATGTCAGAAACGTGATGGTACTCATTTCTCCTCCTTACACAAGGCATCACAACAACGTTTCACCAGGAAACGCCGGTCAATTGCTGTTTGTGTATGAGAAATCGGTTGGAAACTTCCCTCATGTCAGCGCGTTGTAGGTGTCGCCACCGGCACCAATCTTGTGTGAATGCTCTGAAAAGCTAATTATATCACAGTATCTTCTTCCTGTCGGCTAAATTTTGCGTCTGTAGCACGTCATCTTCGTGGTGCAGCAATTCTAATGGCCAGGAGTTTATATCCACGGTGTATGGCGGAGGGTACTATGCATACCATTGTTACTTCCTCCTGTTCCAGTCCCGTATGGTTCGCGAAAATAGTGATTGCCTGTGGCCTCCGTGTCGGTCCTAATCTCTCTGATCCCAGGAGGCAATATTTTGTTTGGCCCTTAATGAAACGTACGCTCTAGGAATTTCGACAGAAGCCCGTACCGCGTACGGAGCGCATCTCTTCCACCGGTTCCTAATAATGTGTGACGCTTTTACGGTGACTAAATGTACCCATAACGTACCGTACTGCCCTCTATTTGATCTCCTCTACGTCTTCCAGAAACCATACCTGGTATAGATCACACACTGATGAGCAATACTCAAGCGCTGGCCAAACAACAGTTTTGTTTGCCTACTTCCTTTGTTGATGTACTGCACTTACTGAGGATTCTTCCCATTAATCTCAGTCTGGCAGCTGACTTGCGCACGATTGCTTTTATATGGTCGTTCCATTTCAAATCGCCCCTTATGTCTACTCCAAGATATTTTATGTAACTGCTTCTAGTGCGTATCTTGCACCAGGGTTAGAACTTAAATAGTGGCAACTATTTATTGACAACCGATATAAAAGCGTTACATGTTTGCACCTGTTACTGTCCTTCAAACTAGTCACCAGCGTTGTGTAGAACCCATTGCCAGCGATTTGAAAGGCGTAGTTTAACATTAGCGGAGCCTGTTCTGTTCATGGTGCGAATGGAGCGGTCTACTGGCTATCGAATCTCTGGAATAGTCCTGAAGCGAATCCCACGAAGTTGTTCCTTCATCTTCGGAATCAAATCAGAGTCACAACTACTTAAGTCCGCGAAGTATGGTGGATGGTACAGTACTTCCCAGTCCAATCGACTGAAGAGAGCCGGTTTCGTGGGCGAGCTCACGAATCGTCTGGCGTCGATCACTGTCCACTAAAGCACCAACAGTATGCACATCTTCTTCAGAGACACTAGGACGACCTCTCCAATGCGTGTTGTCACAGTTTGCCGACCTTCGTTGAAGGCTTTTACCAAAAGTGTCACTGTTCTTTACGGCAATGCCGATTCCCAACACGCCTCTTGAACATCTTGATGGCACTGTGGTGCTGTACAAGCTCTGGCACATTCAGTTCTGATCCAATCCCGTTGTTCCTCTTTCGAGAACATAGTGACACCATTACCTTAGACAGCTCGCTCAGGAGTGACTGCGTTTCCCTCAATTCTGCGCTCGCCGGTGACGTAGTGTTAGGAGGTAAGGTAGGTATGTCAATAACGTGTGCTATCAGCGACAATCGCAGATTCCATTGCGTAGTGTTTCCACAGCAGTGTTGTCACTATTTAAGTTCGAACACTCGTATATTGTGAAAATCAACGGTCCCATATCCCTTCCTAACAGCTTGCACATAACATTTGTGAACGTTTTCCTTATTAAAGATCCTAGAAAGTACTGCACTATCATACTCTTAATTGATAGAAACCATGTGTGTATATTTTGCCATACTGTCAGTGACCCTCCCTGATGCAGCAGTGATTATCAATACAACACCCGCCTGCCTTCAAATCTCTGTTCTACCACTTACTCAATTTGCCTGTCTGTTCTCTCCAACTAATTTTTTTCTCGCCAAGGAAGAAAACAAAGTATTTGGTTCCGCTGCTGTGTCGCTTGAAGGACAGGGGGGCCGCCCCGCTGTTGCAACGCTGTGGCTGTCTGGGAACGGGAAAGTGCGTGAAAGCATGCGACCGGGCAGTATTCGGCGGACCAGTATTTCAGGCAGTGAGGGGCGTGAGCAGGTCGGCCGACCAATGAAGCGACGCCCAAGCCACGCGGCCGCAACGCGACGCCACGCCGAGGAACCTGATACCGCGTCCAGCAGCCAGCCGACGCAACGGCGCCTGTCTGCGCGTGTAAACACGGCGGGCTGCGCGTTTGCCGGCCGCGGTGGCCGAGATGACTGAGACGCTCCAGTCACAGTCAGCACGGCCACTACGGTCGGGGGTTCGAATCCCCCCTCGGGCATGGATATTTGTGCCGTCCTAGTTCGTAAGTAGTTTGTAAATTTAGGGACTGATGACCCCGTAGTTAAGTCCCATAAGCTTAAAAAACATTTGAACATTTGGCTGCGCGTCACGCGGGAACGCGGTCCTGTTTAGCTGTCAACACCTTCCGCTGGCGACCGTAGCAGCCGTCTGACCCCGTGCAAGTTATAAGCTGGCAATGAAACACTGAACTGTTCGATACCCGACTTTCAGTATATCAGTAGAGCCCGGTGGTAAAGTGCTCGATTGGAAAGCGAAGGGTCGCGGGTTTCAAACCCGGTCGGACATTTTTTTTTTTTTCAGTCCGTATTTTAACCCATCCTTCACCTCTCAACGATGTGAGAAGTCGCCAGAAACGACACGTGGTTCGGATTCCACGTTAAGCTGTAGGTCCACTTTCCCCGGTTGGATAACTGGGGTAGGCCGAAGTGGCGTCCAGTTGAAAGACTTGCACCAGGCCAATGAGCCACACGAGATTATTATTATTATAGTATATCCTTGTGCTCGAAAAGTACGGAAACACGTTCAATTATTTACTGCAAAAGAACTAAACATATGTCATTTTGAAGAGAAACACAGAGTTTTTTTTTCCCTCGTGTATACCGCTGAAACGTTGTTGTTAATTTGGCGATAGTCAGCGGTAGTCAAAAATATGACGTGTTCAGGTGCTATGCAGGTCATGGAGCGGCCCATGTCGATAGGGGTGTACCAGGAAACATACTAAAGATGCTGTAGCATATCCATTTAGGAATATCCAGTGATAGTGCTGGCGGCGAAGAAGAATGGCCCGTACAGTACAAGGCACAAAAAATCATTTACGTTTGTGGACTCAAATTCAATGCATTCGTGTTGATACTTTGTACCCCAGTTTCGACAGCTATGACTGTTCACTTTCCAATTAGTGTGCAAAATGGCTTCGTCCCTAAAAATCAAGCGTTCGACAATACCATTCGCAACCTCATTCAGTAGTTGCAGCTGCGAACAAAACTCGAAACGCTGTGTCGTCTACATCTACATGGGATACTCTGCAAATCACCTGAATCTCTCCGTTCGAGCTCTGATTTCTCGTATTTTATTCTGATGATCATTTCTACCTATTTAAGTGGGAGTCAGTAATATATTTTCGCATTCGGAGGAGAATGTTGCGAGTGGAGCTTCTTAAGTAGCCTACGCCGCAGCGATAAGCGCCGTTGTTGTAATGATTCCCATCAAAGATCCTGTATCATTTCCATAACGCTGTCTCCCGTGTATCGTGCCAATACGAAACTATCTGCCCTTCTTTGCACTCTTTCGATATCCTCCGTCAAACCCACCTGATAAGGATCCCACACTGGGTATCAATACTCCAAAAATAGACGGACAAGCGTAGTACATGCAGTTTCTTTTGTAGATCTGTTGCAACTTTTAAGGGTTCTGCCAAAAAATCGCAGTCTCTGGTTCGCCTTTCCCACGACATTATCTACGTGTTCTTTCCAATTTAAATCTGAGGTAATAGTAATTCCTAGGTATTTTGTGCCAGCCTTCACTTTTGATTGATTTATCTTTTAAACAAAATTTAAAGGATTTCTTTTCGTACTCATGTGGACGACTTCACACTTCTCATTATTTACAGTCAACTGCCATACTGATATCTTATTCATTTCGTTATGCAGTTGGTTTTGATTTTCAGATGATTTTACTATATTGCAAATAACGGCGTCATCTGCAAACAACCTAAGAGAGCTACTTAGAGTTTCCCCTAAATCGTTTATGTAAATAAAGAACCGAAGAGGACCAATGACACTACCCTGTGGAACGCCCGATATCACCTCTTTTTGTCGATGCCTTACCATCGATTACTACGAATTGTGTCCTCTCTGACAGGAAATCCCCTTTTCAATCGCAAATTTGGCGCGATATACCATAACCACGCAATTTGATTAAAAGCCGTTTGTGAGGTACGGTGTCAAAAGCCTTCTGGAAATCAAGAAATACGGAATCGATTTGCGAACCCTCGTCGATAGCACCCATCACTTCGTGTGAATAAAGAGCTACTTGTGTTTCGCATGAACAATATTTTCTAAATCCGTGTTGACCTTGGGCCAATAGATCGTTCTTTCACTGAGCTTCTGCACCAGCTCCAATTTGAATGGTTTCATGGACAGCTTCTGTCGCACGACATTCTACACTGTCATTTGGGCCATTTAGAGTCCACGAGATGCACGATGCACAGACGCCCTCGTGTGCGCTGCATATTCACTTCACTCACACTGGGAGGTCTGCTTCGCTTTGCCGGCCACAAGCAACCCATCGTAACGAACCTGGACTCCCTTCTGCCAATGGTGTACCGCAGGTCTCTAGAGAAGCGAAACGTTGCAAATGATTGAAAAAACGAGCAGTTCATTCCCATTTTTGAGAAGAACCATCCAACGGACACGTAAAACAATTGCCCCGTAGATCTGGGTTCTCTAAGTCGTAGACTTTTGGAACATGCGTCATGCTCCAGTATTGTGACATTTCTTGAGACTGGAATCTTCTCTATAGCACAATTTACAAATTTTGAGAGGGTATAATTTAATTTCTTTCTCGTGAATGGAACGTATCCTTCCCCAAGGAAAAGAATCAAGGTCGGACCGATCCCTAAACTAGAAAACCCGAAATCACCTGGTGATTTTCGCCCAATCACCATATTGCTTGTCGTTTTCAAGGACCTTGACTACATTGTTCATGACAAATATCAGTCCGGCTATAATAAAAACCACAGCACAAACACAGAACTAACCAATGTAACTGTGACCTGAAATTCGCCATGAACAACCATGAAGCTACTGTATTGATACTACTAGATGTCAGGAAAACTTTTGGTACTGTCAGTTTTGACATACTGCTGAATATAATGCGACAATTAAAAATCTCAAATAGTGCACTGAAGTGGTTCTAAAGCTAAATTAAAAGTAATCAGCAAAATGACTGTGGGAATCAAAAATCCTCCTGGAGAAATGTAGTTTCTGGAGTACTATAAGAATTAGTTTTAGATCCACTTTTGTTCTCCTTGTACGTGAATGATATTTCATCGTTTTGGACGTTCTGTAAATATCACTTCTGTGCAGACGACTTACAGCTCTAAGAGACCTGAAGATATAAACACTGAGATTGCCCATATGAATGAGTATCTGCCTTCAGTCGTAATATGGATGAAAACCCTGCGACTAAAATTAAATGCGAAAAAGACGAAAGTAAATTTAATCTCCCATCAGAAATCAATAAGTTCCGAATTACGCTACGAGTTACATCCCATTCGATTTTATGGTAACCATATGAGATAACAGTTAAGAATATTAGTGTCATTATCTACGAATATTTAAATTGCTCAGGTAATTCTGTCACTGTATGCATCTGCTTGCCCCTTTGCTCTAGAAAGTTTCGTAACATTTTTCCACAGGATGTAAAATGCAAACTAGTGCAATCACTCGTTCTACCGAACCTTCATTATTATTGTGATTTGATTCATCATGGTACAAGTAGCGAAAATAAAAGACGGTTAAACAATGAATGCATGTGTACGGTATACATGGAACATAGGTCGATATGACTATATTAGTGTTTCATACCCAAGTTACGGTGGCTACGGCCAAACTACAGGGCTACCACACGCTGTGTCTTTGCCATCGACTGCACAGTGAGCAAGCATCCCAGTACCCAGCTTCAGAATTTAAACATCTTTCGTGCCACCATAATATTAATACAAGATCCCACTTATCTAGTTCCATAGGTGTGCCCGTTCATGAAAAGAAAACACGTGCAAACTTCTTCGCTGTCTCTCCTGTTCGCATCTGGTACAAGTTGTCCTGTTCCGTTGCCACAATTCGGTCTTTCTGCTACGTTTAAGAAAACGTTGAAACACTTTTTATGTCATCCTCTTAGAAATCCCCCCAAACTCGCGTATAGTCAGCTTTCTCTGTCTGATGTGTCTCCGTTATTTCACTTCATCTTTCGTTCACCATAAATCACGCCACCTGCTCTTCCATTATATCTCCTCACTTGTGCGTTGTTATACGCTTTTCTTCCTCGTCCATCCCTTCCTAATGCCCTTTTCTGCTAGCAGCCATAACTAAAACCATTCTGTATTGAAATACTTGACATGTATGTTGTTTTTCAGATAATAAGATAAACTGTGTGTATGTCTTTTTGGTAATATTACTAAAAGTTTTCGGGCTATTATGCCGTGGTCTTATGAATTTGTTACTGAAACCCAACTTTTCGTCCCCATCTGCGGAAGACATTCTCAAGGGTGATCGTGGCTTTTTTGTAGGTTTGATACACGTCCTGGCATGTTAAGACTACAGCTGAATTCCATTTGCGACGGCTCGCGCGCAGATGAGGCCATCTCGTTGGCTTCGGCTCGAAGAGGTGTGACGTCAGATGTTTTGGAAAGGCGAGCGCAATTCGTCGTTGCCGATTGCCGTTGTCCGTTGTTAATATCGTTCCGTGGTGCAAGACTGTTACATTTCAACACCGAAACCCAGATTTCATCCAGTTTCACGCCTTCTCCATCCTATTGAAATTATTGAGGTGATTAACAATTTCTATAGCCTCTCTCTACAGTCTTTTGTGATATCCATTTGTGCCGCCCGCGGTGGCCGAGGGGACTGAGGCGCTCCAGTCACGGTCTGCACGGCCACTACGGTCGGGGATTCGAATCCCCCCTCGGGCATGGATATTTGTGCCGTCCTTAGTCTTAGCTAGTTCATAAGTAGTTTGTAAGCTTAGGGACTGATGACCCCGTAGTTAAGTCCCATAAGTTCTACAAACATTTGAACATTTGACATCCATTTGTTGCTCCCGAAACCTGGGTCTTATCAAAATGAATAAAGTGGTCCCCTGGTTGGAAAACATGTTCAGCACAAGCTGATCTGTCAATCTCTCCCTACGTATTTCAAATGGAACGATGATTTCTATGTACAGATAGATGGTGTAGCTATGGGGAGCCCTTTCAAGATGTTCAAATTTTTGTATAGCTTATGGGACTTAACTACGGGGTCATCAGTCCCTAAACTTACAAACTACTTATGAACTAGCTAATACTAAGGACGGCACAAATATCCATACCCGAAGGGGGATTCGAACTCCCGACCGTAGTGCCCGTTCAGACCGTGACTGGAGCGCCTCAGTCCCCTCAGCCACCGCGGCCGGCGGGAGCCCTTTAACCCCGGATATAGCAAATTTCTGGATAAAAAAATTCGAGGAACAGGCACTGAAATCAGCAAACAAAAAACCTACCATTTGGTTTCGTTATGTGGACGGTACGTTTGTTGTGTGGGGGCATATCAGAGAGTACCTAGATAGTTTTCTTGAATACCTCAACGGGATTAAATCTAGAATTCAGTTTACCATGGAGAAGGAGGCAGATGGAAAACTGAATTTTCTTGACTTGTCAGTTTTCAAAAAGGGGAATGGCAAATTGGGCCTTCTATTTTATCGGAAGCCCACACATACATACTGTTACCTACACCAGATTGCAAACCACCACCCACAACAAAAGCAGGGCATAATACAGACGTTGGCGGACACAGAAAGAAACATCTGCGAACCGGAATTAAATACCACGGCAATGTTGTATAGAGGAAAATTATCGTGGAAAAGACGCCGCAGCAGCTCCAAATACTGCGGTCGGGTTTTATGTTTTTTTACCAAGTTGTTTTGAAATGTCGACATTTTTGTGATACGACATACAGATGTCGTACCTAATGGTGACCCAAAATAATCGGAAGACACGATAATCTTAATGAAATTTTGTTGATATTATATAGTTTGACCGGTCTACTTGTTAAGCTGTATTTTAATACAGGCACAAAGTTTCACTTATTTCTTCAGTAGCGACGATTTGAAGCAAAAACGATTTATCTCCAACATCATATCTTTGTATATCCAAATTTTGAGTATATAGTCGTTTGCATTCCTGTTCAGCTTCCAAGCGCGTCATACATTTTCTCTTTCGCATTTGTCCAAATAAGGAACAATGCTGATGGAATGCCGTTTCATGTTACCCTGCAATATTTAAGGGCACGTGCCACAACATTTACTCTTTGTTGATCTGTTAAAGTGTTCAGCATTCTTGCTTGGGTATTTCTTAAGGTTCACGTGCACCAAATGAATATTAGTAGCCCAGCCAGAAATAGCATTACAATGAATGTCAGTTCGCCATAAAAGCCACTTTATGGGGCGTTATTTCTCTCGCTTGTACAATCTCTCATTATTATCAGTCACATTACCATAGCTTACTGCGGCTGGTATTCGCAACATTATTATTACAGGCTTAATCAATACACGGATTAATTAATAACAACATCTTGTCGTATTCCTGTTATCCTCCGCCAAGGCTCTTTATCCAGCGCTTCTTTCTTGTCGATGCCGCGATGTTCCATCACTCCATGTATCTGGTCTGTCGAAGAGCGTCGTGTCTTCCTCGCTTACGTCTGTCGGGTGGTTTCCATTCATAAACTTTCTTTGGCCACCGATGATCTGGCATTCTCGACATATGTCCGTACCATTTCAGTGATTTTCTTTCAATTCTGTCTATCATTGTATCATTTGCCTTCATTATTGCTCTTACTTCATCATTAGTTTTTCTTTCGATTCTTGATATTCTGGCACTCCTACGCAAATAGTCCATTTCCACAGCTATTAGTCCTCTTTTGAGATCCACATTTAATATCCATAGTTCTGATCCATAGCATAGCACTTATTCAACCATTATCTTACCTACTCTTTTCTTATTATTGTTGGAAATATTCTTTTCCCACCAAAATGAATTCAAACACTCTAACACCTTTCTGCTTTGCTTTATTCTGTACTTTACTTCTGTGTGGCCCAATACATTTTTATCAATATGTGGCCCCAGATATTTAAATTTCTCTACCTGTCTCATAATTGCTTCGTCATTGATGTTTACTTCAAATTTGAAGTATTCGCAACATCTTCTAACGAAAGGAGATTAGAGACTAACACCCCGTAGACTGCATGCTCATTAGGAGTGGAGTACAAACTTGCAAAACGAAACGATGGATAAGGGATCTGCTTTGGTCTTTAGAAAGATGTCACCCTGACATTTTCATGAAGTAATTGGGAAAAATCACGTGAATTCTAAATACGGACGGGATAAGAAAAATCTGTGCAAACACTGGAGACTTGCGCAAAACTTGCCCAGTATCTGACAACTGCCATGTCATCCAGTTGTTAATTTTATGAAATCACAAGGGTATGATATTTCTCTTTCTAAAGTCGTATCCAATAGAACGCACTACAATGTGAGTGAAGCTAGGATCTGTAATTTTCCTGAGATACACTTGTTGCAACAGTGTTTTGAGAACGCTAGTAACGATACAGTTTCTGTACGAAATACAAGTTCTTCATGTGTACTCCGTGCAATGTGAGGGTCATTTATCTTTCCTTGATTGCCATGTAAGGAATGACCGCAGAATTATTGTCTGTTGTCATGTTCTCGTAAGTGCTGTAATTTCTGCAATTATGTCGTGATCCTTGAGGCAACGGAGCCTGTAAGTAGGTCCTGCTTTCTGCAAGACCTCACCTCCCTGAGGTATTCCGTGCAAAGTGGGGCGAATTTCTTACGGTCACTACCCATGTGATGTAAAATCTTCTCGGCATTTTATGTCACTTGAACATGTCTGTCTGGGTTCACATAGTTTCTGTGTTTATTGTCCCGTCAACTCTGCTGACATCTACAAAGAGACGGCGCGCATCCTTGTTAAGTAGGTATGGTGGACAGTCTATCAGTTACCGACGTTTTTACACTAATGAAGCTTAAAATGTGGACTGTATCAGCAACATTTATTCTGTTAGCTGATTTTCCGCTGCTTTTGGTAGAACAATTTCATATTACTATATTTCTGAATCATTACCTCTACTACTATTTAATGCTTCAAATTACTACAGATTAGTTTCATTATCGCCACTGCTGCTGTGGTGTCGCACAAGTACAAAGTGCGCGCCACCTACTTTCGCCGCGCGCCGCCATGCATGCACGGCGCGGCGTTCTTCCGACGACAGCCACGAGCGCCCTCTGGTACAACGCCGCTCGTGGCCACCACTGAAGGACATCGGTCACTTCGCACTTCGGACTGAGCTAGCAAACAGTTACGACCTTCGTAATCAGATAGGCACGATTGAAGACTTTGCTATTGTACAGGCACTAGGCAGGCCTCTAACAACTATGTATCAACATTCTGCAGTACTATGTAAAAGTTAAGTATTGTTACATTCTGTGCAATATATCTCTTTCTAATTTACTCGAGTGTTTATAGTTTCTGGCTGCTCCCCTCCGTACCTGCACCAGCGTGTCGGTCTCATTCCACTCGGCCACCGACACCTACGACGAGGCTGGGACACAAAAGCGGCGACGAAGTTGGGACACAAAAGTGGCGACGAGGAGGGGATACAAAAGTGGCGACGAGGATGGGATAGAACCTTGGACCAGCCCGCTTACAGCAGCCAGACAGCAGCAGTCGGAGCACGCAAAAATTGCTCCCGCCCACCCACCCTTATTATAAGATTTTTGGGGGAACATATTCTGTTACGTATTTTGTGGACTTTTTTGTTGCAGAGCGTCCTCTTTCATATTGCATTTGTGTTTTGTTATAATTTACTTGTATGCGCGGCGCCTAATCGGTCAGCATGGCCACTACCCCGAACCCAAACTTAATGGAAATTATTCAGTTACAGACGGCGCAAATTACACAACTTCTTCAGGCGGTGGCGCACTTGACGTCAACTCAACAACAGCCGTCGCATCAGCAGCCCACACCTGCCGCCGCACCGCTTCCGACGTTCCGCCAGTACAACGAACGTGAGGAAGAATGGAGTGACTATTTCGCGCAGTTTCAAGAACTCGTCGCGGCTCATCAAATTACAGGTCAGAAAGTGAAGCATCTGCTATTATCTGTGGTGGGCCCCAAAACCTTCGTATTACTGCAGAAACTATTCCCGCAAACATCTCCTCGTGATGTAGACTTTGAACAAATAGTAGATGCACTAAATGCTCATTATGAGAGAAAAGTTCTTGTAGCCGCTGCACGATACCGATTTTTCAGACTTAAAAAATTACCGCAGCAGTCACACCAAGAATGGATCACGGAATTGAAGGGCTTAACCCGCCAATGTAAATTTACTTGCTCTTGTGGACTTTCGTATAGTGACGTTATGTTGAGGGATGCGATTACGCAGAACATTCAGGACCCCAGAATTAGAGCAGCAATTCTGAAACAGTCTGACCCCTCATTAGACAGTGTACTGCAGCTTATAGAAGCGCATGATACTTTTGACTTAGCTGATGTAGAAATGCAAAGCCATAGTGTAAATTCAGTGCGCCGCAACGGACGCTTTCCTAGCCGTAGTTCTCAGTATAGCACTAGTGATTCTTATTTTTCTACCGGCCGTGCTGAACAGACAGTGAACAGTAGCCAGTGTAAAAGTGCGACGCAAAGGTCGCCCCGTCGTGTTAGAAACAGTGATTTGAATAACGGGCGCCAACGCTCATTTCAGAAAAATGTACGTAAATCTTGCCCCCAGTGTGTGTCTCGCCACAAGCGTGCTCATTGCCCTAGTCGCAACGCAACCTGTTATCAATGTGGCAAATTGGGACATGTGCAGTCTGTGTGTATGCAAATTACAAACTCAAAGAACAGTAACGTTAGAAACAGTGCTTCGCAAAGTGCGAGAGCAGTTCATTCTGTAAATGTTATACGGGCTGTGGAATTGAACACTGCTTTCCTTGGATCTCAATTGCGAGAAAGTAGTTCTGCGCCTATTGCAAAACTATATAGTGCACCACGTAGCAAGCGCCGACGAGCGCGTAAAACAGTGCAACGGAAAAGGGTTCGGGACAAGCAAAATGACTATGAACAGTGCATTCCTGTAGTGAAAATAGTGCCTTCTGCAACTTCTAATTGTAATAGTGCCCCGTACTGTGTAGCTAGAGACAGTAGAATTGGTGTAGCTACTCAAAGTAATTTTAGTGCAGTAGCCTCGCATTGCGCGGACGCCGATCCGGCGGTAGTGTCATCTAGTGACAGTGTGGTTAATCCGCTGTGTGCCGAGTATGCGCCGCTTCCTACCGCACGCAACCCGCGCAAGCGCAGAAAACAATATGTATTAGACGTTGCCCACATTCGCGCACCGGTCGTGCGCCAGAAGCACAAGCTGTTTGTTACTCTCTCTATAGAAAATAAGACTGTGCAATTTCAGCTTGATACTGGTTCCGCTGTCACATTAATAAATAAAGATACTTATGAACTTCTGGGTTCGCCAAAATTGTCGCCGTCACAGCAAGTGTTAACAGCTTATACAGGTGAAAATATTCCCGTGCTAGGAACGTGTAGCCTGCCTGCCTCTTTTCAAGGTGTAACAAAAACAGTTGCTTTTGTAGTTCTTCAGGCCAAATCGACCCAGAACATTTTTGGACTAGATGCTTTTGACTTGTTTGGTTTATCAATTCAAAGAGATGTGCTTCAAATTTCGTCAATAGTGCCTCAGGATAAAATCAATGCATTGTGTGACAAATATAGTGACCTGTTTTCGCCGGAACTAGGTTGTGCAAAAGACTTCGTGGCACATGTAACGTTAAAAGAATCTGCAGTTCCAAAATTTCGTAAAGCTAGACCAGTGCCTATCGCCTTGCGTGATACAGTTGCCGAAGAACTTAAACGTTGGCAAGATAGTGGGGTGATTTCTCCTGTTTCTGCGAGTCAGTGGGCCTCGCCTATAGTGATTATACCCAAGCCGTCAGGAAAACTTCGTCTCTGTGCGGACTTCAAATCAACAGTGAACAGTCAAACAATTGTCGACACTTATCCCCTGCCCAGACCTGAGGAACTGATGGACAAATTAGGACAGTCTCGCTACTTTTCTAAGATTGATTTAGCAGAGGCATACTTACAGATTCCACTTGATGACGAGTCAAAAAAGTTTTTCGTCATTAATACTCACATGGGCCTTTTTCAATTT
Organism: Locusta migratoria; assembly: GCA_026315105.1. Taxonomy (NCBI): domain Eukaryota; kingdom Metazoa; phylum Arthropoda; class Insecta; order Orthoptera; family Acrididae; genus Locusta; species Locusta migratoria. The sequence goes on along the minus strand of CM048746.1, from coordinate 52,587,054 downwards.
CAACGCCTACTGTTTGGCAGTTCTTCCGCTCCCGCTATTTTTCAGCGTTTTTTGGAACAGCTGACAGTTTCTGTACCTTGTTGCTCGAACTATTTAGATGACATTGTGGTATCCGGACGTACAGTTGAAGAACATTTAGCAAACCTGGAGTGCCTTTTCAAAGTTTTGACTGCAGCAGGTCTACGTTGCAATAAAGCAAAGTGTTCGTTTTTTCAAACTGAAATAGAGTACCTAGGCCATGTGATTAATGCCCAAGGAATTCATCCCTTACAGGCACATCTTAGAGCAATCAAAGACTTGCCTCCTCCTAAGAATGTGCATGAATTGCAAGCAGTGATGGGAAAGCTTAACTATTATTTCAGATTTATTCCCAATGCCTCTCAGATTGCAGCTCCACTGCATCACTTACGTAGGAAGAATGTTCCTTTTGTATGGTCCAAAGATTGCCAGGTTGCCTTTGACAACTTAAAGTCTGCACTATTCAGTGATGCATGTCTGATTCCCTTTGACCCCCAGAAGCCTGTAGTGTTAGCAGTTGACGCCTCATCGTACGGTCTCGGCGCAGTTCTGTCACATCGTATTGGATGTTATGATCGTCCTATTGCCTTTGCATCCAAGCTACTGACGCCGACGCAACAGAATTACAGTCAGATAGAAAAGGAGGCCTTAGCAATCATTTACGGCGTCACAAAGTTTCATCATTATCTGTATGGCAGAAAATTCTATTTGTTGACAGACCACAAGCCTCTCACGTCGTTGTTCTCACCCACAAAGCCGATTCCGCCACGTACGGCACAAAAGCTTCAGAGATGGTCCTTGATATTGTCTAATTATCAGTATGAGATTCTGTACCGACCTACCACTAAACATGCCAACGCGGACACACTTTCCCGACTTCCGGTTGGCCAGGATGTGTCGTTTGATTCTTCAGAAATGGCATGTTGTCAGATAGACTCCAGAGATGCTTCCGCTGTCGCAGATTTCCCTTTGAACTCTCGTCGGGTTGCACAGGAAACAGCTGCGGATGCAGACCTAAGTGTGGTAGCACGTTTTGTTCGCTCAGGGTGGCCTGCCAGAGCCAAAGACATTGATCGGCCTCTGGTTCGACGTTATTTTGCACAACGTCATGCATTATCTTTAAGTCAGGGTGTACTGTTGTTGCATACCGACAACGACCAAGCAAGAGTGATTGTTCCTCGTTCCCTGCAACGAGAAGTGTTACGCCTCCTGCATCAAGGACATTGGGGCATTGTTAGGACAAAGCAACTGGCCAGACGTCATTGTACCTGGGTTGGTATGGACGCTCAGATAGAGAGCATGACATCACAGTGTACAGTTTGTGCGGAGCATCAGGCAGCTCCTCCGCAACGTTTCTCAGACTGGCCACGCCCCAAGGGACCATGGCAACGTTTACATATTGACTTTGCCGGACCTTTCTGGAATACGCGCTGGTTAATTGTTGTAGACGCTTTCAGCAAGTTTCCTTTTGTGATTGCCATGAACTCAACGACAGCTTCTAGTACAATCAGTGCCTTAACATCAGTGTTTTGCATCGAAGGCTTGCCTGAAACTATCGTCAGTGACAATGGACCTCAGTTTGTTAGTGCGGAATTTCAACAGTTTTGTCGTGTGAATGGCATTCAGCATATCACCACCGCACCTTTTCACCCTCAGTCCAATGGTGAAGCAGAACGTTTCGTTCGAACATTCAAGTCTCACATGGAGAAGATGAAAGGTCAGCACTCCAGGCAGCAAGCTCTTCAAATTTTCCTGTCTACGTATCGATGCATGCCACGTGACGGCCCGTCTCCTGCCGAGCTGCTACACGGCCGCCGTCACCGCACTCTCCTTCACCTGCTGCAGCCTCCCACGCACCGAGTCGGTTCGTATGGCGCTACGCGTTTTCAGGTTTCTACGCCGGTGCTGTACAGGGTGTTTGCTGGAAACAAGAAGACATGGCTGCCGGGCACCATTCAGCGCGTGCTCGGGCGCAATATGTTTATTGTACGTTCTTCCACAGGGTCGGAGCTGCGGCGCCACGCAAACCAATTGCGCTTGCACAGGCCGCGCGATCCTGTCTCCGGTTTCTTGATTCCAGACCCAGTTCACCGCCAGGGAGCACAACCACATCGTTCGTCCCCGGACTACGAGATCCCTATGGACGTCGACGTACATCCGACGCAGTCGTCGCCGCCGCTGTCGCCGCCGCAGATGACAGCGTCACCGAGAGGGACTCCGGGACCGTGCGGGCCCCCCCAGCTTGGGCCACGCACCTCAGAAGAAGATGACCTGCTCCCTCTGGGCGGGGGCGGGCGCCCTTCCCCAGGTTTCGGCGGGTTCCCTGGAGGATCGCAAGGCGGATGCCGGGGCGCGGACGGCGTCTCGATCCCGGCCTCCGCTACGACGCCCGTCCCACCAGTAACGCCCCCGCCCAGGCCCTCCTCCCAGTGCCGTCGCCGTGGCCCTCAGCCCTACGCCACGACGGCGCGGCGGTTTGGGGGGGGAGGGGTGTGGTGTCGCACAAGTACAAAGTGCGCGCCACCTACTTTCGCCGCGCGCCGCCATGCATGCACGGCGCGGCGTTCTTCCGACGACAGCCACGAGCGCCCTCTGGTACAACGCCGCTCGTGGCCACCACTGAAGGACATCGGTCACTTCGCACTTCGGACTGAGCTAGCAAACAGTTACGACCTTCGTAATCAGATAGGCACGATTGAAGACTTTGCTATTGTACAGGCACTAGGCAGGCCTCTAACAACTATGTATCAACATTCTGCAGTACTATGTAAAAGTTAAGTATTGTTACATTCTGTGCAATATATCTCTTTCTAATTTACTCGAGTGTTTATAGTTTCTGGCTGCTCCCCTCCGTACCTGCACCAGCGTGTCGGTCTCATTCCACTCGGCCACCGACACCTACGACGAGGCTGGGACACAAAAGCGGCGACGAAGTTGGGACACAAAAGTGGCGACGAGGAGGGGATACAAAAGCTGCAAAGTGCTATTACCGAAATTCCCGATAAAGGTTTGACCGATTTAATCACATTTTTACTCGACATTGTAATAAACAGTCGGACATACATACGATATATGTTTTTAATACATACAGGCTGTTTCGCGAGGAGTAGTAAGTATTTTAGTAGGTAGTGGTATAGATTAAGTGCCATATAACAGGTGTCCAATTTTTGTTGAGGATATAGATGTAGCTTTTATTACTTAACACAAACAGACTTAAAGACAAATGAGGACATTATCACTGATTGTTTCGTCAGTTCTTGGTAGATCATCACAATACTGAATTAAAAGAACAAATTTGTATATGTTCTACAAGATTTTCATTCACTAAACCGGTTTTTTGCTCACACGGCCTTTAAAGTCTGAAGACAGTCTCCTAAGTCAAAAAACCATTAACTAAATAAAAATAAACTTGTAGATCATACACAAAATATTACTTTTAATTGAATATTGTTTTGGACTTCAGTCCGCAGACTGGTTTGATGCAGCTCTCCACGCTGCCCTGTCCTGTGCAAGTCTCTTCATATGAAAATGCGTTCGGCAACCATCATTTTGAATCTGCTTACTGTTTTCTTCCCTCGGTCTCCCTCTACGATTTTTACCCTATACACTTCCTTCTAATGCTACAATGACGACTTCTTGATGTCTCAGAATGTGTCCCACCAACCCTTCTCTGAGGGTATGCCTAAAACTCCTTTTCTCCCCTCTTGTGTTGAGCACCTCCTCATTAGTCAAATGATCTACCCATCTAATCTTCAACATTCGTCTGTAGCACCACATTTCAAAAGTTTCTTTTTTGTCTAAACTTCTTGCCGGCCGCGGTGGCCGCGGTGACTGAGGCACTCCAGTCACGGTCAGCACGTCCACTACGGTCGGGGGTTCGAATCCCCCCTCGGGCACGGATATTTGTGCCGTCCTAGTTCGTAAGTAGTTCATAAGTAGTTTGTAAGATTAGGGACTGATGACCCCGTAGTTAAGTCCCATAAGCTTAACAAACGTTTCTAAACTTCTTATCTCCATGCTTCACTCCCATACATTGTTACACTCCAGACAATTGCTTTCACTAAGGACTTCCTAGCATTTAAAATAATATTGGACGTCAAAAAACTTCGCTTCTTTAGAAACGCTCTTCCTGCCACAGCCATTTTGCATTTTACATCTTCGTTGCGTCAGAAGTTATTTTGCTACCCAAATAACAAAACTCAGCTACTACTTTTCTTGTGTCATTACATAATTTAATTTCTTCAGGATTGCCTGATTTCTGACTCCACATTCCATTACCCTTGTTTTAATCTGGTTAATGTTCATCTTATACCTTGCTTTGAGGATACTGTCCTTCCTTTCTCTTCAAGGTCCTCAGTTGTCTCTCGCAAAATTTTTGTTTCTTCTCCATGAACTTTAATTCCCTTTCTGAATTTCTCTTTGTATTACTTCAGGAAGTGTCAGTGAATATGTTCAGTTGTTGTAAGTTTCTGTGGCTTAGATAGCAACAGCTGTTTGTTTGTACACAGCAAAAATTGGACACTGTTTTTACATTTTTCATTGCTATCACCTTATGAAATGTTTTCTAGTCCTACTGAAACACTCTGTATATCATCTAAATATATATCTTACATATTTAAACAAGCAATCTCTGTATGTACATTTCGCGTAGCTTTCAGATGGCTCTAAAGATTAGCATACAATTTTGAGGGTAGTTTGCTTATTATTTTATCTGTATTGGTGTCAAAAAAAAAAAAAAAAAAAAAAAAAAAAAAAAAAAAAAAAAAAAAAAAAAAAAAAACATAAAGTATTCACTTTTATTTCACGCATCTCGGAAGCAACGCTAACGATTGTCTTCGGTTAGAATAACGAACACATACGGTTTGTAAATTGTTGGTTACAGTAAGGAAGTTTTATGGTTTGTATTTTCGTAGCCAAACTGTGCACGTCAGCTAAGACATCCGAATACAACAATCTTTATAAATTGTGTATTTGTACCCGAAGTATACATTTAAAATGCCTAGGTAACCGCTGAGAAACAATTTCAATTCACATAGACATGGGAAATCTCAAAGAAATTCCTAAATCAGAATTTCTACAAACAATTACGATTTTACATTAAACAAAACGCCGATGAGATATATGTGTATAGTACATTTCGAGTGCCTCTTACTTCAGGGATCTCGGTAATGTCTCAAAAAATGTAAATTACATTTTTATTTATTTATTTAGCGTATGTGGTTTTGAAGTACAAATGGTTTACATACTTACATACATACATCAAATTTTGATTTTACATCATGGTTTGCGTTTTGAGTTTATCTGCTCTCTGATTAAACATGATGTTCCATTATCCATATATGACTAACCTTATCGAATGACATTACCGATTTTGGGATCTGAAATCAATATTAGGTAGTGCTTTCTTTGGCGACGCTATAGCAGTCATACAGTTTGTGTATTTGTAACTAACCTGTGAACTACGATTGCCTAGAAAACTATGACAAAATATTTATTGACACAATGAAATAGATGTGATCTTTCTTTAATGATTGTACCTCCTACGTAGGCAAGACTGCAAAATATTCATATATTTTCAGCATCTTCTTAGAAATACTACAATTTTGATGTAAAAATTCACGAACAACGATAGGTCACCCGATGTTGTAATATCTGAAATGCAAATATTGTGACCAAAAACTGGAAAAGTTCTTGCCCAATTTGCTTCGAAGTTTACACGATGGGCTAGTACATATTCAGATGAAGGTATGCTATGAAGTTTTGTTAAAGATACTATGTTGTTGTTTGATTTTGGAAGGGACTAAACTGCAAACTACTAAACTACAAACGATACTATACAGATTTTTAAAACCGTCTGCAGGAAGGAATGGATTTTTTGCTGTCTTTTTGAACTATGATGTTAGGGTAGGTGAAACATTAAACAAATTGCTCCTTCTTATATATAATTTTAAACAAGTATTGTATACGCAACATTGGGCTGTTTTGTTTTCTACTTCGCCGTCGATTTTTCAGGATATGGGCGTGTTAATTTATGGGTGACGGCTTGTGTTTCGGATGCTATGTTTATGATACTTCGGAACCTGAAACTTAGTAATCTTACCATTTCGGAGATTCAAACCGTGCCAAATAATGTCGCTGAAACTATACTCAGAGATGCAGCGACTGCTGAGTTCACCATTGTGTAGCAGGCTCCTGCTACATGAACAGCCGTAATCGATCAGTATGGGTCTGAATATAATCACGTGATGACCGAGACCGATCACCTTATTTAGCTCCTTGAAATCTAGCCTCTATGATGGTTTTATAACGTTTATTTATACATAAAGGCTGTTTAAACAATGCTTTCAAATATTATGAATAGTAGTACCTTACTGGGACAAGAAAAAAGTTCGTATACGTATGTCCTTCGTTTTCGACTTATTAATGAAAATAATTATATGTTCAATGGCTTTAAAGGTATATTTATGCACCAATTTGACTTATCGGTTCTAGATGGCATTGTCCTGCGCAGGGGAGACTCATTTCCAGTCGTCCTTCTGCGTGTTCATTGTGTACTATAGTACGTGTCGTGCGTTAACCGACAATGCCCTGTTCGATAATTTCATTCATTCCGTGAGCAGACATACCTGAAATCCATGTACCGGCCGTACTAACGGTAAGGTCCAAGATTGTACGCCTGTATCAGGCGGTGTTTCCAGATAGAACACCGCGGAGACACCCGACTTTGGACGCTGTGCATCATCGCGTTACCGCTAATGGACCCGTAGCACCACAGACGATTGGTTGTGGAATACCACACGTGGCTCCAACGTCTGACCAGGAGCGGTACATTCTACAAGCTGCCAAAAAGATTCCTGGCCTTAGATTGTAATTAATTTGTAGAGCTTATGGGACTTAACAACGGGGTCATCAGTCCCTAAACTTACAAACTACTTATGAACTAACTTACACTAAAAATGGCACAAACATCGATGCCCGACAGGGCATTCGAAACCCTGCCGCCGCGGCAGGAAAAAGTATTTTATGGCTAAATTCGTTAATATTTTAAGTCGCCAGTTCCGTATTATTTTTTGCTAATATCGTTGCTGTTTTTTTTTCGGCAGATTCAATACTACTACTACTACTACTACTACTACTACTACTTCTTTCGGATTTCTTATAATTTTTTCTTAATAATTTTTCGGTGTAAGTTTTTGCGAAATACGGGGTTAGTTTTACCGTACCGGTGTTTTATGTCAATTTAGTGTTTTCTTTTCTTTTCTTTTTTTCCGCTCTTTTTGCAGTTTCAGTGTAATTTTTTGCCCTTTTCATTGTATGCTACACTTTTTGACTTTAGCAAATTTCGTAGTTACTTTTTGTTAATTTTCGTAATATTTATTCCTATATTCTTTGCTCCTTTAACTGGTGTTTTTTTATATTAAATATTATCTTGTTATTCCTGATGTTCCATTTTTCCTTTTCGGGTTTCATTTTATGTGATATCCTTAATTTTGACCAAATTTGATGATTTTTTAAAACTACCTTACAGTGCTTTTTCCGTAGGTTTGAGTGTTAAATTTTGCCAGTTTCGGTGATTTTTTTGTCAGTGTCTTTATTTCTTTAGCTTTTGCGTTACTGTTTTACGCTTGTTATCTTTTTGTCTGGATCGAACATCTTTCCGGATTCGGTGTGTTTCTTACCGAGTACGATACTTTTTGTGTAATTCTGTGTAGTATTTTTGCCAAATTTGGCGAATTTTCGCAGTTACCCTATTTTTGTAGATTTTGTTGTGTTCATTGTCAAAATGTAATTTTTTTATTTGGGTGCTTATTTTCCAGTTTAGGTGCTATACTTTTTCGAATGTGTTAGCTGGAGTGCAGCCTTGTACGGAGTGATAAGTGTGGTATAAGGAGTTCAGACATAAAGATGACGCTTTGGAAATGTGTGCTGCAGAGAAATACTGAAGATTAGATAGGTAGATTGTAGTACTGGACATAGAATGTGTGTCTGCAAAGTTCGTTGAGTGGTTCCATATTTTACGAACCGCACTGTGTGAGGGGGCTGAAATGGAGCCGTTTATTTCGCATATCAATACATTAGGTGTTTAAGAAGTTTTCTTGGTTGGAGCATTGGGTGAGAGAGAAAGACAGTAGATAAGCTTGTATCCCGTGGGAAAGCTCCGCCCCTATTGCAAGTTGAGATCTGATTGGCTCCCGCCTATACTAGTTGTCCGCCAAACTTTAAGCTTCTTTTATTAATATTTAACGTTCCTATGTCTATAAAAAATTATCTGTATGCTTTCTGTAATGTTTTTGTGCTAAGCTATATTTCGGTTAATTCAAAGATTTAATTATTTGTATATTTTGTAATAAGCTGAACAATGTTAGTCTAGAAGTTTCGCTTGGCGCCAAAACGGTGGCTTGTGGCGCGCAGCGAGAGGCGGCGGCAGTCAGTCGAGCGCCGACCGCGATACCTTGCACATTCATGTTAGTTCAGTGCGGGCCAGGGACAGTTTATACGTTATGTATCGTTTATATATTTAATATTACTCTGTCTGTATATTTGTGCTTGGATATACACTGGCATTTCTTCAATAAAAACAAGCATTGGCATCCTACAAAAGCAACTTTCCAGTCTTTGGGTACGGATCTTTCGCTGAGTGATCGGTTGTAAATGATAGCTAAGTACGGAGTTACTGCATCAGCATACTCTGAAAGGAATCTAGTTGGTATACAATCAGGCCCGGAAGATTTATTTTTGTTTAGTGACTTAAGTTGTTTTACTACTCTCTAAGTTTCCCGTGCTGGCAGCTGTTCTTGGATTGAATACTGGAGTGTTCACTTCGTCTTTTTTGGTGATCGAATTTCGGAAAGCTGTGTTTAGTAATTCTGCCTTAGCAGTACTGTCATCGGTAGTATTACCATTGCTATCGCGTAGTGAAGGTATTGTTTGTGTTTTGCCGCTAGTGTACTTCACATGTGACCAGAGTTTCTTTGGATTTTCTGCAAGATTACGGGATAGGATTTCGTTGTGGTAACTACTATAGGCTTCTCGCATTGAAGTCCGCGCTACGTTGCGAGTTTCAGTAAAAGATTGTCAGTCTTGTGGATTCTGTGTCTTTTTAAATTTTGCATGCGTTTTTCTTTGTTTCTGGAACAGTGATCTGACCTGTTTTGTGTACCACGGGGGGTCAGCCCCCTCTTTCATTAATTTATTTGGTATAAATCTCTCGATTGTTACTGATATTATGTCTTTGAAAGTAAGCCACAACTGATCTACACTCGCATTTTTAGTTTTGAAAGACTGGAGACTATCACTCAGGAAAGCGTGAAGCGAATTTTTATCTACTTCATTGAATAGATATATTTTTCGTTTATTTTTGGTGCATTTGGGCATTTCGACATTCAGTCTCGCTACTGCAACTCGATGTTCGCTAATCCCTGTATCTGTTTTGATGCTCTTTACTAGCTCAGGATTATTTGTTGCTAGGAGATCAAGGGTATTTTCGCAACCACTTACTATTCTAGTGGGTTCATGAACTAACTGTTCGAAGTAGTTTTCAGAGAAAGCATTCAGAACTAGTTCGGACGATGTTTTATATTTGCCGCCGGTTTTGAATACGTAATTATGCCAATATATCGAGGGTAAATTAAAGTCGCCACCGATTATAACAGTATGCTTCGGATACCTATTTGAAATGTGATTCAAGCTTTCTTTGAACATTTCGGCAACCGCATCGTCTGAGTCAGGGGGCCGATAACAATGTATTAATTTATTCCGGTTGTCAGGTATAACATCTACTCAGACCAACTCACAGGAAGTATCTGTCTCAATTTCGCTGCAGGATAGACGATTATTAACAGCAATAAACACACCACCCCCTTTTTTATTTATTCTATCCTTTCTGAAGACCATTTGGCCCTTTGAAAAAATTTCGGCCGAACTTATCTCAGGCATCAGCCAGCTTTCAGAACCTATAACGATATGTGCCTCAGTACTTTCTATCAGCCCTTGGAGCTCTGGAACTTTCCCAATACAGCTACGACAATTTACAATTGTTATACCAATGGTTTCTAAATCTGCTTTCTTCCTGTGTCTGACCTGCCCCCTTTGAGACTGAAACCCATTTTGTGTATTCCCGAGGCCCTCTAACCTAAATAACCGCCCAGTCGACATCACAGCCCCCGCTACCCGTGTAGCCGCTTCCTGAATATAGTGGACTCGTGACCTATTTAGCGGAACCCGAAAACCCACACCCTTTGACGTAAGTCGAGGAATCTGCAGCCCACACGGTCGCAGAATCGTCTGAGCCTCTGATTCAGACCCTCCACTCGGCTCTGAACCAAAAGTCCGCAGTCAGTCCTGTCGACAATGCTGCAGATGGTGAGCTCCGCTTTCATCATGCAAGCAAGACTGGCAGTCTTTACCATTTCTGATAGCCGCTCAAAACCAGAGAGGATCTCTTCCGATCCAAAGCGACACATATCATTGGTCCCGACATGAGCCACCACCTACAGCTGGCTGCGCCCTGTGATCTTCATGGCATCCGGAAGGACCCGTTCCACATCTGGAATGACTTCCCCCGGTATGCACACGGAGTGCACATTGGACTTTTTCCCCTCTTTAGCAGCCATTTTCCTAAGGGGCTCCATCACCCGCCTAACGTTGGAGCTCCCAACTACTAGCAAACCCACCCTCTGTGAGTGCCCGGATCTTGAAGGCAGGGGGGCGAGTACAGGACAAGCGACACCATCTGCGTCAGGAACATCCTCTGACACAGACAGCGCCTCGAATCTGTTGGCAAGACTAACCGGGGAGGCCTCCACTTCGGTCCCCCGGGAAGTCTTACGCCGCCTGACACGCGCTGATGAGACCTCCCAGTCCACCACGGATTGGAGGGCTACCTCCTCGCGGGCAGTGAGCGGGCTGGCCACAGCCGCAGGCCGATCGGAGGGCACAACAGACGCACAGGGCGTCTGCTGCACCCCCGCGAGCGGCCCACAACAGCGGCGCCCACCCACCGCAGTCTCAAGCGTTGCCAGCGAAGCCAACGCCGCCTGAAGCTGCGAGCGAAGAGTCACCAACTCTATCTCCATCCGTTCGCAGCAGTCACAGTTTATAGCCATTCTAAAAACCTATGTAACTTCCAAGTAAGTACGTCTGAGGACACATAAGTTTGATAAACAGTGAGTTTCAAAAAATATGAAGCTAACACTAAACTGGTTATTAACGGCGGGTCTGAAAAATATATACGCTAGCTAATAAATCAAGACAACAACTGAACTGACAACTAAACGCGATTCTTAGTAAATAAACACGCCAGCACACTAAAGATTTAAGAACTATAAAAGAAAGCACACACGAAATGAAAAAAAGTAGCTTCTATTAAGAAGCCGGTTATCTTACAATGTCGAGGATCTGCTGTTACTGCTGCTGCTGTAGCGTGTGTCCTGGCTGGCGTTTACTGAGCAACTTCTTCTGTAACACCACATTTCAAAAGTCTCCATCATCTTCGTACCCGCACTGTTTATCGTCCATGTTTCACTCGGCCGGCCGCTTTGGCCGAGGGGGCTGCGGCGCGCCAGTCACGGTTTGCATGGCCACTACGTAGGGATTCGAATCCCCCCTCGGGCATGCATATTTGTGCCGTCCTTAGTATTAGTTAGTTCATAAGTAGTTTCTAAGTATAGGGACTGATGAACCAGTAGTTAAGTCCCATAAACTCTACAAACATTTGAACATTTTTGAATATGTTTCACTCCTGTACAAGACAACACTCCACACAACTGCCTTCAGCTAACACTTCCTTACACTTAAATTAATATTTTCTTCCCATTGCCATTCCGAATTTTATATTCGCTGTACTGCTACCATATTGCGTTATTTCACTGTCCAAGTCACAAAACTCATCTACCACATTTATTGTTTCGTTACGTAATCTAACTGCTTCAGCATCGCCTGATTTTCGTAGACTGCACTCACTTACCCTTGTTTTTCTCTATTCAGTATAGTGTGGTGTGAAGTTTTTGCATCAAACCAGTCTTCTGACTCCAAACCGCAGCAAATTGTTATTGGGAATTCGGACCCAGAAACGTGCACCGGAATACAATTTCGCAGCTGAATGTCGCCGGAAGAGGGCGGAATTGTACATATGCGCTGTTATGACAGGAGCCAGCTAACCTCCAATACGACACAGCAGCTTCATAATAAATATTCGAAACACACGCCACGACAGCTGTGAAAGTAGTAGAGGGAGCAGCTACAAGGCGACAGCGCGACATTTGCCGACTCGCCTATTGGGCGCAGGTATCTGGGGCCCAGAAACAAACACCTCTCACCTGCGCGGCGTTCGCTCTGTTCACCGGCAGCGGCCGCTGAATTAGGAGCGCTAATTCCGCTCAGGCCGGCTGTGATCTTATCTGCGCGCATTTCACTGCGGCGGACGCGGGCGTTCACGCGCGCTGGCGCAACAGTGGAGCGGCTAACCGATCACCCGGCCCCGGGCCTTGTGACAGGTGTCCGCTGTCCGCCCCCACGCCGGGGAGACGCTCGCGGGCCAAGCATTCCGCCGGGTGACACCGACACGGCGGGCTAGCCGCAGTGGGGGCACCGCTGACACGGAACACCTTTGGCTTCGTTCGAAACATAAGACTGATGGAACACAAGACTGCTGAATCTGTGCCGGACCGGGACCCGAACGCGAATTAAAACTGACCGTGATAAGCGGTACGTCAGAAACCCGATTTCGGTTCCTATTATTGATTTTATTTCCTTTTTCGATTTTCATTTATCGGATGTAAAGTAAATGCTGAGAGAGCTGAAAAAGAAAAAGTCGCATGCAATCCCGATTCGGTTCTGAAGGCAGTATTGTACAAAAGGAAGAGAAAGTATATGAAGATGACGTAGGTGATATGGAGCTGCAAGAAAAATTTGACCTACGTCGAAAAGAGGCTCCTGCAGTAGACGACATTTTCTCAGAACTACCGAAGTCTGTAGGAGAGTCAGCCATGACAAAACTATTCCACTTGGTGTGCAAGAGGTATAAGACTCATGAAACACTCTGTCTTCAAGAATAATATAGTAAGTCTACTTCGAAAAAAAAAGTGTGAATATCACCGAAACCTCTCTTAAAGAAGTCATGTTTCCAAAATTCTGAAAGGAATTATTTACATACGACTAGAAAAACTTGTAGAATTCGACTTCGGGTAAGATCAGTTTCAGTTCAAGAGAAATTTACGAACACATGAAGTAATACTCGTGGGGTACGATAACATAGGATAAACAAATGCAAAACCGGCGTTTTTACCTTTTGTAGATTTGTTGAAAGTTTATGCCAATGTTGTTAGGAATATTCTCCTTCAGTTTCTAAGGGTAGCAGGAGTAACTTATACGAAAACCAGACAGGAATTATTAGAATCGGAGGACTTGAAAGGAACGCAGTGGTTTGGGAGGGAGTAAGACAGGTTTGTAGCCTTTCCCTAATGTTATTAAATCTATACATTGAGCAAGCTGTGAAAGAATGCAATGATTTATTTGGAGAAGGAATTAAAGTTCATGGAGGAGAAATAAAAACTTTGCGGTTTGCTGACGACATTGTAATTCTGTCAGGGACGGCAAAGGACCTGGAAGAGCATCGAACGGAATGTACAATGTCTTGGCAGGAGGTTATAAGATGAACATTAACAAGAGCAAAATAAGGGTAAAGGAATGTCGTGTCATAAAATCAGACGATGCTGTAAGAATTAATCAATGAGACGATAAAAGTAGTGGATTAAGTTTTGTTGTTTGAGTACCAAAATAACATCAGATGACTGAAGTAAAGAAGATATAAAATGCAGAATGTCCATGGGAAGAAGAGTGTTTCTGAAAAAGCGAAATTTGTGGACATCCAATACTTATTTAAATGTTAGGAAGTCCTTTATGAAAGCATTTGTCTGGAGTATAGCACTGTATGGGAGTGAAACGTGGACGATAAGGAGTTCAGACAGAAAGAGGATAGATGCGTTTGAAATGTGGTGCTACAGACGAATGATGATTAGATGCGTACATCGCGTAATGAGGTGGTCAAAATGGAGAAAGGCAATTTGCAGCATATCTTGATAAGAGAAGAGATAGGTTGGTAGGGAACATTCTGATACATCAAGGAGTCGTCAGTTTAGCATTAGAAGGAAGTTTATGGGGTTAAAATCGCAGAGAGAGACAGAGTTCAAAACAACTTATGTTGTTCTTATTCGGAGATGAAGAGGATTCCACAAGACAGGGTAGCTTGGAAAGCTGCATCTAACCAGTCTGCGGACTGAAGACCTCAAGAATAACGGAACTCAGGTTTGTGATTACTAGAGCAAATTATAAGTAACTCTGTCACTGCTTAAAAATTACAAACTTTGTGCCATTTTACTCTAAAAGGCTGTTTTTGTGTCAAAGTGAAAACACAATAAACAATTGCCTGAATCCAATTGACATAAATGCATCTGTCATTGTTCCAACTGAAGATATGAGTGTAAACTCTCATTAAACGCTGTGGGAAGAAATAAAATTACTTACTGGAGCAGATAATTGTTTGTATTTTAACTCTTACCACTTAAATATTAGCAGTTGCATACCACAGTTCAACATCGATTAAGTTTCAGCTAACCAAATAAAGAACATGTTTAGCAACTTCGTCTCTGGTAGAATGCTTGAATTTGCACACCCAGCTTGCTGATTGCCTAACTCCAATACAAAATAGAAAGCGGGTTTACGCATAGAACTTCTTCAAAAGAATTATTCCCAGAACAATCTACAGTGCGCGAGGTCGTTACCCGTCAGGGGTTCGAATCTTCACTCGGGCGTGGATGTTTGTGTTATCTTTAGTACAAGTTAGTTTATAAGTAGTTTGTAAGTTTAGGGACTGATGACCCCGTAGTTAAGTCCCATAAGCTTAAAAAACATTTGAACAATTTGAACAACCTACAGTGAAACACCCTTACAAGTTTTTCGTCATATTTATGAATTTCCTGTATAGCCTAAATTTTGTTAGAGACGTTGAACTAGAGTCAGTAAGATGTATTTAAACGGCAACTAAGAGTATTTGAGTTCAGAGGGTGGGGAAACTGTTTATGCAAGCTACTTTGCAAAGGGCAGACCGACATGACCTGTTGACTGGGGAAAGGCATCTATTGAAAGTTGACGAATGACCGTGACACCACTAATGAATGACAAGGCCTTAGACATTCATGCTTCATTCTCGAAGGTGGGCGTCAGAGGTTAGTCGCCATAGCGAAGTAGAAACCGCGACAGTCGGTGGCGCAACACTCAGCCGGGCCCACTACGGCGCCAGTACTGCTGTGGCTGACGTCTCTCTCCTGGGGCGGTAACAATCTGGTCATATCATCTGCTTCGACCGAAGTTCCTGTTCCGCGCATACGAGGTCTGTTTCAAAAAAATTTGGAAATTCGACCGCAATTTTTTTCTGCGCTTACCTTTCACTTATTTTGCATCTCATTCAAAATAGGTCCTCCACAAATTATAGAAAGGCTCCCGTTCCGATTCCACTATCGTCAGTAGACTTGATACACCCAAATAACAGGAAATTCTGTCCAAGAACGTTCCTTTATCTCGTCTATCGTTGCTGTTCTCCCTCCTTGCAACGCGGGCTTCGCCTTTGGAAATAAAGAAAAAAGTTCGCAGGGGCCAGGTCTCGAGATTACGGAGAATGAGGCGGTACCTTGATTCCGTTATTTGTGCAACAGTCACGCACCGACCCGGATGAATGTATGGGAACGTCGGAGGAACTTTGAGGCAACTCGATGCTTTCCAGGATTTCATGACATGGTCCAACAGAAATTTCAACCAAAAATACGTCCCGTTTCAGTCTTCAGATTGGATTTGTAAATAGCGTAAATGAATATTACAAAATGAAACTTTAATATGACCTCTTACCGTATCTAAAGTAAATAAATTAAATGAGTAAAATGAATCATTTTTGTTTAAAACTGCGGATTCTGCATCTAAAACAGTGGCGTTAAAACTCATAATCGCCTGTGATTAGTTAAACTGATGAATAAAAAGGGACCTTAAATACTCGAGTGAGTAATTAGAAGCGATAAAATGAATCACTTGTCTTAAGCTGCGCAAATCGCATTGTTCACGATTAAATTGTTTTAAAACAATGGGATTTAGGCGAATCACGTCCATCATACTATTGAAATGGCCTGAAATGACAAGTGAAACGGGAGAATTTTAAGGTGAAATGTTGTTGTACGAATAAGAGTGATAAAATTAACTTATCATAGAATGACGCGGCATGGTGTGAGCTAGGCAGGTGATTATACAGTGGCACAAACAAAAGCTGACTGACAGTGCGTTGACAAGGGGGGACAGCTTCAAAATGGTGCCAAGTGGTGGTGCTGATATCCGGAAACAACGAAAATATTGGATACAATGTAAAATAGGTCAGAATAAAAACAATACATGACATTTTGAATGAAAAGTTGAATGTGCTTGAAGTAACAGCCATTGTATATTATTTACAGATTCAATTAAATACAGATTGATATTATTATTATTTTACATACATGATTTTGTATTATTTTATTAAATATTACATTATTTTCAGTATTTAAGTGTATGTTATTTACATTTATTATATTTTTGTCGGAACTGCAAAAATCATGGAACTCTAGGAAATCTAAAGCGGGTCGCAGAACATGCCATGCAATTTTTCATCTTCAATTCGAAACGGGTTATTGGGCGAAAATTCATTTCGTTCAACGGTAGTTTGAAATCCATTGCAGTCAGTTACATAATCATTTCAATGGAAGACGTTTCAAGTCGCGGGGGAGCGGCCGAGCTCATTGAGGCACTATGTTCTGATGCGCGAGGCCGTTCCTCGTCGGGGGCTCGAATCCCCCCTCGGGCATGGATATAAGTTAGTTCATAAGTTTAGAGACTGATGACCCCGCAGTTAAGTCCCATAAGCGCTTTTTTAAATTATTTATTTTATTTATTTTTTTATTAAAAAAAAGGACCCCTTTGAACTTTTCAATTACCGTTTTTTCACCTTGGAACCTTTTAAAATTCCCTTCCATTTTTACTCATTGTACGCATTAAATAATGTGGCCGATATGCTAACATATTTATCACTTACTGCCTCTTGAAAGTTATCGGTAGAAGTTAATTTAATTTTCTGTTTCATGTACTTCATCCGTGATAACTTCAGATTTTCAAAAGCTGTGTAACAATAACCATTAAAATATCTCATGATGATAATTTGAACTATATCTAATTGTTGGGATGTCATTCTTGAATCTGTCTTTTGGGAAAAATAAGAGGTTCACGTTTGCTACGCATGTTTCCACATGTCCTTGAAGCGAAAGTGATACGCCTTCGGGTGTGCCTCTACCATTCCATTCTTCTGCAGGCAATTCCTCTTAATGCATTTCCTGGAATGGTTATTTATACTACACAGTTATACTATACAGTTATCAAAATGGTGTGGAAAAGAACAATGGTATAGCGCTATTCCGGTCATATTTTGTGATTCACGGTTGATGCTGAACAGCCGGCCGCGGTGGCCGAGGTGACTGAGGCGCTCCAGTCACGGTCAGCACGGCCACTACGGTCGGGGGTTCGAATCCCCCCTCGGGAATGGATATTTGTGCCGTCCTAGTTCGTAAGTAGTTCATAAGTAGTTTGTAAGTTTAGGGACTGATGACCCCGTAGTTAAGTCCCATAAGCTTAACAAACATTTGAACATTTTTGATGCTGAACATTTACCTATATTTCTTATACGACAACAGAAACTGCTAATCTTCTTGCTTTTAAATACATACACTTAGTTGTTATCTACCACAACGAATTAAGCATTGCTCATTAGAGCTATTATTTATGTCTTTTTCCAAGAATGGTATTATATTGGTATCGTGATTCCAATATTACAGCATGATCAGCTCCTTCGACAGACATTGAGTCTGTCAACACACATACAAAGAGTGGATACTTAAGGCGTCTATATGGCAAATCTTAGAAAATAATTTGTTAGGGCTACGACATCATTTTTATGTTGAATATCAGGGAACAGACTAAGTGCCTACAAATGTTCAAATGTTTGTTAAGCTTATGGTACTTAACTGTGGGGTTATCAATCCGTAAACTTACGAACTACTTATAAACTAACTTATACTAAAGACAGCACAAACATCCATGCCCGAGAGATGATTCGAACTCCCGACGGGGAATGGCCTCGCGCAACGGAGCATAGCGCCCCAATGCGCTCGGCCATTCCGCCGCGGCTAAGTGCCTACAGAAATATACTGCGGCACTATGCTTAAAATTCCGCCAATACAAGTATAGAAACAGAACAGTGATGTCTTAAATACTGGAAATATAGTAAAATGGCGTTCTCTTTTAACTGTGTATGCACGAGAGTAACATAATCAAATACTATATAAGCACATTAAGAAGCTCAAAATTAATAAGGCATCAGGAGAGGATGGAATTGTAGCTGAACTACTGAAGAACCTTGGCCCGAACTGCCTAAAAGATATCACCCAAATCATCAAAGAAATTTGGCAGACAGTAAATATTCCAGAGGACTGGAAGTATGCACTAATTCATCCATTGCACAAAAAGGGGGAGAGAGCAGATGTAAACAACTAAACAACTACAGAGGCATTTCACTTTTACCTGTGACCTATAAAATTTTATCCGCGTGTCTGCTAAAGAGGGCACAAGAACAACTAGAACAAACAATTTCAGAATACCAAGCAGGCTTTCGACCTAATAGATCATGCCCTGAACAGATCTTTAACCTTAAAGCTATTTTAAAAATTAAAGCAATCCGGTCTAAACCAATAGTATGCACATTCGTTGATTTTAAGAAAGCATGTGACTCTATATACAGACAGTCTCTATTTAACATTCTCGAAGAACGTGGACTAGACACCAAAACCCGAAAACTAATTGAATAATCACTGATAGAAACCAAATAAAAAATTAAATTCATAGATGAAATTTCGGAACCATTCTTAATTAAAACAGAAGTAAGACAAGGTGATGGGATCTCGCCACTATTATTCAACATAGTTTTTGACAAAATAATGAAATAATGGGAAATCGAACTAAGGAAACAAAACTTCTGGAAACCAATTGAACTAAGAAGAGGTAAAGGGAACCTGAACATCCCTTATTTAGCATTTGCAGATGACCTAGCAATTATAACTGACAGTGAAGAAAGAATGTGCAGAGAAGGTTGGCCTGCAAATCTCTTTTGAGAAGACTGAATTTATTTGCTCCAAATTAGATGTTCCGAAACTCAAAACAAATTATGGTGAAATCAACAGAGTTAAACACTTTAAGTATCTCGGCAAAGTTATTGAACCAACAGGACTCGAGAAAATAGCACGAAACATCTGATTACAGAAAATCAAGAAAGCATTCGGACTTGTTGAAAACACATATAACAAAAAATGCATTTCAAAAGGAACTAAAATCTGACACTACAACACAGTTATCAGACCTACAGTCACATATGCAAGTGAAAAGCTCTCACAGAATAAGAAAACTAGATTTACAAGAAATTAAGAAAGTAGAGAGAAAAATTATTAGGAAAATTCTGGGTCCACGATACAGGGAAGATAGATACAGAGTGCAGACTATAGAGACAACCGAAAAACTATCAAATATCGAAACTGACATCAGAAAGTGACGAATGAAATTTTATGGACACCTACACAAATTACCTGGAAACAGGTTAACTAAACGTCTACTGGACTATGTGACATCACTTAAAGCAACAATACCCTGAGTAACTGAAGTTAAGAAGGATTTGAAAAAAAAAAAAAAAAAAAAAAAAAAAAAAAAAAAAAAAAAAAAAAAATTGACATAACAAACACATCAGACAGAGATACATTGAGAAGAAAAATTGACAAGTGGAAGTTTACTTCAGAGATGGCACCAAAACCATACCGACCAAAGTGGACCGAAGAAAGAAAGAAGGCCTTTGGGGAGAAAATGAAGAAATATTGGGAAAATAAGAAGAACCTTAAGAAATATTGATAAATCACCTGCTTATAGTTCTCCCATAGGGACATTCGCTAATAATAATAACAATAATAATAATAAATGCAAGTAGAATGACAGTCGACCCTTTTATATGAAACTAGATTATTTGGTAGAAAATGGGATATGTACCGTTTCCGTAAATTGTCCCAGTAAACTCCTGCACTGTTCACAAGTTGTAAACTACTTTTTAACTCACCGTGTACTAACACGAATTTTTACAGAAGTGCCTCATCAAAACGACGTTCTGGTTAAAGATAATATCAACACCTACTACAACCATGTTCCAGTAGTATCGTTAAATTCAAATAAGTCAGTTTCATTAACTGAAATTACGGGGAATGGGTTCATAGCTTTAGCAGACTTAACAATCTTGTGGAAATGTTGCGGAATAAAGGCCTTGGTGACCTTTCTACGTTTCTCTGTTATTGCAAAATCTCTAACGCAACTGAGTAAGGTGTACTCAAACCCCAAAATGTTACACGTTTAGTATTCAAATCACGAGAGAGTAAATGGAAGAGACCTTGACACAAGTAACATGGAGCGCCAGAGCGAAGCACTGTTTAGCGCAAGACCATGTGTCATCTAATAATGAATATACCTATTACCTGTCACTTTGAACAGATCTAGGGACATGCACTAGGGTACGGGAAACACAACTGGTCTGAAAACACCTGAAAACACGACTTGTGTAAAAAGAACGTTTGCCATTTCCAAATTTCGTAAGATTTTACGGAATGTCGGTACAGCGGCTGCAAACATTCTTCTTGGAACATATAGCGATTTCCTTACCCGTGCCAGTAAATGGGGTGTAATAAATTTCTGGACACGTTCCAAGGAAATGTACAGATTGCAATTAAAAAACCTTTTTGCACCTTAGACGGCCAAAAACGCTGTGAGGTGAGTGATAATCGCCTCGAAACAGCTCAGCCTTTACGAACACGAGAAAAATTCGTTTAAAAGCGTGAAACCTGAGGTGTACGCAACGTGAAACTGTGGTGCAACTTCAGAGATAACATCTGCCATGTAAAATAACAGCCACACTGCTCTGTGTGCGAGTAGGAATAAAAAGGCGGGGGTCGTGACTTTTGGTAATGCAACTGCGGAAGCGTGTGCACCGCACGTTCCTCCACTTTTTCAACGAGCGTACGACCATGACCGACAGCGAAGTGTTAAACCCTGTTTCAGCGACTTTCATTGTTTGAAGGTCTTTATCCATAATTTAGGTTTCCTAAAATACGTAACAAGTACTTGGGAAGTAGTCGGGCTTCACAAGGGATTTTACAAATGAGCGTATTACGCTTCTCTTTGTCCTATTAGACATCTCTCTTTGTTTTAGATAGCTGAGAACCCAGTGTTACTCGGGTATTTATTTGTTCCATTATCTTTTGGTCAGAGGACTCATCTGTCCTCTCTCTGACCGTCTCCTCCATACTCCTTCCCTACTTCTGCCTCCTCCTTCTACTCCCACATTCCTCTGTGTTCCCATCCATCCACAGCCTCTGTAATTACGTAACCCACTCTCTGCCAGTCTCTTCGTGCTCCCCTCATTCTGTTCGTTTCGTTCCGTCCACCCTCCCGTATATAAGAAATTACATACATCTACCAAATTTCAATGGAGTTTGGTGAAATGGTGTCGATGTCTGGAGGCAAGTACCGTCGAATACGGACCGTACGAAATCTTATGTAGATCCTCATGTTTTGAAGATCAGGTGTGCAAGAGACCTGGATCAAAACTGTGGATTGCTGTACAAAAACCAAAAGTTCGTTAATGTCAGGGACCAAACGGCTAGGTCATCGATCCATAGACTTCCACATTTAAACTAACTTATGCTAAGGGCAACACAGACACCCATGCCCGGAAGGACAACTCGAACCTTTGTGGGGCCGAGAGAAATGGAAGGCAAACATCAGGAACAACGATCCCTGAACTGGGACAAGCTGAAGAAGAAGAAGAATGTTGAACGATGTGGCAGCGCATAAATACGAATCTAATTTCGAAGTGACGATGCCTTTACAGAATTACTAATTTCTATTTTTTCTTTTCAGCTGTTACTTTCGGTTTAAATGTAAAACTGGGATGTTGTTTGGTGGAATTATGGTAAGGCTGTTCTATTGATTGAAAAAACACGGTCGCTACAAGGATTTGGCAACAGTGAGCCAGCTAAAGGAGGTTTTTTTCAAAAGCTACTCATTCAAGACTAATCTGGTGTTAAATGCAGCATTAATAATCGTCATCAGCTTGTAGTTAACACTCACAATAACTAACTTTCCAATCAAGCTGATAAAAAATTAGATGAACACATTTTTTTTCATTCATTAACACTATAATTTTGTTTAGTTATGGCCCTAATATTAATACCTGCACAGTTAGTTAGGAAACAGTGGGTTTAAACTGATTGAAAGCGCAACGGATGTTTTGAACAGCAAGAACAATACGTAGTCTGCATAAGGTTCACTGACTATAGTATAAATTGGACTGCAAGAGAAATCTGGAAAAACACAAACCACTTTCTAATAATTCAAGTGCAAGAATTTATTTCGGTAAATGACTGGTTGCAAAAACTTAGTATCTTGTTCATCTGTGTAGTATTGCACAACAATCACTATTATTATTAAACGTCACAGCAATTATGAAATATGTTAATCAATATATTAATCAATATTATGCTTTGATTTTAATAGCCAATAACTTTCAATGAAAGCAAGAGGGTTAGCTTTCTAACTACAAAAGTGAAACAGGTAAAGAGGTTCAACTTTCTCAATTATTATTAACAATAATGATTATATTACCTTATGATTGAAGAACTTAAAAATTTTCTCAGACTGATACGTATATGAATGATACAAAATCTTACAAAGACAGAACTGTGTCTGAAAATCAGATTTCAAAATTATTCCATCATCTAGTACAAAAGCAGCTAACCAAAGCACATCCGATCAATACCAGAGAAACATACCGACTCTCTCATTCTATTAAACTACTACTCACATACGTGGTCTTTGACAGAGATGTTACACAACAGAGTAAACCATAGACGTAGCTACTCAAAGAAGTTCATATAACATTTTACATCCAAATATCGGTACAAGACAGGCGAAACAATATTATTGAATTTGTACAGACATTTTCAAATGTTATTTTCTTTTTTTAAAGTACCACCGCTCTGTTCAATCGAACCAGAAAGTATTACTGAAATCGGTGAAGCGATTTTTAAGCTTGACCGATACTAATTCACAGATATTGATTTTTATATACCGAGTCTAGCGTGCCCGGCAAAGCTTAAATTGCTAAACATGGAAGGGGATTGGATATAAATCCTAAATCCCTTCCCTTACTCTCCCTGCTCACCACCTCCCCTCTCCCTATGCCCATTTCTTACGTTCCTCTTTAAGCATCTCTGTAGCAGCTAGCTGAAAATGAGGCGTTGCTCGGGTACTTATTTTTTTGCAAGATTCTGTTAGTCCTCTCTCTGTCCTCTTCCTCCTCCCTCTGTCCTCCTCTTCCTTCTCCCTCCTTCATCAACCTCCGCCTGCTGTTCCTCCTTCATCACAGCCTGTTCCTCCTTCGCCACCCACTCCTCTTCCTGCCTCTATCCACCCATCCAGCCCCCTTTCTCTGTCATTACTTATACTCTGTGTGATGGAAAATGACCGGACACCTGGCACCCTTCAACACTGTGCTGAACCTTTTACTGTGTACCACCTTTTAGTGTTTTAGTGCAATGTCCGTTTTTTAATCGTCTTCGTCATGATCTATCTTTAACATTTGAAATGTCTGATATTTTAGCCGATGATCTGCATTCTGCTGACCGAGTTTCACTTTTTATACATCGTGCAAATACGGCGAAAGCCATTTAAGTTCTAACCCTGGTTACATTTTACTATGGGCAGTGTTGGGCGCTAATGACCTAAGTAGTTTTGCGCCCTAAATAAATATATAAATAAATAAATAATCCCAGTTGGAAGCAAGAAGGTGCTTAAAATATCATTGTAAGCCTATATTATGATAGTGCCATGAAAATCAACAACTGGTGCAAGCCCCCTCCAACAAAAGCACAACTATACCGGAACACAGCTCCGAATTTTACTATTGGTACTATACAAGCTGGCACAAGACGTTCACCTGGCTTTCGCCATACCTATACCCTGCCATCGAATCGCCACAGCGTGTACCGTGATTTGTTACTCCACACAACGTTTTCCACTGTTCAGTCGTCCATTCTTTACGCTCCTTGCACCTAGTGAGCCGTGGTTTGCCATTAACCTGCGTGAAATCCAAGTTTTCTAAACCTCCCGACTGTCATAGTACTTGCAGTGAATCCTGGTGCAGTTTGGAATTCCTGTGTGGTGGTGTGGCTAGATGCCTGCCTATTACACTGTACGACCCTCTTCAACTGTCGACGGTCTCTGTCAGTCAACAGACGACGTCTGCCTGTACGCTTTCGTACTGTACTCGTCCTTTCACGTTTCCACTTCACTATCACGTCATAAACAGTGGACCTAGGAATGTTTAGGGCTGTGGACATCTCGCGTACAGACTTCAGACACAAGTGACTGCCATTCACCTGACCATGTACGAAGTCCGTGAGTTCCGCAGAGCGCCCCATTCTGCTCTCTCACGCTGTCTAATGACCACCGAGGTCGCTGATGCGGAGTACATGACGGTAGGTGGCAGCACAATGCACCTAGTATAGTTGGGGTGTCCGGATACTTTTGATGACTGCCACAATTCATGGTGATCGATAAAACGGTTTCGAAGCCTGGACTAGTTACCCTCTGCCATGCACCGTATGAAATGGTATGTAGACAATGATTTATTTTGAAGATCAAGTGTTCAGAATTCAATAATAATGTTAATAAACCTGCAGATATGTGGGGGAGTGTGCAGTAAAGTACCCTTCGCCATACATCGTACCAG
The DNA here is from genome assembly GCA_026315105.1 of Locusta migratoria. Taxonomy (NCBI): domain Eukaryota; kingdom Metazoa; phylum Arthropoda; class Insecta; order Orthoptera; family Acrididae; genus Locusta; species Locusta migratoria. Next base: position 52,562,096 of record CM048746.1, on the reverse strand, counting down.
TGACTGTATAAAGAGTGCTGATTCTTTTGCTGTGAAAGTGAATGCACAAAAGTTTGTCGGAGTCAGTTAAACGGCATCTCAGCGCATAAATTACGTCTCAAATCCCAAGTTAACAAAATCACCAGACTGAATTATTTCTATTTTTTCAGTCCCACCAACCAGGTCCTATTGTAAGATTTACATTTCATGTAAACCATCACGGACTCACTCAAACACACACAAAATTTGAATAAAAATAAAAGATGGAGAGACTTAAGTTAATTCTTATACTTTATGACAAATCTGCGAATGAATACCTTTCGTTTCGAGCAAAAATGAAGGAAATCGATCGAACTGCCTGACCTACTGACTTTATTTTACAGCATGGACATCCCCATCAGAAATAAACAGAAGGAAATCGCGTTTGAGTGTAGGAAAAGGAAGACGAGAGTTATATAAATTGATATTTGATGACAAATCTGTGGCTGAATACCTTTCGTTTAAAACAAAAATGAAGGAAAGCAAATGTTTGTTAAGCATCAGGGTCTTAACTGCCTTGTCATTAGTGTCTAAACTTACTAACTACTTATGAACTACCTTATGCTAAAGACGACACAAACATCCATGCTCGAGGGGGATTCTAACCCCTGACCGTAGCGGCCGTGCAGACTGTGACTGGCGCGCCGCAGACCGCTCGGATACTGCGGCCGGCTTGTAGGAAATCCGCTGGGTAGTTTGATCTGGCCGAGTGACTTTAGTTTTCGTAGAATCTTTTAATATATAAAATAAGATTCTGTCAGAAAGAGAGCAAAGGACCTGGAAGGGAAACTGAACTGAATTGACAGTATCAACAAATAATACAATTCCTTGTGACAACATTGTTCGTTATACCAAAGGTATTAAATATAAGGCTGTATCGCTGTGTTGGCTGAGCGGTCTAAAGCGCCTCCCTAGTAAGTAGGAGATCCCGGGTTCGAATCCCAGCCAGAGCACAAATTTTAATTCATTGCCTCTTCCTTATGTTCAATACCTTTGAATTGACAGTGTTTTGCTCATATCAGCAACTGTTGTACAATTAGGTTTTAAAATAGCGGAGACCAGTTAGTTAAATTGGTTTTATTATAAACGGTTTTGGCTCTTAGTTCCGTTCTTCAGATAGGAAGTATGTTCACATATAGTGGTGCCAATATATGTGTGATGAAGGGCTCTTAGTGGTTGAAACGAGTTATAATTAAACCAATGTAACAGCAACTGATCACTGTTATTATAATAACCTCTTAATTTTCAGCAATGTATACGTCCTGGTTAGATGACACATTGTTAATTCCGAACGGTAATGTGAAAACTGTGAATTAATCTGCAAAAATATAAAATTGCTACAGTTATCACCAAGATAGTCTGAAAATAAATTAGTTTTACGGGTAAATCTGTTGTAATGATAAACTGTATCAACATGATGATATGCCACTGAATTAGGTTTTTGTAGCAATACTGATATTCGAAAAACTTAAACCTATATGGGTACAATTTGAGGGATACTATTATTTAGGTAGAAAAATTGAGAGAAAAGTATTGAGTAATGTACTTGTAGTACTACAATTTTCTCAGTATTGCGTAAGGAAACGATCTTACTTTAGCGTGTTAGACCCAATCAGATGCCCACTGTAGAAATGCCTACAATCTAATATGTGTAATTACGCGAGTGTCGTAGATGTAAAATAAGAATGTTGACTCAGCCGGCTTCGCTAAGGCAGCACCTGCTTTCCTGAAGCCGCCTCCATGACAGATACTTTCTAATAGATATACGCTGCTTAATGAAACTCTTCGTGTGGTAATAGCTGTCGTTATTCACAGGGAGTAATACCTGGACCAATCCCTAATGATTAGTTAGCGCGTGGTTTACGACGAATCTTTAAGTAATTCGGAATACGTATCGTAATTCGTCCAAGGTTGCGTATCCGCCGGTAATGCACTGAGCCGGGCAATGGCGCGTTAACTCTCTGGCATACAGCGATGGCCGCGGCGGTCTAATTAAACTATAAAGTCCGTACCATTCAATTTATGCCTCGAGTGCTGCCCGGGGTAGCGGCGCCTGATTGAAACGTCCCAAACTAATGAAACGCCGAATTAAACTCTGAGTTGTTATCAAGCCACTGGGGGCGTAGTTGGGCCTGTGTGGCTACAGTGCGAGCAGCGTGTTAGGAAATGAAACATTACGAACAGGTTTTAGAAAATGACGATTATATTGAGTAAGATTGGAATCAAGGGCGCCTGCAGCGAATTCCAGGGGGTGGGGCATATATAGATGATTAATTTGTTTCATGACCTGAAATACCTTACAAATTATCAAAGAAGGATGAGAAGATTACCGATAAAATGACAAAACATTATATAAATCGTAGAGCATTGTACTAAAATTTTCTAAATCACACGTATGGGAAAAATCTTTTGCCTCTTCTGAGCCATAGCCGCGTTAGTTGATGGAAGTTCTGTTCAACTTGGTTTGCATGGAATATATGATGCGTGAGAACTGTGAAGTTTTTGAAGTATCGGTTCATTGGAACTGTGGTTAGTTTAGATTTCATAGGAGTGAAGCATTCATTGTGAACCACTTGTTCTCGAGCTACTCACCGGTAGTTAGAAGAAACAGTGGAACACTGAACTCCGACTAACCATAATTTGTCTTGTCTTCCACTTTTCGTGGGAAAGCTGCGAAATAAATCTTATATATTAAAATAATCTACGAAAACTAAAGTCACTCTGCCAGACCAAACGACTCGGCCGATTTCCTTCATTTTTATTTTAAACGAAAGGTATTCATCCACAGATTTTTCATAAGTATCAGAATTTACAACTCTCACCTTCCTTCTTCTATCCTCGAACAACATTTCCTTCTGTATATTTCTTATGGGTTTATCCTTGCTGTAAACTAAACAGTCGGTCAGAACGTTCTATCCGACCGATTTCCTTCATTTTTGCTTTAAACCAAAGGTATTCATCCGCAAATTTGTCTTCAAGTATCAGAATTAACTAAAGTTTCTCCATCCTCTATTTTTATTCAAACGCTGTATCCTTCTGTCCTTGCAGTGAATATTTCAATCGGTTTTACGATATCTTCCGTTCTAATTATGGTACGCAGTTCTTTTTGACCCAACAACACTCAGCGGATCAAGCTCTTTCATTTGCTCTTTTAAACACTTGCATGTTTGATTCTGAAGAAAGCTAAGCGTGAACATTCAAGTTTACTTCTATTTTTCCCCCTTTTCTTTGTCATTCCACTAACGACGCGAAGTATTCGCACCGCTCCTCTAGTATATTGTTATTTACTGGCAGAGTTCCGGTTAAATTTGAAAAAGAGAAATTTGCTAACATCGAATATTAATGAAGTCTTTTCTGAAGTCATTTGTGTGAAGTGCTACCTTGTAGGGGAGTGAAACATAGAACATAAACAGTGCGGGCAGGAAGAGAATAGAGGCTTTTGAAATGCGGTGCTACAGACGAATGCTGAAGATTAGGTGGGTAGATCGCGTAACTAATGAAGAGGTACTGAACAGAATTGTTGAGAAAAGAAATTTTTGGCATACCGTGACTAAAAGAAGGGATCGCTTGGTAGGACACATTCTTAGACATCGAGGTATCGTTAATTTAGTATTGGAGGGAAGCGTGTGGGGTAAAAGTCGGAGAGAGAAACCAAGAGACGCAAATAGTAAGAAGATTCAAATTGTCGTGGGTTGCCGTTCTTTCGAGGAGATGAAGAGGCTTTCTCAGGATAGAGTAGGGTGGAATTCTGCATCACACCAGTCTCCGGACTGAAGACCGTAACAACAGACATATTTATAGCGACAGTGTGGTTGGCTTACATGTGCAGTAAATCATGTGGGTGCCCTAAATGCCGTAGTGCTGCTTATGGATTTGATGGGTTCATGATACATGTATATTGGAATGTTGGCAAGTTATAATTGATCCAACAGGAAGTAATGTGGAACAGATATTCTTATTGATATTATGTCATATACCATATACCATGGACTCTGATTCAGGAATAAACATACATTTGACTTGGATTATACAGGACTTTGGCTTCTTAAGTATACAGTAAATTAATAACAGGAAAAAACGTTTGGAAGTTTCATTCAGCACTCTTAAAGTATCTAAAACCGGAAACACACTCTTCTAAATGCCACTTATGCCTAATATCCAATGAAAACCGTTATTAATGAATTAATTATTTTCGAAAGCAAACTTATTGATAGTTAACACGTTCGCTGCCGTTCACGCTTTGGCGCGTGTAAACGTTACTTGAGTCAGGTGCCGCTCACGCTGTGGCGCGTGCTGCGACCTAGCATCCTATATGCATATGTTTTATGAAATACCTTGTATGTACTGTTTATATTGTTCATTTGTTGTTTTCAGAAAATACAAATGCAAATAAAAAACTGAAAACTAAAACCAAAACATTCAGAGGCTCAAAACTATGAAAAGATACTGTCAAAATACGATGACGCGCCAGAGCGTGAAGTTGCACCTAGCTTCAGAGCGTGAACGGCAGCGAACGTGTTAAGTCGAAACCCGACTACGCAGATTATCTTTAGAGGCTGGTTGCAGCTTATTACTAGGGTCAAATGTGCAAGGGTTTGTAAACCTATTGGTGCTGTGGTCATCAGTCCCTAGATTTACAAACTATTTAAACTAATCATTTTAATTGATTGAGCTGTTGGTTCTTGGTGAAACATTGGATGACCAGAAACACAATACAATGAAAACAATAGCCACAAATAATCAATTTGACTCAAACATCGTTCATAAAATTCTCAAAATAACAAGCCGGAGCCCTACTGTATTCAGTGGTCAACAAAGAGAGACTGGAAAGGAAATGGTGTAGTCCACCTTTTATAGGTAAAACTTCAAACAGAATGAGCAGCATCGTAAAGGCAAAGGGCTTCAGTGGGCTTTACCATGTCTCATGGACACTAGGTAGACGTCTCTTTAATTCTAATGTTAAATAAGCAGCCCTCACGAAAAGTGTAGTTTATAAGATCATGTATAAAGAGTGTCATTCCTGCTATATTGGGCGGAGTGGGAGGTCAATCTGCACTACACTCAAAGAACACCACAGAAGCTGGAGATTAAGAACGCCAAATTCATATTTTGCGGAATGCTGCTTAAATGCAAACCACAAATACATTACAGATGTAGCAATACTACCCATACAGGAGAAGGCTACAAGCTGACTCAGTTAGAAACATTAGAAATCAAAAGACAGATGTATACTGGGTGTTTCTCTAGGTGTGTTTGCTTCTGTAACTTATAATAGGTGACGGGAAATTTTAATGCGGTAGGTCAACACAAGAAATGTTACACTTTCTGCGGAGCTATGAACATAGTTTATTGTATCATTTTCCAAAGAGTTACACCACAAAGATATAATTTTTCAAATGGAACAATAGTTTTTTCTATCGTGCATTGGAATCGTTGAAACCAGCTGCGTCCAAATCAATTTAAACCACATTCCTGTCACTGTTAGTTTGGGAGCTACAACCCTTCAAAGTTCCGGGGCCGGAGGCTGTGATAGCGTAGCTGATTGGCCGAGTGGCTATCCCCTGGGGCACGGCCCACTGTCTCATGACCACCAGCCAGTCGGCTACGCTGTCGTAGCCTCCGCCCCTAAACTTTGAAGGTTTGTAGCTGCCAAACTAACAGTGGTAGGAATGTAGTTTAAATTGATTTGGACGCAGCTGGTTTCAACGATTCCAATGCACGATAGAAAAAAAGCTATTGTTCCATTTAAAAAATTATATCTTTGTGGTGTAACTCTTTGGAAAATGATAGAATAAACTATGTTCATAGCTCCGCAGAAAGTGTAACATTTCTTGTGTTGGCCTACCGCATTAAAATTTCCCGTCTCCTATTATTTTATAAGTTACAGAGGCAAACACACTTAGTGAAACACCCTGTATATTCCTGCACCTACTATTAAAGGCGCAGACTCAGTTCTATTATTCTCCCCTTTGGGATTATGGGTGATATGACTTCAAATTCTGATCTCAGGCATAATTTAATTGCAATGTTTATAATTATCAGTGTTGTTGTAAACGCTGTGCTGCTGTATTTGGTAATCCATTGTAACTTTGTCAAACCTGTCACAAAGCTAATCTGTACGTTTAAGTCAGGAATACATAGGCTGAGTTTACGTCATGTTTACCTTTGGTTGGATATCATCTTTATGATCAGCAATGATTTTAGTACTAAAAAATGGGATTATAACCAGAAACCTAGGTCGTAAGCACCAATAAAGTTTGTGAAACAAGGTTAAAAATTGTTTATTACACTAAGGACAACATACACACACACACACACACATGTCTATGAAGAAGTACTGGCCGGAGCAGCCGCCCAGTTCGTAGTGTTGTGCCTTAGACCACGCAGATTTATACTGTAGGCTCGATGCTCACTCGAGGTCTCTGCTGATTGAAGTAACATTCCTTTTCCGCGTCCTAGCGTGACAAGGGATGAAATCACAAGTTTTTAGAGTGGAATTGGTCCGTGTCCGTCGTCCGCTGTCGCTGTAAATCTACGTCTAAACCCATACTCCGCAAGTCACTACACGGTGTGTGGGAGAGAGTACTTTTTACACCATTGTAATTTCTTCGCAAATCTTATTCTAGTCGCGTGGGGCTCGTGGAGAATACTATTGCTGGTCTACGTTGCTGTGGGCTCCAGTCTCTCTAATTTTATTCTCGTGGTCTTTTCGCGACATATACTTGTTTTTTATTTTTTTTTTAATTTTATTTTTTATTATTGTTATTTCAACGCCTGTACTGTGCAGGCTGGCAGCAGCGTAATATGTTGCTCTTCAGACGAGAGTGGATTATAAATACAGGTTGAATCTAATTTCGCGCACTCCGGCTTCGCAGCGCGATTTCTCACCTGCCATCAATGAAAAATGTCTACCACAAAATTTTAACCTGTGCATATTTCCGCCAATAAATGGACGTCAAAGACTGAGTTGGCTGTGTCTTCCATACGTCAGTGTGTTTCATAATTACAACAACAAACTTATAAGGAATGTATTAGGCGTTTTGAGGAAGAAAATGAGCACGGAAGCCGTGGTGGAGTAGCCGAGCGGTGTAAGGCGTCTCGCTGCGGAGCGCGCGGTTACTCGCCGTCGGAGGTTCGGGTCCTCCCTGGGGCATGGATGTGTGTGTGTTGTCCTTAGGTTAGTTTACCTTAGTTTAAGTAGTTTGTGAGCTACGGACTGATGATCGCGCAGTTTGGTCCAATAGATTTACAAGCATTTAAACTTTTATTTTGAGCATGGAAACCAATGCCCGAAAACGCTATTGAACGACGCTATGGAGAGTGCAAGTTACAGGCACTAGCTCCTGCCGCTAGACATCCCCTCCAGCAACTTCGACGCTCTGTAGCGTCATTGGATGGTGTTTCCGGGCATGGCTTTCTATGCTCACTTTGCTTCTCTAGACACCTCCCATATCCCCTAGAAGTTTGTTGGTGTTGTAGTGTAATTCTGAAACACACTGACGTATGGGACACATTCCCATCTCAATCTTCGACGTACATTTACTGCCGGAAATATGCGCAGGGCGAAATTTTGTGACAGACTTTTTTTTATTGCTAGCATGTGAGGAATCGCGCTGCGAAGCCCGAGTGCTCGAATTTAGATTCACTCTGTATATTTCAACTTGTCAAGAGCAAATATAAAGCGACAAAAGAAGAATATTTACAAACTAGTAAAGCAGAAAAATTTAATTAAAAAAGTTTGACGAGAGGTAAAACACACATAAGACATGATAAAATTAGGGCTCGTACGGAGGCATATGGGCAATCTTTTTTTCCTCGTTCTATTTGGGAGTGGTATAGGAAAGGAAATGCCTAGTAGTGGTACAGTGTACCCTCCGCCACGCACCTTACGGTGAATTGCGGAGTATGTACGTAGATGTAGATGTAAAAAGAAAACAAAGCATGACTCGTTCCGCCGGTACCTGGCGTTAGCATCAGTATTACAAACGAGAAACACAGCACCACAGTGACACTGGTAGCGGCGCATACGAATTAAATTCTCTAACACTGAAACCCCGCAGTGGAAAAGGAAGGAAGGAATGCTCAAAGTGGCGGAAAAATGAGACGTAGGGTTCGAAAGGCGGGGGGCGCAGTAGAGGAGTAGCGTAAGGACTGCAAGGGAAAGGGGTCGGGAGGGGGAAACCAAGCGAGGGGTAGAAGGAGGAGGGGAGGGGGAGACAGAGAGAGCGCGTCATATACAGAGAAGAATTAGGGATGGTAGGAGGAATAGATGTCAGGACGGAAAGGATGTGGAGAGTGCGGAGATGAAGGATGAAGGTGAAGGAAAGGAATAAGACCATAAAGGACACATGTGGAGGAAGAGAAGCGGATATCGTGAGCGTGCCGTGGAGGGCGTGCCATTTAAGGATTTGGATAGACTTGTAACAGGTGGGGGAGGTGGATATCTAAGTGAGGTGGAAGCTGCAAAGGACGGGACACATTAACGAGTGTTAGGTGTAGAGAATGGTGAAGAAGAGGAGCTTCAGAAGGTTGAGATAAGAGAGGGCTTTCTGGTGGACTGTCTGGAAACGGTAAGTCCAAGAGAGGGAGCGGTCGAGAGTCAGTCAAAGGTACTTAAGGGTTGGAGTTTGGCAATTAGAATGGTCATGGAGAATGAGGTACAGGTCATGGTGAAGGAAGGAGTGGGTAGTACAACCTATAATGATTGCCAAGGATTTATCAGGGTTGACACAGTGGGGCCCCATGTTGCACCAGGGGGCGAATTCGGAAAGGCAAGAATGGAGGAGGAACTTGCAGCTAGCAAGGAAGGGGGCGAGGGTAAGGAAGGTGGTGTCATCACTATATCGAAGGAGAAGACTAAATAAGATAAAGGAGAGGCTAGAGGACAGAGCCCTGAGGCAACCTGACAGAGGGGCGTAGACAGTGACATAGGAGGGGCGCTGGTAGCGATGAGAAAGACTTAGTTAATAGGAAGGGCGTAGGTCTGTAACTTGAAAAGGAAACCGGAATGCCATTTGCAGGCATTCTTGATGCTTAGAGCGACAAATATGGCGACACTGAGGGAATTCAGCTGCATGGAGAGGCGGAGGAGCTGGTCATTAACAGAGAAGGAAGGTGAAAAGGTTGACATTATACAGGAAAGTTAGGACGACAAGGAAGGAAGGGGTCAGACACGGAGGTGCCTTTAGGTTAAGCAGTCTGGACCGGGGTCGATATTGTCTTTGGTGTGGAATGTGACTTCAATGTTGAGGTCAGTAATAGGCTTATTGAATTTTAATGGGGGATGTGGTCCAAGTACTTAAAGGCTGGGGAGAGCAAGAGGAGGGGGGGGGGGAGCGGAAATGTCAGGATGCTCAGGTACATCAGGAAAGAGAGAGTAGTTGACCCAGGGATTGTCGAGAATGGAAAAGGTCAGAGGTAGGTGGCAAAATGTTCTACCTTACTGGTATTGTTGTCGGGAAAAGGATGGTCATTGTGAAGGAGGGGTTAAGTGGGGGCCGAGCAATTGGCAGCAAGGCGGTTAAAGGCTTACCAGAACTTGGAGGAGTTCAAAGGGAGCCAGGCTTTAGGATAGGTGTGTGTCTGGCACCAATATGTCGATGGAGTTAACGGAGGCACTGAAGTGTGACCTGGTCACAAATGTTCAAATGCTTGTAAAGCTAATGGGACTCAACTTGCGGGGTCGTCAGCCCCTAAACTTGCAAACTACTAATGAACTAGCTTATACTAAAGACGGCACAAAGATCAATGTCAGAGAGGGATTCGAACCCTCGACGGAGAACAGCCTCGCGCATCATAGCATTGCACCTCAATGCGCTCGGCCGCTCCGCCGCAGCTGTCCTGGTCACGACTCCACAGGAAGGATTGGTAGATGCGTCGGGATTTGTGGGGGATGGGGACAACCTGAGGATGGAGAGTGGGGTGGTGGGGGTGGATGGCTTTGATGAGAATATGGTCTTGGCAGCATCAGCAATGGTCTGGTGCAGGAAGATGTGTCGAGGTCAATATTGGTGGGGCTGTGAGAGGCAGAGGGTGGCTGGCGATCATGTTGTCAATGGAGCGATGGTAGGCATCCCATTTCGCAAGGGAATAATCATGGAGGAATGGGGAGCATAGTCAGATCGACTACAAGATTCTAAGTTCTGGAGAAAGGGGGTGTGGTCACTGTTGGTAAGATCAAGTACTTCTGCATGCAGCAATTCCAGGAGGTTACAAGAGGCAAGGGAAACATCAGGGGTGGTTTTGCTTTTGGGGCTGTGAGTTGAGAGAGGGTCAAAGTATCATCCTGATGGAGGGTTGTATGTGGCAGAAGGATAAGGTCTGCTCAGGAGTGATAGGAACAGGGCGAGACTGACTCTAATAGGACTAGGTGGGGTTGGTTCCACCACAGGGTTAAGGTGGAAGGGGAGGCGAGGTTGGGACACTTTTTGAGAAAGTGGAGGGATTTGTAGTGGCTACAGGTGGGAGCCTTTATACATTTCTAGGTAAGGTGGTCGTTTTAGTCGAGACATTGCCAATGATAAGATTGGGCAAGGGAGCATGAGGGATAGACCTTGTAGTAGCGGTCCTATATTAACCCCCCTTCAGTGAGGAGCCGGTGAATGGACGATGTGGATTCCATACAAATCCACATCAGGTATGTGGGACGGGTGGATTCTGTATTTGCTTGGTGTACCGCATTTCAGTATTTTGATAGGCATTGAGTTGACCCATCACCTCCTTCGCATGATCACTGGGGCTGAGCTTCGTGATCAGGTCAGTGGTGAGGATGGTTGGGTAGCGGAGAGGTTGCTGTTGGTGGGGAGTGGAAGAGATGAAGAACAGGGTGAGGAGTGTGGGGCTCGAAATGCACTGGGAACACAATGGAGGAAATTGGTGTAATATGGGGGAAGTGGACTTTGTACAGAATGATTCCTACCAGGGGATGAGTTCGGAGATGGTAGTTGTGCATACCTCTAAGGACAGGGTTTGTTTAACTAGGAAACAGGGGTTAGGGTGGGAGTGACTTAGGTGAAAATTTGTGGGGAGGAGGAAGAGGAGAGTGGTCGGTATCCATAGGACATAGGGAAAGCAGGATGGGCGGGAGGAGCAGTAGCAGTGATGGGGGGAGCTTTCGTGGGGGCAACAGGGGTGGCTTCCACACTGGAACGTTTGGTGGTAGACCTGGAGGAGGATGTCTGTAGCAGGAGGGAGTGGGGAGTTGAATGGACTGAAGGGGGATATGGCTGGGAGCAGGGCCAGACCAATGATGCCTCTGGCTAGGCGATAGCGGTTATTTTGCTACTGTAGCACGTCTTCTGTGTACGCAAGCATGGGAGACAGTTGTATTAATGCGAAGCAGTGAGGGGAGTGCTAAGGCGAAGTGGAGGGAGAGAGTGAGTAGAGGCAGGGGTCGGGGGGTTAGATGGTGATGATAGCAGAGGAGGTAATGACAGGTGGTGCCAGAAAGGATAACAGAAAGGGGAATCTTAGATGGAGGACGGGGAAAGCGCCTGATGGTGGAGGCCCAGGATGGTGCGGTGGTGGTGGTGTTGGTGGTAGTCGTCGTCGTCGTGGTGATAGGAAATAAGTCTATATTGAAGAAAACGAAGAAGAGCAGAGAGACCAACGAAAAGGATAGAGGAACGAAGAGACGAAGAATTCAAAGGACTGGAAGTTCCCTTAGTCCTCGAGGAGCCGAAGGCTGGAGCAGTGATTGGGGCTGCGACAGCCGGACTGGCGGCGACGGCGGCGGCGGCTGTGGGTCCCAAGCCTGCGGCGAAAGCTGGGAAGATGGTCGACTGGTCACAGGACGGCGCGATCCTGGGCTGGTACTGTTGCCCCTGGGCTGCGGAGAGCTTCCGGCTCGTGGATTCTGGCTGCTCTCTCGGCTGCAACATCAGATACGTGGGGACCTGGAAAAGCGGAAGCACATGAGATTAGCCTGCGCACATCTACTGCTGGGGAAGGATGACGAGATATGCGAAGGAGGAATCAGTATGTAGGCTGACTCCTAAACAAACGTATGCTCTCTAAACTAAGAGAAGCTAGCACCTCGATATACAATGGCCAAAACACTTAGGAGATCAATTGATATATCTGGTTCTGAAGTACTGTCATCAGCAGAATGAACTAAAATGATTCGACGTCTTTTTGTCTATTCTGTGGAGTAGAGTAAGCAACATTATGACAACCACAACGTGACTTATCTGAAGCTATGGCATGGACAGCCATAGAAAAGTCGGAAGCGCGCCAGATACAGAGTGAGGTGGCTGCAGCTATTGCAGTGTCGCAAAGTGTAATTTCCGCGACCGGGACACGATTTCAGACAACACAAACAGTTAAAAGAAGGCAAAAATCAAGGTCAAGGTCGTTCACGGGTAACATCAACAAGATTTCACTTTTGTCTCCGGCTAACAGCCTACCGAGATAGGAGGCTGAATGCAACGCAGCTGCAACACACTCTCCAACCGCAATATCAACACGAACAGTCCGAAATTGCCTTCGGTAATGTGGCCTCTACGCTCGGAGTACTTTGGTGTGTAACTCATTAAAGAAAGTGGGCAGAAGAACACCAGAAATGGAATTGTAACGAATAGCACCTGGTTCTGTTCACAGATGAGTCAGATTAAACTCGAAACAGTCCTGCTCATTTGTAGGAAACGTCAGCATATCATGGTTGTGGATGAATGGTGTTGGAAAGAGTCAGTATTGGGGGAATAACGGACCTCTGTGTCGTTCAGAATGGCGCTTTTGACTACTCAGAGTTACAGAGTCGAGTTCCTTCGACCTTTTGTAGCGCCCTATGCTGGTACCATTGGAGATGGATTCCTTCTGGTTGACGACAACGCTAATCCTCACAGAGCTGCACTGGTGCACAACATGTTTGAAGCTGAGGGAATTTAACAAACGGAGTGGCCAGCTTGTTCACCGTTTAAACCTGACTGAGCTTGTCTGGGATGCTCTTAGCAGAGGTACTGCAGCAAGACTAGCATCTCCCATAACGGTTGCAGAGCTGGATATTGCACTCATGGACGAATGGCCAAATACCCCCTAGATCTAGTTGATAACCTCATACTGTCCGTGCCACGCAGGTGTGCAAATGTACTGGCCGTCCTAGGTGATCAAACAACATATTAGAGGGCAACGAGAATGACGTTTTCACTATTATGGTAGCTCTATGTTGTGCCGTTCTACGTAAACGCCCTGTAAACCTCAAATAAAGAATTGAGGCATCAAAATGTTGTACGGCGTTGTAGCTGTAATCACACATGTAACCAATATCTGAATAAAATATGTTACCATGCGTATATTGCGTATGATATCTCACCTGATCTCCTAATTGTTTTGAACAGTGTGGAACCTTCTCTTACAGTGTCTGGGTCTGGAGTTTCCCTAACGGCTCCGAGATACTTCCACGCTCACTATATGAGTCCGTGACGAAGCGTAATGAGGAGCAGTGCACGCAGAATAAAATAATAGTTTAAGAACATATGTGAAAAGAGTAGGAGTGCAGAAACGGCAAGAGTAAAAGTGAAGTGATGCCTCGTGTAAGGGGGAGAAACGCGTACCATCACATTTCCAACTTTGCTAAAGGTCGGATTGAAGCCTATCGCGATTGAGGTTTACGGTATCGCGATACTGCTGCTCGCGTTGGTCGCGATACAGTGATTGTTAGCAGAATATGGAATCGGTGAATTCAGGGGGGGGGGGGGGGGGGGGCAATACGGAACGCCGTGCTGGATCCCAAGGGCTTCGTATCACTAGCAGTCGAATGACAGGCATCTTATCCACATGGCTGAAACGCATCGTCTCGATCTCTGAGTCAAGACAACAACCATCTGCACGAACAGTCCGACGACGTTTGCAGCAGCATGGACTATCAGCTGGGAGACCATGCCGCGGTTACCCTTGACGCTGCATCACTGACAGGAGCGCCTGTGATGGTGTATGCAACGACCAATCTGGGTGCACGACATTTTCTCGAATGAATCCAGGTTCTCTTTACAGCATCATGATGGTCACTACGATGTTTGGCGACATCGCGGTGAACGCACATTGGAAGCGTGTATTCTTCGTCATCGCCATAATGGCGTATCACCCGGCGTGATGGTATGGGGTGCCATTGGTTACACGTCTCGGTCACCTCTTGTTCGCATCGACGGCGCTTTGAACAGTGGCCGTTACATTTCAGATGTGTTACAACCCGTGGCTCTAGCTGTCATTCTATCCCTGCGAAACCCCACATTTTAGCAAGATAACGCACGACCACGTGTTGCAGGTCCTGTACGGGCCTTTCTGGATACGGAAAATGTTAGACTGCTCCTTGGCCAGCACATTGTCCAGATCTCCAACGAACTGAAACCGTCTGATCAATGGTGGCCGAACAACTGGCTCGTCACAATACGCCGGTCACTATTCTTGATGAACTATCGTATCGTGCATGGGCATCTGTACCTGTACATACAATCCAAGCTCTATTTGACTCAATGCCCAGGTGTATCAAGGCCTTTATTACGGCCGGAGGTTGTTGTTCTGGGTACCGATTTCTCAGGATCTATGCACCCAAATTGCGTGAAAATGTAATCATATGTCAGTTCTAGTATAATATATTTGTCCCGTGAATACCCGTTTATCATCTGCATTTGTTCTTGTCTTAAGAATTTTAATGGCGAATAGTGTACGAAGGCGCAGCTTCTCAGGCCGTAGTTACCTATTTGTTTACGACTGACGTTCGCGTTGTCAATAGGAACCGATTGCTTATGTACGTACGCTGCCAAGTGTCTACTTTTCCAAAAACATACTGAGACAACATACTGGGACAACCGTAGGAAATATGCAGTATGTTACTAGCCTTTTTTGTCAAGCACACCGAGATGTACCATCTATATAATTTTGGCGCCTTATACCGTCTGCATCCTGCATACTTCTAATTACATGTTTGTGTAGTTACAGTTTTCCTACATTATTTGCGTAAGTAATCTGCAAATAAATGACGCTTATATACAAAACTGTTTTAAATCAAAGTATTTCAACTACTTAATTTCGTCTTTTAGCCAGGTAATTTCGGTTTTATTCTTACGAACTTATAAACTGTTACCTAAAATATTTCTGTTGTCCAGTTTAAAACAATAAAAGACCCACTGAAGATGCTAAAACTATAGCGAAACGTATATGGGTATAGAAATTAAAACCACTGTTTTGCTGAAGGCAGATCCGTGTAGAGAAGGAACAAAATATTTATAAAGCAAACACGGATCAAAAGGGGTTAAACATCAGGATGATTGTTGAGCAAATATTTAAGCACACATGACATCACGCCTCTGCGTGGAGGTACGTAGGATAGGAACTTCACTTCTGTCCGTAGTGACTGAGGGTATAGACCGGACCTTTGAAAAAGCTGCAACCCCTCTTGAAGAAGTCCGCAGACTAGTACAAACTGCTGGGTTTGAATGACAAATACATCCGTCCACGGCGTAATAGTGCAGAATACGTCAAAAGTGTAAAGACTGCGCCGCTCGGAAGCGACCGTGCTGCCTAAGGCGCCATGTTACGCATCGTGCGGGCACTCCCGCCGGAAGTTCAAGTCGTCCCTCGGGTATGTGTGTGTGTGTGTGTGTGTTTGTTTGTTGTCTTTAACGTAAGTTAGATTGTATGTCTAGGGACTTCGTTCCTTTGGACATTTGAAGATTTTGATCTTCAGAACATTACATTGTGCCTAACCTTGGAAACCTTCAGGATGAAAGGTTTCCTTTTCGTCTACAGTGCGCTGTACCAACCACAATGGCGCAGTAGTTCTCATACTGGACTCAGATTCTGGAGGACGTCGCTTCAAATCCGCCTCCGTGCATCCAGATTTAGGTTTTCCGTGACGTTCCTAAATCGTCCAAGCCAATTGCTGAGATGGTTCTTTCCGAAGTGCATGGCAGAGTTGCTTCTCCTTCCTGACCATTTAGCGCCATCGTGTATTCTGTATGATACATCCGTCTGAATTATATTCCTTCACATTATCTACCGTTTCTTGTAATAACGCCGACTGCATCGTATTCCAAACTTTCCACTGAAGAGCCAGTTGACCCTTCTGGTAGTTCTCGCAATGACTGTTAAGGGTCAGGAACAGTCAGCAATAATCGCTTTGTAAGTAAATACGGCTTCAAGAAAGAAAGAATAATACAGTTATTTAACCTTTCTTTTTCTTTCTAAATCAGCACTAAAATCGTTTTAAAATATCTCCGACTAGTATTACGTCAAAAAGTGATGTGGAAGACGATATTCCTTCCGAAAAATAATTTTATTAGCTGTATCATATGTGTTACATGCGATCTATATAACTACATTTAATATGTCTATGAGGAGAAAAGTGAATAAAAGAAAGGTTAGAAGTTCAGTTTAGTTAATACCATCAATTGCCAGAAATAGCTACGGAAGAGATGAACGATTAAAGGTGCTAAAAGAATGGGTTGTCCGAAACTAACAAATGTGAATGCTCTGAATGTAATGTGTTTTCTGCCTTGTTTCATAAGTTGTTTTAAAAAGTTCCACACTTCATAAGAGCATCATGACACTTTTAAAAATTCAATTTTTATTTTTTGACGATTTTTATCTTCAAAATCAATATGTAGTGAACCGATGTGTAACTATTTTATGCATTTTTTACCTAAGAAGAATTTAAGTCGTTTTGATAATAAAAAAGAAAGTAACAATTTCCTTTCATCGTGTATGATTTTGTCTCGTTAGGTGCCTGGTGTAACGCACATGTCTTGCAACAATGTAAAAAATAACTAAAAAATCATGGATATGTAGCTATCAGTGGCACTAACCAATGCATTAAAGATTATTTGTATAATTTACTTTAAAGATCTGACTCACGGTCTCTAGAGGACTTGAAATTTGTACTGCAGGACATTTTAAATCAATTTTATCTGTTACATTACCCTGAATTAACTTGAAATAGATTTAAATTATGAAGACTGGAATACTAAATACTTTTCATGTATTACCGCTTAATTTAGTATACAAGGCACAGTCTGTGGTGCACTGATATTAGTATTCAGCCCGCTAGCAATAGCGGAATAAACGTAATTGAGCTGTAATCTAGACAGTCAAGGTAGCACTTAAGTTAAAATACTGAGATCCTATCAATCATTTCATAGTGCGGTACGTAGCAGTTTCACAGGAACAGACACCTGTAATTGCAGAGCAGGTGTGATAGGTATCTGAGGGGAACTGCACTAAAGTACCCCAGGTTTCGATTAACAATGCAAGTGTAAATTATAGGTAACAAGATATTTTGCTGTGCAGCAAAATAAATAAATAATTTCAAGAGAAAGTAGTTGGCCTTGGTGATTGCTTTAACGTCTGTGAGCTGGAGACAGGCCCATAGCAACGTGACGTCGACCTGGATGTTGCCAGAGGTGTAACAGAAATGTAAAAATCTTTCTAAATCTATGGGGTGGGGCTTAACCGCATTGGTAATTAGCCCCTAGGCTTACAAACTACTTAAACTAAGTGAAACTAACCTAAGGACAAAACACACACCCATGACCCAGGGAAGACTCTAATTTCCGTTGGCGAGCAATCGCAACGAGGGCACAGACTGCAAACAACAGAAACGGACCGGGTCGTACATTACATTCACCTCATTCATCCTTGCTGTTCACGACGCTTTGTTGGAAATCTTTGCCTTACTACCTGCAACAGTTGTATTGCTAATCTGTGCCTGAAGATCCGTCTTCGAATCACTCGCACAAAAAGACCAAATGGATAGCGGAATTTTCTATTCTTTTTTATATTTACGCTACTTGAAGTTTAGAACTCAGATAGCAAGCAACTAAAGTCATTCGCTGCAACTCTTAAAAATTCCCGAGAAAATCAACGTTGAAGTGTTTTGAGGATTTTTAATTACGTATAAAATTGGTAAAGTTTTCGATAATCCCTATGGCCCATCAACAGTACTATGAATAGACGAGCTAGAAATCATAGAGTGGGCCTTACAAATCCCAAGATTCCTTGTTAATTAATTTAGCTGTGTTAGAATACCTACACCATTTAAAATAATATATAGTGACCAAACAGATTTAGCTACATTTTTTATTAATAATGTATGCCTTAATTTTCAATTTTTGTGAAAATTTCTCAATGATGATAGTTTAATTTAAATAAAAATCACATGTTTAAATAAATACTGGAACTCTTCACGAAGTGAACAAGCAAATCCAACGTTATCAGTTAGTAGTGAAAAGCATACAGTATGAATATCATGTGTAATATCTTTTAATTCAAACCAACATCATTAATAACCTGTCAAATTATTGAAAAACAATAATACAAATCATGTAATCTTTCACCAAAATAAAAATCTTGATGTCGAAACCCTTTTTTTTGGTCCGTGTTTGCTTTATAAATATTTAAATTAGTTGCTTCTGGATAAGAATCTGCCTTGAGCGAAACCCTTCTTTTTTATGCCCCTAAATTCCCATTTTCAGTGGGCCCTTTTTATTGCTTTGAAAGTAATCAACAAAAAAACTTTTAGTTTTTACAATTACTACAAGTTTATCCTGTTAATTAGACTTACGTACAAGAATTCCTTATATGTATATTTACTTTGTTTTACATTTTTCAGTAGTTGGTTTTCCTACATCATCTGCAACCATATGTCACTTACATACAAAACTGTTTGTCGTTGAAATATTTGATCTGCTTTCTTGTGTTATTTTGTGGTTAGGTCTACTTCTTAATTTTATGTGAATAGCGTCTTTCTCTGTGTGTTTTTATTTATTTGCTAATGAAACATGTTCGACTTACATTTTTTTGGAGTCTTCATCGGTGAAGCAGAATAGGAGAACTTCAGTGTTCACTATTAGTATTTGTGAACTTTAAAAACAATATCATGAACGGAGTAGACAGCTAACTGTGTTTTGAGAGGGATGTTAGAATCTTTTCAAGATGGTGGGTGTAATTGACAATTGACTGTGGTGGGGATGGGAGGTTCAAATTTTGATTCTATGTGTAAAGGTAGTTTTTTTTTGTGTGTGGGTGTTTTATAGATTGGGTTTTTCTTCCAGTTCTTTGAGTGCAGAGAACATAGATGCATTGCAGAGAGCTATGTATTCATTTATTATTTGTTTTACTTGAACCATGGCTTTCTGTATTTTGTAGTTTTCTTCAATTATTAATTTTTGTGGGTGGTTGTCCCTGCATTTGAGGATTTTTAGATCTATGTTGATATCAGTTGGACTGTGTTTCATTTGCCCTGTATGTTTCTATTTTGAGTGTGTGTGTGTGTGTGTGTGTGTGTGTGTGTTGGTATTTGGCGTGTCAGTGTCAACCTCTTGATGGTGATTTGTTTGTTTTTGTGTGCTAGGTCTAGTCTTCATTTTTGTTTTAATCTTGTGATTCAGTTTGTCTGTAATGTTTGTAAAATAACCATTCCCCACAGCAATTTGTCTGATAGTTTGAAAATAATTTTTGTGATCTTGTTCATGGAGTGGAATTTTGTTTAGTCTGTGCTGCAAGTGTTGGAACACATGCACTCACAGGGAACACATGCACTAACATTCATGAGCTCAAAACAGCTGCAATAACAAACAAGTGGAAAACTTTCACCTACAACAACAAACTAACCGATAGAATAGGCAACATTCTCAAAAAAAAAAAAAAAAAAAAAAAAAAAAAAAAAAAAAAAAAAAAAAAAGGATTAAAAATATATACTTGTGGCTTCTATTCAGAAAGAACAGACGTCACTTCTGATCCTGAAGATGTTATTCTTTCATACTCACGGAATATATGACATCAACTGCGAATGGGCAAAGCTAAAAATGTGTACCCAGCCGGGATTCGAACCCAGGTCCCCCATTTTCTACGCAGTTGCGCTGACCCCTACACCACTAGGGACACAGTGATCACCGCACCTGCAAGGACTACCTAAGCACGCCTCCTGTCAGACACAAATTTCCAGTTTTACCCTGCCCACAGTACTCAAACTCGTAGTCACTATGTACTAACTCCCGTAAGAGTAAGGACCACAAACTTGCCCAACCCTCCCCACTAACGAAAGGATCATTGCCCATTCGCAGATGATGTCATATATTCTGTGAATATGAAAGAATAATAACTGCCGGATCACAAATAACGTCTGTTCTTTCTGAATAGACGCCACATGTATAAATATAAAATGCCAGTGACGGGCAGTTGTCATATATTCTGTGAATATGAAGGATTAAAACAGCATACAGAACTAACAACCCAACAGTGAGGAAAATAAGAACAACCAACACAAACACAGTTAAATACAACAGATCTGCTATCTACCACCTGACATGTCAGAACTTCAATTTCACTTACATTGGGCAAATATGCAAAAACTTTAACACAAGATATACTGAACACAAAGAGCACTAAAAGATAACAGCTATCTTTCTATATTTGGCGAACTTCTTAGGGACATGAAACACAACAGATATCGACACAGATCTAAAAATCCTCAAATGCCGCAACAGCCTCTGACAGAAATTAATAACTGAAGAAAATGACCAAATACGGAAAGTCATGGTGGAAGAAAAACAAATAATAAGCTTCGGTAATGCATTTAGATTCACTGCACTTAAAAAACTGGCAGAAAACATCAATCTATACAACTCTCTCTCTCTCTCTCTCTCTCTCTCTCTCTCTCTCTCTCTCTCTCTCTCTCTCTCACACACACACACACACACACACACACACAGACAGACACCTACCTTTACACACAGAATCAAAATTCGTTCCTACCACCGCCAACATAGTCAACTGACATCTCCACCCACCATTTTGCCATGTTTCAAAATTCCCGCTCAAAACACAGTCAGCTATCTACTCCATCCGCCATCTTCCTTTCAACAGCTCACAAATATTAACAGTGAACACTAAAGTTTTCCTATTCTGCTTCTCTACTCCAGCGATGAAGACACCAAGAAATAAAGTTGAACATATTTCATTACAAACAAACACACACACACACACACACACACACACACACACAGAGAGAGAGAGAGAGAGAGAGAGAGAGAGAGAGAGAGAAAGAAAGAGAGAGAGAGAGAGAGAGAGAGAGAGAGAGAGAGAGAGAGAGAGAGAGAGAGAGAGAGAGATTCCATTCACATAAAATTAAGTAGAAGACCTAACCATAAAATAGGACAAGAAAGAAGATCAAATATTTCAACAACAAACAATTTTGTATATCTACGAGTACATCCATACTCCGCAAGCTACCCGACGGTGTTTGGCGGAGGGTACCCTGAGTACCACTATCGGTTCTCCCTCCTATTCCAGTCACGTATTGTTCGCGGAAAGAATGTATGTTTGCCTCTGTCTGGGCTCTAATATCTCTGATTTTATCGTCACGATCTCTTCGAGAGATATACGTAGGAGGGAGAAATATACTACTAGACTCCTCGATAAAGGTATGTTCACGAAACTTCGACGAAAGCCCGTACAGAGTCACAGAGCATCTCTCCAGCAGAGTCTTCTACTACAGTAACGCTTTCACGATTACCAAATGATCCTATAACAAAGCGCCGGCCGCGGTGGCCGAGGGGACTGCGGCGCGCCAGTCACGGTCTGCAGGGCCACTACGAATCAAAATTCAAATGTTCAAATGTTTGTTAAGCTTATGGGACTTAACTACGGGGTTATCAGTCCCTAAACTTACAAACTACTTACGGACTACCTTATACTAAGGACGGCACAAATATCCATGCCCGAGGGGGGATTCGAACCCCCGACCGTAGTGGCCGTGCAGACCGTGACGGGAGCGCCTCAGTGCCCGCGGTCACCGCGGACGGCACGGCCACTACGGTCGGGGGTTCGAATCCCCCCTCGGGTATGGGTATTAGTGCCGTCCTTAATGTTAGCTAGTTCATAAGTAGTTTGTAAGTTTAGGGACTGATGACGCCGTAGTTAAGTCCCATAAGCTATACAAACATTTGAACATTTGTTGCGCAGCGTTGCAAATGACAACCTGTAAACAAAGACCTACAGGGACGGTGTAGGAAAACCATCTAACCCATTATATATAACAGGATATATATATGCGGTAGTTCAACACAAGAAATGTTACACTTTCTGCGGAGCTATGAACATAGTTTATTGTATCATTTTCCAAAGAGTTACACCACAAAGATATAATTTTTAAATGGAAAAATAGTTTTTTTCTATCGTGTATTGGATTCGTTTAAGCCAGCTGCGTCCAAATCAATTTAAACTACATTCCTATCACTGTTAGTTTGGGAGCTACAACCCTTCAAAGTTCCGGGGGCGGAGGCTGCGATAGCGTAGCTGACTGGCCGAGTGGCTATCCCCTGGGGCACGGCCCGCTGACTCATGACCACCAGCCAGTCAGATACGCTGTCGTAGCATCAGCCCCCTAAACTTTGCAGGGTTGTAGCTCCCAAACTAACAGTGACAGGAACGTAGTTTAAATTGATTTGGCCGCAGCTGGTTTCAACGAATCCAATGCACGATAGAAAAAAACTATTGTTCCATTTAAAAAATTATATCGTTGTGCTGTAACTGTTTGGATAATGATACAATAAACTATGTTCATAGCTCCGCAGAAAGTATAACATTTCTCGTGTTGACCTACCGCATTAAAATTTCCCGTCACCTATTATTTTATAAGTTACAGAGGCAAACACACTTAGTGAAACACCCTGTATATATATATATATATATATATATATATATATATATATATATATATATATATATTTATGGAATTCTTGTACATGTTTCTAATTATCACGAATGAACTTGCATTAACTGTAAAAATTAAAAGTATTTGTTGTTCTTAAAGTAATGAAAAGGACGAACTTAAGGTGCTGCAATTGTAGCAAGAAACTGTATGGGCATATATATATATATATATATATATATATATATATATATATATATATATATACCTTTATCCACATTTCGCAAGGCACCTTACTTTGTGTGGCGGAGGGTGCATTGTATACCATTGTCACTTTTCCTCCTATTGCACTCGTGTCCGTTTTGAGGAAAAAACGACTGTCGCCGCGGCGGATTAGCCGCGCGTACTGGAGCTCCGTCTTGCGGTGCGCGCGACCGTCCGCCGTCCGGGGTTCGAATCCCCCCCTCGGGCATTGATGTTTGTGCCGTCTTTAGTATAAGGTAGTTCATAAGGTAGGTAGTGTACGTTTAGGGACTGATGACCCCGCAGTTAAGTCCCTTAAGCTTTACAATCATTTGAACATTTTTGAAAACGACTGCCGATAACTCTCCATTTGGGCACCAATCTGTCTAATTTTATCCTTATGATCGTTTCGCTAGTTATACGTAGGATGAAAGGATGAAGGACTAGACTGGTAGTCTCTTTAAGAAACGAATGCTCTCAAAACTTAGACAGAAACACGTTCAAGACACAGAACGTTTCTCGTACAGTGTCTGTAGTGTGACGATCTCCATGACGCTTTCCCGCTTAGTAAAATAATGAACCTGTAACGAAGTGTTGGATGTTCTCCATCTCTTGTATCAACTCTATCAGGTAACGTTCGTACACTGGTGAGCAACAGTCAAACAACGCTCAGAACATTGTTGTTGATGAAAAGAATGAAGGAAGGACTGGAGAGCACCATCGACATGTGGCCATTACTGACGGTACACTTCCTGAGGATTCTACATCTACGTGTGATACTCTGCAAATCCTATTCCATTCTCGAATTGCGTGCGGGAAGAAAGAACACCTGAATCTCTCCGTTCAAGCTCTGATTTCTCGTATTTTATTCTGATGATCATTTCTACCTATGGAAGTGAGTGTCAACAATATATTTTCGCATTAGGGGGAGAATGTTGGCAATTGGAGTTTCGTAAGTAGCCCACGCCGCAGCAATAAATGCCGTTGTTGTAATGATTCCCATCCCATATCCTGTATCATTTCCGTCACGCTGTCTCCCCTATATCGTGACAATACGAAACGAACTGCCCTTTTTTGGACTCTTTCGATATCCTCCGTCAAACCAACCTGATAAGGATCCCACTTTGGGCACCAATACTCCACGAGAGAACGGACAAGCGTAATGTATGCAGTCTTTATAGTAGTTCTGTTGCATCCTTTAAGGGTTCTGCCAATAAAACGCTGTCTCTGGTTCGCCTTTCCCACGACATTATCTACGTGTTCTTTCCAGTTTAAGTCTGAAGTAATAGTAATTCCTAGGTATTTTGTGGAGTTTACGGCCTTCACGTTTGATTGATTTCGTTTAATGGATTTCTTTTCATACTTATGTTGAGAACTGCACATTTCTCTTCATTTAGAGTCAATTGCCAATTTTTACACCATAGTGATAACTTATTCAGATCGTTCTGCTGTTGGTTTTGATCTTCAGATGATTTTAGTAGACGATAAATGACGGCGTCATCTGCAAACCACCTAAGAGAGCTACTTAGATTTTCCCCTAAATAGTTTATGTAAATAAAGAACAGCAGAGGACCAATAACACTACCCTGCTCTATCGAGTCGCAAATTTGGGGCGATACCATAACCACGCAATTTGAATAAAAGCGGTTTGTGAGGTACGGTGTCAAAAGCATTCAGGAAATCAAAAAATACGGAATCAATTTGAGAACTCCTGTCGATAGCACCCATCACTTAATGTGAGTAAAGAGCTAGTTGTGTTTGGCATGAACGATATTTTCTAAATACATGTTGAACTTGGGCCAATACATCATTCTGTTCCAGATAATTAATAATATTTGAATACAGGATATGTTCCAAAACCCTGCTATAAATTGACGCCAATGACATAGGCTTGTAGTTTAATGGGTTACTCCTACTGCCTTTCTTGAATATAGGTATGACCTGTGCAACTATCCAATCTTTCGGTGCAGATCCTTGTTTGAGAGAGCGGTTGTATATGGTTGTTAAGTAAGGAGCTACCGCTTCAGCATAATCAGATAGAAATCTTATGGGTATACAGTCCCGACCAGAAGACTTATTTTTGTTAAGTGATTTTAGTTGCTTCACTACAGCTCTGTTCGTAATTCGAAATCTGGAATAGTGGTTTCGTCTTCTTTGGTGAATGAGTTTCTAAAAGCTAAGTTTAGTAACTGTGCTTTAGTAGCGCTGTCATCGGCAGGATCGCCATTACTATCACGTAGTGAAGGTATTGTTTGTGTTTTGCCCCTAGCAGGGGCGGCTCCTGCATACATTTGCAGGTTTGCGCTACCCCCAGGAATAACAATATTCGTAAACTCCATTTACTGTTAGAGATTCTATGAAATGGGAGAAGTAGTACTCCATTTATCTCTTTCGAAACGCCCGGGCTGTTACGCACCGACCGACCCCGAGTGGACCGAACTTCGCCGACAGCGGCTCGGTTTGCAGCCGGCCTGCAAACGCCGACTATGGTGTCTCAGGGGGTGTGCGGGGTGCGGGGGCAACGCATGGCAACAATGTTTCCGTATAGGCACCTTGAGTGTATAAACACCCCGCCCGAGCCACCCTGTCAGCCACAGAAACAGAGTCCGAACTCTCCCGAAGACAACCGGAGTCGTCGGCCCTTAAAAAAGCGGGCTTTTCGCGCCTTCTTACCAGTTCACGTGTAGCTGCGAGCGAAGTAACTGTACGTTGTGTCCGTTGTTTAGCGTGTTTTATAGTTAATTTTGAGTCTCAAGGAACAGGTGAAGTAATGAATCAGGTAATTTGCTTGCTTTCTGAAACCTTCAATTTACGCAGGTTTGAAGAGAAATTACAAATCAAGAGGCTAGGTAGACCGAGACCGATTCCAAGTTTGACAATTTAACAGACAGTTAAAACGAAAAGTCGTCAATTCGGTTTTTTTTAAATGCCTCGGGTAGATATTGTCTATGGTCGAGTGATTGTTTCTGATCCATATACATCTATGATATCTTGACTTAATAGCATTTTTTTTCCGAATGCATTGAGCTGCCACAATGGAGAGGCCGAACTTTTTATTGGTGAAAAAGTGCACTACCATCTTTTCTGGTCACCAGCCGCCACTGGCCCCTAGTATATTTAACATATGACCAAAATCTTTTAGGGTTTTCAGTCAAATTTCGAGAAAGAGTTTCGTTGCGATAAGTATTGTAAGCATCTCGCATTGAAGTCCTCGCTAAATTTCGAGCTTCTGTGTAGGATCGCCTACCCTGGGGATTTTGTGTTCGTTTAAATTTATCATGGCTTTTCCGTTGCTTTTGCATCAGTGTTCTGACCTGTTTTGTGTACCAAGGGGGATCACCTCTCCTTTTATTAATTTATTTGGTATAAAACTGTGAATTGCTGTCGAATTTGAGCCACATCTGGTCGACACGCACGTTTAGTGTTAGAAACGAGTGGAAGTTGTCTTTCAAGAAGCAATGTATTTTATTTCTATCTGCTTTCCTGAGCAAATATACTTTTCGTTTATTTTTCCTAACCTTGGGACTTTCGATATTCAATCTCGCTACGATAGCTCTGTGTTGACTAATACCTGTATCCTTTTTGATGCTCGTTATGAGCTCAGGATTATTTGTTGCTAAGAGATCAAGTGTGTTTTCACATCAATTTACAATTCTAGTTGGCTCATGAACTGATTGTTCGAGGTAATTCTCAGAGAATGCGATGAATACAATTTCACACGATGTTTTATGTGTATCTCCTGATTTGAAAATATAATTTCGTCAACAGATCGAGGTTAAATTAAAATCGTGGCCTACTATTATCGTGTAAGTCGGGTACGTTTTTGTAATTGAACAATTCTGCTATTGTATCGTCAGAATCGCGAGGACGGAAAAGGAACCAATTATTAACTTCTTACGATTTTTAGGTACAACCTCTACCCATAATAACTCACTGGAACTATCAACTTCAACTTCGCTACACGAAAGACTACTTATGACGGCGACAAACACGCCTCCACCTATTTTGTTTAATCTATCCTCATATATCCTCTCTGAACACAGTTAGATCTTTTGCAAATACTTCTGCTGAACTTATTTCCGGCTGGAGCCAACTTTCACTGCCTACAATGCTGTGTGTTTCGGTGCTTTCTATTAACGCTTGGAGTTCTGGTACTTTCAAATGTTCAAATGTTTGTGGAGTCTATGGGACTAAACTATGGGGTCATCAGTCCCTAAACTTACAAACTACTTATGAACTACTTACAACTAAGGACGGCACAAATATCCATGACCGAGGGGGGATTCGAACCCCCGACCGTAGTGGCCGTGCAGACCGTGACTGGAGCGCCTCAATCCCCTCGGCCACCGCGGCCGGCTCTGGTACTTTCCCGACACAGCTACGACCATTTACAACTGTTATACCGATAGTTTCTACACCTACATTTCTCCTGTGATCCACCTACACCCCTTGAGATTGATTTGAAAATATAATTTTGCCAACAGATTGAGGGTAAATTAAAATTGCCGCCTACTATTATCGCGTGAGTCGGGTACGCGTTTGTAATTGAACCTTTCTGCTATTCTATCGTCAGAGTCGGGCGGCTGGTAAAGAAAGAAAAAAAAAGAAAGAAAAAAAAAGAAAGAAAGAAACAACCTAGCCCACGTCACACAGCCCCCGCTACCCGTACAGCCGCTTCCTGCGTATAGTGGACTCCTGACCTGTCAGCGGAACCCGGCAACCCACTACTCGATGGCGCAAGTCAAGGAGTCTACAGCCTACACGGTCGCGGAACCGTCTGAGCCTCTGATTCAGACCCTCCACTCGGCTCTGTACCAGAGGTCCACAGTCGGTCGTGTCAACTATGCTGCAGATGGTGAGCTCTGCTTCCATATTGCAAGCAAGACTGGCAGTCTTTACCACTTCAGATAGCCGCTCAAAACCGGAGAGGATCACTTCAGATCCGAAGCGTCACACATCAGTTTGGCATCTGTCTTACCCACCCTACTATTATCGCGTGAGTCGGGTACGCGTTTGTAATTGAACCTTTCTGCTATTGTATCGTCAGAGTCGGGGGGCTGGTAAAGAAAGAAAAAAAAAAAGAAAGAAAAAAAAAGAAAGAAAGAAACAACCTAGCCCACGTCACACAGCCCCCGCTACCCGTACAGCCGCTTCCTGCGTATAGTGGACTCCTGACCTGTCAGCGGAACCCGGCAACCCACTACTCGATGGCGCAAGTCAAGGAGTCTACAGCCTACACGGTCGCGGAACCGTCTGAGCCTCTGATTCAGACCCTCCACTCGGCTCTGTACCAGAGGTCCACAGTCGGTCCTGTCAACTATGCTGCAGATGGTGAGCTCTGCTTCCATATTGCAAGCAAGACTGGCAGTCTTTACCACTTCAGATAGCCGCTCAAAACCGGAGAGGATCACTTCAGATCCGAAGCGTCACACATCAGTTTGGCATCTGTCTTACCCACCCTACTATTATCGCGTGAGTCGGGTACGCGTTTGTAATTGAACCTTTCTGCTATTGTATCGTCAGAGTCGAGCGGCTGGTAAAGAAAGAAAAAAAAAAAAAAGAAAGAAAAAAATAAAGAAAGAAAGAAACAACCTAGCCCACGTCACACAGCCCCCGCTACCCGTACAGCCGCTTCCTGCGTATAGTGGACTCCTGACCTGTCAGCGGAACCCGGCAACCCACTACTCGATGGCGCAAGTCAAGGAGTCTACAGCCTACACGGTCGCGGAACCGTCTGAGCCTCTGATTCAGACCCTCCACTCGGCTCTGTACCAGAGGTCCACAGTCGGTCGTGTCAACTATGCTGCAGATGGTGAGCTCTGCTTCCATATTGCAAGCAAGACTGGCAGTCTTTACCACTTCAGATAGCCGCTCAAAACCGGAGAGGATCACTTCAGATCCGAAGCGTCACACATCAGTTTGGCATCTGTCTTACCCACCCTACTATTATCGCGTGAGTCGGGTACGCGTTTGTAATTGAACCTTTCTGCTATTGTATCGTCAGAGTCGGGCGGCTGGTAAAGAAAGAAAAAAAAAAAAGAAAGAAAAAAAAAAAGAAAGAAAGAAACAACCTAGCCCACGTCACACAGCCCCCGCTACCCGTACAGCCGCTTCCTGCGTATAGTGGACTCCTGACCTGTCAGCGGAACCCGGCAACCCACTACTCGATGGCGCAAGTCAAGGAGTCTACAGCCTACACGGTCGCGGAACCGTCTGAGCCTCTGATTCAGACCCTCCACTCGGCTCTGTACCAGAGGTCCACAGTCGGTCGTGTCAACTATGCTGCAGATGGTGAGCTCTGCTTCCATATTGCAAGCAAGACTGGCAGTCTTTACCACTTCAGATAGCCGCTCAAAACCGGAGAGGATCACTTCAGATCCGAAGCGTCACACATCAGTTTGGCATCTGTCTTACCCACCCTACTATTATCGCGTGAGTCGGGTACGCGTTTGTAATTGAACCTTTCTGCTATTGTATCGTCAGAGTCGGGCGGCTGGTAAAGAAAGAAAAAAAAAAAAGAAAGAAAAAAAAAGAAAGAAAGAAACAACCTAGCCCACGTCACACAGCCCCCGCTACCCGTACAGCCGCTTCCTGCGTATAGTGGACTCCTAACCTGTCAGCGGAACCCGGCAACCCACTACTCGATGGCGCAAGTCATGGAGTCTACAGCCTACACGGTCGCGGAACCGTCTGAGCCTCTGATTCAGACCCTCCACTCGGCTCTGTACCAGAGGTCCACAGTCGGTCGTGTCAACTATGCTGCAGATGGTGAGCTCTGCTTCCATATTGCAAGCAAGACTGGCAGTCTTTACCACTTCAGATAGCCGCTCAAAACCGGAGAGGATCACTTCAGATCCGAAGCGTCACACATCAGTTTGGCATCTGTCTTACCCACCCTACTATTATCGCGTGAGTCGGGTACGCGTTTGTAATTGAACCTTTCTGCTATTGTATCGTCAGAGTCGGGCGGCTGGTAAAGAAAGAAAAAAAAAAAAAAAAGAAAGAAAAAAAAAAGAAAGAAAGAAACAACCTAGCCCACGTCACACAGCCCCCGCTACCCGTACAGCCGCTTCCTGCGTATAGTGGACTCCTGACCTGTCAGCGGAACCCGGCAACCCACTACTCGATGGCGCAAGTCAAGGAGTCTACAGCCTACACGGTCGCGGAACCGTCTGAGCCTCTGAATTCAGACCCTCCACTCGGCTCTGTACCAGAGGTTCACAGTCGGTCCTGTCAACTATGCTGCAGATGGTGAGCTCTGCTTCCATATTGCAAGCAAGACTGGCAGTCTTTACCACTTCAGATAGCCGCTCAAAACCGGAGAGGATCACTTCAGATCCGAAGCGTCACACATCAGTTTGGCATCTGTCTTACCCACCCTACTATTATCGCGTGAGTCGGATACGCGTTTGTAATTGAACCTTTCTGCTATTGTATCGTCAGAGTCGGGCGGCTGGTAAAGAAAGAAAAAAAAAAAAGAAAGAAAAAAAAAAGAAAGAAAGAAACAACCTAGCCCACGTCACACAGCCCCCGCTACCCGTACAGCCGCTTCCTGCGTATAGTGGACTCCTGACCTGTCAGCGGAACCCGGCAACCCACTACTCGATGGCGCAAGTCAAGGAGTCTACAGCCTACACGGTCGCGGAACCGTCTGAGCCTCTGATTCAGACTCTCCACTCGGCTCTGTACCAGAGGTCCACAGTCGGTCCTGTCAACTATGCTGCAGATGGTGAGCTCTGCTTCCATATTGCAAGCAAGACTGGCAGTCTTTACCACTTCAGATAGCCGCTCAAAACCGGAGAGGATCACTTCAGATCCGAAGCGTCACACATCAGTTTGGCATCTGTCTTACCCACCCTACTATTATCGCGTGAGTCGGGTACGCGTTTGTAATTGAACCTTTCTGCTATTGTATCGTCAGAGTCGGGCGGCTGGTAAAGAAAGAAAAAAAAAAAAAGAAAGAAAAAAAAAAGAAAGAAAGAAACAACCTAGCCCACGTCACACAGCCCCCGCTACCCGTACAGCCGCTTCCTGCGTATAGTGGACTCCTGACCTGTCAGCGGAACCCGGCAACCCACTACTCGATGGCGCAAGTCAAGGAGTCTACAGCCTACACGGTCGCGGAACCGTCTGAGCCTCTGATTCAGACCCTCCACTCGGCTCTGTACCAGAGGTCCACAGTCGGTCGTGTCAACTATGCTGCAGATGGTGAGCTCTGCTTCCATATTGCAAGCAAGACTGGCAGTCTTTACCACTTCAGATAGCCGCTCAAAACCGGAGAGGATCACTTCAGATCCGAAGCGTCACACATCAGTTTGGCATCTGTCTTACCCACCCTACTATTATCGCGTGAATCGGGTACGCGTTTGTAATTGAACCTTTCTGCTATTGTATCGTCAGAGTCGGGGGGCTGGTAAAGAAAGAAAAAAAAAAAGAAAGAAAAAAAAGAAAGAAAGAAACAACCTAGCCCACGTCACACAGCCCCCGCTACCCGTACAGCCGCTTCCTGCGTATAGTGGACTCCTGACCTGTCAGCGGAACCCGGCAACCCACTACTCGATGGCGCAAGTCAAGGAGTCTACAGCCTACACGGTCGCGGAACCGTCTGAGCCTCTGATTCAGACCCTCCACTCGGCTCTGTACCAGAGGTCCACAGTCGGTCCTGTCAACTATGCTGCAGATGGTGAGCTCTGCTTCCATATTGCAAGCAAGACTGGCAGTCTTTACCACTTCAGATAGCCGCTCAAAACCGGAGAGGATCACTTCAGATCCGAAGCGTCACACATCAGTTTGGCATCTGTCTTACCCACCCTACTATTATCGCGTGAGTCGGGTACGCGTTTGTAATTGAACCTTTCTGCTATTGTATCGTCAGAGTCGGGCGGCTGGTAAAGAAAGAAAAAAAAAAGAAATAAAAAGAAAGAAAGAAACAACCTAGCCCACTTCACACAGCCCCCGCTACCCGTACAGCCGCTTCCTGCGTATAGTGGACTCCTGACCTGTCAGCGGAACCCGGCAACCCACTACTCGATGGCGCAAGTCAAAGAGTCTACAGCCTACACGGTCGCGGAACCGTCTGAGCCTCTGATTCAGACCCTCCACTCGGCTCTGTACCAGAGGTCCACAGTCGGTCGTGTCAACTATGCTGCAGATGGTGAGCTCTGCTTCCATATTGCAAGCAAGACTGGCAGTCTTTACCACTTCAGATAGCCGCTCAAAACCGGAGAGGATCACTTCAGATCCGAAGCGTCACACATCAGTTTGGCATCTGTCTTACCCACGATTAATTTCATGTCGTCGTTTCATTTCATATCGCCTCTTACGTCTATTCTCAGATATTTTAGGGAAGTAACTGCTTCCAGCATCTGTCCTGCTATTTTGCTGTTATATAATAAACTATGCTTCTTTCTTTTAAAAGCAACACTTAACAATTATTTATGTTAATTCGTATTCCGTACACCGTCTATAAACCGAAGATCCTCCTGCATTTCGATACTCCTTGTCAGTATCGTGATTTCTCGATTTATTACAGCATTATTAGCAAAAAGCCTCATTGAACTTTCGATGTTATCTAAGAGGTCATTTAAATATATTATGAAACGAAACAGAAGAAAGACCACATTTCAGGAATAATGTGGCTGTGGTAGGTGAAATTAAGTCAGAACTCATCAAATACAGTGCAATACCAGATCTCAAGAGGTTATACAGGATACTTGAAATAGCGTGGGAGTCGGGACAAGTTTCGCCTGACTGGACGAAAGCAGTAATCACTCCAATTTTCAAACATGGAAACAGAAAACATTGTAACAGTTACACCAAACATGTCTTCGGTTACCGTTTTGTGCATAATATTCTCAGGTATTGTTGAAAGGAGAGTGCGATTATTAGTTGAAAAGAAGTTGGATGAAAATCAGTGTCGGTTTAAGCCTCTTGGAGGCTGTCATGACTAGATGTGTAGATAATGGAGAACCGCTATGAGTGAAATAGGGAAGTCTATCTATATTTAATAGATCTAGAAAAGGTTTATGATCGTACTCATAGGAGGAAGACAAGATTATGGAATGGGAAGTCAACTTCTGCAGGCAATTAAAGGTCTTTACATAGATTGTCAGGCAGCAGTTAGAGATCACGGCAAATTGGGTTTACGGTTCACAGTAGTTTCAGGGGGCAAGACAAGACTGTAACCTGTCACCACTGTTGAAAACGTAGACTGGGAGAGTGAAGAAGGAAAAAAAAAGCAGTCTTGCATATGCGGACGACTTAGTTGTAATGGCACATTCGATTGGAAGGCTGGAATCTAAAATTTTAGAGCTAAAAGTGTAATGGTAGCGGTATGAAGTCGAGCATCTCAAAACCTGAAGTAATGCCTGTGGAAAAGATTTAAGCAGGCAGACAACTGTAAGTAGTTTGGATGTATTTTCTCATAGGATGGCAACATATTGAAAGAATTGGAATCAAGGTGTAGCAAAGTCACTGCAATTATTACTTATCTATGGTCTTGTCTCTTCTGCAAGAAGGAAGTTAGTAACAAGACATGGTTAGCAGTGCGCCGTTCTCTCTTTCGAGTGAAACCTGGTGGGATAAAGGTTACCTTATTAACAAGATTGCGCTTACAGATATGATAGTTGAAAGGACGACTGCATTTAATAATCGATGGGAACAATGACAGGAGGGTGTCCATAATGATGAAGTCATATAAAAACTGACAATGAACACCATAGATGAAGCAATTAGAATCACGGGGGGGAGGGGGGCATTGTCGTCGCAGTCGGGGCGACAATGAGGATGTATGGTGAGGAGGACAGGGCATGGTCACTGCCAATAAGTCGAGGACTTCTGTCCGCTTGCATGCGGCCCAGGTGGTTGGGAGAGGTGAGGACAACATCGGAGGTGGTGTTGCTCTTGGGGCATGTGGGTTTGGAAGAGGAATGGCGGGAAGAAAGGTTAAGCTCAGCAGCAGCCACATGGGACTTGAAGGTATGGTCGATGTGGGAGAGGTTGTGGCTGGGGAAGAGAGCATGAGGTGAGGTACGGGATGAAGGTGGTATGTGATCCAAAATGAACGTCGGGGAGAAACTGGAGGAGGTCAAAGTGTAAGTTGTATGGGAGTTGTATTTGATAAGGATGGAGTGGTTGTGGGAAATGAGTTGGAAGATGCGGGCGACAGGAAAGTACTTATGTACTTTGATGAGAGGGTGCAGTTGAGAAACTGAGGGTAGGAGTGGGAATGCATGTAGGAGGGAGGGGGTTGGTACCAATGGGGAGAGTGGGATGGGTGGGGATTGGTACCTATGGGGAGGGTGGGAAGGGCGGGAGGTGCGGGATTGGTGGTGGAGTGGGCTTATTTCTTGACAACGAAGACAGGGTCCACACTGGTGTTTTTGGTCGTCTTGAGGTAGCATCTGGGAGGGGCTGGGGGACAGGCTGAATGGGAATATGGTGGGGAGCAGGGCCTGACTGCAGGCGATCTGCTTCAGGGCTCGGGAAGTCTGATGATTCTGCCACCGTGGAGTGGTGATGAGTTACTTTTGCAGGTGAAAGTGATGATAGTGATGGGGATGGACTATGGAAGAGGCTGATTGGGAGCATTTGTTAGAAGTGGAACTAGTTAGGCGACGGGGGCAGAGGACATTGTGGTGGCAGAAGGTGTTAGGAGAACGGATGGGGGGGCGGAAGATTAGTGAATGGAGGCGACGCACCACGTTATTGTGGTGCACGCTGGGGAGGGGGAGGTGTAAAGGATTGAGGTTGTTGCTATTGGGGGCAGGTCCATGACGGGGAATCAAAATAAAATAGACGGTGAAGAAGAACTCGATGTCCCGGTAGGAGGTAGCAGCGGCGGTGGCAGCAGTGGCGGGTGTTGAGCCGTCGGGAGCGGTGGGGAGGCCCGGTGACTGCGGCGGCGACTGCGAAGGCGTCGGAAGCGGCCAAGGCAGGGAGGCGACGGGGAGTCGTGAGTCGGGAGTCAGCTCACCCGGTCGGCGGTGGCGGGGAGGGAGCAGGTCGGCGCCCGGCGGTCGGACAGTCACGATCCGGCGGCGCCAGCGGCGGGAACTCAAATCAAATGTTTGTTAAGCTTAAGGGACTTAACTGCGGGGTCATCAGTCCCTAAACTTACACACTACTTATGAACTAGCTTATACTAAAGACGGCACAAACATCCAAACCCCAGGGGGAGATTCGAACCCCCCGACAGGGAACGGACTCGCTCATCGTACCATAGCGCAGTGTGCTCGTCCGCTCCACCGCGGCCGGCAGGTCCTGGTACGGCGTCAAACAGGGTAGCTGTAAGCGGAAGCACACGATCGATCAGTCTCTGCAAGTCTACCGCTGGAAAAGGCGCTTCACAGTCATCGGACCACAACATGTTCTTTCATAACCGGAATTTCCTTAAAGCTGTAACCGTAGAGTCGTCGTTCTTATAAGAAAACTTAAAAGTCGACCACTGTACGTAACAAGAGCCTTGTTTTGTCACTAAAATTAGCAAATAAGGTCCGTGTGAACTACTGGTTACTCCCTGCTGCAAAGCCTTGTTCCCTGGCCCAAACTGAGAGCAGTCTCGTTTCAAATTACTTCAATAACAGGAAGTTAATACTGCAGTGGTCAATATACATAGCAGCTCACACGTTATTACACACAGACATTCATAAGCAAGCCACCACAATTAAAGTTATCTTAGAAAGGTGGCTAAGAAAACATTTATGGCGCAACGGAATTTAGTCGTAAGAAACTTTGCGTCTGAGCATGTTCTCAGCACTTGTGAAGAACAATATTAAATAAAAGAGGGAAGGTGCTCTAAAAATACAATTTATATGCAACTTACGGATTATGCCGAACATAAACTTGTTTATTCAGATAGAAAACAAGCAAAATGGGGAACTAATTTCGTTAACATAATAAAAACGCATCTCGTACATGGATTAATGCGGACGGTGCCCAGCCTAAATTATACATGATTTAACGCTACTGAGGGGGGGGGGGGGGAGGATTCACAAACAACAATCATTCGCTCACACACACGCAATACCACAGCGAAACTCATCAAAATTAGCGTGCTGAGACGAGGCGGAAGCAGGCGCCGCTATCGTAGGCGAAATTCAGCTAGTCGGAGGTAGCACAAAACACAATATACAACAACACATTGAAGGTGGTTCTGGTCTGTCGTGCCTGTTTTGTGATTGTGTGTGTAGCAAGTTAAATTACATCTGAACAGAAAACGCGAGCAAACACGATAACGGCGACACACTGCTACGTTACATGAACGCACTCCACTGAAGGTGAAGTGGTTGAAAATCAGATTCATTATACAAAATCATGGTGGATTCTTAAGTTGCGGTCTGTTAGAAATCGATCTAGGTACTGGTTTTATATGAGAAGTGGCGTGAATTCAGGCGACTAGCTGCAAACCCCAGAAGTCGAAACTTCGACCCAGATCGTTCCGAAAACCGATAAAATTGAATAAATCCACTTTCAGAAAAATAAAGAAAATTAACTACAGAATGCAACCCATAGAAATGCTTAGAATTATATAAGGAAGCGAATGAAATACAGCTACACGCAATAGGGGGCGATTACAGAGACGGATGTGGTCCTGTCTCAGAAAAAGCCACAAAAGTTAAATAATTACAAAGTCGGAAAAATAAAAATAAGAATTACGGCATGCAACCCATAGAAATGTTTAGAATTACATGAAGAAGCGAAAGAAATGCAGCTACACGCGATAGGACTGTAGGGGGATTACTTAGACGGATGAAATCCAGTCTCAAAAAACTCATAAAAGTGGAATAATTACAAAGAAGGAAAAATAAAATTAAGAATCACAGCATGCAACCCATAGAAATGTTTAGAATTATATAAGGAAGCTATTGAAGGAGCTGGTACAAGGCCCAGAGAGAATTACTGACAGACCGAGTTCGTACTACAAGTCGGAGAAGAAACAGCAACATTAAAATAGGTGGGGAGATAAGATCACAAAGTATTATCGGAAATCCGAAGGATACCCGCATTGTTACTTGCCTGATGGGCATGGAATAAACAAGAGTGGAAGCTGAAGGCTTTGTCCTATGAACCAATCACGTGGAACACATAATACTCACGGAAGAAAAACGATGAGAAGATTTTTACATGCACTGTACAAAAATGAACATATCACCTATTAGAAATCGGGCCCCACAAAGCTAGAAAGTATTTACACAGAGTTCACACACCGCAACATGATCACAAAGATTTTTAACATACCAGGTTGTTATCAAACTGCAACTAGAATCACAAACACCACGTTGATCTATTGTAAATCACTGGATTGAAAAACGAGAACACATTTCCGCACACGATCGGAGAAAATATTCCAAAAAAATGATTCTAAGCCCATGAATCTAAGTTAAACTTGCTAGTCAATGAAACGCAACCATCTCCAAAAAAACAAGAGCAGAATAAACCTTATCTCACCAGACTACCAGCCCAGAATGGCCAGACCGAGCGGCCACCGGACGCGGGAAGCCACCGGAAGCCGGAAAATCCAAGAAACAGCGGTGGTGGGGATGGACAGCGAGACCCGCACTGCAGGGAAGGCTCACTAAATAGCTCGCAACCAAAGGGTGTGGAAACCTCTCTGGTGGTGTCAGCAGCTATAGACACTGAGCCAGAGAGAACGATGCAAAGCGAGCTATCAGACAACCATAAATTCTCATACCCACAACTGCACATTGTCACAGGGACAGTGGCATAGCGGAGAAGCCGTACTTATGCCACATTAATCAATATAATAATAAATTATTAACATAACAAAATAAGAAAAAGCTAGTAATACTAACTAATATTTATCACATGAAATAAAAACGCTATTCCTCAAGCCTTGAAAAGAGTGGGTTTCAAGTTTTAACAAAATGATAATCTAATAACATTAAATAAATTATAACTTTACAGAAATATACAAAAATATACGGAAGACGACAGACGGTCGTCTTCAAGCTTTACTAGCAGAGCTCTGTCCTGTACTGAGACACCCAATACGATATTAAATAGGAGGCGAGCGACACAGAATCTGCATGTTTATGCCGATTGCAGTATTCTGTGCGCATGTCCCGTGAATTCCATCATATACCGCCTACAGCTTCTTCTATTGATAATGTCAGGTACTATTTTAGTTTGTATTTTTTGTTTGCCATTACGTTTCCCCCCTCTTCAAGTATGTTCATTTCAAATCTGCAGTCATTCTGCTCCTGGTTCTTCCTGTTCAGCATTTTGAAAGTAGGTTTAAAATTATTGAAACCCTGAAAATGCAGAGAGTATAAAGACAGTTAAACTGTACCAAAAGTCGCTTTACTACTATAATAACCCTGAACATTACAGCAGCGAAAAAAAATTTCCTAAGGGTTTGAAGTTACGTCTAAACTTCGTTGTACTTCGCTGAGTGATCTGATTTTAAAATTTTGAATAAGTAAGTTATTCATGCGTC
The DNA here is from genome assembly GCA_026315105.1 of Locusta migratoria. Taxonomy (NCBI): domain Eukaryota; kingdom Metazoa; phylum Arthropoda; class Insecta; order Orthoptera; family Acrididae; genus Locusta; species Locusta migratoria. Next base: position 52,523,736 of record CM048746.1, on the reverse strand, counting down.
GTTTGATGACGCAGTTTAGTGTTATTATCTTTGTTTATGACGTCACATATCCTGCATTATGTTTCGTAGGTGCTTTCTAGTACAGCGAGAATTGTTTTCTAACAGTAAGGAACATACAGAGATGGTTCTCGGGATAAGTGTCGGGTATCGTTATGTTAACTATCGGATATTTCATCAGCGCAGCTGGCCGACTTCTTCAGCTGATAAACACACTGCTGAGCTGTGCTTGCGGTCGTCTATACACACTCCTGGCCATTACGATTACTACACCACGAAGATGACGTGCTAGAGAACTGAAATTTAACCGACAAGAAGAAGATGCTGTGATATGCAAATGATTAGCTTTTCAGAACATTCACCCGAGGTTGGCGCCGGTGGCGACACCTACAACGTTATGATAGCAGGAAAGTTTCCAACCGATTTCTTATACAGAAACGTGGTGAAACGTTATTGTGATGCCTCGTGTAAAGTGGAGAAATGCGTACCGTAATGTTTCCGATTTTGATAAAGGTCGGATTATAGCCTATCGCGACTGCGGTTTATCGTATCGCGACATTGCTGCTCGCGTTGGTCGTAATCCAATGTTAGCAGAATATGCATCCCAACGTCCTCGTGTCACTAGCAGTCGAGATGACAGGCGTACTATCTCCATCGCTGTAATGGCTGTAGCGGTTCGTGCAGTGGCGTCTCGATCCCTGAGACAACAGATGGTGACGTTTGCAAGACAACAAACATCTGCACGAACAGTTCGACGACGTTTACAGCAGCATGGACTATCGACTCGGAGAGCATGGCTGCGGTTACCCTTGACGCTGCATCACAGACAGGACCACCTGCGATGGTGTACGCAATGACGAAGTGGGTGCACGAATTGCAAACGTCATTTTTTGGAATGAATGGAGGTTCTGTTTACAGCATCATGATGGCGACATCATGTTTGGCGACATCGCGGTGAACTCACATTGGAAGCGTGTATACGTCATCGCCATATTGGCATACCACCTGTCGTGATGGTATGGGGTGCTACAGGTTACACGTCTCGGTCACCTCTTGTTCGCATTGACTGCACTTTCAACAGGGGGCGTTACATTTCAGATGTGTTACGACCCGTGGCTCTACCCTTCATTCGATCCCTGCGAAACTCTACATTTCAGCAGGATAATGCACGACCGCATGTTGCAGGTCCTGTACGGGCCTTTCTGGATACAGAAAATGATCGACTCCTGCCCTGGTCAGAACATTCCCGAGATCTCTCACCAATTGAAAACGTCTGGTCAATGGTGGCCGAGCAACTGGCTTGTCACAACACGCCAGTCACTATTCTTGATAAACTGTGCTATCGTGTTGAATCCGCATGGGCATCTGTACCTGTACACGCCATACAAGTCCTGTTTGACTCAACGCCCAGGCGTATCAAGGCCGTTTTTACGACAAGGGGTGGTTGTTCTGGGTACTGATTTCTCAGGATCTATGCCCCCAAATTGCGTGAAAATGCAATCACATGTCAGTTCTATTATAATATATTTGTCCAATGAATACCCGTTTATCAACTGCATTTCTTTATGGTGTAGAAATTGTAATGGACAGAGGAGTAAATTAGATTAGATTACTGGTCTAAGTAGCAAACGCGCATGCTCAAGGCCCGAAAGACGTCGAAAAGGTCGCGAAGCTTCCTTATCGATGGAGGGAAACGTCTTGTCATGCCATCTATTGGAGGGTAACCAAAACTTCCGGCGCGCGGAATACCCAACGTTTATCCTGAGAACCATGTCTACAATTCGTCCGCGGGAAAGACCAAAGCAACACATTAAGGGTCGGCCGCGGTGGCCGAGGCGCTCCAGTCACGGTCTGCACGGCCACTACGGTCGGGGGTTCGAATCCCCCCTCGGGCACGGATATTTGTGCCGTCCTAGTTCGTAAGTAGTTCATAAGTAGTTTGTAAGTTTAGGGACTGATGACCCCGTAGTTAAGTCCCATAAGCTATACAAACATTTGAACATTTTTTTGAACACATTGAGGAAGATGGGTACCGAGTTTGGTTGAATCAGTCTGGTAGTAGTTTAATAGTCGCGCAGATTAAGTTGACGAGGTGTCTGCTGACAGCGACCGTAAAGGCGATTCCCATTTACGACCGCTCCGATACGTCACTGCGACCAGTGTCAAGTTATTTTGCGCAACTTGAACCTGCACCAATATTTACATTATTCAAGGATTATGGAGATCGCGGACGCGTGCTGCTAAATCATTTCCTCTATTAGCACTGCACGTTCGCACTTGGAGGGGTAGTGCGAGAGCAGGCATGCGAGACAATTAATTAGTTACTCTCACGTTGCTCTTGTTCCAGAGAGATCGCGGAGAATGACGCGCCACTGTGCGGCTTGGTGACTCCTTTTTGCGCTGTGGCTGGCCCCTCGCCCCTGTATCAGCGCCATTCATCGCATAGCTGCCGCGTGCCGCGTACTGGCCAAGCCTGCCGCCTGCTTCCGATGACAACGCCTCGCAAAAATTTACCGCCGCACCCCACCTGTTCAGAGCTCTGCGGTTGCCATCAGTTATATCTGACTAGATGAAAACCCGGCGATGCTCGGGTATTTACTTTTTTATTTAAGCCTTGATTTACTACTACTTCTACTCCTTCTCTCTTTGTCCATCGCCTTTTTCTATTTATATTTATCAGAGAATGTGTAACAAATAAGACTGTCTTGCATAACATACAAAATTTTAAGTACAGTATCCAAATGTTCAAATATTTGTTAAGCTTATGGGACTTAACTACGGGGTCATCAGTCCCTAAACTTACAAACTACTTATGAACTACTTACGAACTAGGACGGCACAAATATCCATGCCCGAGGGGGGATTCGAACCCCCGACCGTAGTGGCCGTGCTGACCGTGACTGGAGCGCCTCAGTCACCTCGGCCACCGCGGCCGGCTACAGTATCCAAACAGAGAAAGATGGAAGGGAGGAATCTTAGGGTTTAACGTCCCGTCGACAGCGTCGTCATTAGAGACGGAGCTTTTGGTCGGATTTTCGGGGAAGGATGTGGAAGGAAATCAGCCGTACTCTTTACGAAAGGCACCATCCCGGCATCTGCCTTAGCGATTTAGGGAAATCACGGAAAACCTACATTTGGATAGTCGGAGGTGGATTTGAACCACCATCCCCGCGAATGCGAGACCAGTGTCTTACCTCTGCGCCACCTCGATCAGTCAGAGAAAGATAGTAATCAGAATATAAACTAGAGGACCCGTGCGAATACTTCGCATCGTTAGTAGAACGAAAAAAATAAATGAATAAATAAAATGTCAAAATGTTTGAAGAGATTATGGGACTTAACTACGGGGTCATCAGTCCCTAAACTTACAAACTACCTAAAACTAAGGACGGTACAAATATCCATGCCCATGGGAGGATTCGAACCCCTGACCGTAGTGGCCGTGCAGACGGTGACTTGCGCGACGCAGAGCGCTCGGCCACCCCGGCCGGCGGAACAACAAGAGTTTGAAAAAATGGAAGTAAAGTTGAATGTTCACGCATAGCTTTCTCCAGAATCAATCAATTCAAGTGTTGAGTAGCGCAAATGAAAGAGCTTGATCCGCTGATGTTGTTAGGTCAAAAATAACTGTGTAACTTAATTAGAACCGAAGATACAGTAAAACAAACCGATTAAAATATTGAATTCAAGGACATTTGCGACTGGATAGGGGATTTCCAGACAGAAAGGACACAGTTCGTAGTAATCGATGGTAACGCATCAACTAAAACATATCGGACTTTCCTCAGGGTAGTGTTATTGGTCCACTGCTGTTCATTATTTACATGAACGATTTGGGAGAAAATCTAAAGAGCTCTCTTAGGTTTTTTTGCAGATGACGCCGTCATTTACCATCTAGTAAAATTATCTGAAGATCAAAACCAACTGCAGAACGATCTGAATAAGATATCACTATGGTTTAGAAATTGGGAATTGACTCTAAATAATAAGAAGTGTGAAGTTGTCCGCATGATTACGATAAGAAATCTGTTAAACTTTGTTTACAAGATAAAGCAATCTAATGTGAAGGCCGTAAACTCCACTAAATACCTAGAAATTACTATTATTTAAGGCTTAAATTGGAAAGAACACGTAGATAATGTCGTGGAAAAGGTGAACCAGAGACTGCGTATTATTGGCAGAAACCTTAAAAGATGCAACAGAACTACTAAAGAAACTGCATACACTACGCTTGTCCATCCATTTTTAGAGCATTGCTGCCCAGTGTGGGATCCTTACCATGTTGGTTTGACGGAGGACATCGAAAGATTACAAAGAAGGGCAGCTCGTTTCGTATTGTCACGATACAGGGGAGACAGCGTTACGGAAATCATACAGGATCTGGGAGGGGAATCATTACAACAGCAACGCTTATCGCTGCGGCGTGGGCTGCTTACGAAACTACAATCGCCAACATTCTCCTCCGAATGTGAAAATATATTGTTGACCCCCTCTTACATAGGTAGAAATGTTCATCAGAATAAAATACGAAAAATCAGAGCTCGAACGGAGAGATTCAGATGTTCTTTCTTCCCATGCGCTATTCGAGAATGGAATGGGAGATACATGTAGATGTACACAGAAGGATACCGAGTTTGAGTAAAAGAAATGATTGAGAGACTTGAGTTAATTCTGATGATTGATGACAAATCTGGGAATGAATACCTTTCGTTTAAAGCAAAATGAAAAAAATCGGTCGGATAGAACGGCGTGGCCGACTGACTTTAGTTTTCGTAGATTCTTTTAATATATAAGATGATATGTAACCTCAATACATTCATTTAATACAAAACTTGACTATGAACAATATTTTTGCTTACTTGTGCAAAATCTAGCATGAATAAATTCTTTAGGGATCTCACCCCTGAGCAAGCAACAAGTGGTTGTTCGTGAGGGACACATGGAGATGTCAAAACGACTCTGCAGTGTTTAATAGGTCGTCTTGTTATTTATTAATCGTAATAGAAAATACAGTTATCCCTGGAAACTGCACTCTCTTGTAGTTAAAAGCCAGTTCTGTCGTAAATAATAGGCATTCGGTAGGCGAAGTGAGCTTTATTCTCTTCCTTTCCTTATAACTCTATAGAAGTCTATTGCAGTCGCCTACATCCGTGTGCGCTTCAGAGCTGAAAGTTAACACTATTGCTAGCTTTCTAAGAAGTTCCTTAAGCTGGTTGGAATACGTACTGCATGATGTGACAGATTTTTACCCATTGCAGTAAACATGACCTCATATTTACTGAATTATGTAGTGTACAATCGTATAACTTTGCAATTATATATTCATCTGCATATGTGCTGTACATCCGTATAATCTGTTGTGAAAATAGTTAGTTGTAAAACAGTAATGGACCTAGTTTAAAGCCTAATGCTTGATGGGGCGGTTTTCGATGAACGTTACTTTTATTGTCCTTACATATCTCACGAACCACGTGTCGTATTGTGATAAAATTTCTAAAGAATATTCATCTGTATGTGCGTATAATATCTGTAAAATTTCATGCGACTAAAATTTGTAGTGAAGAAATTATAAACTGTAACATCATACCTAACGCTGTAGTTTTGCTACGTGAACAGCAGAAAACTAGTAAGCTGGAAACGTTTTCGTTTTGATGTTGTTGTCAGCGAGAAAAAATTTAACAAAGGTTTGAAATTATGTATACAGTTTGTTGCAAATCGCTAAATACTGTCATCCTCATAAAGCGTATTTATAAAAAGTTTCGTCGCATTATTTGGCAGTTTCTTGCAACTCATGTTGTTTATGACGTTATATATCCTGAACCATGAGTCGTATGTGGTTCTTACTCCTACAGCAACTGTTAAAATGAGTAGCATTGTCGTTTGATGCAGCAGCTTCTCCCACATCTCATTGTTTATGACGTCATACCTCGTGAAGCATGCGTTGTACGTGAATCTTACACTTAAAGTGACCGACCACATGGATTGAAGCTTACGTGTACAAAATTTCATAAAGATTGGAACAAAAATGTAGATATGTATGTAACACATACACACAAACATACGGACACTCTGCTTTATATGTAAAGAAAAAGATTCTCTCTCGCTGCATTACTATTTCACCAGTTATGAAACAAGCTGTTATGTAAGAGAGCAATTTGTAAAATGTGCCGTATATCATTTTTCGCTTCATCATTATAGTGTAAAGCTTTGACTAAAGAAAATTTCTCGTACGTTCTCTATACTATCTGTACACTCCGGTCAGAAACGGTAATTCACAGCATATCATTAAAAAGTACCTTTCTACTTTCATTACACGTGTATCGTGAGAAGCGGAAAACGAAATATTTTTGGTGAATATTGACAGAACATAGGAGTGTCTGTTTTGTCGCGCGATCTTGCCCTTCATATTAGTGATTGCGCGGCCGCTCCCGCTGGAAGTTTTAAGCAAGGAAGGAAACTTCGAGTATAACGCCCCGTAGACGACGTGGCCATTAGAGGTGGAGCTCACGCACGGATTGTTTGGGTTAGTATGGGAAAGGAACCATCCCAGAATTTACCTGGAGTGATGTAGGTAAATTACGGAAAACTCAAATCTAGGTGTCCGGAGGTGGATTTAAACCACCATCCTCCCGAATGCAAGTCCAATGTGTTAGGACTGTGACACCTCGTTCGGTTAGAGGTTCGAGTCCCCCCTCGGCCATTGGTATATGTGTAGTCCTTAGCATAAGTTAGTTTAGGTTTGATTAAGTAGTTGGTAAGTTTAGGCAGTACTGACCTTAGCAGTTTTGTCCCTTATATTTATAACCATCTGAACATGTCACACACTGTTTTTGATGCTAAAGGTAGCAAAACATAACTCGAACGTCCACATGTTTCTAATCCTAAGGAATAAAAATGCTACGCTCATCGGACCCTAGAGTTAAAAACTACTTGAACTAACATACTAGCTGAATAAAGAAGATCCCTGGTCTAGATGAATGCCAGATGTTATAGTCTATTAAAACTGTACATGTCTTCAGTTTCTCAACAACCGTTGCTTTCTATCTGCCCACTTTGGCTTCCTAAACGACCCTCGATTATTGCGCATATTTAACTAATTACATCTACCTTCTTAGTACTCTTTTACATTATATCATTTTTGTCCAGTCTTCGCACAGTTGCTTTTTATATTTTAATGTAGATATTCATGTAATCCACCTATGCAACTGAATGATGTTTTACATTACCATATGCATTTTGCTTTAAGGCATCATCAGTGTCCAGTAATATATACACGATTAACTTTTACAATATTTCGTTTTTCCGCTTTTAGTAATTTAGATTATAAACAGTTCTAGCGCGGTATCTAAGTATAGTTCTATTGAATAGTTATATCAACTGTACTTAGATAACGCGCCAGAACTGTTTACAACCTGTTGTTGTAGTGTTTTTCAGTTCGCAGACTGGTTTGATGCAGCTCTCCACGCTATCCTGTCCTGTGCAAGTTTCTTCATTTGAGAATACGTACGGCAACCTACATCCTTTTGAATCTGCTTACTGTATTCGTCCCTCGGTGTCTCCCTACGATTTTTACCCCACACACTTCCTTCTAATGCAGAGTTGACGATTCTTTGGTGTTTCAGAATGTATCCCATCAACCTTCCCGTCAGTATACGCCAGAAACTCCATTTCTCCCCAATTTTATTGAGAACCTCCTCATTAGTTACGTGATCTATCCATCTAATCTACATCATTCGTCTGTAGCACCACATTTCAAAAGCTTCTATAATCTTTTTGTCTGAACTCCTTATCGTCCACGTTTCACTCCCATGCAGTGCCACACTCAAGACAAATGCTTTCAGAAAGGACTTCCTAACATTTAAATTAATATTGGATGTCAAAAAAATTCGCGTCTTCAGAAACGCTATTCTTCCCATAGCCATTTTACATTTTATATCTTCTGTACTTCGACCATCAGAAGTTATCTTGCTACACAAATAACAAAATTTGTCTAGTACTTTTATTGTCTCATTACCTAATCTAATTTCTTCAGCATCGGCTGCTTTTCTGACGCTACATTCCATTATCCTTGTTTTACTCTTGTTGATGTTCATCTTATATCTTCTTTGAAGTCTCGGACAAATTTACTATGTCATCGGCAAACCGCAAAGTTTTTACTTCTTCTCCCTGAACTTTAATTCCTTCTCCAAATTTCTCCTTGCATTCCTTCACTGCTTGCTCAATGTACAGATTGGCAAGAGGGAAAGGCTACAACCCTGTCTTACTCCCTTCCCAACTTTTGCGTCCCTTTCTTGTCCTTCGACTCTAATAAGTCAAGGTATGCAATGCTCTACACTTGGTCCAGCAAGTTTCCAGTTTTTTTTCTACCCATCGGCAAAATAGGCTTTGTCAAACTGCAAAATAGTCTTCCTCATTCGATGAAAACTTCTTCCCACCAAGTTAAATATTCAAGTACGGGAATAAAAAGAAGTCGTTCGGAGCCACGTCTGGTAAACACGGTGGGTGAGGAACCAATTCGAATCCCAAGGCGTGGACTTTTGCCTTTGCAATAGCTGCTGCGTGGGCTGAAGCATTGTCTTGATGAAACAGCACTTTCTTCGGTGCCAATCTTGGACTTTTTTCAATTAGTTCCTGTTTCAAACGATCCAGCAGAGCAGCATAATAGGGCCCAGTTATGGACCTGCCTTTTTCCAAATAATCTACCCGGATTATAGCCTGGCAATCCCAAAAGACAGTGGCCATCACCTTTCCAGCCGACAAAACAGTCTTCACCTTCTTTGGTGCACTCTCCCCACTCTTCGTCTATTGTTTGGACTGTTGTTTGGTGTCTGCAGTGTAATGGTGGATACACATTTCATCCACAGTTATGAATCTGCGCGAAAAGTCCTGTGGATTGCGCCTGAACTGTGTGAGATTCTGAGTAGAAATGTTCTCTCGTTTCTGTTTTTGGTCCAAAGTGAGCAGGCGCGCCAGCCATCACGGACAGACCTTCTTCACGGCCAGTTTTTCATGAAGGATATAATGCACCCGTTGAGGTGCCTACAATGTTAGCTATCTCGCGACCTTTTAATCTTCGATCTTCCAGTACCATATCGTGCACCTTATCAATGGTTTCCTGTGTGGTGACATCGACGGACCGCCCGTAGCGTGCTCCATCTTCCGTGCTTCACCGACCACGTTTAAACTCGTTAATCCAAACGTAAATGGTCTTCAATGTTGGTGCAGAACCTACATCGACCTCATCAAACGCGGATTTGAACTGTGCAGCTGTTTAACTCTTCAAATGATAATGTTTAACTGCCGCACGAAATTCGTTTCTCTCCATCGTAAGGAACTAATTACGCAGTTACCACTTCAGCTGGCAGCCAACAGTCAACTATAACAGCTGCCGTTCGAAACGTGCTGTAATAACAGTGGAAATATCAGGCTTACCAACAACAAAGCTGGTGATTATCAAACCACCCTCGTATAATCCGTCATTGCCACCCTTCTGGGTGGAGGTCTGTGCTGAATGTATGACCTGGACGACGTTTACGAATGTTCATGTGGCTGCTGCAACCACCACGGTTGCACAACTCACGCAGCTTCTACAACTTTTGTGGAAAAACTGCAAAATGACCATCCCGCCGCTCTGAATGCCACAATCTAACCTTTTTTTCGAATTCGCTCAGTTGGCTGTAGGAAGCACGAGTGCCGGCCGCTGTGGCCGAGTGGTCTGCGGCACGCCAGTCACGGTCTGCACGGCCACTACGGTCTGGAGTTCGTATCGCCCCTCGGGCATGGATATTTGTGCCGCCCTTAGTGTTAGCTAGTTCATAAGTAGTTTGTAAGTTTAGGGACTGATGACTCCGTAGTTAAGTCCCATAAGCTGTACAGACATTTGAACATTTTGAAGCACGAGTGCCTCTGTGTGGCATGGCGCCTGTTTGCTTTACACGTTGTGTCACATGTCACTATGCCATCTGTTGTCGGCTGACCTAGAAACCATTTTCAGTAGATCTACTATCCGCCAGGTGACAAGTGCAGTTATAGAATCTTTCGAGGTGTACTGTTTTTTTCCCGGCATTTTATTTTTTCTTGAAGAAAAAAAAAATCGTGCAAAAAAGTTTCAAAGGGCTCCTAGTGAAGTTGAAGTCTTAACTTGGCTTCTGTTGATGTTGTATTTGGATTCAGTTTGTGACGACTTGTTTCCACGTTTAGGCCAGTTTGTGACTTGTGAAGCTTGCTTGTGGCTTATGTTTTCTAAGGCGACAGTTTGTAAGTCGTAGATTTCGGCTTGGCTTTTACAGTTCATAGGGAATGGACGAGTTCTAAATTTTGTCATTCCAGTATGAAATTTAAGTTGGTAGGCCTGGTACTTCTTTCGTAATGAATAAGATTTATATCTTTCTTGGATTTTTACACCGTAAATATTGGTTCTGTGCATCTATTGAAACTTAAAGCCTTTCTGCAGTGTCTGAACACGAAATTCTGTCACTCAGGGGCTGATATTTAATAAACCGACATTTTGAATAATTAAGTCCCGGTAGTTCAGACAGTTTGAAGCCTGATCTTTTCCTATCAAATTGTCCCTTAAATTATTCTTTAGTAAGATTTTATTCAAAGTCTCTCCTAACCGAAACTGTTAAAATATTTTCCACACACATATTAAATGCTTTCTTACGAAAGTCAAAGTTATTGTCACAGGTTCACTTTTATATTAATCATGGACTGTATGAGGGATCTAAATACTTGAATAACTGTTCGTGACACTTTTTAAAGTTTCACTGATTCTATATTCTGAAATTAACAGAGTTACAATGAAATCACTTTGACAAAAAGCACTTCGAACGTTCAAAATGCGTGACTATATTTAGCAAAAAATCTCATTACATAAAAGTCTCTGAATCGTATTACATTGTCCACTAACTTTAATTCTTCAAGATAAGGTTTTTAATGTCAATTCTTTAAACTCGCAAAATGATTTCATGTTCAAATAGCAGTAATATGAATTAGTCTATTAACAGGAGGCGGAAATATCTAATTCTTCCTTCCTAGTCTCTCCCGATTAAAAGTCCAAAGATTTTGCAATGCAATAGCGTATAATCTCGATACTAAAATTTACTATAAGAAATAAATAATTTATGGGGTCCCTTTCTATCTTGGAAAGATCCCCGTCTAATACTTCGAAATTAATTACAGAAACGTAGCTAGTTACAGAGAGATCTGAACTCAGAGGGAACTAAGCACAGACAGAGCGAGTAACTCAAATGTGGTTACTATTTATAACAGCAATCTAACGAATGTTCTCTGAAATGCGAGGTGATTTGACCCTCTTATTCTCTAGACATTACTATTCCGAACTACACTGATATAGTTTGAATTTACTAAAATTTGGAAAAATGCAAAATATCTGCCTCTTAAAAATCATGAAGATTACGAAATGATGAAAAATGGTGATTCTAATGATATGATCGCGATGTGGTATTACAAGTCGTTCTAATGGGGATTCTTTGACTGTACCTACGCTAACAGCGTCCAGATACTGTACTTTTGATTAGATAGTGAACACTACAAGCGGTACAACACACTTATAAAATTCCTTTCAGGAATTGAACTGCTTCAGCCGTGAATTCCTTTTTATTCATTCTGCACATCCGGTTTCACAGCAGTTTCAGCTGCATATTGAGGTGCAGTTCAAGTCTGGTGTGGCAGCAATATATTGCAAACAGCAGGCGTTCATGGTCCATTACTTGTAAAAAGAAACCCGCAAAACCGGCGTAACGTCATAGCTGGGGGTCTAGGAGCAATTTTTGCAAGAGAATGGCCATAAACTCTGGTCTTCGCAGTATATCTTGCCACCGAATGTCTTGACTGGTATTGCAACTAAATATGTAGTTCAAATTGCCCTGAAACCGGTTGTGCTGAATGAATAAAAAGGAATTTACAATTGCAGCTGTTCAGATTTCCAAACGAAAATGATTTGTAGCTCTGGGTGCCCAGCCTACAAAGTATTCTGCATACTAATAAAATTACTTTTATTTAACGAGTTTGTTTGCGTGACTGGCTTCCGCAGCGAGCGCCGAATTATTCGTTTTTTGAAATAAAAACTCCGTTTTCTTGCTGCAATTTCGCTTCTTTTTAACTCAAGGCGACCTCAGTGGATTCTAAAAATCAGTTTTTTAAATGTAGTATTTTTAGATTATAAATACTTTACATTTTTATAGGACATAAGTTGTTCCTTACAATTTAGCGTAACCGCTTACTTACTAAAGGGAAAAGAGGTGAACTCATTTTAATCTATAAGTACTTCATCTAAAAGCAAAACATAAACTGTTTGAAACCATTGACGATGCGTTGCCGTAATAGGGCGAAACTCGAATGGAAAAAAATGCAAAATGAAATGACTTTTTATTTCAAATTAGGTAGAATTAGTTTCAATTGTATATTTAACCCCATAACTTATTATTCCAAGATAACTCTACTTATAATGATATGCTGAGAATATTATTCGAAGATAACCCTGGCTCCCAAATTTTTCGCATCTGTGAAGCAGTTATTGTTGTTGTCTTCAGTCTGGAGACTAGTTTGAAGCAGCTCTCCACCCTGTTCTATCCTGAGCAAGCCTCTTCATCTTCTCGCGAGAACGACAACCTACAGCTGCTTTAATCTGCTTACTGTAGTCATCTCTTGGTCTTCCTCTGCGCTTTTTACCTTAAACACTTCCCTCCAACGCTAAATTCACAATTCCTTGATGTCTAAGAATGTGTCCTGCCAACCGATCCCTTCTTTTAGTCAAGGTATGCCAAAAATTCCTTTTCTCCCCAATTCTGTTCAGTACCTCCTCATTAGTTAGGCGATGCACCCACCTAATCTTCAGCATTGTTCTGTAACACCACATTTCAAAAGCCTCTATCCTCTTCCTGTCCGCACTGTTGTCCACGTATCACTCCCATACAAGGCAAAACTCCACACAAATGCGTTCTGAAAGGACTTTTTTTACGCTTATATTAATATTCGATGTTAACAAATTTATCTTTTTCAAAAACGCTTTTCTTTCCATTGCCATTCTGCATTTTATATCCTCTGTACTACGACCATCATGTGTTATTTTACTACCTTTATTGTTGCGTTACCTAATCTAATTCCTTCAGCATTGCCTGATTCTCGTAGACTGCATTCCATTACCCTTGTTTTTCTCTTGTTAATGTTCACCTAATACGCACCTTTCAACACACTGTCCATTCCGTTCAACTGCTCTACCAGGTCCTTTGCTGTCTCTGACAGAATTACAATGTCATCGGCAAAACGCAATGTTTTTATTTCTCTACCCTGGACTTTAATTCCTTCTCCAAATTTCTCCTTGCTTTCCTTTATAGCTTGCTCAATGTATTAATTGAATAACTTTGGAGAAAGGCTACAACCCTGTCTTACTCGCTTCCCAACCACTGCATCCCTTTCATGCCCTTCAACTCTGATAACTGATGTCTGGTTTTTGTACAAGTTGTAAATAACTTTGCGTTCCCTATATTTTACTCCAGCTTGCTTCAGAATTTGAAAGAGTATATTCCAATCAACCTTGTCAAAAACTTTCTCCAAGTCTACAAAAGCTAGAAATGTAGGGTTGCGTTTCCTTAATCTGTCTTTTAATATAAGCCGTGAAGTGAGTATTGCCTCCCAGATTCCTACATTGCTCCTGAAACCAAACTGATCTTCCCCGACGTCAGCTTCTACCAGCTTTTCCATTCTTCTGTAAATAATTCGCGTTAAAATTTTGCATCCATGAATTATTAAACTGATGGTTCTGTAATTTTCACACCTGTCTGTGGCTGATTTCTTTGGAATGGGGATTATTACATTTTTCTTAAAGTCTGAGGGTATTTCCCCTGTCTCATACATGTTACACATCAGGTGAAATAGTTTTGTCATGGCTGGTTCTCCCAGAGACTTTAGTAGCTCTGAGAGAAGGTTACTTACTCCAGGGGCGTTGTTTTGACTTAGGTGTTTCAGTGCTATGTTAAATTCATGTCTCAGTATAGTACCTCCTATTTCATATTCAACTTCTTCTTCCCTTCCTAAAATATTGTCTCTAAGTTTATTTCATTTATAGAGCTGCTTTCCACCTTTCAGCTTTCCTTTCTTTACTTTTAACTGGTTTTCCATTTGAGATTAAGATATCACAGAGCTCCTTTATTTGTCTTCAAATGTCTGTTTTATTTTCCTGAAGGCAGTATCTACTTTTCCCCTATTTATACATTATTCTACAGACTTACATTTGCCTTCTAGCCACTCCTGCTTAGCCGTTTTGCACTTCCTGTCAATCTCATTTCTTAGTCGTCTCTACTCCATTTTGCGTGTTTCATTTACTGGATTGTTATATTTTCTCTTTTCATCAATTAAGTTTAGTATTTCCTGTGATATCGAAGGATTTTTTGTAGGTCTTGCCTTCCTACCTCTGCTGCCTTCACTGTTTCGTCTCTCAATGATACCCATTCCTCTTTTACTGTTTTATTTCACCCCTTTCCGGCAATTGTTGCCTAAAGCCCCTTTGAAATTCTCTAGAACTTCAGGTTCCTTCAATTTATCCAGGTCCCATCTCGTTATTTTCCTACCTTTCTGCAGTTTTTTCAATTTCAGCCTACAATTCATGACCAGTAAGATATGGTCAGTCTATAACTGCCTCTGGGTGTGTCTTACAATTTATAACCTGGTTCCGAAATCTATGTCTTACCATTATAACAACTGAAGCACAATCCCGACTAAAATCGCTGTAGTTGCTAGTAAGTGTTTTTCAAGATTAGCGTTTTCTTTGTATTCTTACTGAATCAATACTGTGTACGGAATTGTCATTTTGGTCTTTTTTCAGGACTTCAACGACTGAAAGTTATTCGAAATGAATACCAGTTAGTCCAGTGAGGAAGAGCAGTAATGTGTAACGTGTTTTAACGAATATTGTCATAGATTTTTGCTGAACCGGAGATAACTACAGAGAAATCTTTTATCCACTCCAATGTTAAGTGCTTCTTTAGATTTTCAACATAGAAGTAAAACTGAATTTTGATAGTAATACATATTTTATAAAGCGTAAAGATTAGTAGAAAAAGTGAGTTTTGAAGTTTTATGATAAGAAATACGTGCGTTAGGATGTAAATTGGTTCTAAATTAGTAGGCTACTATTGTTTCCTGTTTTCCAATGTAATACAACAGTTGACACTTCAGTGGTGCAATTCTTCATAATTTTTAAAATCATGGCAAGAAGATATTGAAACATATATGTTTAAATAAAATTGAAATAAAATTATGGTCGGAAACTATGGTGTGTGTGTGTGTGTGTGTGTGTGTGTGTGTGTGTGTGTGTGTGTGCATGTGTGTGCGTGTGTGTGTGTGTGTGCGAATTCTGATTAAATGCAACTGTGCCTACCTGGACGGGTACACCCCTATGAATATAAAAACAGTTTGCATGTAATTCAGGTAAGAGTAAATACTATAATTAATCAGTCTGGAACCTACTGATATCAATGAGTGTGTCCCTGTTAGTGCGCTTAGCTGTCCAGAACATGAGTCTGCTTGAATAATGGATGACAAGTCCTGTTGTAGCTCAAGGTGGAATTCGTTAATTAGACAGGCAAATAGTTCATAAAGTAGGTTAGAAAAGGAAACAGCCACAAGTTGCAAGGTTTGTTTGTTCAGAAGTGGTTTCGAGCAATTATTGAACAGCTTCAGGTAACTATAAAGGAAACAGTTAAGAATAATATACAAATACAAATATCACATAACATTTGCGGTAGAATCACATATTTAAAGGGGCAAGAAGTATAGAGTATACAAAGATTTCTCGAAAAGTGACAAAGTGAAATATTGCCGTGAGAGCATACATTAAGTGACTACCAGCGTGGCGCAAGGGATAGCGTCGCCGACTGAGTTGCTGAAGGTCGCCTGTTCAATCCCGCCCACTGGCAAAAATTTATTTATTTGAAATTAACATTTCCAGAAAGTTCTACATGTTACTTATGTTCACTTGTAATTTCTACTTGTTTCTTATGTTGACTATTCTTCTAATTTCTGGTAGATTGTGTCTATGTATAAATAGCACTCTTCCTGAGAGGCATTCAGTGCTGCGTGTACGTTTCAGTTCGTAATAAGCCTGCTTTCAGTATAAGTGCTGTATTTACTCGACAACCTTGCCTTCGAAGTCAATCCTGCGTCCATTGCAACGCGACATTGTTTGGTGGAGGCGCCGGGTACACTGTGCAACAGTTGCATCACCGTGGCTCCGATTAGGCAACGTAAAAGTCGTCGCTTACACGGACTGGAACCGGAATACAAGGGATACACCGAGTACTTCCTTCCTAAAGTCCGTATTATCAGAAGAACGATGGAGACGAAACCAGCAATAAGCCAGCTGCACATCAGACACCCGTCGGTGTTCTCTGGTGATGCTGGACAGGATCAAAACAAATGGCTAAAAGGGTTCGACCGAGTCGCCAAGTACAACAGGTGGGATCATACGATGTGCTTGGCCAACGTTTACTTCTATCTGGACGAAACAGCCCAGCAATGGTTCGAAAACAACGAAGATAAGTTGAATGACTAGGAGACGTTCCAGGAGGAACTTAAGAAGACGTTTGATGACCGCCAACGACAAATCCGCTCGCCGGAAGAACAACTGAAGAACCGGGCCCAACGACATGATGAGCCGACACAATCATACATACAGAATTTTTTGGCCCTGTGTAACATAGTCTATCCGAACATGACTGAGGCGGACAAAATCACGCACCTGATGAAGGGAATTGCAGAAGATATGTACACTTGACAGCAAAAAAGTGGATCACCCCTGAATTTCTAAGTGGAGACCGCACCTGACGCTATGCAACCACCATTGCCCAGCTGCGTCGCAGGTCGTCAAATCATTGCACAGTACAGTTATTACCTACCCACAATAGGTACTAAGTAAGTCTCTTATTTCTCCTTATGGCATTAAGGCAAGGTACAACCCAATACTTTTGTACAACAAATATTAGAATAAACGTTATTAGAGATGAGACAGTAACACTTGTAAATTAAATTTAGTTGCAATAAGTGAAAAGTCAGATACGTTATCACACTTGTTTAGTGACATAATGTGTTTCTGTTCCTGATCTGAATCTGAACGCACTGTTAGGCAAAAAACAGTTGTATGCCTGATTGAGATACGATTACAGGTCACGCAGCTTTTCGTGCCCCTCTTTGATCGGCGGAAGTCGGCTGAGCTCGTGTGTCAACGGAATGTTTATGCTATCTACCAACCTTACCTCGTAACAGCATTGTACACCGTAGACCTCGTCAATGTATTGTTGATTTGTGCTTCGTATTGATTATTGTCTTTCACTTTGTTATTTGCTAAAATAAGTCCACATACCCCCACGACTTCTTTTATAAGAAAGAAGGCTGTCATTGAAAGTGGTGTGAAGAATGTTAACTTTCATTTTTATTCTGTTACGACAATAAAAAGACGCAGAGACCGTTGTTACACCCGCTTAATAAGTCCCTTTCAAATATTAACGTTTCGTAGATATTCGTTCCACTTTTCTATTACTCAAACATTAAAGTGATACTTAATTTCGTGTTCCATCTGTAACGCCTTAACCACATACATGCTGTTTCTTTTAAAACCTGTAATCCATACGTAGTAAGCTGTTGGCAGTGGGGGAAAGAGGCGGGGCTTGTTCTAACAGCCAATCCGCTATGAGCTGAATGCAAGCTTCAGCTCCCAACATTCTCCGCTCAGAGGCCACGTTTAAGTGCGCGTGATCTCTAGGCATAAATAGACGTAAAACACTGATGTTTTCATTAGTTTCTTAGACCGATGTCTGAACCCAGAAATGATCTTAGCACTGCACCAGGAGTTGCATGAAGCTCCTATTGTTGCTGAGAGGTAACCGCTGAAGATACGTAATATAGTGCAATTCACAGATGTCATACATCATAAAGTTGTGGAATACAATACAGTGTATTGATGATTTGTTAACTAAGAACAATCAGATGTCACATATCAAATATGCTCACAAATAGCGTTATACTGGTACCTGAAATGACGATAAATTAATTTTTCCCCGGCACGGACTCGAACCCAACACCATTTGCTATTGTATAATAGGAAGGAATACTGCTGATGTATTTATTGTATATTCCGGGCACTCCAACCCTGAACATACCGTCACTCTTGACCTGACACCATGAGGCGTCAACTATCACATTGTCGTTCACCAGTAGTTAGGATCACACCGTTCGTAGAGACGTGGAAGGGGTTTGGTATTTTGCGAGAACTTCGTTTAATTTAGTTGCGCATAGACATATGCAATTTTGATTTGAAACAAGGCGTTCTTTATTGGAGTTATTGGAGGTGTAGATGGTATTTTTGTGCCCGTTAACAACTGTTACCTACAGCGGGAATCGGACCCATACCTTAGCCATTACAACTTAACCTCATCCCGGCCTCCACCGAATTACAGATGCGTTGGCATAATATTTTGTCATAATGGAGTACGCATTAGACAGTACGACCATTCAAAGAGCTCAGAGGTGTCTGGCTGGGTAAAACATACTTGGCCGTACGCGATTGCCACGTAGTGTGAGGCGCCTTATCGGGGTTTTTGCATGATATTATACTACGTTTTATTAAGCTACTTTACGATTTGGTATGGATCCTGTAATAAGCTCATTTAACTATGAGCTCAATATTATATTGTTGGGTAGCTGTTGCCACGATAACTTGAATATTAGGCATTTTTATAGTTATGAGGAACGTGGATTATGCGTTTAAAAAATTGAAATTCTGAAAGTAACTTCGTTTTGACATTTATTCACCACGTTCAGGTACACAAACAGACTTCGATGAAGGAGGTTTCTGTGACTTACTAGTATGGTCAGTGACGAGGTATCCGATAACTGGTAAGTGTGTCGAGCAATTATTCTTCCCGGTGTGGCTGCCTTCAATAGTCATATTGAGGTTACAAAACAACAATGTGAATTCTGATACAATGTCGCATCGAAAATGCGATTCCATGCGAAGCATAATATCCAACTAGGAATGATGGGGGAGAACTTCAGTCTTCGTCATTTCAAATCTTGGTTCCTGGTATTTGTCGGAATAGATGTCCATTTTAATGGCGACAATAGTGCTTGCACGGTAATGTTCAGTTGTCCATTATATTCACGTGCTTTTCGAGAGTCAACGACAGAAAAATAATGAAAGTGATTAAAAAAATCTGCCAAGCACAAAATTGTGAAAAGAAGCACGGAGATGCAAATAAATATTTCAAGGGAGGGGTAGCAGGAGGGAGGGCGAGATCTAGGAATGAACAGGAGTGAAGAACTGGAAAATAAAAGAGTGAAATGCTTGCAAAGTACTCCTTACTTATAAATCACAGTTTGTTTTAGGACCGAGAGAAAAGTAACGAATGTTTTGCAGAACGAAGGATGGATTATCGGAGATATAAAAGAACACTGCTTCATAGAGAGGACCCATGGACAGTAAAGAAAGCAGACATTAAAAGAGACAGTATTGTTTTAAAGGAAACCATAATTTTTGTACAGCTTTTTGGGGGAATAGACCAAAAGGGCAATTGAGGTTATAATGTAAGGGAGGTGACAGAGAGAAAGAGAGAAAGGAGGAAAAATTAACAACGAATAAATACAAGACAAATCGTTTGCATATTTTGTTAAGGACGGAGGACGTATTAATGGATGGAGGGGAGGAGAGAGACGTATTTGAAATAAGAAAAATTACTTTAACAGCGTCCATCTAAATTGATTACTCTGTATGCATGGAGTCTAGGTATAAATGAATAAAAATAAGATATTGAGTGAAATGAGAGACATTGAATTAATATTTGTGCCACGGGCGGGAATCGAACCCACACCTCCATACCTACTTTAATTCAATGCTTTTCCTTTCACTTAGTTTCTTTGATATACTGACGCGGAAAACTGTCTCTAGGTATAAAAATTTATAATGAAATAGGATAATAAAGGAACTGTATATTTAAAAAAAAGTCAATTTAAAGGCAGCTCAGAGGAAAAGGAAACTCAATTTTATTTCTTCTATAGTCTCACTTAGGAGATTTAAGGGGAAAAATCATTTTAAAGTACAAATAATTTATTGAGAATCCCTCATTATTTGTTTCTTTCATAATACATCTCAGCGTAGAATCTATTACGCCGTCAGATTAACTTCTCTTCAGTAAGAGCGACGACTCTATCTCGAGGTGATTGCTCGCAGTGAGACGGCCTGATTTGTATTTCGGTTGTCTGCTTTTACTATGATGCCAGGAAGTAAACATTCTGTATTTACGCCAGAGCCCCACTCTGCGCTGTGCTGGGGGCTGTTGGGCATCACCTTGACCGCCAGCTTGCTGGCTTCCACCAAGCCTCGCCTTGGCACGAGCTGTGGTTCACCGGCCAGCCCATAGCTCTCGAGCCACAGCTAATACAGGCACAGGCCGCAAAACCAGGCTCAAACATCTCTGCCAACCTACCCAAGGGTGCAGTATTAACTACCACAGCTAGAGCTATTTTGCTATAAAATGAGCAGCCACTTTATCTTTTGACATTTCATTCAAATATTTAACGAAGTTCAAGAATAGAATCATGATAAACGCAGCTACCACATAATGTTTAACCTAGATAGCAATCATACGACACAGGAAACTATCTTTTCAGCGCTCTGCATTAGATTTAGTCACAAGAAAATATGTATTCAACCCAGAAAACTACGTATGTTTTAAAATTAAACAATTCTGGAGGGAACAACACAAATATATATATGTAGTATATCATTCACGTTTTGTGCACTTATAAAGTGTTCTCATTGTCTCTGAAACAATAAGTGCTACGAAACAGAAATACCTTCTGCTGAGGCCCTTCATTTACACGATTGTTCTGTTATTCATAGTGAAGTATTTCGTAATGGGTTCATAGGATCGCTTTAGTTTATCGACTGTTCCATGCATATACGAAGATCGAGAAAAACAAGAGCCAAAAAGGATATATGCGAGCACCAATTACCATTATATTATTCTTAAAATTCAAATCAAATGTTCGAATGTATGTGGTATGCTAAGTTAAACAGTCCCTAAACTTACATACTGCTTAAACTAACTTATTCTAAGGACAACACATAGACATACCCATGCCCGAGGGAGGACTCGAACCTCCTACGTGAGCAGCAGCCTGATCCATGACATGGCACCTTAGATCGCGCGAGTACTCTGCGCGGCCTTCTTACAATTGTAACATACTTTTTACGGTAATGAGTACAAAAGCTCTTTGCATTTGTAGGAGAAGGTTGGTGATTGAAATATCATAGAAGAAGCGTGCTACACTGAAAACACTTTTGTTTTAATATTTTGATTCCCCACCTGAAAAAAAAAACACCGCAAAACATCCGAGACATTCTTTCCGCTAATTCACTATACCGCACCAAGTTTTTCAGTGTTCTCCCTCTATACCGTCAGGTAATAATCGCATATTGCTCAGCAATACTGCGGAAGAGGTGGAGCAATTGTAGGGTTTATAGCCTCCTAGAGAGACTTTGTAATCTTCTGATGGTTGTGTCAATAACAGGCGCTTGTTTTATCTTCACCAAATCATGTATATTTCGTAGTTACCGTTGTTTTCAATTGTACCCACCAGAAATTTTGTTAGGTGTATTATCTTTAAATTTGTTTTGTTTATCGATTTCTCAAGGACTGACGACAATTTTCTGGTAATCATGTGGTGAACTATACGCATATTTATGTTTAGTGTCAATTGTCGAATATGCATCGTGAGGATATAACTTCAATATCACTTTAAAATTGGCTCTGCTTTTCTGAGGAGCTTACTAGACAGCAGCATAATCTACCACAAATATTTCTCAATTCGATATAGCAGTTTGTAGCTCTGTCAGAGAGTGGGTAAAATGTTACTCTCGCTTCAATTTGTAACTAAGAGCTACTACCTCTTAATCTAAAGAGCGTCGACATTTTCATGAAGGAAGCGAACAGCTGCAGCGTGAATCGCCTCCTCATTGCCCTTGTGAAGGCCGATGCAGATAATACATGAAGTAGGGATCGAGAATAGTTGTAGTTGCTACGTGAAATTCATCACCATTATCTGTAATCATATATGTGATAAGTAAATGACACACCGAAGTTCAATTTTCAGACATTTTAATTGGAATTCCACCAATAAGTGAATCTTGAAAGGTTCTTCTATATACATATATGTGTCGTGACTGTTCTTTCGAAAGAACAGACACCGCATAAATATACATAATTAAGGAGAAGATGAGAACAACTCCAGCCTTCAGCGCAAATGCACACAACGCCTGAACTCTCGAGGTTATCGGCAAAGTGCCACTAGCAGTGAGTGCAAATTGGAAACGGCAACTACGGGAGCAGTGTGAGGAAGTTTGAGTCTTGTGGGTGAAGAGGGGGGAGAGGAGTGGTAGCCCGCGCATCTGCGATGATCGTTGTTTTCCCGCTCGTGCAGCGGTTACCGTAACTGCTCAGACAGCAGTAGGAACTGGGCCCGAATTCCGGCTGGGCACAACTGTTCAACTTCCCCAATGCGTGCACTCAGTGGCCACAAGCAGCTTGTGTCGGATTATTTATTTTAATCTAGATTCTTCTCTGTCATTCCAGGAAGCAGTACAACTATCACCAGACATGATCCACCGTGTTGTCATTTCACTACCATAGACCATAGTCGTACCAGGAAGATCATTTGTCTACAGGCAATGTCTTTCTCGAGTGGTCCAACACCTTAGGAGAACATCTTGTGCACACATTATGCATGGCTTAATTACTTCTCCTACGACGTGAGGTCGAGCATTTATGTATTTTTAGTGAGGGAGACGAATGGAATGTTGTACAGATATATAAAGAAAATAAAGGTAATCCACTGAGGTACAGATCCATTGTATTGATATCGACATGTAGCGGGACGCTTGAACAAATACTTTTTCCAGCGTTATGAAATATCTACAAAAATTAACATCAAAGCGGCAAAGGTTTCTAAATGTTTACTCTTGTGAGACCTTGGCGATACTATATTTTCATGATCTACTGAAAAAAACTAATTTCATATTTATAGAGTGCCAAAACGATTTTTGGTATCTTCAACGCCGCAGTGGAGTGGCCAAGCGCATTGAGGTGCTATGCTCCGATGCGCGAGGCCGCTCCTCGTCGGGGGTTCTAATCCCCCTCGGGCATGTATGTTTGTGTCGTCTTTAGTATAACGTAGTTCATAAGTAGTTTGTAAGTTTAGGGACTGATGACGCCGTAGTTAAGTCCCTTAAGCTTAACAAAAAAACTATCTTCAGCCATAATCAACTTCGAACCATATCGCTTTCCTAAGTTGTGCGACTGGACTCATGATGTCCTATCGGCAAGGTAATAGTTTGCAGTAACAGACGAAGAGTCATCTAGTGAAAAGGACGTGGCGAGTGTAATTCTTCCAGCAAAGTGAAGTAGACCTATCCTGATTCGAATATATATTCTAAATATTTAATGAGCAATCAGAATATTGCTCTTAGATTTGAGGCAGTTAATGCTGCCCACTACTAAACTCAGAAAAGCAAAGTTAATTGCGAAATGAATTTGCATTTGTATCTTCACGGCGAAAATTGCGACAATTGACCTTAAACATCAATATGCATTTGGCTCTGAACATAAGTACTCAAAGTTTCGTCAGCATTCTAGATATAGATAAGCAAAACAAATTTGAAGGTTATACATATAACAAAATTCCTGGGAGTGCAATTAAAAACAATGTTAACTGTGAATAACACATGTTTTGGTGAAGGTGAAACAAATGGTCTGTTATTGACACGACCATTAGGAGATTTACACGTCTCCTAAGGAGACTGCCAACCGTACAATTGTTCCCCATCTTAGGCAGTACTGCTGAGTAGTGTGCGATTATTACCTGATGGAATAGAGGGAGGATGTCGAGAAAGTTGAAAGAATATATCAGATTATAGCTCGCACATACGCTATTTGGCACTTGTATTTATTATTATTACTATTATTAGTAGTAGTAGTAGTATTTCGAGCTTAGTGTAAGCGTGGAACAGTTGAGAAACTGAAGCGATTATATGAACCCATTACGAAACACTTCACTGTGAATAACAGAACAATCGTGTAAATGAAGAGCTCCAGCAGAATGTAATTTCCATTGTTTAGCACTTATTGTTTACAGACACATTGAAAACACTTTATAAGTACACAAAACGTGAATGATATACTACATGTATACATTTGTGTTGTTGCCACCAGAACTGTTTAATTTTACAACATGCTTACATTTATAAGATAACTACATATTTCTTTACGTCTAGATCTAATGAAAAGAAAGAATAATTTTCTGTGTTATATGATTGCTATCTATGTGAAACGTTATGTGGTACTACGTTTATCGTGATTCTATTCTTTCACTTCTTTAAATATTTGAATGTAGTGTCAAAGCCGCGGTGGAGTAGCCGAGCGGTCTAAATCACCTCACTGAGGAGCGTTCGGTTGCTCGCTGTAGAGGTTCGAGTCCTCCCTGGGGCATGGATGTATGTGTTTGTCCGTAGGTTAGTTTATCTAGATTTAAGTAGTTTTTAAGCTACGGACTGATGACCACGCAGTTTGGTCCAATAGATTTACAGACATGTGAACAATTTTGAAGTGTCAAAAGATAACATGGCTGCTCATTTTATAGCAAAATAGCTCTAGGTGTGGTAGTTTATAATACACGTAGGGTAGGTTTGCAGAAACTTTTCATACTTGAAAGGTTGAGTCTCACTGTATTGACGGGGATTGCGAGCTACGAACAGGCCGGTCAATCACAGCTGGTGTCGAGGCGAGGCTTGGCGGAAACCAGCCAGCTGGCGGTCGCGGTGGCAGCCAACAGCCCCCAGCACGGCACAAAGCGGGTCTCTGACGTAAATACAGAATGTTTACTTTCTGGTTTCATAGTGAGAGCGGAAAGCAGAAATACAAATCAGGCCGTCTCATTGTGAGCAATTAACTCGAGATAAAGTCGTCGCATTTATTGAAGATAAACTGGTCCGATAGCGTTATAAGATTATATGCTGAGATGCATCACGAAAGAAACAAATAAAGAGGGATTCTGAATAAATTATTAGCCCTTCAAATGTGTTTTAATCTCATATCTATTTTCATATTTTGTAAGTGAGAGACTGTTGAAGATATCTTGGGAACAGAAATAAAATATGTGTTTCTTTTTCCTTTGAGTTACCTTTAAATTGAAGTTTTTTAAATATACAGTTCCTTTATTATCCTGTTTTTATTATAAATTTATATACCTAGTGACAGTTTTCAGTGTCAATATGTCAAAGACATTGAATTAAAGGAAGTATGGAGTTCTGGGTTCGATTCCTCCCTGTGGTACAAATTTTAATTCAATGCTTCTCCTTTCACTCAATATCCTATTTTTTTTATTACATTTATACCCAGCCTCCATGCAAACAGAGTAATCCGTTTAGATGGACACCATCAAAGTAATTTTTGTTATTTCAGATAAGTCTCTCTCCTCCCCTCCATCCATTAATACACCCTCTGTCCTTCACAAAATACGCAAACGGTCTTGCATTTATTAATAGTTAATGTCTCTTCTGTTCTCTCTCTGTCACTCGCTGTCGCCGCTCTTGCATCATAACCTCAGTTACCCTTCTGGTCGGTTCCCTCACAATACAGTGATAAAATCTATTGGTTTCCGTTGACAGCATACTTTCTCTTTTAATGCTTTCGTTACTGTATATCAGTCCTATATATGAGACCGTGTCCTTTCATACCCCCTTACCTATAATAAATTCTTCGTTCTGTGAAATACAGAGTTCTGGTGCTTCGATTGATCTCCTCTGCTTTCATCCCAACAGACATGGTATACATTTCCCGTTTTAGAAACAGTTTTAATGCGTAAACGACGCTCCTTGTTACTTTTAAGATGCGTAATATTTCATTTATTATGGTAAGAGCTATGTTACATCCTTGAGCGCAGCTACTCTGCGCGGTTTAAGGCATAATGTCCTGAATTGGGCTTCTGCTCTCGTCGGTGGTTCGAGACCTTCCTCGGTCTTGGGTGTCTTGTTCTTATGTTAAGATAGTTTAAGTAGTGTGCAGACTGATGACGTTAGCAGTTAAGTCCAAAAAGATTTCACACAAATTTTTCATACAAACTTGAGCGAAAGCTTGACTATAGTTAAATAAACATACAGCAACATGTCACACAAAATAACCATAGAGAACGCTAAAACGTAGTATATTATCATACACAATGCTACATAATTCTACGTACTGTATATAACTTTTTTGTTATAGTCCTAATGGACAAATCATCTGAGGTCATTAGTCCCTCCTAGACTTACATGCTACTTTAATTAATTTACGCTAAGGAATACACGCATACCCACCCACCCACACACACACACAACTACACATGCCCGAGGAAGGAATCGAACCTCTGGCTGGAGCGACCGCAACTCCGCGACAAGACACCTCAGACCACGAGGCCAAAAAATGACTGTTACGTAAACAGATACCGCAGAACTATTTTACTTCTCGTACCATGGGTTCTGCAATCCATTTTGACGAAAAACATTATACTACCACATCTTAAAATCGGTAGTTGATCGGGCTGATGCCATCTTTAATGGCTAAGATGTGGTTTGATTCTTGCTGGGGAAACAGTTTTTAACGATCGCAAACATCCCCCTCTCCATATCCAGTAGCGGCAAGTAAAGAATTTAGGACTGTGGCGTGTTTCAAATAACATTACACATGTCCATTCGGTATTGACTAGAACAAAGTTGGATTAGTTTTCGTTGTTTCTTCAAAATTCCAAACCCCTCCAGGTCTCTACGAACTGTGCGATCCTAATTACTAGTAAACGAGATTGGCAGAGTTGTTACCTAGTCATCTGAGGTCAACGCTGACTATAGGCGCGGGGTTGGAGTCCCAGGCAGCACAACGTTATTTATTGCGCTACTTCAAAATGTTTGTAAATCTATCGGACTCAACTGCTTGGTTATTAGTCCCTAGCTTACCAACTACTTAAACTAAGGTTAACTAACACAAACACCCATGTCCGTAGGGGGACTCGAACCCCCGACGGCGAACTGCCGCACGCACCGAGCACGGCGCTCGGCGCACGGCTAATCCTCCGCGGCTTGCGCTACTTCTAGCCGAACATATGCACATCCCGCTAATGGTGAGAACAATAACTATTTCATCTCTTTGCGTATATATAATAAATAGTGAATAGAGTCGGGGTTGGGTCCCTGCCGGGAAAGAAGTCAATTGTATCGTCGTTTCAAGTTCAAATATAGCGCTATCTGTGAATTTATTTAGTATCTGACGTGTGATCGTGCTTCGTTAACGATTCATACAGGTACTGCGTTCTATTCCACAATTTTATGACGTTTGACACCTGTGAGTTGCACTGTATTATATACCTTTTGTGGTTGCCTCTCAGAAACAATTTGAACGTCATGCCATTCCTGGTGCCATGCTAAAGATAACCGGGTTCGGACATTGGCCTTGTAAACCGATACCAATGAAAACGTCAATATCTTACGTCTATTCATGCCTAATCTAGTCTCGATCAGAAACGCAAGCTTTTTTTTGGTCAACAGTGCGTTCAGATTCAGAGCACGAACAAAACCACATTATGTCATTGAATGACTTTAATAAGGTACCCGATTTTTCAGTTATTGTAATTAAAATGAATTTACGTTGCACTCTCGACTCTAATAACTTGTCTTCTAATGTATTTTGTATGACGGTATTGAATTACATGAGGACCGATTGCCATAAGGAGCAATGCTCTCTACTGCTTCTTTGGTACCCATTGTGAATAGTCGAACGACTGTACTCTACAGGGGGTTTGAATGTGGAGTACCCGCAACACAGCTACGATAGTTGGGTTGCATTCAGCAGTGATCCACTTTTTTTGCTGTCAAGTGTACCAAGCTCTTCTGATAAAAGACGTCGCTACGACAGAAGAGTTCATCAAGTGGTACCAGCGAATTGAAGAGATGCAACAAAGGAGGGTTGGACGCAAGAAATATGACACTCCCAAATGTAGTCCCTATGGCCGTTGTTGAAGACCAGCATGACTTCGCTTCTCTCATACGACAGATCGTGAGAGAAGAATAACAGCAGTGCATGGCAGCCGGGACTATTAGACCGAGCGAGCATCAGATTATGGCCATGGATGTGAGCCCTATAAGTCACGAGGGAGCCGACGCCGCTGAGGAAGGGGTATTTCAGACATTAGCTCCTGTCTGCCCCGCCAATCGCACCCGACGTGAAGAATGGCGTCGCCCTGCTATGACTTACGCTGCAGACGCCAAACGGCAGCCCATGAACCGACCGATGCGGCCATAACCAATTACCCCGGCAACTATGACGCCCCGCAGAAGAAAAGAAGTCTGGAGGACAGAAGACAACACACCACTGTGTTTCCACTGTGGACGCCCTGGACTTGTCGTACGCTACTGCAGAGAGAGAAGGCGAGTATTCGACGATTATTTTATTTTGCCGCAAGACGTCAGCCGTCGGTGCAGTTCTATCCCAGGCAGTCACCT
Source organism: Locusta migratoria (assembly GCA_026315105.1). Lineage (NCBI taxonomy): Eukaryota > Metazoa > Arthropoda > Insecta > Orthoptera > Acrididae > Locusta > Locusta migratoria. Next base: position 52,495,142 of record CM048746.1, on the reverse strand, counting down.
GCTGATGAGTTCAGTCGACCTATGGGAAGAAGCCCATCGCCGTACCCAGGACGAGGTCGCTCCCCGACGCGCCGCAGCCGTTCACCGTCGCCGTACAGAGGTACCAGCCGCTCCCCTAGCCGCCGCGCCCAGGAAAACTAAGCGAGGCGACCATCTACGGAGGTCAAGCCGCCGCACATGAAAATCGTCCATGGAAGACAGTCGCTAAGACGCCGAGAAATCTCATCGACATCATAATCGACGGCCAACCTGCCCGGGCACTGCTTGATTCAGGGGCTTCTCTGTATTGTCGGATAATTACCGCCGCACACTAAAGAAGACAATGTTTTCTGATACGGGAGCAACTGTGCTGAAGGTCGCAAATGGAGAGAATCTCCAGTCAGCAGGAACTTGTGTTGCAATAAGAACAGGACCCAGCCGTTTGAATTTGTCGTGTTAACAGAATGTAGTCATAATGTCGTCCTCGGATGGGACTTCCTTCAAGCATCCCAAGCTATCATTGACTGTGGAAGATCTGAACTGCAAATTGAGGAAGTCGTTCCGACGGATACACGTAGTACAGAATTTTCTGGGAAGTTATTTGCCACTGACAATGTGACGATACCGCCGTTGACAATGAAAAGAGTTGCAGTCACAAACACAGATGACCGGTTAAACTGTGAAGTGCTTGTTGATAGTATGAAAATGTAAAAAAGGAGCAAAAATTAATTTTTAACACACAAGTATTATTAAAATAGGGGACAAGTAGTGAAGTAGAAAAGTTGCGTAAACCCAAGAGTCGTCAGCAGAGGATGTTTTTCAAATAGCATGACATAGATGAATCGCGAGAAGCATGTGAAAAATAAAGGTATTATATTATATACATTCCAAGTGCTTATAACGAGAAACATACAAGAAAGATTGGAAGAATAAAATTCAACGAATAACGGCGCGAGTAGTAAATTTACGGGTGGCGATTAGTCAGGCGGGTGGAACGACAAAAGACGGCAGAGGCATTCCGTGTGGCATGTGCCGCTGATAGCTGGAAACACGTTTCATTCCTAGTGGGGCGATTGTCGGCTACAAACAGGATGTCTTCCGATGACAGCTCCCATTCGTCATCGGGCACCTGATATTAATCTTAGAAGGCGGTAAAAACTATTTCAATGGTTGAGGATCCAGTTTTATTATTTCGGAGACGAGAAGGAAACTTGCTTCTCTGGTGAAGTGCAAGTTCTCGGTAGCACGACGCCTACCGGATACCGCGACGCTACCCGCAGTGGTTCGGAGCTACGTTGGCGGCCGTCTACAGGCGCTTACTCAATACGCAGGGAGTACTGAGCTAGCAACAAAATTCCCACGGTAATTGATTGACTCATTTTTCCAGGGAAGCCAAAACAGTCTTGGTACAACCCGCCACTGCCCGCACCGAAACTAAGTTTATTGTGTGGTATCGCTCCCTGTATATCTAGTAAAGCCAACCAATGCCCTTGAACAGTGTAAGGAGTCCCTTTACCAGTTCTTTATTAGACACAATTTCTTCGGGTGTGGTTGTCCCAAATATTCTGTGCCTTTTATTCTCCAATGCAATGCATTCGAAGATTAGATGTGATGCAGTTTCATCACCGTCATCACAGATCATACATTTAGGGTCCTCTTCTGTTATTCCCATTGTACGTAGGTGTTTTTTGAAATTCCCATGGCCTGCCAGCAATCCAACCGTGAGTCTAATCTCTCTCCTGTTCAGACCCAGGATTGCAGAGCTTCTTTTAAAACATGTCTTTGGCATCATTACCTTGCCATGATTTTGTTGATGGACTTTGGTCCAATATTCTACGCGCTGTCTTCTGAGCCAGTTACGTAGCTCCAATGTGATCATTGCCTTGGTGATTGTCAGGACAGGTTCCGGTCCAATAAATGGAGTCTCTGCCTCCATCCTGGCTAATCTGTCGGCATGTTCGTTGCCACTGATCCCCGAGTGGCCAGGAACCCACAATAGGTTTACTCTATTGCTTTCCCCTAGCTCCACCAGAACCCTGTGACATTCTGCAACAATTTTAGACCTTGTTGCAGCCACGGTAATGGAAATGGTCACATTTTTTATATCGGAACCAAACGTTACATGGCAAATATTGAAACGGTGGCTCATTTCTTGTCACCACTAAGCAGCTGATCTCTCTTATAGAAATGACATAATAATAATTTCGCGTGGCTCATTGGCCTGGTGCTAATCTTTCAATTGGATGCCACTTCGGCGACTTGCGTGGCCCTAGGCTACCTCAGTTATTCAGGTGGGGAAAGGGGACCTACAGATTAACGTGTATTCCGAACCACGTGTAGTTTTTGGCGACTCCTCATATCGATGAGACGTGAAGGATGAGTTAAAACGCAGACTGGAAAAAAAAGGTAAAAGAAAAGTCGAGCACTTTACCCCAAGACCACCGGACACGACGTATAAAGGACAGCTTCAACAATTCGATGCCGCAGACTTTCAAGACTGTCAGGTCCAGATGGGGATACAAACGCGATCTTTTAATCGTAACCCACAGACAAAACTCGCGAGGTGTGAGGTCTGGAGACTTCGGAGGTCACCGAAAATTAAGATAGTTTTCTGCTCCTCCTCGTCCTATATAACGTCTGGAAATGGTGTCACTCAGGTAACGTCGGACGTGCTGAGAGAAGAGAGGCGGGACATCTTTCATGAAAACGAAATTATCTTCAAAGAAATAACCAGTTTTGAAGCATGTCTAGATTGGTTACTTCTGTCACAATTTCGTACAATTTCGTAAACTTTGTTCACAGATATGGCACAGAATCTAAGTTAAATAACTAAGGCAGTATTTTTAGTTGCCTACACACTTGTGTTATGTCGATGAACTATACCGCAAAAATGAAAAGTGGAATCATCGGAAAAAATTAATCGTTCAGAAAAATTATCTTTTTCCATATTATCTAGAAAGGTAATACAAAATTTTTACCCACTGATGATGTCAGGGTCCAATGCCTGGTATACGTGGAGTTTGTATGGGCCGGCCGCGGTGGCCGAGAGGACTGAGGCGCGTCAGTCACAGGCTGCACGGCCACTACGGTCAGGGGTTCGAATCCCACCTCGGGCATGAATATTTGTGCCGTCCTTAGTGTTAGCTAGTTCATAAGTAGTTTGTAATTTTAGGACTGATGACCCCGTAGTTAAGTCCCATAAGTTATACAAACATTTGCAAAGAGTTTGTATGGCGTCAGGTGCAGAAGATGTAAGAGAAATCGCCGTGCCGTTGGCTGAGTAAAGCTAAGTTCCTAGCCTGTTGGACCGTGTTATTTTCTTTTTTTTATTTTGGGAATGTTGTCTACAGTGTGTGAGTCAGCCTGATACTTTCATTCGATGTGCCTCCATTTTCAACCATGTCCTGTGTACGTTTGGTGCAACTACTAAGTAACCGCCATGTAAACCTCGAGTAAAGAGTTGCGCCGGCAAAATATCCTTCTGTATTACAGACAAATTAGAATAGCCAATATCTGTCTACGTAGGCTTTCCCGTCGTAATAATCTTATTCTGTATCTATAAATGTGAATGTCTGTTCGGTGTACGTTTATCACGTCTGAACCACAAGACATAAAGAGCTAAAAATTTGTACAGTTACTAAAATCTACCCGGGGAAGGCTTTAAGCACGGTTTTATGGCGATCGGATAGCTATCTATCTATATAAATGTGAATGTCTGTTCGGTGTACGCTTATCACGTCCGAACGACAAGACGCATAGACTTAAATATTTGTACAGTTACTAATTTATACTTGAGTAAGGTTTTACGCACCGTTCTGTAGCGATCTGATAGATATTTAGTAATTTGAAGAATACAACACTAAATGCGGAACAGTAAATTAATTACTCTTAGAAAATTATATTTACTCTTTGAAAATGGTTTTATTGGTACATTGTTGCTTGAGGATTGATAATGATAAAAGGGATATTGTGATGGAAAGTTATCGGGGTGTATAAAATTCTACTTGTGTGTGTGTTAATATTTCGCTCTGCAGCGAAAACTACAGAACGCAAACGAATGGTCTTTGTGGTATTGTTGTCCGAAGTCTCCCGTTGTTCCATGCCGATAGCTATAAGGGGGCGGAAGTTATGGTGGTTGAAAGTCGTCAAATTTTAAAAACTACGCGTGCTACAATGTCTTCAGCTCTTTCCCCGTAAGGATAAGCATACGCATAAAAAATATAAGAATAAATAAATAAAGCAGAAAAAAGAAATTTCTTTAAAAAAAAATCCATTTGACGTTTCGCGCATTACATCAAGTAATCGATCTGTGATATTATTATAATCATTATTGTTGAATTTCGTGATTGGATTCTTCGAAACGAGTGCATTTTTACGTGTGATTTAGTCTACACTACTTACATTCCTAATAAACGGTATAGCGGAGGGTGCTTTACACTTAGTTAATTCGTTTCTTACGCCTTCATCCTGCAATGGCTGGACGGATATGAATGAAATTCGGAACAGAGGTAGCTTATACCCTGATTAATACATGAGATGCCTATCGTAAGCCACCGTATGGTGTGTGGCGGAGGGTACCTTGCAATGTATTAATACGTCTGTTTCTGTTGACGCTGAAACAGCTGGACCAATTTGAATGAAATGCATGTTTTCATTAAGGAGATTTTTATAATCTGCAAGCCGGTGAATTTAGCATGGCGGGAGGTACTTTACGACTTTCACACCGTTTGACTAGTCACCATGAAACTTGTCGCATATATGTTTCATATGTAGGAGGGAGAGGAGTAGGTGGAGGAGGATGCTGACAGAGAGACGGGAGGGAGGAAACGGAAAGAGAAAGCGAAAGGGGAGATAAACAGGGGAAGGAGATGAACAGTGGGAGGGGGAGGAGGAAATGGACAGAGAAAGGGACAGAAGGAGAGGGGGGAGGAGCAGGTGAACAAGGAGAAGGGAAAGGAGGAGATGGACAGATGGAAGGTTGCTTGTTCGTATTTTATGCGCTGTAATAACTTTCATCTGATTGTAATAAAACTTCGTAACTAAACAATCTAACACTTTCGAATTTCAAGCGGTGTTTGAGAAATTAGTACTTCTGTGGCAGCAACGCGCCGGGTACCAGCTAGTTGACAATATTCTTCTCGGGTTTCCTGCCGGATAAATACGACATCTGGACACAATATTTGAGCGACACGCCTGGCCGCCATCCTTAGGTGACAGAGCTGGTATACCGACTCGCCGAGACTGAGTGCAAGCTTTTTTTTTTATTTTATTTATTTTTGTTATTATGGAACAGGGTAAAAGGGAGGTACCATGGCTGCTAGGCGATCTAGACCTCTAGCTTTAACTATGTAGGAGGGTACATGGTAACTTTATTTACACACAAACGTTCGCGGTGCACTTCTAAGAGCCACAGGGGTCATAAGGCCCTCCAGAAGGTGTCGTGGGAGGGTATCACTCTGTGGTGAAATTCAACTGTTGCGTAGGATCAACGCTGGCGCGTCGTCTTGCTGGAACCGGGGCGTGAACGACTATTGTCGGTTGAATCGCCCGAACCTTTCCTCTCTGCACCGCCCTCGACCTGCACCACCACGCCTAAAACGTGGAGCCAACTAGGTCATCATGTGGAAGGTATTTCAGGAGAGGTCGAAGAATAGTAAGATCAAGTGGTTGGTGTGAGAGAGGTGGTTGTTCCGAAGGTTTAGCAAATAGATACGGACCAAGAGGTAATGGATCTTGTTTGGTCATACTCTTGAGGAGCTTCGCTAATTTGCAGACGCCATACTTGTCCGCCACCATGTGCTTGAAGTCGATCCGGTCGTCTTCATCGTCCTCTTCGTGTGGGGACGAGACTTGTGGTGGCGTAGGATCGTCGGTGACCGTGACCTCTATTGCCTCCGGCGCTTCCGCCACGGCCCGACGCGTCGCGGCGTGGAGTACTGGTTGCCGCGCATTTGAGGGCTTCCAGTTCCGACTTGAGGAGCTGCACCTCCCTGCACAGCAACTCAACTTCTTGGCGTATCGCTCGTCGTTCTGCCTTCAAGGCAGCACCTAGGGCGCCCGCGGCCTCGTCAGTTGTGACACTCGGCTCCTCCGTGTGTGCCGGATGTGCAGCCGAATCTGGGTTCAGGTCTACACAGCCAGATGTGGGCGGGTGAGGACGTTGCTTCCGCAGTGGCGGTGGTGGTTCGCAGCATGGGCGCCACCGCAATTCACACATTTGGAAGCAGCGCCTTTGGCCTTGTCACAAGCCTTCGTGTCAAGCGACTTTGTGCCTCTTAAACACGCAACCGGGTAGCGACACTGCTTCGCCACGTGGCCAAGTTGTTGCCATTTGAAGCACTGGACGGGTCGACTCTTCGGTTTCCCCTCCGCGCTGCCAGCCACGGCGCCGAATAACAACAAGTGCTGTAGTTCGGCCGCGACTTGGCGGTACTGGTTTGTTTGCGGGCCTCGGTTTCCTCGTGTCGGGATCCTGCGAGCGTGACGAGGTGACTGCACACGACGGCAGCCAGCAGCGGATTCCGAGTACAAGCTGTTTTTTTTTCCTTTATTGATATTTTGATGCTACCTGTAACTTGAGGCAGAAGGCTGGCAGCAGCTTCGGTGGCTGCTCTTCAGCCCTGAGACATACATAAAATGACAAGTGGAAAATGAAACATGAAACACAGAATAAAATTTGCAGAATTAAAATAACAGGCAAGGTGAAAATTAGAGAACAGTAAAAGGACAAACTTACAGACAAAATATTTGGAGGACAGAGACAAGAAGGCGGAGATAAAATAAACACATTATATTCATAAAACTGTTGAGAACCACGGTGACGATTAAAAGTACAGTGATGGACACACACACGCAAAACGAAGACAGGTGGAGGGTGCAGAAGGTTTTTTGTTAAAAAAAAAAAAAAAAAAAAAAAAAAAAAAAAAAAAAAAAAAAAAAAAAAAAAAAAAGGTATAAAAATGTCGAGACGCCCCCGAGGTGTGGGGGAGGGGGGCGAGCGGGAAGGGATGGGAGAGGGATGGGGGAAGCGCGGGGGAGGGGAGTGGAAGGAAGGGGAGGAAGGGGGGCTGGGCGAGACACTGGGGGCGGGATAGGGGTAGCCAAGCGGGGGGAAAGGGAAAGGAGGGGATGGGGGAGGGGCGCTGACGCTACACGGAGGGAATCAGAGTTGGTAGGAGGGGTGGATATCGGGAAGAAGTTCGTTATCCCGTAAGGAAAGGGTGCGGAAGATGCCCTGGGAAAGGACATGGAGTGTATGTAGGTGAATGCCGGGAGGGATAGATTGGTGGAGGCGTGGCAAAGGCCCCGGATTGGTGAGAATAGGGTATACCAGAGGGTATTAGGACTCTATTTTTCGGGTAGTAGGGCAAACAGCGAGTGTAGGCCCCTATATACGACGCGGTAGGCCGAGGGCGCGCGCGCAAGAATGGACAGTTCCGCCCTCTACGTTTCAGCGCCGCCAGTGGTAGAAGCCGGCGTAAACAGTAGATCGCTATTCAGCAGGTCTAAAGAGAGACCGTTGTTTTTTTATGTCAAACAATACTGGGTTCCACATTTTTCTCAAGGGACAACCCTAGTCTCTGTTTATAATATTGTCAGAAAGACGAGTTTTGACTGATTCTTTTAAAATACAGTCCCAAAGCGAGACGCAAAGGCAACCATTTGTGTCTCGTCATACTTCGTTTTATGTCCCTCAGTAACACAGTGCTCAGCTACCACAGATTTCTATGGCTGAAGGAACTTCTATGTCGATTATGTTCAGTGCATCGAACTTGAATTTTTCGAATTTTCGATATTGTAAACAATATCTGATTAAAATACGTTGCCGTGTGTATGTTGTATACGATATCTCACCTGAACCCCTAACTGTTTTGAAGAGTGTAGTCGTGTTCAGGTATTGAGCATAATGCCTGCATACACTGCAACTGCCAGGGGATGTCGGTGACGTTAAGTGGAGATAGTGTAGAATGTAATGTGTTTCACTGTTTCTGCATGTTGCAGTGACGAGAGAAAAGTCATGGGATACTTTATCTTGATACCTCCTGATAACGTGTCGGACCTCATTTTACACAAGGAAAAGGTTGGGCTCGTCGTGGCATGCACGCAACAGGTCGTTGGAAGTCTCCTACAAGAATGCGGGCAAATGCTTCATCTGCAGCCTTCCGCGTTTGGCGAAGTGTTGACGGCGCAAGATAGTGTACATGAACTGACCTCTCGATTACGCCCTACAAATGTTCTATGGGATCTACATCTACATACATACTCCGCAATTCACCGTAAGGTGCGTGGCGGAGGGTACACTGTACCACTACTAGGCATTTCCTTTCCTATTCCACTCCCAAATTGAACGTGGAAAAAAAGAATGTCTATATGCCTCCGTACGAGCCCTAATTTCTCTTATCTTGTCTTTGTGATCTTTACGCGAAATGTAAGTAGGCGGCAGCAAGATCGTACTACACTCAGTTTCAAATTCCGGCCCTCTAAATTTACTTAACAGAAATTCACGAAAAGAACGTCGTCTTTCTTCCAGCGACCCCCAATTGAGTTGCCGGAGCATTTCCGTGACACTCGCGCATTGGTCGAACCTACCGGTAACAAATCTAGCTGCTCGCCTCTAAACCGCCTCTATGTCTTCCTTCAAACCGATCTGCTGCAGGTCCCAAATACTTGAGCAATACTCAAGAAGTGGTCGTACAAGCGTTTTATACGCGGTCTCCTTTACAGGTGAAGTATATCTTCCCAAAATTCTGCCAATAAACCGAAGTCGGCTGTCTGCCTTACTCACAACTGTCCTTACATGCTCGTTCCATTTCATATCGCTCTGCAATGTTACGCCTAGATATTTGAACGACGCGACCGCATAAAAAAAAAAATGTTCAAATGTTTGTATAGTCTATGGGACTTAACTACGGGGTCATCAGTCCCTAAACTTACAAACTACTTATGAACTACTTACGAACTAGGACGGCACAAATATCCATGCCCGAGGGGGGATTCGAACCACCGACCGTAGTGGCCGTGCAGACCGTGACTGAAGCGCCTCAGTCCCCGCGGCCACCGCGGCCGGCGCGACCGCATCAAGAAGCTCACTACTGATGCTGTATTCGAACATTATAGGATTGTTTTTTCTACTCATGCGCATCACCTTACATTTTTCTACATTGAGAGCTAGCTGCCATTCTTCGTACCAACTAGAAATTTTGTCTAAATCAACCTGTATGCTATTACAGTCAGTTACAGACGACACCCTCCCATACACCACAACATCATCAGCGAACAGCCGCAAATTACAACTTACTCTGTCCATCAGATCATTTATATAGATAGAAGATAATAGCGGTCCTCTCACACTCCCCTGGGGCACGCCTGACGATACACTCGTCTCTGATGAACACTCGCCGTCGAGAACAACGTACTGCGTTCTAATACTTAGGAAGTCTTCCAGCCAGTCACAAATCTGTGAACCTATTCCATAAGCTCGTGTCTTCGTTAGCAGTCTGCAGTGTGACACCGCGTCGAACGCCTTTTTGAAACCGAGAAAAACACAATCCGCCTGTTGCCCTTCGTCCATGGCTCGCAAGATGTCATGTGAGAAAAGGGCAAGCTGAGTTTCACATGAACGATGTTTCCTAAACCCGTGCTGATTCATGGAAAGAAGCTTTTCCGTTTCAAGGAAATTTACTATATTCGAACTGAGAATATGCTCCAAAATTCTACATGAAACCGATGTCAACGATATTGGCCTGTAATTGTATGGGTCAGTTCTCTTTCCTTTCTTATACACGAGAGTCACCTGCGCTTTTTTCCAATCACTAGGAACTTTGCGCTGAATTAAAGATTCGCTATAAATGCAAGCGAAGTAGGGGGCCAATGCCGCAGAATAGTCTTTGTAAAACTGAATTGGTATTCCATCCGGACCAGCAGACTTTTTCGTATTTAGCTCTCTCAGCCGCTTCTCTACACCGGAAATACCTATTGCTATGTCCCCCATTTCGGAATTAGTACGTTGATCAAATGATGGTATATTTGAGCGGTCCTCCTGCGTGAAAGATTTCTTAAAGGTTAAATTTAGAACTTCAGCTTTCCGTTTGATTTCTTCTATCACTGCTCCGGAATGATCAACTAGTGACTGGACAGTGGGCTTTGACCCGCTTATCGATTAGTTTCGGACGATCTGAATGACCAAATCCTTCGATGGATCTGTCCAGAACGTCCTTTAAATAGATAGGGAATAATTGTGCGTCCGTTACATGACCGTTTGTCATCCATAAAAATTCCATTGTTTATGGTAATAGGATGCCCTGAATGGCTTCATATGGGAGGACCCAGCATAATCCATGTAAAAACAGCCCACCAACAGTAGTTCTCTCAGTGCTTGGTTGACAAGATGGGATCTGCACCACACTCGGACCCTGGCATTAGCTATTGCCGACTGAACTCAGGGTATATCTGATCAAGCTGCGATTTTCGTCTTGGTGTCCAAACGGTGTGGCCACCGGCTCTGGTGGGGCACAACCGGTGATGTCGAGCTGTTAGCAAACGCACTCGAGTCGGTCGTCAGCTGCCATAGCCAATTATTGCCAAAGTTGTAATTGACACGTTCGGTGCAAATTCCACGTTGAATGCCGAGGTTATTTCATGTAGTGTCGCTTGTCTGTTGGCACTGACAGCTTTACGCAAATGCCACGGCTCATTAAGGGCAGCCGCGGCGGAGTAGCCGAGCGCATTGAGGCGCTGTGCTCCAATGCGCGAGGCCGCTCTCCGTCTGGGGTTCGAATCCCCCCTCGGGCATAGATATTTTTACCGTCATTAGTTTAGATTAGATAAGATTAGATTAGTTATTCGTTCCGTAGATAATAGATAATACTAGTAATAATATAAATACAGATACATAAATTTTTATGGAATTTTTTTTTGGGGGGGGAGGGGCTGATAATACTAATATAGTATGAGTGCATGCATCATTTGGTACAATTTAGAAATTCACTAATGGAGTAGAAGGAGTTGGCCACTAGAAAGTGTTTTAGGTTCCTCTTAAACTGATCTTTATTTGTAACTAAATTTTTTATACTTGATGGTAAATTATTGAAAATGTGTGTTCCTGAATAGTGGACCCCTTTTTGAACTAAAGTAAGTGCTTTTAAGTCGTTGTGTAGATCATTTTTATTCCTAGTATTAGATGTATGAACTGAGCTGTTTGTTGGGAAAAGGGATATATTATTTATGACAAATTTCATTAAGGAATAAATATACTGAGAGGCAGTAGTTAATACACCCAGTTCTTTGAAGAGGATTCTACAAGACGTCCGTGAATTTACTCCACAAATAATACGTATTACACGTTTTTGGATTCTGAAGACTCTTGACTGACTTGAAGAGTTACCCCAAAATATTATACCATATGACATTAGGGAATGAAAGTAAGGAAAGTATGCAAGCTTTGTTATTTTTATGTCTCCTATGTCTGATAACACTCGTATTGAAAATACAGATTTGTTAAGTCGTTTCTGCAGTTCTGTGGTGTGCTCCTCCCAACTAAATTTATTATCAAGCTGTAATCCCAGGAATTTAATACTGTCAACCTCTTCTATCTGCTCTTTTTGATACATAATGGATATACTGTCAGGTTCTGAACTGCATGTAGTGAGTCTTTTCAAAGTTTAATGACAATGAGTTGGCTTTAAACCATTTATTAATGTTCATGAAAAAATCATTACCAGACCTTTCTATCACTATGCTTGACGTTATTTTTAGTGCAATACTTGTATCATCTGCAAACAAAACGAACTCTGCTTCTGGTAGTGTAACTGATGAGAGATCATTAATGTACACAACAAAAAGCAATGGCCCTAAGATGGATCCTTGTGGGACACCACATCTAATTTCTTCCCAATCCAATGATGACTGTTGGCTTAATTCACTAGTCACTTGTCCTGAAACCCTTTGTTTCCTGTTAGTGAGATACGACTTGAACCTTTTTGCAGCATTTCCCGTGACCCTATAGAATTCTAATTTACTTAAAAGGATGTTATGGTTCACACAATCAAATGCCTTTGACAAATCACAGAAAATACCTGCTGCTTGCAATTTATTATCTAATGAATTAAGTACATTCTCACTGAAAGTGTAAATAACCTTCTCAATATCGGAACCTTTCAGAAATCCAAACTGTGTTCTAGACAATATGCCATTTGTGGTTAAGTGGTTGAGAAGCTGCTTGTACATTACCTTTTCTATAATTTTTGAGAATGCTGGCAAAAGTGAAATGGGTCTGTTGTTTGATGGTACCTCTTTATCCCCCTTCTTGAAGATAGTATTCTTTAGTCTTAGCTAGTTCATAAGTAGTTTGTAAGTTTAGGGACTGATGACCCCGCAGTTAAGCCCCATAAGGTTTACAAACATTTCATCATTTCATTAAGCGCAGCCGTCGGCCACCAGGTCGTAAATGGTGAGAGGTAATAACTGACGTTGTTATTCTCGGCCCAGTCTCGACACTGGGTGTCGGATTTTAGGATTTTTTTTATATTTATCGTACGTGAAGTTCAGAACTCAGTCAAAGCTATTTGACGCAACTCTACAAAATTCTCGAGAAAATTTAGCAAGTACACGTAAGTACCAATAATTAAAACTACCGCAGCATCTGTCGGTGTAGGTCGTGGTTCAGCGCGCGCGGTCAAGAGGACTGAACGCTCTCTATAATAAAAAAAGCTGCGTCAAATTCCAATGAACAACCAAGAACGAGCAATAACCGATGACCGCAAAGCATCTTTCTACCAATATATGTTATAGTGGCCAAACACAATTCAGACGTTTTGTACTGTATACGGCCCTGTGAAAGAAATAAGGCTGGATGAATTCTAGGGCTCGAACCGTATACGTCTGTTTCTATGTGCAGTAAAAACATTAGCTGAAAAATAGTATGTTGTACATGTGATCCCACAGTCAACGACTCTATGCAATGACTGTCATTTGTCAAACAATAATGAAATATAAAATAAAGACAAATGATTTATTAATGTAACCGATTTTATTCTAACGTTTGCAAATGATAAAGGCAACGTCAAATAACTCGAATAATTTTAATGTATTCGCATGTGTAGGTCTATAGCGATTGGTCCTCCAAAAACGAAAGTAATAAATTAGAAATAAACTTAATAAAATCAGAAAGTCATAAGTGTTAACTGCGTTATGAGAATGGTAGCAAAATTCCCAAATAAGTAATCATCGATGATGCTTAGAAACTAAGTCCATTTCACGAACACATAACACGAAATAATCGTTAGCTCAAAATAGTTCAAATCTTAATCTAATGAATAGAATAACAACACTCGAAAAATCTCGTGTAAAATTACATACACTCTTTAGTTACACTTCCGTAATTGAATTTAATGTTCTGAAATGGCACTCATTAGTCCTTGCGAAAAAAAGATTTGACAAAGCAGCCTTTAGCTGCGTAGATTCTAACGCTGTCGCAAACGAAGCCTTCAGCTATCTCGTGAGATCCTCTTCAACCCAGCACGATACATGAAGCGCTCTTATAGTCCCAAACAGTTCTCCACACGAACGGTGCATCTATTTTACTCGTTCACACCAGTTTCCTGCCCTATCCTTTCTCTCATTGGCAATCGCTGTCCTGCAGCATTACGCATACATACTCCATTTGTCACGTAATTAATCTAATTCTGCAGTTGTATGGAAGGAAGGAGTACGCTGTTAGAAACTAGTGATTCATGCATCTGCGAGAGATCAAATGCATGTGTTTAGCCCAAGCAAGCAGTTTAAGACCCTTGTTGACAATGGCAAACCGCTGTAAATGGGTAAATCCGTCCTGCTAATGGTCCTGAGGTGACAGGGAATTCTCTTACTGGACGCCCTAGCAGATACTTAAAAAGATGGATACTACCTTAAATTAGAAATAAATAACAAATCACTGTGGTATATTCCCGTTAATTCTGAAAGCAACTACAATGTCCGAAAAATTTGGCGCATCTCATGAACCAATAATATTTTTAATATCTTGAAAATTGCAAAAGTTAATATCCCCAATATTTCAAAACAGAAAATTAAACGTAAAATTACCAACTTTTGAATACGTCAGGCGATTTCAACCTACTGTCTCTTCGATGATAGGTTCTGACCTCAAGCTATCGTCTCGAAAGCAACACACTCCTATCTACTTATTTAATGATTCACTATACTTTTTACAGAAATTCATCGTGGAAATATAGTCGGATCATCGCATCGTCCACAGTATCTCAAGAATTCCAAGCAGCGTGATATGCAGTTTTTGTCCTCATGTTCCTGTAGCTATTTAATGCATAGTATTTATCTATTCTGGCAGTAACTTTACGTAAATATTGTTAGTACTCAGTCACAAGGTGACTGAATGATTATAACTTTTCCATTTAATATCGTCAAAATGTTAAGTGGTCAAAGTTAAGATAAGAAAATCGTTATTGTTGCGAACTCCGCTACTTTTTTAGGGGATGGTGATCTGTCAGTGAGAGAGTGGCTAGGGCAGAAAACTGCTTTGTCCAAGTTAAATACTTGGACTGTTTGCGAAGAGAACTTCTTGAGGCAATCCTCTCAAAAAGTAGCACGGTTCTTAAGATGAAAAATTTGTTTTGACTTATCTTTGACAATATTAAATAGGAAAGTTCCAAACATTCAGTAACCTTGGGACTATTTATAAGCACTACAAATAAATAAATATTGCAGCTTCCATGAGCTTGATTGCTGATACTGCACAATATTTACGTAAAGTAACTGGCAAAATAGGCAAGTATTTATTAAATATTTATATGAATATGACAACAATAAGGACTTATCATGCTGTTTGCGTAGGAATAAAATTACATAAATAAAATATGCTAAGTTACTGTGGAATGTACGATGATTTACTATTTTTCCATAGTAAACTCACATAACAATTGTGATAAATCTTTAAATAAATACATAAGTGTTGCCTTCGAGATAATGGCTTGAGGTAATATGGTATCATCTAAGTTATGTTTTTTGTTGAAATAGCGTGACGCATTCAAAAGTTTGTAATTTTAACTTCAATTTTGCTATGTTCAAATATTGTGAACATTAACTTATGCAGCTTTGTAGATATTAAAAATATTGAGTCTTGAGATTAGCCTAAGGTTTCTGACTTCTTAGATATCTTCAGAACTGATGGGAACATAACATTGTGATTTATTATTTATTCCCAAGTTAAGAGAGTGTCCATCTTTTAAGTAGCTTCCAGAGCGTCCAGTAAGAAATCACTCTGTTTCCGGCCACACGGGGAGTGTTCATCATTTTCGACGGCTCTCCATTCCGGATGAGTAAACATGGCGGATTGTAATGGTGCAACGGAGTGTCAAGCTTCTGCAAACCAAACATAGGTGAAGTTATTTTCAAGTACACAGGGGAAAACAGTGTTCATCGAGTTTCAGAGTATAACAATAATTTGCAATGTACATCAGGCCGTCCACTCCTACAGAAGAAGTAATAGACACTATCCTAGAGACATTACTTCGCGCAAAACCAGGATCTCCAATAATTCTTGCGGCTAACCTAAACTGTCGCAGAGACAAGCCTGACTTCAGAGCTAGGGAAGTTTTCTAGTTACTCGAGGATGAAGGTTTCTGTTCAGCAACAACCACATCATTGTAACATACATCACTTATAGTGGCTCCAGTATGATATACGTCATCTTTTACAGAGGGCAACA
This sequence comes from Locusta migratoria, assembly GCA_026315105.1. Taxonomy (NCBI): domain Eukaryota; kingdom Metazoa; phylum Arthropoda; class Insecta; order Orthoptera; family Acrididae; genus Locusta; species Locusta migratoria. The sequence continues at coordinate 52,479,445 of CM048746.1, read as the reverse complement.
AAAATGAAACGGGTAAACCATTTATGGACTCCCCCAATGAAACATGTCCTAGTGAAGACAACCAACGAAACAGGTATGCAGAAGGTAGAAACCTTGATAAGCCGATGGACGCCGCGTCAAATTAATGTAGAGCTCCTTCGAAGAGAACAAAAAGAAGAGGAGTCTAAACAACTAATCGGGCAGGGACGCATTGACGAAGCGCTAGATCTCCTACAGACTGCTCTCCTGTCATCCGCAGAAAGCAAACCTCTGAAAAGGAAAACAAAACCCTGGTTCAATGCAGAATGCATCATGCAAAGAAAAGCAGCACTGAAGAAACTACACATTAGAAATATGTTCAACACAGTTGAAAGTCTAGCAGAATATACGGAAGAAAGAAAGATACAATTTGCTGATAAGAGATGTTACAATTTGCAAAAAAGAAAGAAATTGAAACCATAATGGCAGCTGAGACATACCCATACAAAATCCTATTACCAAGAAGAAGCAAATCTGACTGTCGAATTCCAGTGAAGAATTTGGAAGATCTTTCATCAAAGATTTTTCAGAAGATCCATATAATTGAAGAACAACTGCGGGAAACATCACTTGAAACATAGACCCCAATAACCATGGAAGAAGTATGGCACACTATCCAAGGATGCAAAAGAAGAAATGCCGCAGGTCCTGACAACCTGACCAACGAAGTACTAATGGTCTCTTTACCGTTAACTATCGAAATTTTATCGGCACTCCTTAACCCTTTGTTTGTCAATGTTGCTCTCAAGGAACATCAAAGTTGCGCGTGTATTTCAGAAGCATGTTTCAAGTTTCATCCTTGGATGGGTAACAGTGCTTGAAACTAACATTTAAGCTCTCGAATAAAGTGATGTTTCGTTGTCTTTTGCGAAAAGTTTAGCAGTAAACGGAATCTTTAGCGGACACTCCAAGTATAAGTTACCGAGGTACATATTTATTTCAATTTTGTGTCGACATTTTTCGTGATACATAGAAAACTGCGTATAAAAACGAAAAAGAAAGCTTTTGAAGCTGATTTATTATGGAAAATTGTTGACGAGTTCTTATATGGGATACTGAAAATATATATTCATTGGGAAGAGAAGGCGTGGTAGACCACTACAAAAAGGACAATACGTCCAAAAGAAGAACGAGACGGCATCTCCTGTACAAGTCAATGATGTACGGAATGACAGATATGACAATATGTTGTCACTTAACAGATTACGGGCCAAAATGAATTAGCAAGTTTTGTCTTGAGAGGAACTTGACTGTAAAATGTAGAAATAATGAGATTGCTCTGAACTTTACACCAAAAACGACTTGTTTTCACACGTTTCACATGAAATAGTCCAAAATACAATAATTTCTACATAAGAATAACACTATAGTAGTAATACTGTACCACCATGCGAAGTTTTTGAGCAATGTTACGTACAAATGAGAAACTATATTTTGAGAGAAAAAAGTCGTATAAATCTGTTCATATGGCCCTACACATTTAAGTATAATAATACTTTTCCTTTCGTGATTTTTGTGTTTGCCAAATAAAGGGTTAGTAAATGGATAGCCCTAAACACCATACCTGGAAGATGGAGAGAGTCTGATCTTTGTTTCCGAATAGACCAAAAGACTCGTCAGACGCATGCTGCGATATTGATTTCGAATGCGCACCGATCAAAATACTCACGAAGAACACATTAAAAAGCATCCTTCCTCAATGATGTTCACACACACACCGGAGGAACAATACAGATTCTCAGCCGGAAAATCCACCATACAAGCCATCGAGATAGTACTATCCACCATCTGGGAGGCAACCAGCATTGCAAGTGGCCATGTTTATGCAGCATTCATAGATTTTAACAAGGCGTTTAAAAGCGTCATTGGTAGATATTACAAGGTAAAATATCCAGAATACTTGGCCAACAGAATCCATTCCTGAAGATAATTCAACCTACTGACTATAAACGATAAAATCAGCCATTCTGAGCCCATTACATATACAAATGGCGTCCTTCAAGGGGATCGTCTCAGCCCTTTTTTCTTCAACGTGTTAACCCACGACGTAGTACAAGACGTATGGTCCTTATCTACGCAGACGACATAGTTATCCTGTCGAGAAATAGATTAGCTCCTCTAACTAGCTTGGACAAAGTACATGATTGGACGCACAGCAAAGAATTAGAAGTTAACACGAGCAAAACAAAGGTAATGAAATTTATGCGAGGAGGCACTGTGAACGAGGAAGACATCATCAAATACTGAAATGCCTATCTGGAACTTGCCAACTGGTACAAATATCTGAGTGTAACTCTACAAGTGACAGGGAAGTCCTTCGCCAAGCATATCCAGGAAAGATGCAATGCAGCAATAAAGGTCACTTTTGAAATCAATAATGTTGAAAAGCTATCAGTTAAAACTGTAAATAAGTCTATTTCACAAGATTTCCCCGGGAGCCTGCTACACAATTGCCACAATCTGGACTCGGTTAAACGCTGCAAATTTGAAAAAATTAAAGCAGTCAAATATACCTTCCTACGAAAAGTACTTAGGGTACCTAGATCAGCGAGAAGCAGAATAGTTTATCATCTGGCCGTGACTTCTTCATAAGGGAAATAGTATCAATACAGAACCTGACGCACATTCCAGCCCTTGAAGCGCATATAGGAGAGAGAGAACTGGAAAAGCTGAAGATGTAGATAAAAGATTCTTCTTGACCCCAGCGATGAAGACTGAAAATTGGAAGGAGCCCAACATTCCCCTGACACAAGTTTTTCCGAGTCCTGCCGCACACGGATTTCCCTACAGAATATGCACCCGTAAAGGATTTCATCTCGCATCGAATCTGTGTCTGTGCTCATTATGTGGCCAACCATGTAGTCAGTACCGTTTAATTGGCTGTACAGCAAGAACAAAATCACTTGAATTTTACGCAGTTGATAATAAATTCTAATGATTCGTGTAATCTGACAAATGTACACAGTGTGTTCAATAATAAATAAATTTCTTAGTTTGCATAGAGCAAGTATTTATTCGCTGAAAAGTGTAAAAAATGTGGAAAAGTATTGAAAATGGCATCAAATGCTGGGTGAAAGTAGCTTGGTATGATTCTTAGCAAGATCATAGGTAGTTGAGACCTGAAAATGTAAGTTAAAACGCTCACAGCTACTCTAAATTACTTTATGAGTGGCCACAGTACGTGCCCAATGGAAATTTATCTAACTGTGCACTCCTTAAGGGAGCAGCCAACGTTTTAACTAACGTAAAATTAATATTAACAAATTAATTAATAGATAATTAAACGTGGAACGAGGAGCATGAATCATAAAGAAGAGGTTTGATACTTTAGAATCATAATATATTCAGAAAAATGGACAAGCAAATAAATGTGGGAAGACCAAATTAAACACACACCTTGTACAAAAGTGAATTAAGTCATAAAAATTACTGCCTGTGATAAAATTGTTTCTGCCCTTTATGAATATGGAGGTAACGTGGGAGTAAATCTGCAAAAACACAATGGGTAGCTGAAAGCACATTCAGTCATTCACAGGCACACGCATAATGCTTGTGGTACATTACAATGCAGGAACACTTGAAAGCAGCGGCGAAACGAAGCGTCGGTGGCGTTTTGACGAGATGGCGGGTGTCTTGATTCACAAATATAAAAACACTATGCACCAAACGAACTCGTGTTCGGAGAGGCAGTGGCTCACTATTCTTATGTACCATGTGGTGTGCGACCACGCCGAAATACATAGAATTTACAAACAGAAATTAATTTAGAATAAGTGAGTAAGGCACATGCGAGAATTCGTATAGAAGAAGGCTAGTATTAATAAAAGCAAGGCTGAAGGCCAAAGTAACGACCGTTATGAAAGCACGTGGTACAATCGGTCATAAAAGACAGTAAAGACAGAATCAGACTAGAAATCTGTGAAATATTTAGCACCCTCGCAGAAACAGATGCGACGTGAAAAGTTAGTCAAAAACAGCAACGAAATTCAAACAGACTAAGCTTACACAAAGGCTGAAGCCCACACACGTGTATTCTAACTTGAGAAAATGCGAACAAAAAATCATCACCGAAATGAAAATGCTAATACTAAATTCACACTGTATTACTCCAATTCTGCAAATTAAGAAACTTCGCCCCGCATAGCAAAAGAATTACTCGAGAAACCTATCACCCAAAACCAGGACTGCCTGATCACAAACAAAGTCCTAACAGCATGCGTTCCCCTCAGCCTGATTCGGCGGAGTACTTACTTCCACAATCGTCGGAGCCAGAGTGAAGAGTGGGGCTCTCAGGCCACGTGAAAAACCTCTCCCTTCCACACACCGGATGTAGAGCAATACGACACAGAGTGCGTTCAGAGCCCACTGTTTACCAACCCTCGATACCTGGCGAAGATAATTCCCTCTAAAACCGCTCCCAGAGAGGTCTCCTGTCACCTCTTTCATCCGAGATTAGGTAGATGCATGTATATGTAGATGGTACGTCCCTAAGAACACGGCCATCTCGCCAAGTAAGCTTGTCTCTGGCCAGCCAGAAGATTCTAGCGTAGACGACAAACGAAACCATGCGTTCTTAACTGAAGTAAACGAGGCCCTGAAGCGCGAGGCGGCGACTGTAAGCCATTGCGCGGCAATCAGTCAATATTAAAAACAACCTTCCACATTCACATGAGCACACAAGTTTAACACACAGGTGGAATATATATATATATATATATATATATATATATATATATATATATATGGGGCATTGATCAATAATAATAAGAATAAAATAATTAACACACAAATGGATAACAAAGTAATAATTGTTACTATAAAAGCAAATTAGCTGGACTGGTTGTCGATTTAATAAATGAAATTCAGTGTCTAAAGGCCGGAGTTACTTTTCGGGAAAGAAAAGGTGTTCGGATTTGAACATCAGCCCCTAAATAAAAGAAACAAGGAAAGCTTTCCCGCCGTTATTACTCAAAATATGTATCATATTGTTGATGAAGTAGTGGATCATGAAGCGCGTCAATCCGTGCAAACTAACTAATCTTTGAAGCAGCAAACATATCGCCGGTGATAAGTTCAGGAAACACAAGGTTCTATACTCGTGCTCAGACGGAGAAAGTGAACGTAAACAAAACGTCCAAACCAACAACACTGAAATCTGTAAAACTGTATGCATCGACAAAGGATAAGACTGCGCGCGTCCCTATCTCCGCCGTGTCGTGGTTTAAAACCAACATCTAAAATTACCCCGAGTCACGTGACTGGTTTTCGTCAATACTAGCAGTACTTTCGCTCATTTACAACTGAAATAAAGCGTTCATTTCAACAATAAAACGGCTTCTCGTACTCCTGCTACACGTGTAGTTTTGCAAAATTCGTGTTATTCGATGGTTATCGTTTTAATATGCGGTCGGGTTCAAATGTTTGTAAAGCTTATCGGACTTAACTGCGGGGTCATCAGTCCCTAAACATACCAACTACTTATGAACTAACTCATACTAAAGACAGCACAAACACCCATGCCCGAGGGGGCATTCGAACTCCCGACGGAAAACGGACTCGCGCATCGGAGCATAGGGCCTCAACGCGCTCGGCCGCTCCGCCGCGGTTGTGGTCTGGGAAAACGTATTGACAGTTCATTTTACAACAATAGAATTACGTGTTTTCCCTGTTTATATTGCACTAGGAATCTTACTTTTTTTCAAAAGATGGATATGATTATTGACAGGATCATCGTAGCTAGTTATGACTGAGACTGGTGTCAAAAAGTAATTTCTGTCACTTATCTGTTTTTTATAGTGTTGTACAGACATTGAGATGACTACAAACAAATCATTATACTTATAGAAATACTTACTGTCAAGTGCGCCGGTGATGTTTCCACATCACATAATTTTAATGTAACCACTAAATGTATACCTTATTTCACGTATTAGCATTTGTATATGTGGTAAAAGAAATAAAACGTAAAAAACAGAAAAAAGAACTTGCATTGCGTAAAAATCGGACCTTCTGGTTACGAACCGATTTCAGTTTTTATAAAAGCATGATAAAATATTTAAACATAACAGTTATTGGTATCTACAGGCCACCTGCAGCAAAAAACAGATACCTTTTTCTATAATCTATATGACATGTTTCTGTACATATACAGTATATTTTCTGGATCTTAAAGCCATGCAGATATTGTAGAGGGGACATAAAGGGGACATAAAGTATAGACCTGCTAAGAAATTATGCCGATACCAAAAAGTTACATCCCCTATAAGTTCAACCTGACCCCAGCTATTTCGGAACCCACAAGAGAAGTTGACAATGGCAAAAAATGTCTTGATAATATAATAACAAAGATGACTCACCTCTTCCACAGTGCATCTGTTCTAAAACTAGCCATCTCTGATCACCATGCAGTACAACTTAAATTGGATATCTATAAGGTTCCCCCTGTCACCAAAAAACAACATTATGTAAGTAAAAGAATAATGTGCAGTGATAACATAAACAGACTATACTGCATGTTAGCACACAAACCATGGTTTGACAATAATAACTTCACGATAGCTTTGCTACTAACTTATATAAATGTTTAGAAAATACATGACCAGCTGTAACCACAATAGTTACTACAGTCAAAAGCTTCTTGCAGATCTAGGTGTGCTCCTTGTTCTCGATACCACTTAACACCTCCTCCGTTAGTTGAGCAGCTTCAGTGCTAGTTGATTTACCTTCCAGAAACCCATTTTCATTTTCAGATATATAATTCTATAATACATCGCTTTCTTAGCTATTTTGCAAAAGACCAGAAGTATCTAGATTGATCTGTAGTTTTTACACTTGTCCTTGTCACTTTTTTTCAAGAAGGGTGTTACCTTGGTCATCTTTATCTGCGAAGGTGCCTGATTCTATTATATCATTAACTGTTAAAGGTACAGAGGTATTTTGGTTAAAGGCTTTTAAAACAGTAAACTGAGGCAATCATGCCATGATGAACTGGAGAGTTTTAAAGAGCTAATGATGTTCATCATTTCTTCACAGTTTGTGGGTGCTAAATATACACTATGCTCAGCTCGATTATCTTTAAAACTTTATTTCAAGTTTCTATGATTGTGACTGATAGCTTCCCCACGGATGAAAAATATTAATTGAAAATATTTGCAACCACATGTTGGTCTTTTATGAACGTGCCATTATGGCTGATAGTAAATTCCATGCATGATTTGTCATTACATGTTCCAAAACTATTTATGAACCCAGTAACCAGCAGTAACACTGTATGAATTTTGAAGCTGATTTGCAACATAGTTGCTCCTAGTCTGTGTTAGTAAATCCTGATAGTGTTCATGATAGATTTTATTGACAGTGTTCTGTTAGCTTGGGACTTTATTCAGAATTGCACTATTGAATAGTTTTAATATTATTGCCTTGCTTCAATGACATTATTATTGCTGACACCCTGTTAGACAAACTATGCAACATTGGCATGAGAGGTACTGCTTATGATCTGATAAAGTCTTATATGAGAAATAGAAATCATTTTGTCCTACTTAAAACTAAAAGTGATGTATACAAATATTCGGTTTAATAATCCACAGCAATGTGAAATGTGACACATATGTAGACTCTCTAGCAACTAGCTTATCTATGAATATATTTGCAATAAATATTATTACCAAGTTCTACAAAGACATAGTAGTCCTAAAGACTGCATACCATGTATTTTTTTCCTCTCACCTGAACTATGTGACTGAAAGTTGGAAGCAACAACTAAAGATAATGTAGATAAACAGCCCATTCGTCGAAAACGTTGGGAAGCAACAACTAAAGATAATGTATCTAAACTGCTCATTCTTCAAAACGAGCTGTAAGAATCATGTATGTAGCTAAACATAAGTAATCCTGTCGGAGCTTGTTTTTCAAAAATTGCGGTGCTAACCATTGTAAACATGTACATTCTGAAAGTAATGTTGCTTGTCAAAAGACTGTACCCAAATACTTCAGATTCAACACTCTCTGATAAGAGACCACAGTATGCACAGTTAAAATTAGCAAGTGCACTGCCTAGTGCAGTTATGGCTCTTCGTACAATTAACCTTAAGTATCAGCTTAAGAAATTGATGCTACAAAATACGGTCTGCACATTAGAAGAGTACCATACTTACAAGCAAAATAAGGAATGCTTTGGAAAATTATGTACATAGTAATCAGGAAACCAATTATCGTAGTGTATTGTTAGTAAATTATCTATGTATTCAGAAGAATGTGTTATTGTGTACTGTACACATAACTGCAACCATTACTATTGTTGTTCATGTGCTACGTTATACTCAGTGTTGAATACAGTTTTATTATTATTATTATCAGGGAGAAAATCTAAGCAGCTCACTTAGGTTGTTTGCAAATAACGCTGTCATTTACCGTCTAGTAAAATCATCTGAAGATCAAAACCAACTGCAGAACGATCTAAATAAGATATTACTATGGTGTAAAAAATGGCAATTGGCTCTAAACAATGAGAAGTGTGAAATCGTCTACATGAGTACGGAAAGAAATCCGTTAAACTTTGTTTACAAGATAAATATATCAAAAGTGTACTCCACTAAACACCTAGGAATTAATACTACTTCAGACTTAAACTAGACAGAACACGTAGATAATGTCGTGGGAAAGGCGAACCAGAGACTGCGTTTTATTGTCAGAACCGTTAAAAGATGCAACAGAAGTACTAAAGAAACTGTGTACACTACGCTTGTCAGTCCGTTTTTGCAGTATTGCTGCCCAGTATGGATCCTTATCAGGTGTGTTTGACGGAGGACTTCGAAAGAGTCCAAAGAAGGGCAGCTCGCTTCGTATTGTTACGATACAGGGGAGACAGCGTCCCGGAAATGATACAGGATCTGGGATGGGAATCAACACTGGTGTTTATCACTGCGGCGTGGGCTACTTGCGAAACTCCGATCATCAACATTCTCCTCCGAATGCGAAAATATATTGTTGACTCCCACTTACATGGGTAGAAATGATCATCAGAATAAAATACGAGAAATCAGAGCTCAAACGGAGAGATTCAGATGTTCTTTCTTCCCGCGCACTATTCGAGAATGGAATGGGAGATAAATAGTATAAAGGTGGTCCAATGAACCCTCTGCTAGGCACTTATATGTGATTTTCAGAGTATCCCATGTAGATGTAGATGTAGAAATACCTCCTCCTTAGATAGGCGATCTACCCATCAGATCTTAATAAATTTTCAGTAGCACCAAATTTCAAAGACTTCTGTCCGCTTATTTTCTGAACTTTTTATCATTCATGTCTCATTACCGTACAAGGCGACACTGCGAGTCAATTTCCGTCATACTTAAATTACTATTCGATGCCAACAGATTTCTCTTCTTCCGAAATGCTTTTCTTCACATTGCCATTCCATGTTTTACATTGTCACTACTCCGATCTTTATTTTGTACATCATCTTAACAAAGTCGCAAGGTAACGCCTGACTTGTTCTCTACATTTCTCCTGTATCCAAATTGATCTTCAGTGTGTTGGATTCTACAGGTTTTTCGTTCTGTAGTAAAAATTGTATTCGTGTTTTGGAACCATGACGTATTAAACTGATAGTTCTGTAATTTTTACACCTTTCAGAAATTTGTTTTTGTGGGATTGAAAGTATTCCAGCCTTCTTTAAGTGTATTTCGCCTATGTCATGTATCTTGCACAGCAGGTAGTATAATTTTATCAAGGCTGGCTCTTAGAAGGATGTCATAAGTCTAGAGGCCTTGTTTAGACTTACATTTTTCAGTGCTCAGTCATATTCTTCTTGTACTATCAAATATCCTACCTTATCTATATCTACTTCCTGTTCCGTCTGCACAATACTGTCTTCACGTTCATTCCCCATGTGTAGCCACTCGATATATTCCATAAACTTTTCGGCTTTCCATTCTTTGCTTAATACTGGTTTTCCAAATGAGCTCTTGATACTCATACAGCAACTTTACTTTCTCCAAAAGTCTTCTTTTTTTCCTGTGGTCGGTGTATATCTTTAACCTAGTTACTCAATATTGTACGGATTTGCATTTGACCGTTGAGCCGCTTAGCCAATTTGAAATTTCATTTTTCTTAGCTGTCTGTACTCCCTTTTCGCTCTTAATTTGCTGCATTTGTATAGTTTCTCTTTTCATAACTTTATATCACTATCTTCTGTGTTCTACCAGAATTTATTATAGGCATTGTACTTTTACCTATTCGATCGTCCACGTACTTCAATATTTCTAAATTTTGTCAGTTTCTTCACATTTAATCTACAGTTTATAACCAATAACCTATAGCCGAGTTTTCGTATTATATGCTATATTACAATTGGCGTCGCTTAGCAGACGTCACTGACAAGGGACACATAGGACTTCGATCGCTCGGAACCGCACGAAACCATTTTTGGAATAACAGGCAATTAGAAACAGGACAGTGATGTGCTCATTTACATGCAAAAAGTTGCATTGTACCTGAAGTAACATTTTAACAGAGAAAAAGAAAGCAACAAGATATCAGTACCATAGGATGGAAATTGTATGTAATTTAATGGCATCATTGAATCATTAGATATTCAAGCATCAGCGCCAAAAAAACTATCTGCTTCATCTACCTATAAAAGCGCATGACACACAAACACAGCAGTAGCAGACACCTGAAAACGCTTATATTAGTCCTCAAAGTGCAGCTGCAACATTTCGATGAAGTAGCGAAAACAAAGTGGGAGAGAACAATGGGCACACCTAAGTAAAGCAACGTTATCAGATTCCAATTCACTGTGACTTGAATTGGTCGTGTTGCTCTGGAAATGTGGAAATGAAGGTCGTGTACTGCTTGAAGACAGACCTTCAGGTTCAGGTATCTCTGTCTCTTTTTTTTTTTTTTTTTCTTTTTTTTTTTTTTTCTTTGTTGTATTTCATGCCCCATGAGAGCAGGTTGGCAGCAGCAGCAGCCGAAAGGAGTACAAATTGGTAAAATGTGAACATATACAGTCTTAAAGGAGAAAGTAGAAATAGAATTAACAAAATGAAGGTGAATAAAATATGAGACAATTACAAGAGAAATTAAAAGAGCCACTGGGGTAAAAACACATACGTATAAAAATGAAAGCCATGGTGAATTGAGTAACACTTGATGATACAAACATGACGTCGACGAAGCACAGAATTAAAACACATGGCAACTCGAATATTCAGCCTGATCGGTGGCTGCCGAAGTATTAAAAGACCACTTGAGCACGTAGCACATACACTGGCATGACACTAAACGGCGTACTGTTAAAATATGTCAAATGTTTATTTACATATTTGTTAAGCTTAATGGACTTAACTGTGTGGTCATCAATCGTTAAAATATGTCAACACAGGTGCCCCGCAGCGGGAAAAGGGGAGGAAGGGTAAACGCAGGGGAATAAGGGTGGGAGGGGAGAGAGAGGGAGGATGGGGGGGGAGCGAAAGGTACAAGGATTCTCCGTAGGAAGGAGATGGGAGAGGAGGGCCAAGAGTGGGAGTGGACAGGGATGGGAGGAGGGAGGGGAGGAAGGGATATTCACAAATACGGGGATGGACTAAGGTTGAAAGGAGGGGTAGATGACAGGACGGAGGACGTTATCCAAGACAGGGAGTTGACGGCAGTTACCCTCGAAGAGGATGTGGAGAGTGTGAAGGTGTAGGGTGGGAGGGATAATAAGGTATCGGCGTGGCAGAGGCCCAGGATGCAGCAAGAGGTGGGAGACGACCGGGTTGCGGGATTCTATTTTATGGGACACATAGCGGAGGCGGAGGTGTTCCAGGGACTTCAGAAGGTGAGGAAAGGGAATCGAGTCGTAAAGGAGCCGCATGGAGGAAGGGAGGAGGGGCCGCGGTGGCTGAGGGGACTGAGGCGCTTCAGTCACGGTCTGCACGGCCACTATGGTCGGGGGGTTCGAATCCCCCCTCGGGCATGGGTATTTGTGCCGTCCTAGTTCATAAGTGGTTTGTAAGTTTAGGGACTGATGGCCCTGTAGTTAAGTCCCATAGACACTACAAACATTTGAACATTTTTGAAGGGAGGCGGATACGGTAAGTGAGGTGGAGGGCATGGCGTGGATATGAGGGGTTCGTAGAGAGCAGGGGGAGCGGAGACCCAGGCAGAATGGAAGTAGCAGAGGATAGGACATGTGATGGATCGGTAAGTGAAGAGGATGGTGAACGGGCTAAGGCCCGGCGTCCGGCCAGACAGGAGCTTGAGGAGGCTGAGGCGGGAGAGGGTTTTTTCACAGACGAATTGGAGGTGCGGATTCCAGGAGAGGGAGCGGTCAAGGGTGAGGCCAAGGTACTTGAGGGTTTTGGTTTGTGGGTTGGGATGGCCTTGAAGCGTGAGGTAGAGGTCGCGGTGACGGAAGGAAGGGGTGGTGTGACCTATGATGATTGCCTGGGATTTTGTGGAGTTGACAGTGAGGCGTCACTGATTGCACCAGGAGGAGGATTAGGAGAGATGGGACTGAAGGAGGTGTTGGGAGTGGGTGAGTGAGGGGGCGATGGCAAGGAAGGCGTTGTCGTCAGCGTATTGGAGGAGATGGACAGGAGGTTGGCATATCAGCTGAATATATAAGGTAGAGGAGGTAGGTTTCTCCTGGCGTAACGTGTATTTGAGTGTTGTACCCATTTCTGAATTATTATAATACATCCGCGAATTCCATATCTTCGACCCCGATGTCATTTCCATATTCAGCTCGTCGCAACTTAATCCCTAATATTTTGACCACATGCGTAGGATTTTTTTTTTTTTTTTTCGTGATATCATTGCACTGTACACAGTTTACGCAGTAACACTCCAAGACACAAATACGCACTGCAGCTGTACCACTCACGCACCTGGAGCACTGGTTAGTGCAGCCTCCATCTGGTGGCGCCAGCAGACAAGTGCGGCATTTTGCAAGGAAGTGACACACACCACTGTTTTCTTTGTGGTTGCTTGTTATTCTAAGCATGGTTTCATGCAGTTCCGAGTATTCGATGTCAAAGGTGCCCCTAGTGAGACGAACAAAAGAAGAGGTTGGATTCACTAAATGCAAGGTCTCAGACATTTTTCAGACGGGAGACATGAGTGCAGCGACTGTTTTCGAAACCGCCGCGTGTGCCGGCGAGTGAAGGGCGCAGTAACGAGTAGCAGGGGCGACGTAAGCGCTGCCCATTTGGGGCGGCTAATCAGCGGCGGAAAATCGGTCTCGGCCTGCGTTTCGCAGCTGCTGAATACGTGCTCCGCCTGCGCCCCACATCGGGGCCCCGTGACTGCACTGACCAACCGCCGCCGCGGACTGGTGGGCAGGCACTTGCTACTGCCGCTGCTCAGACGCGCGTCGAAAACTCCTGCCTCAAGTACGAGGTGAAGGGGTGCTGTTGGCGCACTCCATAGCCGACAGTGAAACAATAACGGAAAGGTGACTGCTGGTCGAATTAACATATGCCTAAAACCTTACAACAGTAGCTCTAATACTGCAATTCAACGCAAGAAAACGCTAATATTAGAGAAGATTACTTTCAAGAGAGTAATTTAACTCTATTGCCGATTACCAGTTATTAAAACAAATTCGATGCCGACATCTAGAACCAGACATTTTTATTTTAACCAGAATAGCTGTTACATGCCTCCGTAATAAAAAAGCTGAGCCAAGAACTTGTCGAACAACAACGAACAAGCCGGCCGCGGTGGCCTAGGAGACTGAGGCGCTCCAGTCACGGTCGGCACGGCCACTACGGTCGGGGGTTCGAATCCCCCCTCGGGCATGGATATTTGTGCCGTCTTTAGTATAAGGTAGTTGATAAGTAGTTTGTAAGTTTAGGGACTGATGACCCCGCAGTTAAGTCCCATAAGCCTAACAAACAAACAAAAAAAAAAATCAAAAAAAGAAAAAAAAATCGAAAAAACACGATCAGCGTCCGCAACGCACAAAACTACCCATAGGAAAAAAAAAAAAAAAAAACAATGCACAGTGGTAGAGTGCCAGACTGCAAATCCAAAGGGGATTTTTTTATGTGTCACTTTCCACTTCCTTCACCTCTGGCAGTATTGCTCATGTGAAAAATACCGAGTAGCACCGTGGTTCGGAACCTACGTTAGACGGTAGGTCCCCCTATAACTGGCTGGATAAGTCAGTTGGAAGGTTGGAGGAAGGCAACGGCATACCACCTCCAAACCGGACCATGCCTAGTAAAGCACTGTGGTGTTCAAACCAATCTTCTGATTGTTGACTGCTTTTTTTTTAGGTGATGGATAGATTCTACTTTTTGTTTAAAAGATTGCTGACGACGCATTAATACAGAAGTAGCATGTACAGTTTATCCTAACATTGATATGTAAGATAAACTGTGGAGCACGGTTACTGCATGACAGACTCAGATTAGGTCCTGTCGCCGAAAGACTAGACTTCGTTTATACTTCGTAAAATTTCCCTTGGGTTTTCATATCACTTCGTCCCCATTATCTTTTAATTTGTTTATTAGAGTAATTACATTTAAAGAAGCCAACATTGTTGTTATGTATTTTTGATGAGTCATAGGATTCGTTCCTGGCAGTAAATCAATTTCAATCAAGGTCGCAAAAGTATTTCGAAAAATAACGTCACTGTTCTAACAATATGATTGTTATCAATATACGAAAAGTCGACAGGAAAAGCTGTGTAACACATGATCAATGTTTCCTAAAACCCAACTGCGTTATGTTGTGATGAACAACAGAATACAATTTTTACGCGCGAGGAGACACTCCTAGTAGTTAATGTGCGCATCGTCAACTGAGGTAAAGTGTTATTGTTTACTGAATCCATCCCGAACGTGACCCGACATCACCCGTAAGCTAGTTTCTGCCAAACCGAAAATTCGGCAGATATTTAGCCGAAAACAATATTTTAGCTGAAACTGGGCGAAACCGAAACCGATTGTTCGGTCGGTCCTTAATTATTATTATTTAGGCTCAATTGCTAATTTTCACATCATGCAGACATCTAAATCATTTTTCTGTTGCTTTCGATCTTGTGGTGGCTTTAGTATCCGATAAATGAACGAATCATCCGCGAACAGTCTAAGAGTGGTGCTCACATTGTCTCCTAATTCATTTATATAGATAACAGTACAGGTCCTATATAACTTCCCTGGGGAACGCCGGATACCACTTCTGTTTTAGTGGATGACTTTCTGTCAATTACAACGTACAGTGGCGTTTCCGACAGGAAATCACCAATCCAGTCGCACAACTGTGGCGATATTCCATATGCGTGGAATGCATCTATCACATTTAATGTCTTATTTCCTAATCTAATTGCGCCCACATTTTTGTCAACCTTGTTTAGTTCACATTCATCTTCCAAGCTTTCTTTAAGTGACTATCGGTTCCATTTTAGTAATCTTCAAAGCCCTTTGTAGCCTTTTAAATGTTCAAATGTTTGTAAACCTATCGGACTCAACTGCGTGGTCATTAGTCCGTAGCTTACAAACTACTTAAACTAAGGACAACGCAAACACCCATGCCCGAGGGGGGACTCGAACACCCGACGGCGAACGGCTGCGCGCCCCGCAGCACGGCGCTCCAGTGCGCACGGCTAATCCGCGGCAGCTTCTAGCTTTTCACAAAAATGACACTGTCTCCGAAAAGCTACATTTTTTCCTTCTACGATGATTTTAATTCTGTTTCTCTCTAGTTATCCATAGTTCTTGCTCGATAGAGACCCTGAATACTATCGAGGATAGGCTACAACGCTGTTTAAATCACTTACGCGAAATTAGACTGATATGACTGTAGTATGGTTTTTGACCTAGTTGAAAATAACCGTCCACTCCCAGAATTTGTGCCCTAGCGTCAGATTGTGAAACACTGCAAAGTATAAAGCTCTCTCTAACAACGAGACCACATGGGTAGAAGATTTTAGAATGTTTTGATATTTGTGGTACGCGAAGTCCAGAACTTAAATAACCATCAGCCAAAGCCATTAAACGCAACTCTCAAAAATTGACGAGAAAATCGACTTTGAAGTTTTGAA
This sequence comes from Locusta migratoria, assembly GCA_026315105.1. Classification (NCBI taxonomy): domain Eukaryota; kingdom Metazoa; phylum Arthropoda; class Insecta; order Orthoptera; family Acrididae; genus Locusta; species Locusta migratoria. Next base: position 52,463,388 of record CM048746.1, on the reverse strand, counting down.
AGTACACGTAAGTACCATTAATTAAAACGCTTGCAGCATATATCGATTTAGCTGAGGTGGTAGCATTCTGGGTTCACAAAAATGGAGTTGCTGGTTCGAAATACGGTATGAGAGATATTTTTTCGGTTTTTCGAATTCTGTTACATAGGGTATTTTGGGATCCAGAATTACACGTGTTGTGTCAGTTCTTGGTTATCTGTATGTAGACGAGTAAAACACCTTGTCGTCACCTAAAACGAAGGTTCAGTAGCACAGCTGCTTGGAAAGCTTTTAGTAGTTATGGCGATGTCTTTCCAAAAGCAGCGTCGTAGCTCTTCACAATCAGAACAATCAAAGACTACCGTCGTTAATTGATATTTAATCCAATAATGTAAAAAACTAAGTTACATATCTTTTATTAAAATCGTAATTATTAAGAACAGTTTTATAAAATATAGAAATTTACGAATAAACAAAAATACGTGCATTTTTCGTAAAAATTACCATTAGATTTTAAAATTGTGAAAGTATCGAACACAACGTTAAAAAAAAGTCATGGAAATATTAAAACCACCGAACCTATGGTTGTGACACTCTGACGCTAACAGATGCTGCAACTGTTTCAGTTATTTGGCTTTGGGTGATTGTTATCTGAGTTCTGAACTCCACGTACCATAAATATAAAAGAAATATAAAATCCAATACCCACGTGACAAATGCTGCTAACGCAGGTTTGCCTTTCTGCAGCCTGTGATGGTGGAACTATCGACACTTGTTCCTAAAATTCTCCAGTACTAAAACTGATATTTCTCGGAGTGGATTACAGCAGTTTGTTTGCCATTATTATGTAAGTACTGACACCGTATTGCATTCGCAGTGACACTGATGGCCGGGCATGTTCTGAAGAAAGAATTAGCATTTGAGTCCCCTCGCTTCAGAATATGGCCTGTTGTTTAGTGGGCATGGAGCCGCCATAAGCGATGGTACTTGTTCATTACGTGAGGGCATCGATGCGTAAAAGGTGGGAATTCCACCCTGTGGTGCAGCCATGTTCGTCATCAATCCGGTTCCGAAGTTCATCTCTGCTGGTTGGCTTTGTGTGACACTTTCGATTGGCTACAAGTCTGGTGATCTGGCGGTCCACACGAAAAAGCTGACATTCCATGACACCAAGAAGACACGTGTTGGTGCAACGATATGTGTTCGTGCACTGTCTTGCTGAAAAATTGGGTCTGGGGTGTAGGGGGGGGGGGGAGAGGGAATAGCCATGGATCACAGGATGTCATTCACGTAGACAAAACCGTAATGTTAATACCTTTTTTGTCCTGTCTTTTTACAGTAGCTTTCTTACATTATAATGTAGACATTTATGTAAACCGTCTATATGCATTTCGCCTTCATTTGGAAGGCCTGTAATATATACATGATTATGTACTACAATATTTCGCTTCTTACGGTTTTTAGTATTTTAGATTCTAACAGTTCTAGTGTGTTATCAAAGTATAGCTACTGGTATTTGGATGTTATTACTTACGATATTTGGTGGATGTTGATTTACATGTAGTGTCGCTTGGTGACATTAGGTTGCTTTGCTTCCCATTATAATACTTCGGCGATTTTGTTTTCAGCACTTCACCACAAGCACCACTAGGCATACGCCATTTTGTTTGTGTTGTGTTTTTGTTTTGGGTGGTGTTGCCAACTGTTGAATGTGTGTTTGACCTATCTTTCCTTTACGTCAGCGTGTCTGTATGTTTCTGATGTTATTGCATAAAGAACTGCATCATTAATTGAATTTTTTTAATGGCCTGTTCTCGTTGAGGGACGAAGAGAGAGAGAAAGGGAGAGAGAGAGAGAGAGAGAGAGATAGAGAGAGAGAGAGAGAGAGACGGAGAGACAGAGAGAGATGTGTGTTTATCTCAGACATATATTTTTAAATTCATTATTAAATTGTGTTTGCGTAATTTTTTTTCTTTAATCACTATCTTATTTCTTTGACTAAGTTTAGCAGTGAGTTTTCACTTGTTTGTTCATTTATGAATTGTTGAATGGCTTTCTGGATGTGGTAGTTTTCTAGACAAACATCAATGAAAACTCACTGATAATGCTAGTCAAATTAAAGAGAAAAATTCTCAACCAACCACACACGCACACACAATTTAATAATGAATTAAGAAAAAAGTCTGAGATAAACACACAAACCCGCATCTCACATCTCTCTCTCTCTCTCCTCCTTCCTTCCTTCACGAGCGCAGAGGTCATTAAATAAAAAAATAAATAACTGGTGCAGATCTTTATGCAATAACATCACAAACATACACACACACACACACACACACACACACACACACAAAACACAAACACACACACACGCACACACACACACACACACACACACAGACATAAATGAAATATAGGACTAACACACACTGAACAGTTGGCAACACCACCCAAAAGAAAAACACAAGACAAACAAAATGGCATGTGCCTGGTGGTGATAGTGGTGAAGAGGTAAAAACAAAACCACCAAAGGAATATAATTGGAAAAACCTAGCAGCGCGGGAATAGCCGAGCGGTCTGGAGCTCCACGTTGCGGATCGCGAGGCCTCCCGCGTCGGAGGTTCGAATCGTCTCTCGGGCATGGATGTGTGTGTTGTAGTTAAGAAGTTAATTTAACTTAGTTTAAGTAGTTTTGTAAGTCTAGTGACTGATGACCAACGTAGTTTGATCGCATAGAATTACAAGCAATGAGCGGAAGTGCACTGCAGCGGTAATGGAATTGGACGAGGAAAAGTTAATTGTATGTGTATAAGACATTCAGAATAAACATTATAATGAATAGCAAAAAGCAACATTCGGAAAGAAATTGCCAATGATCGAGCTATCCATTGCCGCGTGGAACTCTTCCTTGAGGTTCACTCGTAAGGTAAGTGAATTTCATATTTTATTGCATGTTGCGTCAAGACATTTATTTTGGGTCAAACATAACGTAGATTTTTTTTATTTTCTTATTTTATTTTATTAATTTTTTGTAATGTTCTCTTTTTATTTTATTTTTAATTTTGTGAAACTTACTCCTTAGCTTGTACTAACATGATGAATTTGATTTGAGACATTCTAAAGTACGTATGAAATATCATTGGAGCCATGGCAAAAGTGTGTGATAATATCCGTCTTCATATCGCAAATTCGAATTGTTATGCAGCCATATTCATCGCCTTTTTGTTGCTTGCTTTTCCTTCAACCTTTCTTCTTCTTCAGATAACAAAGAAATAATTACTACATCCATGTCACTGTCGTCCATTGTACTCGGAGATTATCAACGACTGACACACAAGATTGCCGCGAACTGTCGCGCCGCTGCAGGTCAGATGCGGTATACCAAACAGAACCGCGGCGCACCGCGCCGCTTTAGACAATGATCTTAACGAAAGGGATCACCGAAATGGGAACGGACAACTGCCACTGCTATGAAACAGACACTATTTGCTCTGTTTTAGGTGGTCCTGTTTACGAAAATGCCAGATTTAAACGAAGAAAAAGTCCCCAACATTGAAGATCTTATAGAGAAACTAGCTGTTTAACGGAGACTTGCTCACAGTAGCTAACACAACGAAATTCTGTCTCGAATTTTGGCAGAAAACCCAAAGAGTTCCTGCTCATGTGTAAAATACAGGACGCAAGACTCAAATCACACCTTCACTTCACTATACGATAATAATGATGATGTCATCGGTGACAGTGGCACTAATAAATAATGACAGCACAGCTTTCCGAAGTTCCTTCTCCAAAGAAGAAGACCCCGTCAATATTGCAGATTTATAATTACGAAAAGCTGACTTCATTAGCGTCACAGAAGTACATACTCTCGGAGCACTGAAGCACCTCGATTCACTTAACATCAGTATGTCTTCCGGTACAGATGGTATACCGATTAGGTTTATATCAGAGTATGCTTATGTAGAATTGACATACTTAACTTCCATATACATTCGCTCGATCGACAAAGTAACTATACACAAAGATTGAAAAGTTGCTCAGGTCACGCCAATATTCAAGTCAGGCACTAGGAATAATCCACTCATTTATAGACATATGTCATTGAGGTCGATCTGTAGCAGGTATTTCTAACATATACTGAATTCGAAAGTTATGAACGATCTCGACCGGAACGATATGTGGGTCACGGCCAACGCGAATTTGGGAAATATCGTCCTTGTGAAACACAACTATCTCTCTACACACACCAAATGTTACACACACCAAGTGACGCATGCTACAGAGATCTCAAATTAATTAAAATTTTCTAGATTTCCAGAAGACATTTGACAAGGTACCTTACAAATGGCTTCTAATCTAAATGCCTGCTAATGGAATATCGTCTGAGACATGTGATTAGTTTGGTAGGAATTAATGGAAAGGCCATCGACCAAAACACAGGTGACATCTGGCGTTCCCCAGAGTAGTGTCATTGTTTCTCTGCTGTCCATACCTAGGCTTACATAAACGATTACGGAGAACTTCTGAGGAGTCGGAGTCCTCTGAAATTCTTTGCAGATAATCTTGGCATTTATCGTCGAGTAGAATTATTAGATAAATTATCTTTATGGTGATAAAATTGGAAACTGACCCTAAACAATGAAAAGTGTGAAGTCATCGATATGAGTACTAAAAGGAATGCGCTAAACGTCGTTTCTAAGGTAAATCAAACAAATCCGAAGGCCATAAATTCTATCAAACACCTTTGAACTACAATTATGGCAGACTGAAGTTAGAAAGAATACATAGTACATGTTTTGGGAAAATCCAAGCAAAGTCTATATTTTAATGGCGGATTATTTAGAAGTACTCGAGATATTCCACATACTTGTCCGTCCTATGTTGGAGTGCTTTTGGGCCGTGGGGGATCTTTCTGAGGCAGGATTGACAAAGAACATCGAAAGAATACAAAGAAGGGCAGTTCGTTTTGTATTATCACGATACGGGTATGATGCAGGAGTTGTAATCAGAATCACTGCGCCAACAGTGTATAATTTTTTTTTTTTTTAAATTGAGTCGATATCTACTATCGATTGCTGACATTCTCCTCCAAACGGGAAAATGTTTTGTTGACTCCCTACGAGGAAATCATCATAGGGGCCTATTAACAAAATAAGAGCGATCAGAGCTTTAACGGAGAGATTTACGTGTTTTTGTTCCCGCGTGTTATTCGAGAACAGAATCCACACTAATAAATGCGTAGAAGCTCTGTCTGTTGCGCTTTAACGACTAAACCGTTAAGCCTATTTAGATTAAGTTATATATGGCGATAGCTTGAACGCTGAAGAAGAAGATGGCTACTTTATAAAGTGTGTAATTTAAGTTATTAGTTGGTTTTGAGTTCATAACTCAAAATATTGAACAACTGAGCATCAACGTCTCTTTTATAGCTTCGGAAACGCTTTAAGACTCCTTGGAAGATCTATATATTCTTTGAATTTTGAAATTTATTACATTTATTTAAATACTTTTAATGGTTGATATGTTGTACATAATATAATTCAACATAATAAAATGTTCAAATGTTTGTTAAGCTTATGGGACTTAACTACGGGGTCATCAGTCCCTAAACTTACAAACTACTTATGAACTACTTACGAACTAGGAAGGCACAAACATCCATGCCCGAGGGGGGATTCGAACCCCCGACCGTAGTGGCCGTGCAGACCGTGACTGGAGCGCATCAGTCCCCTCGGCCACCGCGGCCGGCACAACATAATAAATACAGTGCTTACACAGGACATTAACATCATCAAATCACCGAAATGGTTTCGATGACATACGAGTATTTCGAATCCCGCAAAATTTACACATTACAGTCAACTTGGGTAACTTTGTACCACTCTTTTCATGTTTTTGAATGTTCTTGCCACAAAAGAAATTACACAGCCAAACGGACAGTGTGGAAGGTTGCATTTTTACAGTTACTGATGGCTTCTGAATGTAAACATGTTTCCTAATTGTGTCCTATTGCAGTAAAATTTCAATGTGAATACTGATACCAAGTTACATAGTCATTCTGGCTAACTTTGAACCGTCCCTAAAAAATAAAATTAATTAATTTTTTTACATATATCTGATGCTGTAAGTAACTTTAGGTCATGTCAAAAGAAAGTCTGGGATTAATAAGATGTCAAAAGAAATATCTTAGCTAGTTAATGCAGGATTAATGTGGCATAACAAACTATTTGTGTAAGCCCACTATTAACAGAATTCACATATCGGAAACATAACATTTAGAAATAACACATTTATTACAGTTAAATTTTATAATAAAAAAAAAGTAATAATGCTCATATTTTTTTCCTAGAAAAGCACATCACTTTTAGTAATATAATAAAGTAGTATAATCTGCTTAGATATCTCCTGATGAGTACAGGAATTACTCGCTAATGTGAAACATGCGCCTTTTGTTTACAGGTTTTATGCAGCATTCATCAATTCTTTTTTTAATATACTGTCCTTGCAATACCATATTTTACTCTCTGCCGCAAGCTACACCCAATGATTCGCTCTGTTTGTCTTGTAACTCCTCGCCCCATTATTGCGGTGACTTTTCCAGGATGATTTTTGACTTCATACAATAATATAATCATTTACCTGAAAGTAATCTGCATCTGTTCAGGTACTCAATATGTCCAGTAAAAGACATCCATTTAGAATAGTGTCCCTTTTGGCGATTTATACAGGATTGTTGTTAACAAGTTAACTGTCATCAGACTTACAGCTGTTCATATTTAATTCAGCTAGGGTCAGGCAACTATCAGTAGTATCTGTATATATATTTTGAGGTGCTGGCTATTACATCCTGAGTCTTCACACAGCTCCCTTTTATTGCCTTTGGTTTGTGTTGTGCATAGGCTCACCGGGTTACACAAACGTGACAACACCCCTTGGTTGAATTTTTCCCCTATCTCCTTCTCCATCTGTCTCCATCTTGCATGAGTTATCGAGCCATTAATCGGCAGGGTTGTTGCGTTGTGTCGTTTGGTTGGGATAGGAGAATTAAACTACTGAGGCTATCAGTCCCCCGGTGGGGAGGGGAAGGAGTGAGGATAGGAAAGGAGGGGAGGGGGAAAGGAAATGCAGTCCGGGATATAAATAAGGAAGGAAGACTGCATTAGCTCGGGGACCCGTGCCCGCCCCCCCCCCTACCTTGGAGAGGGGTGGAAAGGCATTTATTAAATGTAAAATTATGTCTTAATTTAGTATCTAATTTTAAATGTAATAAAAGTTATGTCACAATGCTCTTAACTTTGTACCGGTACAATGTTACCCCAAAATTAGCATGAAACTGGACCTATCATTATTAAAGAACATTGTCTATTCAGTACGGAATAATACAAAATCAAATTGCATCACTGTAAAATTAAATAATTATTTAAAATTTTAAAAGTACAATATTAGGGCACAGGTCATTATTTATACTTATAATTACAAATTGAAGTCACGGTATTGAGAAACTCTCTACACTACGAACGCAGTCAGAAAATAATAACAGTCCAAATATCTTCTAGACCGCTGCAAATGTACTTTCAACACGAAATAGAAACCTTGGAGCTAATAATGCACCAAGTTTTAGTACTTTTAGTATCCTATAGACGGTACACCACACATTTGAAACGAAAGTAGGAAATGGTACTAAGTTACTCTAACTGGTATAAAGTTGCCCTGATTGACTGTATGGGTTCTTCAGTCAGCGATTTAGACAGGATGTAACAAACAATATTTAAAGCGGAAAATTGGATTCTTTTATCATGAAGATCCTGGTTATAACTTAAGAACAAAGTTGGTAAAGTTTTGTACTTCCAATAGTCTTGACACATATACCAGGAGCTCAACGGGAGCGAGGACGCTGGTAAAAGCTAGTTATACATAAATACTATGAAAAACGGTCGATGGACCTTCTCCCAGGCAGTTCAGTGTAATTTGCAGTGTAACGCTGTATATGTACATGTTCGTAGATAATTGTGACTGCCGTGTTTCATATCCAGAAGTCTAGTAACTATTAAATGCTGAAAACCTTATTTATTTATTTTCTGTACTAAACAAGAATAACGACTCATTGGACAACCACAATCTCTACTCCATTAGGAGGATGGTATTAAAATGATTGAGGTAGGTAAGCCATTGAGATACGAGAATGAATATGAAACGTTAACGATAAATTGCTAGAAAAAGTTACGAATCTGAAATTCAGCAACTAACGTGCTGACAACTTTCTATCTCCGTTTTACGATGGTTGTATGCTAAATAAATGTAACGACTGAATTAACTGCTTTCTCTAACCACAGTAAACAGTATTAAGAGCTTTCTCATGCGTTTATCGTCAAACGTGTGGAATGTACGGTCACACAAGCAAACACACACACACACACACACACACACACACATACACACACACACACACACACACACACACACAGAGAGAGAGAGAGAGAGAGAGAGAGAGAGAGAGAGAGAGAGAGAGAGAGAGAGACCGAGAGAGCGAGAGATGTAGTCCGATCAGTTTAATGAATCTATTATGGTGACGACGTTAAGTATAATTTTGCTACCTCGATGCTCGAATAACGCAACACGGAGCAAGCTTTTTTTCCCTTTAGGTAACGGCGTTGTATGAAAGTGAGAAGGAGAAAGGGAACCGAAGCGTTTATGATGTGTTGTTGGGTAAGTGTAACGATACATAATTAAATTAAATTTTTTTTTAATCTGTGGAGAGGTTTTTTCGTTCGTCTTTCGTTTCTTCCGCCGTGTCGAGAGGACGGAACCGCGATCATTCACTCTCTTGTTTGAGCTTATTATGCGTGAGCATGTACGCAGATTGCTTTGTGATGTAATTGTGAGTGCTGTTAAATTTTACATTAAAATATACCCTCTTTTGTTAAGGGCCATGTCTCCACCCTGTTTTCATTTCATAGTGTCCCATCCTTCCTTAATTATTCATTTTCTTTGAGATTTTCAGCTCCTCCATATTCCGTAGTAACATGATGTTCAGACGCCATCACTTTCGCTTCGTCTGTTGCCTTGATTAAATCCCTATCAGTTACTTTAAATAATTACCTTTCTTCTTTCTTGAACCTGCCTTATAAACAGTTTCGCGAAGTCCTGTAATTTTTTTTTCTATTTGCGTAAGCAAACTTTACTACACGGTCCGTCAACAATGACTTACTAGGCGAACAGTCTGAACATTATTTTACTGCGGAAAGTATCATTAAGTTTATCTAAACCATTCAACAGCTTAACAGTTTCAGCTGCTGTAATCAACATTTCCAGAAAGAAGCTACAATGGTTACTTTCCGTAAGTTTTCTCTGTAATCTTATTTTTGTGCGTTGCCTCAACCCCAATCTGTATTCCACCATTTCATCTATTCAGTCATTTCGTGTATTAATTTCATCAACCCTTGTGAAAAGTATTTAATCAGATTTTTTTAATCCAATTTCCATGACAGAAATTTAAACAAAAATCCTTAATCTTTTAACCGCGGAGATTAAAATTAATGCGTACAGGCAACAACACAAAAGAAATGTTACAGAAGGATGCTTAAAATCAGGTGCTTGATTATGTAGTCAATGAGGAAGTTTTCCGTATAATCTGCGAATAAAGGAATATGTGGCAAACACTTAAGGTTAAGACAGAGAGTGGAATATATCCTTCATATTGATAAAATTTCGTACAACTGATACTTTGGGGCGAATAGAGTGTCACAGAAGAGAAATTGCTCAAAACCGAAGACAGATAAGAAAAACAAATTTGAAATATTTTCTGCCTTAACATTTTACTTGGTGGATGACCATGTTAACGTATGGCAGTAAAAATATTTAAGACTTCGTGGAAGAAAAATTTTCAGTAGTATTCAGTACAAGTTTAACGACTTACGACTGACAGAGATGTTAAATTTCATGGCATCTTCATGTAAGTGTCGCTTTCAGTAACCGTACACGTAAAGCTCACATCAACTTTGCTCGTGAACAGCAATCAGCTTGTTATACAGTCAGGCACTGCACAGTTCGTTGTTATCCACCTGCTAACAACATCGCCAACACGTTAGAGTGCTGGTACAGTATGCTACACACCTAGAGAACCGTTAAACGTGCTTCACCAACCATTAACTAACGAAAACGGCAATACGGCCGCTTGTTAACAAGGTGTTTTCATCTGAGATACGAGTCAAGTGATTAAAGTCATCGAGGTAACTACTATTTAGTGAAAATAACAACGCAACTACTTACTTGCGAGCTCGTATATTCTCCGGTGTATTTCCTACAATGCGAAGAAAATACATTTTAACCCTGAAAAGTGCTACGTCAGCGAATAATCAGAGGGAAATTCAGAGCTTAACGTCGTGATCAGACCTCCACAACAGGCTACGTTCGTCCAAGGGTAGCATTTAGTAACTCACATTATAGTTGCTGGAGTGTGTACTTACGTGCGGCAGGTAAAAAAATTGGAGCGGTGTGGACCACATTACGTCACGTTTGCGGTTTTGAAAACCGGATCAATATCGACACACGTGTTGTAAGCCGATCGCAGCGCCCAGAGGCGTCGTGGTCACTGCTCGATCTGATTCGGGGGCTAGCCTGCAGGGAGAGATACAGAGATAACCGCGTGATTGTACGTTGCTTGTGGCGTGCTCTCAATAACAGGGCTTCACGCGTTTTGACGACATCGTTCTCCAAGCGTCACCTTCGTCGGTTCGTAGCGTGTGTTACTGTAACGCGAACTTGGAAAGTCCGTAAGGAACGCGTCTCATCACTTTGAGATTCACACCCTAATAGCTGTTCTCTGCTGCGTCTTTCCACCGCAGTTCATTATTTTAAGTACTGTCTTTGTAAACGTTTACATTTTAGGCTCAGCTATTACACAGTGTGCCAGATAATTCTCACATTTTTATTGTGAATCATACTGGTAGTTAGACTTGGTAAGCCGTAAACGAGTTCGTCTCCTGTACATGCGTCTAGGTCGCCACAAGGCACCTGCTCATTAGGTTCACTTCATCTGTTTTTGTCTGGTTGAAATAGTGTAATTCTTCACCTAACACACTAACAAACACTGATCGATTTGAGTTATCCCTTTCTGCGAAATAAATTAATATAGGCACCATACAGCATTAAATCTGGAATTTAGACATTGAGAGGCTGAACAGATTGAAATGAAGTCTGGAGAACGAAAACTCCGAACAGAAATTCCGTGAATCACTGCTACTTAATACCATTCTCTGGGAGATTCTCTGGGAGATAGAGACACTTAGCTTGTATATTTCGATTAGGGAAGGAACTATTATTTAAATCTATTAATCTAATGATGAACTTTCCTTGCATGTGCTAAATTTACTTATCGGGAGGACCTTGTAAAAATGTTTTAAAGAGAATTCGTACCATATTACTGAACTGTTAAAACATTTATAATGGTCTTTATTTATACTAAATTTTAAAAATGTCCTAGATCGAAACAAATATTAGAAATTTAAAACATTGTGACTAGTTTAGACTGTTAAATAGACTCAACTTCGAACGATACTAACAAATTGTCGACTGGAAATATTTGTGAAGGTCTACTTTCGCATTTTTATTTTGGCTGTAACGCCTCTGCAAATATGTTTTGAAACATCAGAGGCATATCAGGTTGTAAGAAAAGAAAAAAAACTAGTTGCCAGTTGCATTCATTAAAAGGTTTTGCCAGTAATTATGTTAAAACTGTGAAGGTCTACTTTCGCATTTTTATTTTGGCTGTAACGCCTCTGCAAATATGTTTTGAAACATCAGAGGCATATCAGGTTGTAAGAAAAGAAAAAAAACTAGTTGCCAGTTGCATTCATTAAAAGGTTTTGCCAGTAATTATGTTAAAACTGGTAGTATAGAATGTGGCCTTTCTGCAATTGTAATAAAAATTACTAAAATAATATTGTACCTAAGGTGTCTCGCTATCTCGAACAACACCACTTTTTACACTACGTGTGTATATGAGTGATAGAAACAACGAGTGATTGTGAAATTCCAGTGATTCTGTCTCCTGATGTATTTTCAAAAATCGACTGATATTTTTCTTAAAGGCTCGGACAGAGTAATAACATAAATCCTAGCGGAGCGCATTGAGCCTACAGTATGCTTGTGGATATGAAGGCCATATACATTCACCATACGGCTAACCATTGAACGCAAATGTATGTAATTTCTTGGAACTTGAGGGCTCTTCTAATGACTTAGCTAGAGATTCGAATGTCAGTTCATAATTTCCCTCTATTCTTTTCTAGAATAAATCCCCTTACCGAGGAATTCTATTCGACGATTGCGGCTTAGAGACAGCTACGGTTTATTTTCTGCGAGCTAAGATGACGAACACATGATTCAGTACTTTAACGTAACTGTGATTAATCGGCGTGCTCTGTAAGAGAACTCCTGTCAATGCAAATGAGTCCAGTTCCTGGCCGTCACAAATGAAGCGACGGAAATAATTTAGTGCCCAGTACTGCGATTAGTAAAGAAGGGGATTATGTGTCCATTAGCCCTATACTCGCGGCTTCGCTGACTGTTGAATCGACGCATTTACTGCACGCATCTCTTCCTCCCCCTTCCCCCACCATAACCCACCACTCATCACTCTACCTTCCTCTTCATCTTTTCTTTTTGTTTCATCCTTCGACCTCTACCTGTCCATTTCCCCCTGTGCAATCTCTCCATCTCTTCATAACCTTGTCCTTCCTTTCTTTGTCCAACTCTTCAGCCATCTCTGTCCGACCACATCTGTAACATGACGTTGAATTTATTTCAATGTCCTGAAATGGTCTAAATGTTTCAATATGTCGAATTCGTCATATCTTCGTGCACCTTTCGATTTACATTCTCTGTGTACAATTCGCCCAGCCCCTCTCTATCTTTTACATTTTACCACCTGCTCTATGTCTACTATTCCTCCGACAACTCTCACTGTCTACTTCATCCTCTCATCTGTCTCTTCTATCCACTTTCTTAGACTCTTCTTTCCCACTTGCCAGCAACCGTCTACACCAGGCTTCTGTATCTTCACCTCCTCCCTGTTCATTTCCTACCACAAACCACCTACTCCTACTTCCCCCTCTCATTATCACCTGCTCAAAACATTTTAACGTTCCCCCAGCTCTGCACATCAAGTTATATTTCTCCGCAATGGGCCAGTACTTCTCCATATCAACATGACAGTCCTGCCAGACAGTTTACACTTTTGTGCGCAGGAATGTAGTTTCTTGTCCCTGACGTTAATGCAGTACAACGCTATTTCAACCAAAAATGAGACATTGAGGGACAGCTGATATAATAAAGGCTGAAACCCCACTTTCTGCCCGCATCTCTATTTCTGTTGGAGCTGGCAGGTAACAGACGCTACGTTGCTAATTTTCATGAGAAATACCATACCAGAATTTTTTGAATTGTGTCCCAGGCATATACACAATCACTTTTACGTGTATCAACATCAAATTAGATATCTTTCTGATTTCATCGCTTACTCACTTGCGAAGTAATGTGCCTCAGTTTAGTTACCCTCGTATCTAATGTAGAATTTAATATTTTATGACTTCTCCCTAAGCATCAGATCTGACTGATGTATGTCATGGCAGTGAAGTGGTGTGTATGGGTCACGTGATTTATCGGAATATGCACAAAAGGAACGTAACACATTGCCTGAAAGAGACTACTACTTGTAAGCGCTCAGGACCACACTGAGAATAAAGTGATACAATTTTCGGACAGAAATTGATTGAAGAGATGTCGTGTGATCTACTAGTAAATTAAACACTGATTGCAGAGAAGACACAAAAGAAAATTGCGGGTTACTTACTGACTTGTCTTATTCCTACAACTTCATAACTTTAAGACGTCCAGTGTCAAAGACCACTTATTACGTACGTAATTCTCACTAACATGTCTCTGAACGTTACCAAACAAAATGAGGCTGCAGAGTGCCGAAAACCTTACTCATAAGACTCGTGAAAGAAAGAAATTTATCTACTGGAACCCCAAAATTCATAGAACAATTTTACCCAGTTCATGCTATCCATCCAAATTCATGCAGTATTGTAATACCAAACGGAACCATTTTCATTAACACAATAAAAAGATGAAAGCACAAGGAACTCAATTTACACTAAAAAATAAATTAAATTAAATTAAAATCTGGAGAAATTTTCAAGTGTACAGCAGTAGCATTTTGGTAGATTATAAGAATTCAAAGAATTATACTAGAATCATTTCATGACTTGGAAAATAAATAACAGCACAATAACAAGATCTATCACAGTTTCTCTTCTCCAGGTAAGAAATAACTTATAATTGTCAGAAAAAGACGCCATCTGTCTTACATAATAGACATATCGACTATGAATTCTCAGAAAAAGACGCCATCTGTCTTACATAATAGACTATCGACTATGAAATATAGTCTTTGCAGCAACTGTATCATGCAAATGAGCACATTTTAAGATAAGCAAATTCTTGATTACCACGCTGAAATAATATGCTGACATTTCATAAGCTGTGGTAGTGTATAATATGCCCATAGACAAACAGAAAAGTGCAGAAAAACTAATAATGGAAATACTTCAAGTTTCAGATCCACCAATCAAGTCAGTATAGTATATAAGAGTTAATGTGTGGGTTGCCAATTGAAATCGAACTTTGATCTTCAAAACTCAATAATCAAAATAGTTCCAAATTGTTTACAGCTGTTACTTGGTCAAGCCTTCACAAATGTGCATCTATTACATATGCGTTGAAAACACTTAAACTTCACAAATGCAAGGGAAAACGTACCTTTACACATCGAAAGCAAATGTGAACTAGGTAGTGAACACACAACAAATATGGTAATGTAACAGAGATATTGTTACAGTATATCGTCCCTGATGTGGACTTCTTTATGCAGTTAGTAAACTCTGTATCGACCCAGAGCATTACGGTACTTAAAAATAATTTTGAATACAAAACGAACTTTATTTACCATCAGTATCGTTAGCATTACCCTCCTTACCTTAAATAACTGACAGTTGTGTAATACATAATAATGTAGAGATACAATTAAATAGGCAGGCCACGGAATCATAATATCACCTGCTACCGATAATATTACATAACCATTTGACAAAACAGTATACTCCAAGCTATCGTGTAGAACCGATGGTATTTTCCAACACTAGCATTCAACTTTCGTATAGAGCATCAATCGTGGCATGTATTGTCGACTTCGGACACACAGTCAACTTCAGTAAAGTGAAAATAAATTGGTAGAGAAAAAAAAGGAGTCAGAAGTAGAAAGAGTAATATACGTAAGTCTCTGCTTGAACGATCCTGTCGTACCGATACAGTTAGAATAAAGGGGACACGGCATTAATGTCTACAGAGCTGTACTTAATAGCAACACTGGTGTAGACTGAGTGCAAAACACATTACTCGTTTCCTTGCCATCAAGTCCGTGACAAATTACTGCTCAGATGGAATTTTAACTGATATCAAAGAAGCAAAGCGAGTAAAACGTTTCAACTGCCATAACACGCATAAATATCTATTACCTGTAGTTCTTACGCAAATCTGTCTTCTAAAGGGCGTATTCTGCTACTCATTGTGTATCACTTTCTACGCTTTTATGACTTCGCAGCGCAATAATCAAAGTCGTTCGTCTTCGTGTATGCGGTAGCGTGAAAGTGTGCACGTGAATGGAAACACGTGTTAAGTTGTCACGCATTTCTGCTCGGCATAATCACGCACCTGTCATATCTGTCTTTTCTTAGGTCCTCTGTGGCTTTCCTTAATGGCCTCATATACAATACATGACGCCCCCTGAAAGAATCCAAGATAGGTTCTTTTACGTTTGTCATCTGGCTATTTTGAAATATGTCATTAATAACGAAATTCCTAAATATACTAAATGTCCCACTTAAAACTTTCACCCTAAAATATCTCTGGAACAACAATAGGTACTGAAAAACGACTTTAACGAGCGAAGAAGTAAGCCAGGGGCTTATGGAATTAAGTACTATGAGATATTCTATATTGAAGCTTCTGTTTATTAAAGAGTGGCTACCCTATATTATTTCTTCTACATCTACATGGGGTACTCCGCAAATCACATTTAACTGCCTGGCAGAGGGTTCATCGAAACACCTTTATACTATTCATCTCCCATTCCACTCCCGAATAGCGCACGGGAAGAAAGAACATCTGGAGAATATTGGTGATTGGAGTTTCGTAAGTAGACCACGCCACAGCGATAAATGCCGTTGTTGTAATGATTTCCATCCCAGGTCCTGAATCATACAAAACCAGCTGCCCTTCTTTGAACCCTTTCGACCCACCTGATAAGGATCCCACACTGGGCAGCAATAGTCCAAAAAAGGATGGACAAGCGTTGCTTTTGCAGTCTCTTTTGTAGTTCTGTTGCATCTTTTAAGGGTTCTGTCAATAAAATTGAGTCTCTGGTTTGCCTTTTCCACGACATTATCTACGTGTTCTTTCCAGTTTAAGTCTGAAGTAATAGTAATATCTAGGTATTTTTTGGAGTTTACGACCTTCACTTTTGATTGTTTTATCTTGTAAACAAAGTTTAATGGATTTCTTTTCGTAATCATGTGAACGACTTCACTCTTCGCATTATTTAGAGTCAATTGCAAGTTTTTATACCGTAGTGATATCTTATTTAGGTCGTTCTGCAGTTGGTTTTGATCTTCAGATGATTTTACTAGACGGTAAATGACGGCGTCATCTGCAAACAACCTAAGAGAGCTACTTAGATTTTCTCCCAAATCGTTTATGTAAATAAGGAACAGCAGAGGAAAGAAGACACTACCCTGTGGAACGCCCGATATCACCTCTGTTGCAGTCGATGCCTTAACATCGATTACTACAAACTGTGTCCCCTCTGACAGGAAATCCCCTATCCAGTAGCAATGCTATCTATCAACAGCATGAAAAATCACGAAATGAATCGTGTTGTTCATAGGATAAGTTAATTTAATTATTTTTTAAGTTTAGCGACCGATGATCTCTGCAGTTAAGTCCCATAACTTTACAAACATTTTGAATAAATCTAAAGGAGTATTTTTAACACAAATTTATGTTTCTTTAAAAGTGGACTCCATAAGCTTCCTTATGTGATCAGCAGCAAAAGAAATCATAGAAAGAATGTTGTTGGGAGCATCGCAAAACATCAATTACATCCAGAGAAATTGGGAACCGAAGTTGACGGCTGAAACAAACGAAGCGCGTCGATGCCCACGCTTACGGGCACCGCCAGGTTCACGCTTGAGAGTCGTGACGTGCCTTAGCTGCCCTTTGCGTTCATTTCAAGTGTCAACTTCGTTTCGTAATTTCTCGTTACGTAACTGACGTATTGCAATGCTACCAACGACATTTTTCTGTGATATGCTATTGATTGCATAAGGAAGTATATGGGGTCTCCTTTTAAAGAAACATGTTGTTGAAAATATTTGTTTACGTTTTTTTCAAAATGTTTGTAAAGATATGAGACCTAATTGTGATCATCAGGCCTTAAACTTACAAACTACGTAAACTAACTTATCCTAAGAACGATAAACACACCCATATCCGAGGGAGGACTCGAACCTCCGACGTGGAACGGCAGTGCGCACCGTAGCAAGGTGCCTTACTGCGCACGGATATTCCGCCGCGGCCTTTACGTTTTGAAATGTCTCATAGAATTTATTTTCATAAGACCCTGTCTTTCGTACATGCCCCCGAAAGTCGTTTCTTGATATCTATTTTTGGTCCAGAGATATTTGGGACGAAAAGTCTAAGCGGAACACCATGTATATAAATCAAATGTTTTATCCAAGGCAGCAACTTTGGTTTATAGGTTAAAAAGGAAACAGCCACCAGTTGCAGATTGTTTTTAAAACCGGCTTCAGGCTTATTGCTCTTGTTCAAGTATCTGATCAGGAAACAGTTACAGAATATACAATTTCTTTTTCGTTCATATGAACTTAATTCTTTGTACAGTTCCTTGCTTTAACAGAATACAGCGGAATGGCGTATTAATATTTCACATTTTGTCACTTCTCAATGAAGCTTTATATACACTGTACCTCTTGACCCTTCAATTTGTTGATTGTACTTAGAATTTTCTGTAATATATTTTTTTCTGTAACTGTTTACTGTACAGATACCTGAAGAAGGGCAACAATTTCCTGAAATCTGAAAGCCTGCAAGTGGTTCTGTTTCCTTTTTAACCCTGTATATACTTATAAATCGCTTGACCGATTTGAATATGTTTTCTTTCCTCCTTAAGATACAGTTGGTACAGGAAAAATAAAACCAAAGAAACAACTTAAAATCAAAATTGACAAATTTGTAAGGGCATCCCTAATGTGGAATACATCCGTATTTTATGCGCTGCCATATCTTTAATCCGATTAGGATAATGTTTTGCACAATTTGTGTTCATAAATTCCATAATACGAGGTATGTCCACAAAGTAAGTTTCTTTTGGTTGTATAAAACAAACGTGTACAGAGACAGAAAAAATATTTATTGTACAGAAATCTACAACTGTTAAACTACTTTTATACATAGCTTCCGAAATTTTATAGGCACTTGTCATAGCGTGACACAAGTTTCTGTATGCCTTCTTCATAGAATGTTTTCGCCTGTGTATTCAACCATGTGTTAACATGTTGCTCAACGCTATGCAAAATTATGTTCCGACAGCAAACGATTGTATGGTTTCATTGTCACACTTTACGTCATGCACTGTGCCTTTTGCGTATCTATTCTGACCAGTGTGCGTGTGAAACATTTTCCTCTGTTAATCCACAAGAAAACCGCATGCCGTCAGAATTTTGACTTCCAACACAGATGTTTCAAAATGAAGGGGCACTTGTGAATACTGGCAGGTGTAATGATCTTCCCATTCTCTAATATGTTCGCGGTGATACTGAGCAGAATTTTGGTAAATTTTGGTGTCAATGTGACGTTAACCCGTTTTACCTCTCACACGAACATCAATTTTTTGTAACCGCCGACACCTTGCTGATCGAGGCGTTGTCAAGTACGAGCTTGACTTCCCACGGCGCCACACTTATTCAGCATTACATAGGGATGTTGTAGGTACTTCTGAGCCAATGAGAAGCAATTGCGAGGTTTTCAAAAACTGTCACTTTAATTTTGCTGGCCTGTGTATTTCCTCTAGTTTTGATTTGAACTGTTTGTACCACAGATATACTATTGTTTCACTCCTTCACATCAAATGTATCTCTCTCAAACTCTTTTCTATACTTAGTGTAATTTCTGACTGGTTTAAATCAGAACATGCAAATTACAGCGCACTGAGGTTGCACCATGCCTGAAGAATGTATAGCTACGAAGTGCTAGATGTGTACGTTCTAGGCGAACAGGAAACCTACACCTTAATAAGGTCAAGAACTAAAATGAATTTATTTATCGGGGTGATATAAAGGGCGATAAACTAATCGTGGACGATGACCTTAGCATATTTGGAAGCCACATGATGATGAAATGTACTAACTGAAACATGGGATTAAGCACGTCGTAATGTGCGACTGCGGTGTCAGATTTTGGTACAGTCTCATCAAAACGTCTTCTCGTCAGTAAATAAAACAATGGACCGAGGACCCATGGTGTCACATTCTATTCAACTCACAGCAGTCTAGTAGGAAATAAGGTAATGATCGCACAGAATTGAGGACTATCACCGCGGCTCTACCATTATCGAACAAGACATCGTCAGATACACGTTCACTGAAAGGGTTTTTCTCCGCAAATTCACCCCTTGATCTTTTTCACCAATGTTCGTCTCTTCGTGCAGTTGAGTCTGGATACATTCGATACAAAAGATCAAATGTTTGTAAAGCTGTTGGACGTAACTGCAGTGGTCATCGGACCCTAAACTTAGAAACAAATTAAACTATCTATGCTAAGAACAACACACGTACACCGATACTCGAGGGAGGACTCGAAACTCCAAAGGGGACTGCCGCGCATTCCGCAGCAAGGCGCCGTACACCGCACCGCTGTTCCCACGCGGCCCATTCGTTACAATGAACTTGATCGTGAACCGCTGTAAACTTTCACGATACATAATAGGGCAGGGTGCCAGACAGACGACGCTGCAAGGACTCGATGAGGCAGCAGCGTACACAGCCGGTCAGCCTGTGAATGGGTGGATCGTGCGCGGTGGTCAAAGCGCCGGCCGTGACCGACCGACAATGAATGGAGGCCGGCGAACCGTCTCCTAGCAACGACCCACACAGACCGCCTACAAGGGAGTCTCGCAGATGAAAGAAGACCGCCGCGTGCGACGCGCCGACGAGGGTGAGTAGCAGCAACGGCCGTTTCGGTAATTTGGAAGAAGCGCATTGACGGCCTACTGTCGATAGTGGCTTACAATCGATTATGGTCTGCTATCGATACCGAAGACGTGAGCATCCGAACGGTATCGTAGCTGGTTTACTCGCAAGAATGTAAGCTGCACTTTTAGCTTCCTGCCTAACTACATCCTTTAAAACGATGACACATTTGTATAAAATATTGAAGTACTGCTGTCAGTCGGAATGGACATATTCAGTCTAGCTTATCAAAAATACTTCATCGGTTAATACGTATATCTCATATTAGGCCTGAGTGAAGTACTTTTGACAAGCTAGACTGTAGACTATATTACGACTGACAGCAGTACTTTATTATTTTCCAAGAAAATTATTTTAAAGGATCTGGTTAGGCAGTGAACCTAAGAGAACAGCTTAAATTCTTCTAAGGGACAAGCAAAGAAACGGTAAAGCACTTTTCACAAGCATGTTCGTGTGTTTGATACACGACACTGTATTGCTCGCGTGTTGGATAGATATAGTCCGTCAGTACGATGTGCAACGCTTCTACCAAATTTCTACCGTTTCTCTGCCTTATCACATCTCCACTTCGTATTAAGAGTACCGTCTTAGCTGCAAGTATTATAGGGAGCGCAATTATTGCCTCTGTGTCAATGGTTTGGAGATAGTATCGCCTATTTGTGCACAGTTTAATCTTTTCATTCAATAACAATAATCTATTACCCGCTTTATGTCTGTACGAAGGCTATGTCACAAACAACTGTAGCTACTTTGATAAGGGTATCACTGATGGAATGATACACGAGGAAAGTTTTGCGCTTATAATTTCTTACCTCTTATGTCAACCAAGTTGTTCTGCCTTAAATACTTACAATTATGCAAGCGAATTCTCGCTAACTGCTTTCGTCACAAGGCAAATAATTTTGTAAAGACCGAGCGCAGAATCGCTATTTTGGTGGAAGTTGAAGAGGGAGCTTGGTGGGTCAACTGAAGCATGCGATACAACCCTCAAAGTTGCCGAATCAACCCGTCGGCTATGATCGACGACGTCATCTATTAGTCACTGATGATAATTTGTTTAGCAGCAGATCATAGATTATATATATTTTTATATTAATTACCATGGATAACAGGAAAACAGTATAGAAATCAAAGTGCTGTATTCTCGGTATTTTGGCATATGTTATCGGAAGTAATCAGAAAAATTAGTAAACTGATTACCTCACTAAGTGATATTAGATCTGGGTTTGATAATGAAAGAGGAAGTTTAGTTTACGTTAGCAACGAAATGTCCCCTTTATCAGATTAATTAATTTACTGACCGAATTACGTGTTCGTAATTGCGTAATTAAGGTATGTTGTGTGGTACTTCTATTTTTTCCTTTCATCACTGCGATTATATTACTTCTACACTGTTATTCGTGGGTTCTTTATAATCAGTGAGGAACATTTGATGATTTAGCTCGGTCCAGCTGCCATTTGTACAGTAAACAAAGTATGAACAGCGAACAGGAGCTGATTCCAAGGCAAATTGTGTAATCGATTAATTCCTTTAGTGAATGGTTTCAACTGCATTGCAATTAACCCAGAAATTACTGAATATTTTATTCGGTTTCTCCTGATTTAAAAGATAGTTTATTACATCACCCATAGTTGTTGAAATGCTGTAACAATTGCTCCCTTTGTCCGGGCATTATAGGCCGTCCGTCGGGAATGAAGTAAAAATAAAATTACTAATATTACATAATATATGTATATATCACATTTCAGATGTATCCATTCATAAGTCCCTAAAATTATTTGTAAATACTTTAAAAAAAGGTAAAGCAGTCAACAATCCGAAGATTGGTTTGAACACCACAATGCTTTACTAGGCATGGTCCTGTTTGGAGGTGGTATGCCGTTGCCTTCCTCCGACCTTCGAACTGACTTACCCAGCCCGTTATAGGGGGACCTACAGTTTAACATGGGTTCCGAACCACGGTGCT
Source organism: Locusta migratoria (assembly GCA_026315105.1). Lineage (NCBI taxonomy): Eukaryota > Metazoa > Arthropoda > Insecta > Orthoptera > Acrididae > Locusta > Locusta migratoria. The sequence continues at coordinate 52,441,055 of CM048746.1, read as the reverse complement.
ACTCGGTATTTTCACATGAGCAATACTGCCAGAGGTGAAAGAAGTGCAAAGTGACAGATAAAAATCCCAGGACCTGGCGGGGATCGAACCCGCGACCTTTGGATTTGTAGTATGGCACTCTACCACTGTGCAATCGAGGCGCACTGTAAATACTTACGCACTCAAAATCATTACAGATAACTCATGCGTTAGGGCCTACGTCTAAATCCCCGTCTTCAAAGGTGATAACGTAGAATAACGTGTTAAAACACTGGTTGTTAGCATATGCATGTCCACGATCGACATTTCAGTGAGGGTCCACTGCTGGAGAAAGAGTTTTGTGTCAAAACGAAATAACTTACTTTGTTTAAAGGAACTACCCAACATCCTTGTGGAAGGACGTTAGGCTATCTGGGTATTCAGCTAATTTTTCCATACTTACGTGCATCGTTCGGTTTCTTTCGAGCAAAAAGGAAAAAAAAAAATTGGGGAGGTTTCCTGCCGAAGAAAAAAAGTTCACCAAGACAGATGAGGTCGGTTTTGATCCGACGCTCGCAGATGCCACCTTGGGATAGTAGATTTACTGATAATGGTATCAATGTCCTCCGACAACAGACAGTGTAGAGACAAAAATAATTCAAATCTTTATAATTCTATGGGACCAAACTTCGTTGGTCATCAGTACCTAGACTTACAAACTACTTAAACAAATCTAAGGACAACACACACATCCATGCCCGAGGGCGGATTCGAAACTCCGACGCGAAAGACCGCGCGATCCGTAACGTGGCGCTCCAGACCGCTCGGCTAGTCCCTACAGCCGACTTTCGTTTATTGGGAGAAATTAGGGAAGATGTACATTATCTATAAAGGAGACCGCGTATAAAACGCTTTTTTGACCACGTCTTGAGTATTGCTCAAGACCAGTTTAAAGGAGAACATAGAAGCAGTTCACAAGTGAGTAGCTAGGTTCGTTACAGGTCGGTTCGACAAATGCGCGAGTTTCACCGAAATGCTCCGCGAACTGCAGCCTAATCAGATTTCGCGTAACGATCACAGAGGCACGATAAGAGAAATTAGGGCTCGTACAGAGGCATATAGACATTCTATTTTCCCTCGTTCTATTTGGTAGTGGAATAGGAAAGGGAATGCCTCGTAGGGGTAACAGTGTACCTTCCGCTACACACCTTACGGTGGATTGCGAAGTATATATATAGATGTAGACGTAGAAGGATAACACAAACATCCATGGCCGAGGGACGAATCGAACCTAAGACGGCGAGCAACCGTGCGCTCCGCAGCAAGGCGCCTTAGAAAGCTCGATCACTCAACCGCGGCCAGCAGCCACATAACCCTTCTAGTGCAGTTGTTACAAAACTGTATTTGATAACTGTTACTTGTTTCACTGCTTTCAAGACTACGATCGACGATGGAATACGTTTTAGCTACACTAGCATTAATTTTCTGTTAAAAATTATATGTCCTTCACTATCATTTCTCAGCAGTAAATCGTGTGACGAACCTGAACCTACATTTTACTTAAAACACATTTCTTCTTTTTTATTCACGTCAATTATCACAATGTTTAGTCATTGAGCAACCGATATTACTCACTTATGACCATCTTCAGATATGCAGCAGAAAATGAACAAAAATAGGATACACTAGCAGGTAGTCAACTTTTGAAACCCTTAGAAATATTTTGAAAATTGTTACAGTGACATACACATTAAAAATTGCTTAAATACGAGGGTTGTAAATAAATAGTGACAGCTACTTATTCACAACCAATAGCAAAGCGTTACATGTTTATACCTGTTATTGTCCTGAAAAGTAGTGACCAGCATTGTGTAGAAACCGTTGCCAGCGATGTGGAAGGTATAGTATACCGTTAGCAGAGCCTGTTCTGTTGATGGTGCGAACAGAGCGATCTACTGCCTGTCGAATCTCTGAAACTGTTCTGAAGCGAATGCCACGAAGTGGTGCTTGTATCTCCGGAATCAAATCAAAGTCACAAGTCCCTATGGTGGATGGTACAATAATTACCAGTCCCATCGAACGACCAGAGCAGCCATTCTTCCGCACATTGTCGTGCAAAATGATGAGTGGGTTGCGCAGAAAGTGTTGCCGCTTCTTTTGCAAAGCTGGTCGGAACGAACAGTAATACTGTACATTTACGGTCTGCCGTCAAGAAACGTAATGCGTGAATATAACACCATCACAATCCTAAACGAGTATCATCATAGCTTTCACCACACTGGGGAACTAACGCACTTGAAGACCTTGATGACACTGTCAAACTGTACGACCTCTGGCACATTCAATCTTGATCCTGTTCGAAAACACAGTGATTCCGTTACGTTAGACCGCTCGCTCGCAAGTGACTGTGTTTACCCCGATTGTGCACACCCCGGTCACGTGGGACAGGCGAGTCCATTTGCTCGGAGGTGAGGTAGGTACGCCAGCAATGTGTGCTACCAGCGACAATAGTAGATTCCATTGCAGTGTTGCCACTTTTAAGTTCCAACCTTCGTATAACAGAACATAAATGTTATTTCTATAACACATATTAATACAATGGAACTATAATGGCATCGTCACAAAATTAAAGTAACATCTGCATTGCTTCTTCATGTATTTTTAAAATACAGTCTAAACTAGGTCCCACGCATCTTGTTGTGGAAGTTACTGTTCGTAACAAACTGTGGTTCAGTAGCCACAAGGTTTACATTCGGCATAAGGATGCTAGATGACCCTACTCTAAACTTAAATGTATTCATCATTCTTGTAATTGCAAAGAAAATTTGCGATGAAATACGTTGTGGCTTATTTTAAAAATGTGTAAGTTAAAACATTAATACAATATAATAGGTTAAATATGTAAAATGTTGAACTTTCAAATCATTAAAAGAAACTGCTTAAGTGAAAATATATGTCCGAGATGCTCTTTAAGTAATTTTAGAAAAATAAAGAAGATCTCAGTCACTGTTCTATTCGCACCGTGTTGCAGCTTTTTAAAAATCTAAATCAGATTAGATTAGATTAATACTTGTTTGGTTGCTTAAGGGGGACAAAACTGCAATGGTCATCAGTCCCCTAGATTAGACTAATACTTGTTCTATAGATCATAAATACGGCATTTCGCAAAGATGTGGAACGTGTTAGTTTAATAAATGGTGTCCATACATGACATTCAGTATTTTAAGGATTTTATATTTTTATGTTTTTATAGAAATTACTAACTTTTATCTGAATATTCATCTAAAGTGTAGAAGCAGCTGGTATTCAGAAATTCCTTTAATTCCTTTTTAAATACTAGCTGGCTATCTGTCAGACTTTTGATGCTACTTGGTAAATGACTGAAGACTTTTGTGGCAGCATAATTCACCCCTTTCTGTGCCAAAGTTAGATTTAACCTTGAATAGTGAATTGTTAATAACAAATTTCATAAGTGAATTATATATTGTGAAGCTACCTTAAATAGATGTCTGCAGGATGATCTTGGGTGGGCCTCAGCAATTATTCTGATTACACGCTTTTGTGAAATGAATACATTCTTTACTCAATGTTGAATTGTCCAAGAATATGATATCATACGGTAGCAGAGGAAGAAACTAGGCATAGTAATATAATTTACTGAGATGCATACCACCAAACTTTGGAATGACCCTTATAGAATAAGCAGCTCAACTCAATCGTTTCAGCAGATCTTCAATGTGTTTCTTTCAGTTCAATCCCTCATCAATTCAAATAACAAAAATTTCGAATATTGTACCTTAGTTACAGTTCTGTTCAAAGTCTATATCTATTGATGGTATCATGCCATTTACTGTAGGAAACTCTACGTACTGGGTTTTATCAAAGTTTAAATTTTCTGAAAGATATTATTTAAAATGTTATCACCTAATTCCTGTTCGTCGGGCGTGATAGCTATAATTGTATTGTTGGCAGAAAGAACTACCTTAGCATTTTCGTGAATATAGAATGGCAAGTCATTAATATATATTAAGAACAGCAAAGAAACCAACACCGAACATTGTGGGGTCGCATTTTTGATAGATCCCCAGTTAGAGGAATTAGCTGTTTTTCTTGTGTATTATGTGAACTGTTTATTTCAACATTCCGTACTCTTCCAGTTAAGTGTGATTTAAACCACTTGTGCACTGTCCCACTCATAACACAACAATTAGCTTACCTAGAACAATCCCATGATTCACACAATCAAAAGCCTAAGATAGATCACAAAAAATCCCAATGAGTGATATCTGGTTATTCAGAGCATTTAATATTTCATCAGTGAAAGTATATATAGCATTTTCTGTTGAAAATATTTTCTTAAAACCAAACTGATATTTTGTTAGAACTTTATTTCTACTAATATGTGAAGCTAGTCGAGAATACCTCTTAAATATTTTTGGATAAAGCTGTCAGAAGTGAGAATGGGCGGTAATTGTCGACTTCAGACGTATCCCCTTTTTTATGAAATGGTTTAACGATTGCATATTTTAGTATATCAGGGAAAGTACTCTGCTTTAAATAGCTATTACAAATGTGATCTTTTAATCTTGAGAGAGTTATTGTTTTTCTGATTTCCGAAGGAGAGGTGGGTGGAATTTCAATTGCAGCAAATAATGTAGATATGGTCTCTCCCATTAACTGCTTTGCTGCTTCTAATAAACCTTTAGATCGTATTTTCACAAAATTTAAAAATAATTTGAACTTTTGACGACGGACTTCATGCGATGGATTTCTATAGACTTATGGAAGGCTTAAGGCACAGAAAAAAGCTAAGGATGGGCCAGTAAACTAAGTGAAAGGCTTTACAGAAGCAGTAAGTTATTGTAGAAAGTCGAAATCTCTGCCTCTCAAGAACAAAAGACGTGGTACAGGGATGCCGTGTTTCTCCTCCTGTTTAAGATGACCAAGTGGTAAAGCCACCGTTTGTGACACTGTTTTTGAGATGATTGTAAGAGGGATTGTTTTTTGCGGAATTGAATGGAAAAAATCTTGAAAAAAGGCTGAAAAATTGTTAAGTGTTGCGTGAGATTCAGATATCTTCAATAGCTAGTGATAAATACGCGGATTATGCAACATGGAATGATTTATGAACGAGATAGTGTTTCGTTTTGAGCTACCTAGGTGCAAATACAGCGCCAAATATTAACCTCCCTTATTTTCCTCTAAAGCTACGAGATGAATTACTGGCACACGGCTGACGTTGAAGTGGAATCGTTGGTTATCGTTGGTTTCATTGAACTACAAAGTAAACGCGGACAATATCGCATTTGCATTAGTAAATAGTGATATCATTTTTCATGAGTAGTGAAACGATTTGGCAATTTTCTGTGACCTAACATGATGGCTTTGATGTATAGCGCCTCGGCTTCGCTTCCTGGAGCACCCTCTTGCGTTTAATATTGAGGTCAATTGTTTGAATACAGGATGTGACTGAAATGAATGCTGAAAATGAGAGAGATTGCAAGAGGAAACTGCATACATAATACTGCGATCAGTAACTTATGACCGAAAAGCTCTATTTTATGTCTATAAATATTATGACAGTAATTAAATTAATTATGACTCTTAAATTGTGTACCTAAAGAGCTATGAGTTCTTTACCAGTTCAAGGGACATTTTCACAGGATGAAAGATGATGACGTGTTTACAGATATTAAGATTTGTATATTAAAACTGTGTTTTCGCGACATTTTGATGTTGTTTTGGTCCATATTACTGCCTCGCAATATATGAAAAGCAAATTGTTTCCAGAAGAAAGGTTTTGTTTCTCAGTCATATACAAGGTTTGGGACTTAAATTTATTCACAACTGATAGAGAACTTTTACACTTTTGCACCTGTAACTGTTCTTCAAAGTAGTTACCAGCGTTGTATAGGGAAGGAAGGAAAGAAGCTTAGGGTTTAACTTCCCGTCGACAGCGTGGTCATTAGAGACGAAGCTCATGCTCGGATTTTTGTTAAGGATAGGAAAGGAAATCGGCCGTGCCCTTTCAAAGAAAGCATCCTAGCATGTGCCTGGAATGATTTAGGGAAACAGGGAAAACCTAAATATGGATGGCCGGAGGTGGATTTGGACCACCATCCTTCCGAATGCGAGTCCAATGTGATACCACTGCGCCACCTCGTTGGTAACGATGTGTAGAACCCGTTGCCAGCGATGTGGAAGGCGTAGTATACCGTCAGCAGAGCCTGTTCTGTTGACGGTGCGAATGGAGCGGTCTACTACCTGCGGAATATTTGGAACAGTTCTGAAGCGAATGCCACGAAGTGGTTCCTTCATCTTCGGAATCGAATCAAAGTCACAAGGGGACTATGGTGGATGGTACAGTACTTCCCAGTCCCATAGGCCCAACAGAGCATCCACAGGTTGCGCTGTATGCGTCCGCGCATTGTCGTGCAAAATGATGGGTGTGTTGCGCAGGAAGTGTTGCCGCTTCTTTCGGAAAGCTAATTCTGTAGAAACGAAGACTAATACGATGCGCTGACCGCCTGCCATGGAGGAACGTAATGTGTAATACCATCACAGTCAAACACGAGAATCACTGTAGCTTCCACCGCACTGGAGCTTTGATGCCTCTTGAAACTCTTGATGACACTGTCTTGCTGTACTATCTTTGGCACATTGAATTCCGATCTAACTCCGTTGTTCCTCTTTCGAAAACATAGTTCACCGTTAACGTTAGACCGCTCGCTCACAAGTGACTTTGTTTCCCTCGATTCTGTGCACTCCGGTGATCTGGGAGGGCAAACCCATTTGCTCTGAAGTAAGGTAGTTTTCAATAACGTGTGCAATGAGCGACAATAGTAGATTCCATTGCATAGTGTCCCCACAGCAATGTTGCCACTGTTTAAGTTCCAATCCTCGTGCTTTAGAAATTGTGTGAACATTTCGGGGCAATGTCATTGGTTTAAAAAATCTGCAAAGTAACACAGGACGCCGAAGATCGCATTGTTACTAGTTTCAGGAGATGGAGGCTGCCTTCATCAACGTTCTGCTGTTATTAACAGATCATGACTCACAAGTACAGCATTGGTACTACAAGGTCCTGAGAACATCAGCGTGTTGAGAGTAAAGAAACACTTCGAAATGAAGTGTAAAATATTTATGCTGATGTTCCTACGTACTATTTGACTTAGTAACAATAATGGTGACTGAACTGACATGACTTTAGCATGTGCCGAAGATAAAGAAGTGCTGGTTAGGTTAGTTGAAGTCATTTCCGTACGTCGCTTCCTTGTAAAAATGTAATGTACTCGTACTCATAGTGGAAGACCCAGAGTCTCTTCTTTAAAATATACTCTTACAATGGTATAGCATTCCAGTGGTGTCATCTTCAAGCCCCGCCAAGCGGTATGTTGGGGCACCCCATTCCGGATTATTCATATGTGGTAACTCGTCTCACTTTCGTCCGTTAGAAGGTTCTATACGTGTTATTGTCACATCGTGCTTGTACATGTTGGAGCTCATAACACGTATAGATGGTTCTAATTGCCGTCGGTGACAAAAGTTCGCAAATTTGAATAATTTGAAATAATGTAACCGGACTTTCTTCTTGATGGATCCTGAGGATGGCATGATTGGAATCCCGACAGTCGTAGCATTGTAAGACTAAATCGCGAAGACATGGCTGTTGGGTGTGTTGCTACCAGAGTTCGACTGTTAGATGGCGTACTGTCGATAGTAGGAAATTGATTCATATAAAATAGTGCACTGGCTCCCCGCTACTAAAGTAAAGCAGTCAACAATCCGAAGATTGGTTTGAACACCACAGTGCTTTACTAGGCACAGTCCTGTTTGGAGGTGGTTTGCCGTTGCCTTCCTCCGACCTTCGAGGTTTCAAGTGTTTGTATAGCTTATGGGACTTAACTACGGGGTCATCAGTCCCTAAACTTACAAACTACTTATGAACTAGCTAATCCTAAGGACGGCACAAATATCCATGCCCGAGGGGGAATTCGAACCCCCGACCGTAGTGGCCCTGCAGACCGTGACTGGAGCGCCTCAGTCCCCTCGGCCACCGCGGCCGGCCCGACCTTCGAGCTGACTTACCCAGCCACAGTTATAGGAGGACCTATAGTTTAACGTGGGTTCCGAACCACGGTGCTACTCAATATTTTTCAGATCATCAACACTGCGAAGGGTGAAAGAAGTGGAAAGTGACAGATAAAAATCCCAGGACCTGGCGGGGATCGAACTTGCGACCTTTGAATTTGCAGTCTGGCACTCTACCACTAGCCGTCACATTTTATAGACACATTTCAGATAAACCCTGTTTGTCATTTACGTTCGTCTCACAGCGTAGTTCTTTCATTTACCTCGCTTCCTATACTGTAGCAGTTGTTTGTGGTGGAAGTTTCACCCAGCTGTATCACATCGCAGTGACAAATCACGCGGAAGTCGCTTTCGTCCTTAAGGTTTTGCACACCAGTCCATTAAGAACGGGCGCTCTAGTTGACAAACGCGCCGCCTCGAGAGGCCTGTTCTAAGCAGTAACGGTCGCCGCCGACAAGTACCTAGTCGCCTAGATTGCCTTTTACTTTTATACCGCCACCTGTCGGCCGAGTGAACGGAGAGCCCCTGCTGTGTCCGAGTGGCGACGTAAGGAAACGTAACGTAGCGACCGCGCGACAAAAGAGACAGGCGGGTGTGTGGAGTGGGGAGTGTTTGTGGTCGCAGACCACTGGGGCGGCCTCTCCCCGGCGCCCAAGGCCGCTCGGCCGCGCCGCCGCCGCGCGGCGCGTGTCCGTTTCTTATCTGGCGGTCTGCGGCTGCGGTGATTGTGGTTTATATAAGCCCGGCCGTTCACTGCGCGGCCGACACTGCCCCGGCCCAGCGGCGCGCACGACAATACTTTCGATACGACTCGCCCAAAAGCGAGCGCACCGGGTTAAGGCTGCGCGCCGCTCACTCCGTGTCTCTCTGTCTCTGTCTGGCCGCCCATTGCCGGATCTGGGCCCACGTGTTCGCCCTCAACTACCAGCACACACTGCCGGCGCGACATCTGTCAGCAAGCCTCCAGGAAGAGCCGACACTTTGCTCCTGACAGGAACATCACCAAATTCTGATCAATTACCCTCGTATAACACACTCAGAAATCACTCCACTCCATTTTTTGTGGCGCTAGCACAGCAATCGTAATAAATAATTTGATTAAAAAAATAAAGAGAGAGAGAGAAAACCAGGGAATTGTATCTATGTTTCATAGATCTAGAAAAGGCTTATGACCGTGTCCCTAGGAGGAAGCTACTGTCAGTTCTACAAGATTGTGGTATAGAAGGCAAACTTCTACAGGCAATTAAAGGGCTTTACGTAGACTGTCACGCAGCGGTTAGAGTAGATGGCAAATTAAGCTCATGGTTCAGGGTAGTTTCAGGGGCAAGACAAGGCTGTAACCTGTCACCACTGCTGTTCATACTATTCATGGATCATATGTTGAAAACAGTAGACTGGCAGGGCGGGATTAAAATAGGTGAAAACAAAATAAGCACTCTCGCATATGCGGACGACTTAGTTGTAATGGCTGATTCAATTGAAACTAATATTTCAGAGCTCGATCAGAGGTGCAAGGATTATGATATGAAGATCAGCATCTCCAAAACGAAAGTAATGTCAGTGGGAAAGAGATTTAAGCAGATTGACTGCCAAATAGGAGGAACAAAGTTAGAGCAGGTAGACAGTTTCAAGTACTTGGGATGTATCTTCTCATAGGATAGCAACATAATGAAAGAACTGGAATCGAGGTGCAGCAAAGCTAACGCAGTGAGTGCTCAGCTAAGAACGAAGTAAGTAACAAGACTAAGTTAGCAGTGCACCGCTCTATCTTTCGACCAACTTCGTTGCGTGGGAGTGAAAGTTGGGTGAATACAGGTTACCTTATTCATAAGGTAGGTGTTACAGATATGAAAGTAGCAAGAATGAGCCGGCCGCGGTGGCCGAGGAGACTGAGGCGCTTCAGTCACGGTCTGCACGGCCACTACGGTCGGGGGTTCGAATCCCCCCTCGGGCATGGATATTTGTGCCGTCCTAGTTCGTAAGTAGTTCATAAGTAGTTTGTAAGTTTAGGGACTGATAACCCCGTAGTTAAGTCCCATAAGCTTTACAAACATTTGAACATTTTTTTTAGCAAGAATGATTGCAGGTACTAACAGGTGGCAACAAAAAATGTTCAAATGTTTGTTAAGCTTATGGGACTTAACTACGGGGTCATCAGTCCCTAAACTTACAAACTACTTATGAACTACTTACGAACTAGGACGGCACAAATATCCATGCCCGAGGGAGGATTCGAACCCCCGACCGTAGTGGCCGTGCTGACCGTGACTGTAGCGCCTCAGTCCCCTCGGCCACCGCGGCCGGCAGGTGGCAACAATGGCAGGAGGGTGTCCATAATGAGGAAATCAAAGGAAAACTGGGAATGAACACCATAGATGAAGCAGTTAGAGCGAACAGACTGAGATGGTGGGGTCATGTTACACGCATGGGGGAAGCAAGGTTATCTAAGAGACACATGAGCTCGGCAGTGGAGGGTAAGAGGAGTCGAAGTAGACCAAGAAGAAAGTACTTAGATTCGGTGCAGAATGATTTTGAAGTAAAAGGCATAACATCAGACGAGGCATCAATGTTAGCCTAGTCGCCACTTTTGTGTTTTGTTTCCGTCTTAGGTGTCGGTGGCCGAGTAGAAAGAGACCGACACAGGAATAAAGGATGCACGCTTGTGCGGCGTGGAGGTGAGCAGCCAGTGGGACAGCAGCAACTAGAAACACTAGAGTAAATTAGAACGAGATATATATTGCACAGAATTTATGCAATACTTAACTTTTACATAGGTCAGTACTGCAGAATGCTGATACATAGTTGAGCTAGAGGCCTGCCTAGTGCCTATCCGATAGCCAAGTCTTCACTGGTGCCTATCTGATTCCGAAGTGTTAACTGGTTCCTATCTCAGTCCCAAGTGAACGATGTCGTTCAGTGGTGGCCACGAGCGGAGTTGCAGCAGACGGCGCTCGTGGCTGACGTCGTAAGAACGCCGCGCCGTGCGTGCATGGTGGCGCGCGGCGAAAGTAGGTGGCGCGCACTTTGGACTTGTGCGACACCACAGCCTTGAATAGGGGATCATGGAGAAATTTTATTAGAGGTACTATGCTCCAGGCTGAACGCTGAAAGGCATAATCAGTCTCTAATGATGATGATGATGATCAAAAACACAGTCTTGGTCGCAGGAAACCGATGTTTCACTTATTTACCCATGACGCGTTTCGCCTCTTCTGGGCATCATCAGACGTTGAAGGGGAAATTTATGAATTTGTTTAAAACACAGGCGTTAACAATAATAAAAATAAATTTAAAAATGTAAAATCGTTTCTAAGTTAGAAATACAACAAATAGGGAAGGTGCAGACTGATAAAACTGCAAGCCACATGACCACATTCGTCTTTTGGCGCAGGGGGGATGTGAAGGTTGAATTAATAAAATACTATTGAAGAGCATCGCTTCACGAATAAAATTACTGATAACTGAGGTAGCAGGGCGTTTGATTATTAAATTAAAATAATATAGAACCTTTAAAATAGATGTGGCAAGTGTTGCTCGACATTGGGAGGAGGGGGGCAGGGAGGCAACAAAGTCACCGGTAAAATCGAACTTAGCGCGAAGTTTATTTACTCAAGTAAGAGCCGCTACGTGACAACTGCGGCCTGCTTATGCGCTCGCTATCTTGCTATCTTCAGGGAAATTTTCACTTTACACCAGGATGGAAGACCACAAACTTCTGACCAATTACCTTCGTATCACACATTCAGAAGTCCCTGAAATCACTCCACTCCCTTTGCAAATGATTGTTAAAAGAAGGGAAGGAAGAAAGATAGGAAAGAAAGGATTGACAGTGGCCGCATTTGGGCATTGATGTTAAGCAATGGCGACAAGTGAAATTGTGAGCCGGAGCGGGAGTCGAACCCGGATCTCCCGCTTCGGGCCAACGGTCGCCTTAACCACTTGGCCACCCGTGCTCGCCTCCCGTCCGTCTGAAATTCCCACATGTCGCACGCTATGTTTGTAGCGCCTACATTGTCCATGCCCTCTTACACTCGCCATTACGGATTTCCGTGCGAGGTCGGACGTATGACCGCATCTGCGGTGAAATAACTGAAGCTAACGCCGTCGTCGCGTGTAATTACTTATTGTATTGGTGTGGTGTCTGTTCTTTCGGACGTTCTAAAGAACAGACACCACACTAATACAACAAAGACTCCACTCCATATTTTTGTGGCGCTGTCACAGCAACCGTAATAGATGTTTTGCTTAAAAAGAAAGTCTTGCTTGCACAAAAATGATGTTTTACTTATTTACACATGACGCTTTTAGCATTTTCTGAGCATCATCAGACGTTTTAGTTTACTAAAAACATGTAAAATCTTCCTCAAGCAAGAAATACTAGAAATAGGGGAAGGTTTAGACAATACTCACATTACGATGTGTCTTATGACGTAGATAAATCACAGGGAAACCTACGTTTTTTAGCATTTGTGGATCTGGAGAAAGCTTTTGACGAGGAGACTGAGGCGCTCCAGTCACGGTCTGCACGGCCACTACGGTCGGGGGTTCGAATCCCCCCTCGGGCATGGATATTTGTGCCGTCTTTAGTATAAGGTAGTTGATAAGTAGTTTGTAAGTTTAGGGACTGATGACCCCGTAGTTAAGTCCCATAAGCTTAACAAACATTTGAACAAAGCTTTTGACAATGTTGACTGGAATACACTTTTCCAGACGATGAAGGTAGCATGGGTGAAATATAGGGAGCGAAGACCTACATTCAACATGTTCAAAAACCAGACAGCAATTATTAAAGTCGAAGGACATGATTGCGTTCCAGTGATTGGGAAGGGACTAAAAAAGGGTTGTCGCCTTTCCCCAATGTTGTTCAATCTGTACATTGAAAAAATGTTTGTTAAGCTTATGGGACTTAACGACGGGGTCGTCAATCCCTAAACTTACAAACTACTTATAAACTACCTTATACTAAAGACAACACAAACATTCATGCCGGAGGGTGGATTCGAACCCCCGACAAGGAACGGCCCAGCGCATCGTAGCATAGCGCCTCAATGCGCTTGGCCACTCCGTCGCGGCAATCTGTACATTGGGCATGTTGAGGAATGCAAAGAGAAATTTGGAGAGGGAATTAAAGTCCATGGGGAGGGAATAAAAACCTTGCGATTTGCTGACTACATAGTAATTCTGTCAGAGACAGTAAAATACCTGGATGAGCAATTAAACGGAATGGAGAGTGTCTTGAAAAAAAAAAAAAAAAAAAAAAAATGTTATACGAGATGAACATTAACAAGAGTAAAACGATGACAATGAAATGTAATGTCAGAATGCCTTTCTTATTTTCAGATGAAGAGGCTTGTACAGAACAGGGTAGCGTGGAAAGTTGCATCAAACGATTATAATGCTGAAGACCATAACAACAACTGCGAAGGTGGCAGAATGATAAAACTGCAGGCCGTATGACCACATTTACGTTTTGGCGTAGCGGGGTGGTGGGGTGGGATGGGGGGGGGTGATGCTTGAACTAACAAAATACCGCTTAACAAGTTCGCTGCCGTTCACGCTCTGGCGCGTGTAAACGTTACTTGAGTGAGGTGCCGCTCACGATGTGGCGCGTGCTGCGACCTGGCATCCTATTATGGGTTGTTGTAAACTGGCATCGTCTAATAAAGCTGTATACTCTGGTAGGCACTCAGGGAAGACTATAAGTGATATGCACACGTACGTGCTTCCAGATTTCCGCGTTTGCATTGCCGTCTACGAGCCACACACGCTTCTCATGATGTCGTGATAAATTTATTGGATTCTTATGTAAACAAGCAAGCAAGCTTTTGATTATTTTAATTTTATTTCGATTAGTTACCAGTTTATAAAAAATACTTCTTAGTTTTGATATTATTCATACTTATATTGCTGATGATATAGAAATAAGCATATGTTTTATGAAATACCTTGTATGTACTGTTTATATTGTTCATTTGTTGTTTTCACAAAAATACAAATGCAAATAAAAAACCGTATCAAAAAAACTGAAAACTAAAACCAAAACATACAGTGGCTCAAAACTGTAAAAAGATACTGTCAAAATACGATCACGCGCCAGAGCGTGATGTAGCACCTAGCATCATCGCGCCAGAGCGTGAACGGCAGCGAACGTGTTAAGAGCGTGGTTTAACGAATGAAATTACTTATTACTGAGGTAAGAGGGCATCAAATCATTAAATTCGAATAAAATAGAACCTTTTAAATAGATGTGGCAACTGTTGCTCGAGAAGGATGGCAACAAGGTCAATGGTAAAACCGAACTTAACCGCACGAAGTTTTTTTACTTACGTAAGAGCCGCTCCCTGCCACAATTGCGGCGTCCTTATGCGCTTCCTGTCTCGCTATCTTCAGGAAAAGCTTCCACTTTTCACCTGGAGGGAAGACCACGAACTTCTGACCAATTACCTTCGTATCACACCCTGAAAAGTCTGTCCAACTCTGTATACGATAGTGTGGTACAGGGAGACCACCTTTTGACGGCTTTTAAAAGACAAATGTAAAATTTTCCAAAATAAAACAACAAGAAGGTCCGCTGATATCTCAATGGAATTGTGATGGATCACAAGATAGAGACCCGTGTGGTGTGAGGAACATGATGAAATCAGTGTTGGGTGTTGCCGCCAATGCTAGGTACAGGCTCTGCTAGATACATCGGCAATGAAGAGGCTCTCGATGTGTTATTGTGATATCAGCAGCCTATGTTGTTTCCACATACTGCCAAAGTTGGACTTGTGTAGCAGAGGGTGGTTTATCACAGGCCAGACGTTACGCAATGATTCAAAAGGCCAAATGTTTGTAAATCTGTTAGACCAAACTGCAATGGTCATCTGTCACTAGAGTAATTAAACTAACTTAAGGACAACACACACGCCAATGCCCCTAAGAGGACTCGAATTTCCGAAGGCGGCCAACCGCTCGCTCCGCACCTTAGATCGCTCGGCCACTCCACCGTGGGCCGTAAGCAGTGCCCACATTTTTTCAATACGTGACGAATTCGGAGAATAGGGAAGCCAAGGCAGCAAAGCAATCTTATGGACGACGAAGAACTCTTAGACCTTGTTACAAAGTGCTCGTCGACGAGCTCTGAAGGTATGCTAAGACGACAGGGCCCAACGCAGCAGACAGTGTAACGTCGGATAGCTACTGTGCGGGCAGTCCTTCCTAGAGGATAGCGACCGGCCGCGGCAGAGCGGCCGAGCGCATTGAGGCACTATGCTGCGATGCGCGAGGCCGTTCCCCCTTTGAACTTGTGTGTTTGTATCGTCTTCAGTATAAGGTAGTTTATAAGTAGTTTAGGGTCTGATGACCCCGCAGTTAAGTCCCTTAAGCTCTACAAACATTTGACCATTTGATAGCAACGGTATAATACAGTACCATCTCAAACCATATGTCGATACATAACGCAACAGTGGAACACTCTTTCACGACCGTGCCTTCAGATTCTAATCTGACCATCGTATTAGAGCCGAAGTAATCAGAATTGGAACGACGTCGCCTTTACTGAGGAATACCCATTATACCGCATCACCACGACGATGGAAACTCTGAAGACACTGTGATGAGAGGCTCTTGAATTGTGGCCTTAAGCAACGCCATATGGTCCCGCGCCCAGAATATAATGGTTTGGGATGGCCGTTTCTGCTGGAGGTTCGAGTCTTCCCTCGGCCACAGGCGTGTCTGTTGTCTTTAGTGTAGGTTATTATTTGTAGTTTGTAAGAGACTGATTATCGTAACAGTTTAATACAATAGACTTGCAAATATATGAACATTGATCACTAAAACAAACACGACACTGGTGTAATATTCTATAATATTTATTGATTTATAAAAAAACTAGTTTTCGGCTGTTACGCCATCATCAGGTACAAAGATTATCATAAACAAATGTTATGTCAAAGATTTTACAAAATGTGCTTCTGAGACTTATATAAACAGCCAGAAGATAAACGTACTGTAGGAAGGTATACAAATAACTGGTGCGAAATTTTTAAGCATTATACTAAGAAACGTATGCAACAATATGTAAGAATTAATTATATGACAACTGTTAGAAAAGTAAGTGAAAATTCGAGAAAAAATTAATTACATTGTTTATTTGTGAAAAAGGAGGTCACATGAAACAATTATAATGGCTTGTTTAAAAATCTGAAACTAGGAGGTAAATAAATGTGTGACAATCATAAAACTATTACCGAAGAAGTATAGTGATTAGGTGGAAATATTAGTATTATCTACACTTAGAAGTGAAGAATAAGGGAACTCTGTTTGTTCGTTGAGTACCAGACTTGGGTAAGAAGACAAACAGTAACCAAACAGAGTTCCCTTATTCTCCACTTTTTAATAGTAATCATTCTACCTGATGATGGTATTACAGCCGAAAACTAGTTTGTATAAATCAATAAATATTGTAGAATATTACACCAGTGTCGCGTGTGTTTTAGTGTTGTTGTTGTTGTGGTCTTCAGTCCGGAGACTGGTTTGATGCAGCTCTCCACAATACCCTATCCTGAGCAAGCCTCTTCATCTCCACATAAGAACGGCAACCTACATCTGTCTGAATCTGCTTACTGTACCCATCTGTTGGTCTTCCTCTGCTATTTTTACTCCACACACTTCCCTCCAACGCTAAATTCACAATTCCTTGATGTCTAAGAATGTGTCCTACCAATCTATCCCTTCTTTTAGTCAAGGTATGCCAGAAATTTTTTTTCTCCCCAATTCTGTTCAGTACCTCCTAATTAGTTACGCGATCCACCCACCTAATCTTCAGCATTCTTCTGTAGCACCATATTTCAAAAGCCTCAATCCTCTTCCTATCCGCATTGTTTATCGTCCATGCCTCACTCCCATACAAGGCAACACTCCATACAAATGCCTTCAGAAAGGACTTCCTTAAGCCTAAATCAATATTCGATGTTAACAAACCTCTCTTTTTCAAGAACGCTTTTCTACCCATTGCCATTCTGCATTTTATATCCTCTGTACTGCGACCATCATTTGTTATTTTACTGCCCAAGTAACAAAACTCATCTACCTCCTTTATTGCTTCGTTTCCCAATCCGATTCCTTCAGCATCACCTGATTTTCTTAGACTGCACTCCATTACCCTAGTTTTGCTCTTGTTAATGTTCATCTTATATGCACCTTTCAGCACACTGTCCATTCTGTTCAATTGCTCTTCCAGGTCCTTTGCTGTATCTGACAGAATTACTATGTCGTCGGCAAAACGCAATGTTTTTAATTCTTCACTCTGAACTTTAATTCCTTCTCCAAATTTCTCCTTGCTTTCCTTTATAGCTTGCTCAATGTACAAATTGAATAACAATGGAGAAAGACTACAACCCTGTCTTACTCCCTTTCCAACCACTGCATCCCTTTCGTGCCCTTTTTTTTTTTTTTTTTTTTTTTTTTTTTTTTTTTTTTTTTTTTTTTTTTTTCTCTGGGTAGTTCTCTTCGTTGCGGACGCTGATCGTTTTTGTTCGAGGTTGTTCGTTGAATATTTGGCTCAGCTTTTTTATTACAGAGGGCGTGGAGCCCTCTGACCGGGCGCGCTGAGCCACGGCGCCCGGCGACGCCCTTCAACTCTGACAACCGCTATCTGGTTTTTGTACAAGTTGTAAATAACCTTACGCTACCTATATTTTACTCCTGTTTGCTTCATAACTGGAAAGAATTTATTCCAATCAACATTGTCAAAAGCCTTCTCCAAATCTACAAAAGCTAGAAATGTAGGTTTGCCTTTTCTTAATCTATCTTCTAGGATAAGCCGTAAAATGAGTATTGCCTCCCGTGTTCCTACATTTCTCCTGAACCTAAACTGATCTTCCCCGAGGTCGGCTTCTACCAGCTTTTCCATCCTTCTGTACATAATTCGTGTTAATATTTGGCAACCATGACTTATTAAACTGATGGTTCTGTAGTTTTCACACCTGTCTGTACCTGCTTTCTTTGGAATGGGGATTATAACATTTTTCTTAAAGTCTGAGGGTACTTCACCTGTCTCATACATCTTACACACCAGATGAAACAGGTTTGTCATGGCTGGTTCTCCCAGAGACTTCAGTAGCTCTGAGGGAATATCATCTACTCCAGAGGCCTTGTTTCGACTTAGGTCTTTCAGGGTTCTGTCAAATTCTTCTCTCAGTACAGTATCTCCTATTTCATCTTCATCTACATCCTCTTCCCTTCCTACAATATTGTCTCGAAGTTCATTTCCTTTGTAGAGCCCCTCTATATACTCTTACCACCTTTCAGTTTTCCCTTCTTTGCTGAGAACTGGTTTTCCATCAGTGTCATAGAGCTGTTTTTCTTATCTCCATATGTTTCTTTTATTTTCCTGTAGCCTGTATCTATTTTCCCCTATTTATACATTCTTCTACATCCTTGCATTTGCCTTTGCGAGAGTGAAGGTCGGGGTCAGAGTTTAAAATAGGGAAAGTTTAATTTTTAAAACTCACAACTACCAACTGCGAACCAAATTCCTAAACACGCAAAATCACTGGAACTGTGGTTACTGGTGTTTGACTCGTTTTCTAGGGGATGATATCACACATTCGCAGCTTTCCTTCCCTGCATATGATTAACAAAACAAATTCATAATAAAATCAAGTTCATGAGAAAAAAGGGTGTACTAACTACTATTTTTGAAAACACGTGAAAGTTCACTTTATGTTGTTTATTTCACAATATTAGAACCCTGTGGCTGATACATTTATCAAATAAAGCTATAGCTCGTGAGCCCCCAGACAAAAATGAATATTTGTCGCAAATTGTTTTCACACCATGTGGCTGTCACAAACACCGTTTATGTTCGTGCCTATGCGACGACACGTGTTACATTAACAAATCACAGTCACTTCAATTCAATGTGATGCACACCTTGTTCCATCAGCTAAACATTCACAAACACACAGTAGCACTCAATTCAACTTGGTGCAGTCTACGACGAGCAACCACACGTGGCGATTGCCACACACAAATCTATAGTCACTTCCTCGAGATCCACATGCCGACTGAAGCAGAGCGACGCTGCCCGGCCAGCTACCCCACTTGCTCCCGCCTCATCACTTCCTGTCCTCGCGTGCGCACACGCGCCAAAAGCTCAACCGCCGGGTTTTTTCCCCTACATCATCAACTTCCCCATGTGAGCTGTTCTAACCGACTTCCAACGTACTGCGCTCAGCCAATACATTTCTAAAACTTTACCTAAAATCAAAATAATTACACTACACATTAAATAAATGTTTTCTTAGGTTTTTATATTGGAATAAACATCCTTTGTACTACTTATCATAATCGTGCAATTTCTTATATCACAGATAAGTGATTTAACTGATTACTTCAAAATAAAATACACAAGATTAATTGAAAATAAAATTAGAAATAGTTAATATATTATTTTTATAAACAAACATTGCCGTGCTAGTTGTGTAACTGTCTTGTATTCATTGGTAATTTATTACTTTTCATTGTCAATTAAACATATTACGCCAGATGTGACTATATCAGCTAATGTATTGTTTATTTATCAACAGGCTATTTTGTAATGAGGGCCTTAAAGGTTCCTAACTGCATCGTATTACTTCAAATGCCAGTGTGTGTTGTGGTCTTCAGTCCAGAGACTGGTTTGATGCAGCTCTCCACCCTATTCTATCCTGAGCAAGCCTTTTCATCTCCTTGTAAGAACGACAACCCACATCCACTTGAATCTGCTTACTATACGCGTCTCTTGGTCTCCCTCTACGATTTTTACCCCACACACTTCCCTCCAACGCTAAATTCACAATTCCTTGATGTCTAAGAATGTGTCCTACCAATCTATCCCTTCTTTTAGTCAAGGTATGCCAGAAATTTCTTTTCTCCCCAATTCGGTTCAGTACCTCCTCATTAGTTACGCGATCCACCCACCTAATCTTCAGCATTCTTCTGTAGCACCACATTTCAAAAGCCTCTATCCTCTTTCTGTCCACACTGCTTATCGTCCATGTTTCACTCCCATACAAGGCAACACTCCATACAAATGCCTTCAGAAAGGACTTCCTTAGGCTTAAATCAATATTCGATGTTAACAAATTTCTCTTTTTCAAAAACGCCTTTCTACCCATTGCCATTCTGCATTTTATATCATCTGTACTGCGACCATCATTTGTTATTTTACTGCCCAAGTAACAAAACTCATCTACCTCCTTTATTGCTTCGTTTCCCAATCTAATTCCTTCAGCATCACCTGATTTTCTTACACTGCACTCCATTACCCTAGTTTTGCTCTTGTTAATGTTCATCTTATATGCACCTTTCAGCACACTGTCCATTCCGTTCAATTGCTGTTCCAGGTCCTTTGCTGTATCTGACAGAATTACTATGTCGTCGGCAAAACGCAATGTTTTTAATTCTTCACCCTGAACTTTAATTCCTTCTCCAAATTTCTCCTTGCTTTCCTTTATAGCTTGCTCAATGTACAAATTGAACAACATTGGGGAAAGGCTACAACCCTGTCTTACTCCCTTTCCAACCACTGCATCCCTTTCATGCCCTTCAACTCTGACAACCGCTGTCTGGTTTTTGTACAAGTTGTAAATAACCTTACGCTCCCTATATTTTACTCCTGCTTGCTTCAGAACTTGAAAGAGTTTATTCCAATCGACATTGTCAAAAGCCTTCTCCAAATCTACAAAAGCTAGAAATGTTGGTTTGTCTTTTCTTAATCTATCTTCTAGGATAAGCCGTAAAGTGAGTATTGCCTCCCGTGTTCCTACATTTCTCCTGAACCCAAACTGATCTTCCCCGAGGTCGGCTTCTACCAGCTTTTCCATCCTTCTGTATATAATTCGTGTTAATATTTTGCAACCATGATTTATTAAACTGATGGTTCTGTAGTTTTCACACCTGTCTGCACCCACTTTCTTTGGAATGGGGATTATAACATTTTTCTTAAAGTCTGAAGGTACTTCACCTGTCTCATACATCTTACACACAATGTGAAACAATTTTGTCATTGCTGGTTCTCCCAGAGACTTCAGTAGCTCTGACGGGATATCATCTACTCCAGGGGCCTTGTTTCGACTTAGATCTTTCAGTGCTCTGTCAAATTCATCTCTCAGTATAGTATCTCCTATTTCATCATCATCTACATCCTCTTCCCTTCCTACAATAGTGTCTCGAAGTTCATTTCCTTTGTAGAGCGCCTCTATATACTCTTTCCACCTTTCAGCTTTCCCTTCTTTGCTGAGAACTGGTTTTCCATCAGTGTCCTTGATATTCATAGAGCTATTTTTCTTTTATTTTCCGGTAGGCTGTATCTATTTTTCCCCTATTTATACATTCTTCTACATCCTTGCATTTGACTTCTAGCCATTCCTGCTTAGCCATTTTGCACTTCCTGTCAATCTCATTTCTTAGTCGTCTGTACTCCATTTTGCCTGTTTCATTTACTGCATTTTTATACTTTCTCCTTTCATCGATTAAATTTAGTATCTCCTGTGATATCCAAGGATTCTTTGTAGGTCTTGCCCTCCTACCTATCTTGTCCTCTGCTGCCTTCACTATTTCATCTCTCAATTTTACCCATTCCTCCTCAACTGTTTTATTTTCCCCTGTTTCTGTCAATTGTTGCCTGAAGCTCCCTCTGAAATTCTTAAGAACTTCAGGTTCCTTCAATTTATCTAGGTCCCATCTCCTTATTTTCCTAGGTCATAGTAGTTTACCCGCATTCCTATTTTCTTATTCATTATCAATCCTACTCCTGTAATACCCCCAACTGATTTTGTATTTATAATCCTGTACTCACCTGACCAGAAATCCTGTTCATCCTGCCACCGAACTTCACTAATCCCCACTATATCTAACTTCAACCTATCCATTTCCCTTTTTAAATTTTCTAATTTTCCTACTCGATTAAGGGATCTAACATTCCACGCTCCGACCCGTAGAATGCCAGTATTGTCTTTCCTGATGATCACATCCTCCTGAGTAGTCCCCGCCCGGAGATCCGAATGGGGGACTATTTTACCTCCGGAATATTTTACCCGAGAGGATGCCATCATCATATGTTCATACAGTAGAGCTGCATGTCCTCGGGAAAGGTAACGGCTGTAGTTTCCCCTTGCTTTCAGCCGTTCGCAGTAGCTGTGTGGCAAAGCCACTTCAGCTGATGTTACAAGGCCAGCTCAGTCAATCATCCAGACTGTTGCCCCTGTAACTACTGAAAAGGCTGCTGCCCCTCTTCAGGAACCACACGTTTGTCTGGCCTCTCCACAGATACCCCTCCGCTGTGGTTGCACCTACGGCACGGCTATCTGTATCGTTGAGGCACGCAAGCCACCCCACCTCGGCAATGTCTGTGGTTCATGGGAGTGGCAAATGCCAGTAGTATTTGAATATTTTATTTCACGCTGTGCAGTGCACTGTGCCTGGCACTCACCATTGTCCCTCTCTCCCCTCACCGGAAACGAACCTGGAAAATCCTAAGCTGGAACAAGCCACCAACGTCGGCCTGCTCGCTGGCCTCCCGTGATCTACAAGCACACATCAAATCTCAACGTGGAGAATTTCTACCTATGGCCTAATTATAAATGTTGTCACCCAACTGTGTACACACATTGCTACCATAATTAATAAGATTAAAATTGTGTAATATTTAGTGCATTGGCATGGTCAATGTTTGCAGTGAACTTCATACTGTTTAATTATCAAATGCTATTAATTACCAATATTTCTATTGGGTGGTAATCTCACACCTTCTAGCCACTCCTGCTTAGCCACTTTGCACTTCCTGTCAATCTCATTTCTTAGTCGTCTTTACTCTATTTTACTTGTTTCATTTTCTGCATTTTGATATTTTCTCCTTTCATCGATTAAATTTAGTATCTCCTGTGATGTCCAAGGATTTTTTGTAGGTCTTGCCTTCCTACCTATTTTGTCCTCTGCTACCTTCACTATTTCATCTCTCAATTTTACCCATTCCTCCTCTACTGTTTTATTTTCCCCTGTTTCTGTCAATTTTTGCCTAAAGCTCCCTCTGAAATTCTCCAGAACCTCAGGTTCCTTCAATTTATCCAGGTCCCATCTCCTTATTGTCCTACCTTTTTGTAGTTTCTGCAGTTTCAGCCTACAGTTCATAACCAACAAGTTATGGTCAGAGTCTATATCTGCCCCTGGGTATGTCTTACACTGTAAAACCTGGTTCCGAAATCTATGTCTTACCATTATAAAATCTATCTGGTATCTCCCGGTGTCTCCTGGTCTCTTCCACGTATACAACCTTCCTTTGTGATTCTTGAACCAGGTGTTTGTTATAACTAAATTATGTTCTGTGCAAAATTCTACCAGGCGGCTTCCTCTTTCGTTCCTTTTGCCCAGACCATATTCACCTACTATCTTCCCTTCCCTTCCTTGTCCTACTACCGAATTCCAGTCTCCCATAACAATTAAGTTTGCCTCTCCCTTAATTGTCTGAATAATTTCCTTTAGCTCCTCATATATTTCTTCGACCTCCTCATCGTCGGCAGAGCTAGTTGGCATATAAACCTGTACTACTGTGGTCGGTGTTGGCTTCGTATCTATCTTGACTACGATAACGCGATCACTGTGTTGCTCATAGTAGTTTACCCGCATTCCTATTTTCTTATTCATTATCAGACCTACTCCTGTAATACCCCCAACTGGTTTTGCATTTATAATCCTGTACTCGCCTGACCAGATATCCTGTTCCTCTTTCCATCGAACTTCACTAATCCCCACTATATCTAACTTCAACCTATCCATTTCCTTTTTCAAATTTTCTAACTTTCCTACTCGATTAAGGAATCTAACATTACACGCTCCGACCCGTAGAATGCCAGTATTGTCTTTCGTGATGATCACATCCTCCTGAGTAGTCCCCGCCCGGAGATCCGAATGGGGGACTATTTTACCTCCGGAATATTTTACCCGAGTGGATGCCACCATCATATGTTCATATAGTAGAGCTGCATGTCCTCGGGAAAAATAACGGCTGTAGTTTCCCCTTGCTTTCAGCCGTTCGCAGGAACTGTGTGGCAAAGCCACATTAGCTGATGTTACAAGGCCAGCTCAGTCAATCATCCAGACTGTTGCCCCTGTAACTACTGTAAAGGCTGCTGCCCCTCTTCAGGAATCACACGTTTGTCTGGCCTCTCCACAGATACCCCTCCGCTGTGGTTGCACCTACGGTACGGCTATCTGCGTCGTTGAGACACGCAAGCCACCCACCTCGGTCTGTGGTTCATGGGGGTGGTTAGTGATCATGTATCAAATATTCTACCAAGCACCAACGGAACAGGCAATCAAATATGAACATTGGTTTGGTTTAGGTTGATAATGGATTTCTTTCAACCACCCCAGTATTACCCATTGCCAATAGATTCATCAGCCAACTTTACGTACCCGAAGTGTTCGAGGCTGTTGTCCTGCCGTTTTTTCCGACCTCGCCAATACTCACACTGCAACTTATGATGCGCAACCACACTTAGGCCTCTTCGTCGCCCATAAGATTCCATTGATACTTCTAAATCCCTGTTCTCTCGTCTGTCAGGCAACTCCGGAACGACTGCCCTAGGATACACCACCCACTGCCACACCAGATCAACTTCGGGAATATGCAGAAGCACTATCGACTGATATTACTCACCAACACTTCCAGAGCCTCTTTAAATCAATGCCAATGCGAGAAGCTTATAATACTTTCCAATACGAAACCCTGTGAACTAATTTGGTAGAAAATCCTAAGAAATTCTGCTCGCAGGCAAAATATACTAGCCACAAAACACAATCAATACCTTCATTATGCGATAGCAATAGTGATGCTACGGATGAGATGTTGACTAATTCAGAATTGATAAACGTACTTTACCCAAATTCCTTCAACGTAGAAGACGAAACAATATTCTAGAATTCCAGTCAACAATAACAGTCAGCATCCGTATTTTACAAGTAGATAAACCACTTAATAAAAGTAAATTTCCCCGTCCAGTATACCAAGTAGGTTCCTTTCAGAGTATGCTGATGCAACAGCCCAATATAGATCTGCACGCTTTACAAAAAATCCGTATCCCAAGACTGGAAAGTTGCACAAGGGAACTCTAACGAGTCAACACAGATTCACATGATGTGATAAATGCTATCGACAAGGGATGTTAAATACACTACTGGCCATTAAAAGTGGTACACCAAGAAGAAATACAGATGATAAACGGGTATTCGTTGGATAAATATATTATACTAGAACTGACATGTGATTACATTTTCACTCAATTTCGGTCCATAGATCCTGAGAAATCATTAGCTAGAACAACCACCTCTGGTCGTAATAACAGCCTTGATACGCCTGGGCATTGAGTCAAACAGAGCTTGGATGGCGTGTACAGCTACAGATGCCCATGCAGCTTCAACGCGATACCACAATTCATCAACAGTAGAGACTGTCTTATTGTGACGAGCCAGTTGCTCAGCCACCGTTGATCAGAATTTTTCAATTGATGAGAGAGAGATCTGGAGAATGTACTGGCCAGGGCAGCAGTCGAACATTTTCCGTATCCAGAAAGGCCTGCAATCGTGCATTATCCTGCTGAAATGTAGGTTTTCGCAGGTATCGAATGAAGGGTAGAGCCACGGGTCGTAAAACATCTGAAATGAAAGGGCCATTGTTCAAAGTGCAGTCGATGCGAATAAAAGGTGACCGAGACGTGTAACCAATGGCACCGCATACCATCACGCCGGGTGATACGGCTGTATGGCGATGACGAATACACGCTTCCAGTGTGCGTTCGTCGCGATGTCGCCAAACACGGATGTGACCATCATGATGCTGTAAACAGAAACTGGATTCATCCGAAAAAATGACGTTTTGCCATTCCTGCACCCAGGTTCGTCGTTGCGTACACAATCGCACCATCGCGTACCCATGCAGCGTCAAGGGTAACCGCAGCCATGGTCTCCGAGCTGACTGTCCATGCTGCTGCAAACGTCGTCAAACTGTTCGTGCAGATGGTTGTTGTCTTGCAAACGTCCCCATCTGTTGACTCAGGGATCGAGACGTGGCTTCACGATCCGTTACAACCATGTGGATAAGATGCCTGTCATCTCGACTGCTTGTGGTACGAGACCGTTGGGATCCAGCACGGCGTGCCGTATTGCCCTCCTGAACCCACCGATTGGATCGCGACCAACGCGAGCAGCAATGTCGCGATACGATAAACTGGAATCGCGATAGGATATAATCCGACCTTTATCAAAGTACGCATTTCTCCTCCTTGCACGAAGCATCACAACAACGTTTCACCAGGCAACGCCGGTCAACTGCTGTTTGTGTATGAGAAATCGGTTGGAAACTTTCCTCATGTCAGGTGTCACCACCAACGCCAACCTTGTGTGACTGCTCTGAAAAGCTAATCATTAACATATCACAGCATCTTCTTCCCGTCGGTTAAATTTTGCTTCTGTAGCACGTAATCGTTGTGGTGTAGCAATGTTAATGGCCAGGAGTGTAGATTCCGTATATCTAGATTTCTGCAACGCTTCTTGCTAGGTACCTCACATGCTTCTTCTAATAAACTTGCGTACTTATGGAATATCGCAATAGTTGTGATATTAGATTAGTGATTTCCTGTCAGAAAGAACACAGTGCGTTGTAACTGACGGAAAGTCATCAAGTAGAACAGAAGTGACATCTGGCGTTCTACAGGGCCCTTATACTCTTCCTTATTTTTAAAAACGATGAGAGTACCTCTCTTACACTGTTCGCGGATGATACTGTCATTTATCGGTTAGTAAAGTCACCAGAAGATCAAAATCATCTTCAAAATGATTTACTTAAGGTATCTGCACTGTTGATAAATTGGCAATTGATCCAAAATTATGAGAAGTGTGAAGTCATCCATATGACCACTAAAATAAATCAGTTAATTTTCTTACGCAATTTCATTTACATGATAAATCAGTCGAATCTATAGGCCGTAAATTCAATTAAATGCTTATTTAATATCAATTACGAACAAATTAAATTGCAAAGAACACACAGAAACCATTATAGTGAAGGCGAAACAAAGGCTACGTTTCATTTGCTGTACACTTAGAAGATTCTACAGTTCTACTAAAGAAACAGACTACCCTACACTTGTACTTCCTATTTTGAGTATTGCTGCGCATTGTGGGAACCTCACCAACTGGGACTCACGGAGGATATGGAAGTTCTGAGAAGGGCAGCTGGTTTTGTATTGTCGTCATATATGGGAGAGCATATCACGGATATGATGCACGCGTTGAGGTGAAAATCATTAAAAGAGAAAGGCGAAATTTATTTGCGAAATTTTTGTCAGCAACTTTCTTTTCCAAATTCGAACACATTTTGTTTGCACCCATCTATATAGGGAGACATTATGAACATAATAAGAAAAGTCAGATCGAAAATGGAAAGATTTAGGTGTGCTTCTCGCTCGCTATTAGAGAATGAAACGGGAGTGAAATATTAAAAGTGCAGTTCGGTGAACCCTCTGCCACGCACTTCAGTGTGATTTGCTGAGTATTTATGTAGATGTATATCCTAGTGGCTATCAACATATCTAAATCTCTCTAAAGTGACATTTTGGTCAGCGTAAATATCATACCAAAAACTCGTACATGGTTGTAGAACTATGTAACAATTACTAGTAACGAACCCTCGCAGTAACCAGTAGGCGTAGTACGGAGGCAGTGGAATCTAGTCAGGTACATTATATTTTCAAAATCTGAAAAAATTATTCATTATTTTTAATTAAGCCTTTTAGCAGATAAGAGTCTTTTGATTTTTTCCGTTGAACGTGACTCAAATTTAGACGTCAGTACCAAATACGACCATCACAAAACTACTATTCTAGGTGCTTTAATTGAACAAATATTTTGATGACCAGTACAGTCTGTTTGCCACAATGTATCTAAGAGCAAAATACTTTTATTAAGGGGTCAAAACAACAGTTTTAAATACGGAAATACGTAGACGTAAAACTGGCCGTAACAAAGAGCACCCTGATACTGAGATCATATGAATCATTTAGAGAAAAGTCCACTGTACGAATCAAGATGTAAAGTTTTTAAGAAACAACACAGACGATTAAGCTTAGTACACTTCGTCTTATAGAGTTGCAACAAATGAAATGAGCAGAGTCCTCGGAAGAGACGGTATTCAATCCATTTCTCGCCAATCTAGGAAATTAAAGACAGCTTTGACGTATATGTTCCAGAAATTTTTAAAATACATAGTGACAACTGATGGATTATTCAGTACGAAGGAATTGAGAATACTAGAGAGCATACTGACACCAATATTATGATTTTCATGATGTATTATTATTTTTATTTTTTTATGGTCACAGAGTGTTGAATAAAATCACGATTATGTTTGATGAAATGGAATTATTATCGTATGTACCTAACCCCTAGGATTCCGTCATCAAAAAACAACTTACGTCATAGTGCGTAACAACATCTTTAACTGGGTCAGCGGATATACCCTTAGTGCTACATGAAATCGGGCATTTGAAGCTGATAAGCGAGTCATATATATATATATATATATATATATATATATATATATATATATATAAACATATTTTCCAAAGTTTTTAGTGGCACATATCGGCGTAATCTCTGCCAGCATATGAATTTTCGTGACTCCATGACGAATCTTTGAAATAATTTGTCCGACTTATTTAACGACCTATTGACAAAACTCCTCACGATAATGACAAAGCAAGTCGTCGAAAGCGAAAACGACAAATGTGAGCGGCAAGAATTAACGAAGCATTATTTCATACAAATTCTCAATTGACAGACTGCTCATACGGTTGTATTGATGAAATGCTGAAATTCCCGCACTGTCGGGATATTTATTTGTTCCAATTTTCTATTAGTCTGCCTTCTCCCTTTCTGTGTTCACTCCTCTTCCCAATTCATTTTCACCTCCTCCTCCTCTTCTCTCCATAACTGCAACTTATTTTACAGATGAAATTGTTTACAATCTATTTCGGAACTACCTAATGATCCAATGCTTGGAGCTTTTCTTGTTGATTCCATTTCTCGTGTTAAATTATTTGTATTTTTCAAATGAAAGTAACACATTTTTCCAAATTCGCCGCCCTCTGTGAGAACACCCAATTATTGTCAACGTCGGCGAAAAGGTCCTACCGGACCACAATACGGCTCCGTTATCACTCATGATGGCCATGTTGACTGTAATGAGACCAAGACTGGGCCGTCCTGTGGCTTTAGTGCCCACAGCTGAATCGGTCTTCTCAAATTTAGTAATGTGTCTCATCATATCGAATTATTCTGTGCCTTCGGTTAACTATGTATTCCAAGGAATTTGCGAACAGTCTTTCACAGTATTCAAAAATGTGTAATCAGTTTTCTCTGCAACATGTAACCAACTTCTTATGTATGATATTGATTTTTATTTTTTGTGGTCAATTGTGGAATTGGATCTCTTCTTAGGTATAACTTGGTATTAGTTTTAGAATGGCTTGACTTCTTCTTGCATTTAGCTATGAAATTCATCATCAATGAATTGGCTCTAACTTTTACTTGGCTTTCCTGTATGAAATGTAGGTTGGTATGACTGATGCTACTTCGTAATAAAATACTGTTTTATTTAGCTTGAATTTCTGCGTTATAATTATTCTTGACACACACTCATTTTAGCAATCTATTAGAAGTCAGAGATATTGACCTATGAGCACTTTTCACAATAATCATAGGTTAGATGAGGGATCTAAATACTTGAATAATCGTTTAAGACAATTCTTAAGATTTCACTGATTCTTTATTCTCAAAATAACACAATTACAAGAAGGAGATTAGGAGATTTAAACATATCGGTGGCAAGACACAGAGAGGCGAGTAACCCGCCTGTGGGTACTATTTATACTCGTATTCAGACAAAATATTACTGAAATATAATGTGTTATGACCATCTTATTCTGTGTCTTTTACTATTCTGAATTATGTAGATGGTACTTGATTTCATTAAAATATTGAAAAATACTGACTTTCTGCCTCCTAAAAAAAGAAAAAAAGAAAATAAATGTATGAAAAGGATACAAAATGATGACAAATGGCGATTCAAAGAATACAGATCGAAATCTTGTAGCTTTGAGTACTGTTAACTTACTGGAACCGAAATGACAGGCATTTTAAAAGTTGCGTCCGTTGTGGGACTCCCCTTGGGGAAAGTACAGTACCACTCGCCACACAATGACGCGGTGATCGACGGAACAAATGCCATTATCAATGGTCGGTAACAACTAAAACCCCGTTTACACGAGCGATTTGCTCGACTCAATCGACAACTCGTTGCAAAACAGCGTCCTTGCTGCTTTGTTCCTGTACTGAGTCTCGCCTGTCAGGAGCGTTCGTGCTCGCTTCCCGTCTGGGACATAAATGAATGTATTTTGGGAGCTGACTGCCGGGCCATTTAACAACTGAACTATGGTCATGAGGGCACGGCGGACTCTCCTTTCTGTGACAATGCCGAATCTGAGTAACAAACTGCAACTTGCGACAACAATTAGAGAGATACAAAGAAATTTATATTAGCTGCCAGAGGAAATTGTATGAATTTAGTGCGGAGAGATGAAAATGTTTGCCAGGCCATATTTAAACTCGAGTCCTTCTGGATACTAGGCAGTCGCGTTCTCCATCCACTACTAATTTTTAATCAACCATTACTGTATCTTTTAAAACATGAGGCAAAACCAGGACATTACTGTTTACACAACGGAGGGTAAAGCACAAATAACTAGTCCAAATAGCAAGGTTCTCAACAACAACAAATAAATAAATCTTTCAACACAAATATCAATATTAACTGAACTTATACTAATTGTAGGATGTTGTGTTCTGATTTTTCGTAATAATACCAAGTAATTACATACAACGAACTAGCACTTAAAAAAAACAGAATTTTTAACGAAATCGTGCCGGAACGAACTAAATATTTGAACAGAAAACTTACGTTCTCTGAATTGGAATCAAATAACATGAGAAGTTGTTATAATCTGATACCTGAAAACAACTTTCTCTTCTGTTATAATAAATTATAATCTGATGCCGGTAATGTCTGAAACTCTCGCAGATACGATCATGATAGTCAGAGTCAGCCTGAGACTGGTGGAAACAAGGAGGGCAGAAATCGAAACCCGAGGCCAGCAGACATCGCCGGAATTATTGAATTCCTTCTCCCATAAATGTGAGATTCGGCGTGTTGGTGAACCGTTCTCGAAACTGTTGCAGTTGTAAGCAGGCCCAGTAAGACGTTAACACACAGTCACAAAAAGCCAAACGATATTCACGATCCTTAATAAATCACGGAATAATATAGATAGAGAGCTAAAAATTGACGCAAATGCTTGGAATGACATGGTGTTTTATTAGAACCGATAGAAAAACAAAAGTTCACAAAATGTACGACAGATGGCGCTTCATCTGATCAGAAAAACAATAATTAGCATAACAAATTTATACAAATCAAAGATCATGTTCTTTGCAGGAAATGCTCAATATGTTCGCCATCATTCCTCAACAATAGCTGAGGAATAATATTGTGAACAGCACTGTACAGCATGTCCGGAGTTATTGTGAGGCATTGGGGTCGGAAGTTGTCTTTAAATCATCCCTATAGATGTCGGTCGATCACGATACAGTTGCGACTTCAGGTAACCCCAAAGCCAATAATCGCACAGACTGAGGTCTGGGGACCTGGGAGGCCAAGTATGACGAAAGTGGCGGCTGAGCACACGATCATTGCCGAAAGACGCGCGCAAGAGATGTTTCACGCGTTTATCAATATGGGGTGGAGCGCCATCCTACATAAAGATCATACGTTACAGCAGGTGTTTATAAGCGATTATGTAAGATATCTGCGTACCTATCACCCGTCACGATATCAGTTACAAAACCAGAATCACGCAGTTCCTCGTAGAAAAAAGGCCCGATAACGGTAGTTGTGGTAAATGCAACCCATACCGTGACTTTCTCGTCGTACAATGGAGTTTCCACGACAGTTCTAGGATTTTCGGTAGCCCGAATTCTTCAGTTGTGGGCGTTGACAGACTCTCGGAGCGTGAAATGAGCTTCAATGGTCCACAACACGTTACTCAATCAACCGTCATCTTCCGCCATATTTCGAGACGCTCGGTCTGCCAATACGAGGTCTATCGTCAATCAACTCGTGGCTTCGAACTTCGAAATCATTCTCGCCACAGCTGCATTAGTCAACGGACCTTTACCCGTTCGAATCCCCTGCCTATGGCGATAGGATCGTAACGCTGAACTAGCATATTTCCCATTATGATAATACAGCTTCACTAAACGCGCTTTTTCAGGTAACGTTAACATGCTGCGATTGCTGGTGCATCTGATTCTTTCTCTCATTACAGCTCCTTTTATACATATTTTCATGCGCAGTCACTGACGTTTTGCTGTCCAGCGCCACTGTCGGACATTTTTTGAACTTTTATTTTTTTTTAATTTTTTTAAAATAAAACCCCATGTCATTAGAAGCATGTGTGTCAATTTTTACCTCTCTATCAACATTATTCCGTGATTTATTAAGTTTTCAAATTTATACTGACTTTTTGATCACCCGGTATATCTGTGTAATACACAGATACAGAAGAGCGACAGAGGAAGGCCAATTGCTTCCTGAGCCAGGAATAGTTAGTCTAATGTCCATAAAAGTTCTGCATTGCAACTAGGGATTCACATCTACTTTGTTTATCTGTGTCATGAATCACAATTCCATATAACCATTCGTTAGTGGAAATAAAATTGTTTGCTACATTGTAACAGGATGAGGGCATTGTCATTGATAATCTCAGGGAGACTGATGTTAATCCACACAATTTTCCAGGCTGTTCGCGGTGTTAATAGTTCTACACGATTTCAGAAAGGAATCCCTTCACAGCGAACCGACAAAAACATGGTCGTGAGCACCAGTCGCTGCAGTATCAGCCGCCAGGTAACTGACGTGTAGAGGTAACTGTAGCATGTGTCTCCATGTATAATTTAGGTGACCAACGTTAACAAGGGGATCAATACTCGCTGGACGGACTGAAGTGGATAGCCGAGAGGTGAAGGCATGTAATTCCTTAGAATTCGCCAATGTGGTGCGCCGAATATATAAGACAGACGCTTCCTCCTTAGTGTCAGAAAGGCCCAATGGCCTCGTCACAATCTCGCATCGGAAACTTAAGATAAATTATGCCAGATTTTTATTTACTCTCCAAATGTGTTCAAGTCATTAGTTGCGCGATCAACCCATATAATTTTCAGCATTCCTCTTTACTATCAAATTTCAAAAGCTTCTATCCTCCTCTTATATGAAGTGCTTGTAACACACGTTTCACTAACGTAAAAGGCTACACCCCAGACTGTGCCTTCAGAAAAGACTGCTGACACCAAAATATCTGTTCTTCATAAATGATTTTGTTTCAGTTCATATCGTTTCTATCATCACATATTATTCTACTGTCCAAATAACGAAACTCATCTACTAGCTGTATTGTCACTTTTCTTTATCTGATTCCCCTCAGCGTCGCCATGTGTAATTCCACTACATCGTACATGTGTACGATTAATGTAACAAGAAAGCAATATTGGTTGAATTGCATGGAATTGTTTTTACAGCCATTCGTCTTGACACATGTCTCGATTATAACTTTGTTTTCCAACATAGAAGTGTAAGTGACTGTAGCGTTTGATTGTTTCCCGTTTGTCTCCTGGTTACCCCTCCTATAAACGTGTGACAAAACCAAGCACATTATACTCCCCTCTCCTTCATCACTCGTAGTCATAGCAACATGCTTAATTAAACCTTATAATATTAACTTTTTAATTATTAATGTAACTGCACGTTCGTAAATCATTAAACCATTAATTTCTACTTCAAAAGAGTTTTAGTACGTATAATTAATTACACTTCGATGTATTTGTCCAACCTCTGGTACCTTCAATTTATTCAGGGTCCGTCTTCTTACTTTACTAGCCTTTTCCAGTCTCTTTAATTAAATCTACAGTTCATAAGCAGTAAGTTATGGTCAGAGTCCATATCCACCCCTAGATATGTCTTACACTTCAAAATCTGGCTTCGAAATCTATGGCTTACCATTATAG
This sequence comes from Locusta migratoria, assembly GCA_026315105.1. Taxonomy (NCBI): domain Eukaryota; kingdom Metazoa; phylum Arthropoda; class Insecta; order Orthoptera; family Acrididae; genus Locusta; species Locusta migratoria. The sequence continues at coordinate 52,406,810 of CM048746.1, read as the reverse complement.
AGTCAATTTGATACCTTCCGGTGGCTCCTGGTCCCTTCAATGTATACGACCTTCGTAAACCAAATGTTTGTTATGGTTAAACTGCGCACTGCGGAAAACACTACCAGGCTACCTTCTCTTTCATTTCTTGTCCCCAGTCCGTTTTCACCTACTATTATTCCTAGACTTGCTTTTCCTATTACTGAGTTCCCGTCCCCCATCACAATCAAGTTTTCCTGTCCCTTAACTGGTCGAATACTTATTTTTTCTTTTTAATCTCATCATACCATTTTTCCAATCTAGAGCTAGTTGGCGTGCAGATTTGTACTGCTGTGGTCGGTTTTGGCTTCCTTCCTGACTTTGTTACGATGCACTGAGCTGTTTGTAGCAGTTTAGCCGCATTCCTGTTTTATTATTCATTATAGACTTGCTCCTGAGCTACACCAAACAGATTTTCTATTTGTAACTCTGTACTCCCGTGGCCAGAAATTCTGTGCACCCAGCCAACGAACTTCAGTAATCGCTACCATATGTAACTTCAATCTATCAATTACTCTTTTCAAATTTTCGCACCGCTCAGAGAGAGGAATTGGAGACAATGTTACTTACGGAATATTTTATCCATGAGGACGTCATGATCATATATTCATTTAGTTCAAATGTTCGAATGATTGTAGAACTTATGGAGCTTAACTATGGGGTCATCAGTCTCTAAACTAGCTAATACTAAGGACGGCACAAATATCCATGCCCGAGGGTGTATTCGAACCCCCGACCGTAGTGGTCGTGCAGAACGTACCTGGCGCGCTACAGACCGTTCGGACACCGCGGCCGGCATTCATTTAGTAGAGCTAAAAATTATAACTGATTCTCCAGAAATATTGGGTGGGGGGGGGGGGGAGCGCAATAATCCCCCCTCCTCCTGTACCCCTCGGCGGAGACCGCCATGCTATAAGGGGCTCGAGCTGGGCGAGACCGTGCGACAGTCTCCCGTTTCTGCGCAAGCGCAGCCTGCACAGTCAATTAATCACTGACGTCAGCATCTGACCTACAGGAAACTGTGGGTTCCGATCGGAAAGCCGTTAGGATAAAACGGTCTCAAGTTCAAGTGGTGAACGACTGGCTGGAAATAGAGTTCAAAACACAGCAAGGTCATCGCAAACAGCGCGAGATTGGAGCAGAGTGACTAGCGAGAGGGAGAGAACCGTAGCACAGACAATAGTCGGCGCGCTCTGAAGGTCTCCAGAGATAACACGCAGGCGCAGAGACGTGACGGCGCGCGGCTATCGAGCCCACAGCGCCAGCGGGACCGCACCCACCGCTCTGGCCACTAGAGCACAGCGCGGAGTCGCTGACAGTGGTTGCTATTCGCGGACGAGTACACAGGCCCGTCTGGCATGTTAGGCAGGTGGATACCACTCTGAATGAGTCGTCTAGAATAACTGCTGGATGCCTGAGACCATTTAAAATGGAGCAGCTACATCAGCCAGCAGGTATAGCTCCACATGACGTCAGGCGTGAAGCAGCTGCCCAAGCAGAAGGATGTAGAGCCCTGACCTCCCATACTCGACCCTGTTTAGCCTCTCGCCTGCACCGACACGCTTCAAGAACAGAAATAGTTTTATAAGAGCCTATGTCCGCAACAACAACACAAACCAAGTGCTATACATGTAGCAAAAGAGAGTAGAGACTGTTCCTCGAGACTGGTGAAAACCTGAAGAAATACTACCCACATCCATAATGAGAGCGGGTGTACCTGGAAGTACTCTGAAAAGTGTAAGGTAAGCGTTGAAAAATAGGGATTCGCTGGTGCAGCCTCAACCTGTGAGTGTGGGGAGGAGCAGACAGTGTGCCGACCGCGGCGGCCGAGGGGACTGCGGCGCGTCATTCACGGTCTGCACGGCCACTACGGTCGGGGGTTCGAATCCCCCCCTCGGGCATAGATGTTTGTGCCGTCCTTAGTGTTAGCTAGTTCATATGTAGTTTGTAAGTTTAGGGACTGATGACCCCGTTGTTATGACCCATAAGCTATACAAACATTTGAACATTTGAATTTGAGCATACAGTGTCTCACCTGCGCAACCGCCATTTGTGTGCGTCAACCTGCACTCCAGAATATTCAAGGCTGGCCAACTCTAATGCCTTCAACGTAGCTCTTTACTAGACGAAAACAATTTAGGCTGTTTCTTCGTTTATACTTAAATGTATTTATGATAGTTTATCTATGTACAAATTTGATTCAATGCTAACTTTTAGGTTAAAATATTTAATTGCCTATTTCTTTTCCTGTTACACTGCACTGTTAGTGCATTTTGTGTTATTAGTTTGTTATTTATGTTGGTAAGTGTAATTTATTATAAATGTGTCTGTTCATTGGAGGTTATCTATCTTTTTATTTCTACCCTTATGAAGTTTGCTATTTTAATTGTTAGTTCGATTCGTTGTATTACAGAAGACATGGTAAGTCTCTCAGTGACAGTAAACGACCTAGAAGGGCAATTGAACGTAAGGGATATTGCCTTCAAAATAATGTGTAAGATGAACATTTAACAAGGGTAAAACAAGGGTAATGGAATGTAGTGTATGAAAATAAGGCGATGCTGAAGGTATCAGATTAGGTAATGAGGCAATAAAAGTTGTAATGTGTTTTGTTATTTGTGCAGCAAAACAACTTCTGTTGTTTGAAGCAAAGAAGTAATTTGTAGAATGGCTACGGATAGCAAAGAATTTCTGGAGGAGAGAAATTTAATGAAATCTAATATTAAGTGTATTTTGAAGGCATATGCCTTGAGTGTTGCCTTTTTTGGAAGTGTGACGAAAAAATGTTCAAATGTTTGTAATTCTATGGGACCAAACTACGTTGGTCTGCAGTCCCTAGTCTTACAAACTAATTAAACTAAGTTAAAGCAACCTAAGGACAATACATATATCCAATCCCAAGGGCGGATTAGAACTTCCGACGCTGGAGACCGCGCGATCCGAAACATGGCGCTCCAGAGCGCTCGGCTACTCCCGCGTGGCGGAGTGTGACGTGGAAGATAAGAGTTTCCACAGAAATAGAATAACGGCTTTTGAAATTTGCTGCTACAAGAAAATTCTGAAGATGATATGGAGATGGAGATAGGTGAATCCTGTAACTAATAAGGAAGTACTGAACAGCATTGGCGAGAAAAGAAATTTCCGCATATTCTGACTAAAAGGAGAGATCGATTGGTAGTATGCATTCTGAGAAAACAAGGGGGAAATTTTGGGGGAGGGGCGAGGGACGGGTAAAAATCTCGGAGAGAGACCGAGCGCTGAATACAATAAGCAGTTCAAAGGGATGTGGGTTGCCTTTCTTTATTAGAGGCGAAGAGACTTGCGCAAGTTAAGGTGTTGTGTAGTGGTGCACCAAACCAGTTTTACAATAGTGACAAGTGTTCTTCATTTGGTGCGAATTTGTTACCATACTCTCCTACAGCGATGAATTACCTGTTGTTTTATTTGACAATATAATGAACCTTTACCTTGAAGGGTGTCATATTTTCCGGTAGAATATTTTTGGCGGTAAAGCGTTTCAATTCACAGCGCTCTCACTGCTATTTACATAAATCAATCCGTATATGACCTGGGTTTCTCGCACGTATTTATCTCCTGTTTTACGACATTCCAAGAGTGAGTCATACCGGAACCGCGTTGGCACGCAAGGTTAACAGCCATTGGTCCAGTAGACCGATTAACCTGACTGTGGTCTGCAGGAGACCTTACACGGTTGTCTAGACAAATTCTAAATTGATGCCACAACTAACAAAGGACCATTAAAGCTAGTAATCACGGATACATATGTATATATTAGATGAACCTGTCCTGAGAGTCTGTTTTCTGGCAACGACCGCAGTTGATGAGAAAATATACCTTCAAAAGTAATGTTTATTAGCTTAATTGTCTTATATATGCACTGAAGAACCTGTATGTTTCACATTCATACACGTTTCCAGTTTCATTTCGATATTGATGAAATTTTGCACACTTGACCTTAAAACCAACATTAAGGTCTATATAATATTTTGAACAGTGCTTGGCGGAGGGTGCTTTACAAGAGACTTCGACACCACTCTACAGTTTTATCTTGATGAGATTTTTCACACCTGACCTTGAAGACCACGGTAAGGTCACTGTCTACATAAAATTACATATGGTGCTTGGCGGAAGGTACTTTTATTAGAGACCTTAACATCAACTAATTGACAGCACCTGATGAGGTAAATAAGAGCAAGCTCACGGTCTATATAATTTCTCGTACGTTGTTGTTGTGGTCTTCAGTCCGCATACTGGTTTGATGCAGCTCTCCACGCTACCCTGTCCTGTGGAACCCTCTTCATCTAAGAATGAGTTCGGCAACCTACATCTTTTTGAATCTGCTTAGTGTATTCGTCCCTCGGTCTCCCTCTACGATATTTACCCACACACTTCCTTCTAACGCTGAGTTGACAATTCCTTGATGTCTCAGTATGTGTTCAACCACTATCCCTTCTCTTAGTCAGGATATGCCAGAAACTTCTTTTCTCCTCAATTCGGTTAAACACCTCTTCATTAGTTACGTGATCTACGCATCTAGTTTTCATCATTCGTCTGTAGCACCACATTTCAGAAGCTTCTATCATCTTTTCATCTGAACTACTTATCGTCCACGTTTCACTCCCATACAATGTTACACTACAGACCAATGTTTTCAGAAAGGACTTCTAACATTTAAATTAATATTGGATGTTAACAAGTTTCGCTTCTTAAGAAACGCTTTTCTTCCCACAGCCATTCTGCATTTTTTACTTCGGCCACACAAAATTTGCTACACAAATAACAAAACTCAACTACTACTTTTATTGTCTCATTACCTAATCTAATTCCTTCAGCATCACCTGATTTTTTGACATTACATTCCATTACCCTCGTTTTACTCTTGTTAATGTTCATCTTATATCTTCCTTTCAAGACACTGTCCATTCCATTCAGTTGCTCTTCCAGATCTTTTGCAGTCTGACAAAATTACTATGTCATCGGCAAACTGCAAAGTTTTTATTTCTTCTCCCTGAACTTTAATTCCCTCTCCAAATTTCTCCTTGAATTCCTTCACTGCTTGCTCAATATACAGATTAAACAACACTGTGGAAAGGCTACAACCCTGTCTTACTCCCTTCCCAACCTCGCTGCCCTTTCTTGCCCTTCGACTCTAATAACTGCTGTCTGGTTTTTGTATATATATTTTACCCCTGATACCTTCAGAATTTGAAAAAGTGTACGCCAGTCGACATTGTCAAAAGCTTTCTCCAAATCTACAAATGCTAAGAACGTAGGTTTCCATTTCCTTAGCCTATCTTCTAGGATTAGTCGTAATGTGAGTATTGCCTCCCGTGTTCCTACATTTCTCCTAAATCCAAACTTATCTTCCCCGAGGGCGGATTCCACAAGTTTTTCCATTCGTCTGTAAATAATGCATCTTAGTATTTTGCAACCATGACTTATTAAACTGATAGATCTGTAATTTTCACATTTGTCTCATACGATGCATAGCAAAAGGTACCTTTTAACAGAATATGACATCGGTATACTAATTACACATCTACATCTATATACACACTCTGCAATCCACCCAAATATGCATGGCAGAGAGTACCTAGTAGCACTACAAGTTACTGTTTTTCCTATTCCCCTCGCATATACAACGAGGGAGAACGGATGCTTGAATGCACCTTTCAGACCCTAATCTCTCTGATCTTATGTTTGTGGTCTTTACGCGAAACTTAAGTTGGTGGCAGTTGAATCGAGAATCGATCTGCAGTCGGCTTTAAATTCTGGCGTACAAGACTACGAAATATAAGGGACGGGGGGGGGGGGAGGGACAGGGAAGGGAGAGAAAGAGATGAACAGAGAGAGGGGGAGAGGGGAGATGCAGTAAGGAGAGTATGGAATAAATAAAGACCAGGGCACTGCCGGGTCTTCAGCTACTCCGAGATATTAGCGAGGCTTTGACCAAGGCAGAATAGACCAACTGCTGCGCTTTGCGTCTAGCAATCTGCCGGTAAGGATTCGTATCATGACCGAATACTTCCTGTTTCTGTTATTCTTTTTGTGCAGCTTATCATAAAAATTTATATGCCAAGCAATAGTATATGGCCTAGTAATTTCAATACCAAATCAATATGATTGGCCTATTTCTTCAAGTGTTTGTTCCATTTATGGTTTATAGATAAAATTACAAGTACTTTTACATAGTTTTGGATACTGACATGTCATAGACCTTTTTTGTCTATTCTCCGTCACGGAGAATTACAGCAACTGCTGTACTAAGTATTTCTAAAACCTGTCAGTGTTCCACACGCGGAAAAGGAAGTTATTTCAAATTATGATATTAGGGGAGTGCAGACTGCTCACACAGCTTACGATCAGGTGTTTATAGGTACATAGAACAGCTCCATAACTGTTATCCCCCTCCCCCAAGTTTACTCCACTGGCACAGGGAAGACCTGAGACACGACCAACCGATTAGACATAACTTTAGCAGGTAGCTTGTGTACAACCTAAAGGTAATGACTCTAGGATATTTTGGCTCTACAGCATCCCGTTTGTAAGAAAAAGGAAGCGGAAAATCCGGGTTCGAATCTCGACGAAAGAGAAAAGCGATACAGTACTAGTCATACACTATGTGATTAAAAGTATCCGGACACCTCCACCACCCTCAAAAAAGTAAATAAATAAATAAAAATAAAATAAATAAATAAAAAATAAAAATAAATAGTTTTTCATATCAGGTGCATTTTGCTGCTACCCACTTCCAGGAACTCCACTTAGAAGTCATTACACATCATGAGAGAGCACAATGGAGCGCTCCGTGGATCTGACGGATTTCGAACTTCGTCAGATGATTGGGTGTCACTTGTGACAGAACTCTGTACGCGAGATTTCCACACTTCACGCATCCCTAGGTCCACTATTTCTGATGGCATAGTGAAGTGGAAATGTACAGCACGGCCGGCCGCGGTGGCCGAGGGGACTGAGGCGCTTCAGTCACGGTCTGCACGGTCACTACGGTTGGGGGTTCGAATCCCCCCTCGGGCATGGATATTTGTGCCGTCCTTAGTTGTAGGTAGTTCATAAGTAGTTTGTAAGTTTAGGGACTGATGACCCCGTAGTTAAGTCCCTTAAGCTTAACAAACATTTGAACATTTTTTTTTGTACAGCACGAAAGCGTACACGCCGACCTCGTCTGTTGACTGACAGAGGCCGCCGACAGTTGAAGAGGGTTGTATAGTGTAACAGACAGGCATTGTCAAGACCATCACTGAGGAATTCCAAACTGCTTCAGGATCCACTCCAAGTACTATGACAGTGAGGTGCGAAAAGTTGGATTTCATGGTCGAGCGGCTGCTAATAGGCCAGATATCACCCAGACTTGGTGTAAATATCGTAAACATTGGACGATTGAACAGTTGAAAAACGTTGTGTGGAATGACGAATCACGGTACACAATGTGGTGATCCGATGGCAGGCTGTGGGTATGGCGAATGCCCGGTGAACGTCATCTGCCAGCGTGTGTAGTGCCAATAGTAAAATTGCGTGGTGGTAGTGTTTTGGGCGGTGATTGTGCTATGGTGCGGTCTTGTTTTTCATGGGGAGGGAAGGGTGAGGGGGGGAGGCCTTGCAACCTATGATGTTCTGCATAGCACTATCACAGTACTGGTCTACATTGACGTTTTAACACTCCGAGTGCCAATCACGTCAATTGACGGGATACGGAAATTTCCGTAGAATGCCAATCACGTCATTTGACGTGATCTTTGTTTTCGTGCTTTTAAAAACAGAATCAAGTTTATTGACGGCCTAGATCTACCTTAAATACCTTACTCGGTAAGCCTAGTGTCCAAACCAGCCTATAGATCTTTTATTTAGTTTCTAAATCGTCCGACTGGTCGCATTCATTGTATGAATCGGGGCAGGTAGAAAGTGGTGTCCGCTCACTCAGTAGGTAAATCAACGGACATGGCTTCACGTAAATTATTCTCCCCGAAAGTACTGAGAGGTGACTATGACAGAGGGGTGACACAGCAACATATCGTAGTGACTCTACAGACTGTTTGCGAAGTAGACAAGTTTTTAGTGGGGCCCTTGGCGTCGGAGTTGTATGTGATTTAGATGCTCTGTGTTCAGTTCTGGACATGTTTCAAACATCAGACAATTCTTTACGCCAGACTGAAGACAAAGAAACTAAGTGCAGCTGGGGTTACTCCTGCAAGCAGAATGTCTGGCACTCTAAGGGATGGAATGGCTTACATGGCCGGCAGTCAAAGTGTTAAGCACCTCATTGCTTCCCACTGTTGAAGAACAATTCGGGGATGGCGATTGCATATTTCAATACTATCGAACACCTGTTCATAATGCACGGTCTGCACCGAGTCCTGAATTGAATCCTATAGAACAGCTTTGGGACATTTTGGAACACCAACTTCGTGCCTGGCCTCACAGACCTACATCTATACCTGATTGATCGTATGCCTGAGAGAGTGGAAGCAGTCATCAAGGCTAAGCGTGGCCCAATACCATATTCAATTCCACCATTACCGATGGAGGGCGGCCGCGGAGGAGTGGCCGAACGCTCTAAGGCGCCTTGCTGCGGAGCGCGTGGTTCCTCACCGTCCGAGGTTCGAGTCGTCCCTCGGGCATTGGTGTTTGTGTTGTCCTTAGCATAAGTTACTTTAAGTAGTTCGTAAGCCTGGGGACTGATGAGCGAAGTAGTTAAGGCCCTTAGATTTACAAACATTTGAATAATTTGATGGAGGGCGGCACGAACTTTTAAGATCTTTTAGCCAGGCGTCCGGATACTTTTGACATCATAGTGTATGTTACTTACGGAAAATCAGTGTAGTTTTGTATGCCACTTTTTTTTTTTTTTTTTTTTTTTTTGACAGTTTAACTTTGAAAAATCAGCACGCATATCCTTGTGGTTCGTGGGAGCCTAATGACCAAAAACAACCCATTCCCATTGATTCCTGTAAGGTTCGTGCTGTAAACCCTCACCCTTAGAGGTCCACAACTATCTATGATGAACAGGCAATCGGAAGAACATGACTGTCCCCACGTAAGTTCCGTCCAGTGGCTTGCTGTGGACAAGCGTCGCGGGCTTGCATATCAGTGGTCCCTCGGGAGGACATTGCAGCAGTCCTATACGGAATTGTTTTTATGTGACGAGGCTTGAACATTTAATTATTTACTACTTCGCGTTTGGGAAATTTGTTTGCCTACGTTATTATTATTCCATATTGAGTCGTAGACCTTATTAACCTTCCCATCCTTAGGAATGACGATACGAAAAACAGCAATTTTAATAACTGAGAACCATATGTTTCTTTGAGATTTGAACCTGAGTTTTCTAATTCACAACTAACCACCTAGTCCGTTGCACTATCGGCGCTCTAGGCGAAAAGCTTTTACCATGTGGGTACATAAGCGACAGTTCTAAAAGATTCCTCGATTTTTGAGAAAGTATGCATTTGCTGATCCACTACATTACGTGACAAATGTTCTAATTACAATCATTTATTGATCCCGCCAAATTTGGGTCGATTGTCTTTCACAGACTTTGACGGTGGTTTTCTTCAAAACGAGGGGGTATTGAGCTAAAATACTAAGGGTTCTTCGTTTTAAGTTGTACACAAGTGACCTGCGAAAGTTTTAGCCTAGTCGGTTGGCAGTGTCTGAGGTCTTCTTCTTGTTAGCCGACTCTGTATTGCTCATTTTTAAGGCCAGATTAAGGTAAGCGTGAAAAAAAAAATTGAAAAATGTTGTCGACTTTACAGATAATAACATAAGTTTCCATCGAAGTATATTCTTTAGTTTCGCGTTAATAGTCCACTAGATTCTACACGAATGATCAAATACACAAGTTTAAGATCGACATTGATCAATGAAGGAACAATCATTTTGTTCCATAGGAACTGCGTCTTCCGGTGGCTTTTCTGAAAATTCAGTGTAGCCCAAGGCAGCAGATCTCCATTAAACGTGCGTTTGCCCTAAGAATGTGTTTTGGTTGATTCTGCGACAAAAACCATCAAGATTTGTGTTGTAATTCAGCAATACGTATGGAGTAAGACAAATATAGTAAGTGGTCACTAATTAAAAAAAAAAAAAATAGAAAAAATATTAAAAACATTAAGTGTGTTTTATCCCTTATGGATGTGTTTGAACTATGTGACTGTTCCTAACACAGGGTTGAGAATAACATCTGCTACCAGTACATTACAGATCGTATTATTTATTCATGACACGGCCGGTTTCAAGCTTGTGCTGATCTACAGGCGCCTAAAACATTCAGAATTTTATGTGTGTAGCATGTTGTTGGAGTTCAATTTAATTTTGTATCTAAATCACGATTATCCATGTGACGCACTTTTTACACACTTTAGCGAACACACTTTCCTTTGGTAACCTCCTTACTCATATTTATATCTTGCTTTCCATTTTTAGAACAAATTATCATCATAACTGCATAGAAATGTGAACTCACAATACACATGCTTCTTAGATATCAGCTCTTTGACCAGAAACTCTGTATCCAAATATAAACAAAGTGTATGGCGTGAGTGCGCATTGCTATGCAGTGATGATGATAAATTTTACTAAAAAATAGCAAGTAGAATAGAAATAAGCGTAAGGAGGTTATCAAACGAGAGTGTGTTCGCTAAAGTTTGTTAAAAAGTGCGTCACATGGACAAGCGCAATTTGTAAATTATAAATGACGTTTATACCTTTCACACTGCTATTATAATGCTTTATTTATTTATTTACTATGAGCTCATTTCGCCTTTAAATTGCCATAATCAGGTTTTGTGTAATATAAACGAGGTAATTTATAATAACAGTTACATAAGCTGGCATTTACAAATTTTTCACGGCTAACACATTTAATTTACTTACGTTTAACGTCGTTCTCATTGCTGTCCTTTCTGTTTAAGATGATATTGATTTTATTTAATTATGACCGGCTTGTAGCCTGTAATACACTTTTTTTGTTCTGCCTGAATAAAAAGACAGCTGTATTCAAAGTGTTTCAACGACATTACATGTTTACTTAGTTAACACAGAGATTACTGTAGTTGTCAGCTAATTTATATTGCTATTGAAACACTTTGAATATAGCTGTCTTTTTATTCAGGCAGATAACAAAAAGTGTGATACAGGCATATAAGCCAGTATAATTAAATAAAATCAATATCATCTTAAACAGAAAGGACAGCAATGAGAACGACGTTAAACGTAAGTAAATTAAATGTATTAGCCGTGAAAAATTTGTAAATGCCAGCTTATGTAACTGTTATTATAAATTACCTCGTTTATATTACAGAAAACCTGATGACGGCAATTTAAAGCCGAAATTAGCTCATAGTAAATAAAGCATTATAACAGTAGTGTGAAAGGTATAAACGTCATTTATAATTATGTCACTCAACGACATATTCCACACTGTGGGCCTCAAAGTAAAGAAATTGCCATTTGGATACAATATTAAACCGAACTCCACCACCACGCTACACATGTAATATTCTGAATGTTTTAAGCCCCTGAAGATGGCCACAAGCCCTAAACCGGTCTTGTCATAAATAAATGATACGATCTTTAATGTACTTGTAGCAGATTCTATTCTCAACCCTGTATTAAAAACATTACTGATGATAACTTTTATCCTTACAGTCCATTAAAATTTACAGTTGTTTAACATAAGTCTATAAAAATGAGCATATGTGTGTATATTTTGTGTGTATATATTTTGTGTGTGTGTGTGTGTGTGTGTGTGTGTGTGTGTGTGTGCGCCTCTCACATCTCCTAAACCTCTGGTCGGTTTTGAAGCAAACTTGGAACAAGTAATCCTTTCTATCAGACAACAATCGCTTTGTAATAACCAATTTCAACAAATAGTTTATGATATATGACGTCATAAGGAATATTATTCGCGAAAAACAACTACATCATGCGACAATCTGACACCTTTTTTCCTAATCTCCTGGATCTATTTCAACCAAATTTATACAGATATTATTTGCCGCTATGAAACAATCGCTATGGGGGTATAAACGAGCTCCTGCGATACACTTTTCAGCTGCTATGTCATAAATCATGAGATTCACGAAAAACTGCCCATCATGCGACACGTAAATAACGACATATAATTCATTCAGTTTGAGAGCACTGAGCGACTTCAAAAAAAATTATACACAACTTTAAACATTTACGAAACTTTATTCTCGCGCATAACTCTAACGAAGTAATGAAAGAAAAGTAGTTTTACGCTTACTACTTCATCGCTGTTGCGACGGGAAAACCACTCATTCGGCTCATTACGTTACAATTGGTCACTAATTCACAACGATTTGCGCTCTGCAGATATTTTACAGGCAATATGTACCCTAGGAGTTCTATCATGCAATGATAGAAAGCTCATGACAAATGAGGTAATAAACAGTTCAGGTTCATGAAAAACCGCTCGATTACAAATGACGTCTCAAGTTCAACCGCGACATATTTTACAGGTAGTGTGTACATATACCAATAAATTTACTTTCGGAATTATTGTATAGTATGAAACATAGTTCAGGAGGTATGACGTCCAAAACAATGAAATCCATGAACATCGTAATCGATTGGAGGTAAGTCCGGAGCTCGTGTTGGTCAGAGATATTAATGCACTCGTTTCAATGTACGTTGAGTTTCACGCGCAGAATGCGGACGAGCATTGTCCTGCTGGAACAACACATAACCTACAATGCTTACTATTTTATTTTCGGAATATTCACATTAAATTCTTTGAATTTGTCGTTCCAATTTACCATTCTTCCCTATACTTCTATTTCTGTTCCCCGCATGTTGCAATATTACCTGCAAATCCCAATGCTTTTGAAGTCTCTGTCCTCAATAAATTCACTATAACTAGATGGGATAATCTAAAGTAATTGTAATGTGAAAATTTAAGTAATTCAACAAAGTGGCAAGTGAAAACTTTTCTAAAGAATGAAAATTATGAAGCGGGTTAGCTTGTGTCATTTTCAGCAATTGCTTTTGAAGACGCCGATGTGAAGAAGGAACACACAACAGTCATTAAAAAAATTTTCTTAAGGTAACTGGAGCGCAATTTCTTTCCATCTGAAATCTCTTCCCATTTACACCGACGCCCTCAAGAGCAATAGGACTATTTTTGTGTCACACTAGCTTCACACAGTCATTCCGAAAGATTAAAGATGAAAAACTAGTAACAGTCTGTGATAAGTGAAAGTAAATTTATGTTCTACTACAATTTTAAAAGAGTAAATCCCAATATTTACCGAAAATTGTGGGAAAAATATGTCGGCATCGATATTGGAATTTAGATATTGATACTACGATATATCATTATACACAGTATCACTAATATTTATCTATAATTCCGGTAACATGTAGATATATCGAACATCTCAAATGTTGACTGCCAAGAGTATCGCTTCTGATATGTTACATGTATCACTGTAGCGTTATATTCATCCGTGAAGACAAGGGTCTTTCACGTAGCATCAATTACTGTAACGTGCAACATGTTTCTAGACCGTAATCGTTGAGGGAGTGGCTATATGAGCTTCATGACAGCTCTGTTTGAATCGCGGTGTTGGGGTTAACAGCGACTATCGTGTTGTTCTCGTTGCTTACGCCGCATTACACGTAGCTACTAGCTTGCACTCCTTGATTACGGGTTTTACCTAAGATGACGTGCAAGTCCGGCGCGCTCTGCGCGCAAGTCAGCAAGTACCTTTTTGCTGTGTATGGAATGAACGTAGCGCGGGGCAACAACTATCCTATTTAGAGCGCTTCTAGTTACGTATGTGATGGCAATAAACGTCCAAGTACCGTGTTGGCTTGCTCGTCCTCGCAATGACAGAAACGGTGGAGCTAACATCACCGAGTTGATAGTTGACGAGACCGAACAGCAATCGATGCTATTCATCAGAATGGAGTTCACGAAACGTCAGAAAGTAGTGTCCGGTAACACAGACACAGTTGACAGGTCAGTGTAGCGTATTAGAAGAGTGTGTACAGGACATCATTGAAGGATAATTGCGTACGAAAGTACCGGGTGTTCAAAAAGTCAGTATAAATTTGAAAACTTAATAAATCACGGAATAACGTAGATAGGGGTAAACATTTACACGCATTCTTGGACTCACATGGGGTTAAAAAAAATAAAATAAAAATAAAAAAAATAAAAAAATGAAAAATGCTGTGACTGAGCATGTAAATCGTGTATAAAAGGAGCCGTAATGAGAGAGAGAATCAGATGCAGCAGCAGTCGCAACATGTAGACGTTAGCTGAAAAGGCGCTTTTAGTGAAGCTGTATTATCAGAATGGAGAATGTGCTAGTTCAGCGTTACGATCCTATCGCCAAAGGAAGGAGATTCTAACAGGTAAAAATCCGATGATAAATGCAGCTGTGGCGAGAATTCGAAACCACGGGTTGTTTAGACGAGACCCGTAGTGGCCGACCGAGCACAAGGCGTAATGCTGCTGAGACAGTTCCGGAAGAAATGGAGACTGTAGCGGGTTCGTCTATGCACGGGGAAGTCAGCGCTCGTGCAGTCGCACGTCGCACCGGCTTTCCATACACTACTGTTTGGTTGGCACTTGGGCGTACCTCCGATGCTATTCTTACAAAATCCAACGGCGGCATCATGAACTGTTACCTGGCGATTTAGTGAAGCGGAAGGCATTTGCGGTGTGGGCATTTCAAGAGATGGCGCAAGATGACATTTAGTTGAGTAACGTGTTGTAGACCTACGAAGCTCATTTCACGCTCCGAGGGTCTGTCAATGCCTACAACAGCAGAATTTGGGCTACCAAAAATCGTATAACTGTCGTGGAAACTCCATTGCACGACGAGAAAGTCAAGCTATGGGTTGGATTTACCACATCTACCGTTATCGGGCCTTTTTTCTACGAGGGACTGCGTAATTCTGGTTTTGTAACTGCAACCGTGACGGGTGAGAGGTACGCCAATATGTTACAGAATCGCGTCATCCCCAGCCTGGCTGATAAACACCTGCTGGAAGTACGATTTTTATACAAGATGGCGCTCCACCGCATATTGCTAGACGCGTGAAAGATCTCTTGCGTGCGTCGTTTGGTGATGATCGTGTGCTCAACCGCCACTTTCGTCATGCATGCTTGGCCTCCCAGGTCCCCAGACCTCAGTCTGTGTGATTATTGGCTTTGTGGTTACCTGAAGTCGCAAGCGTATCGTGATCGACCGATATCTCTAGGGATACTGAAAGACAACATCCGACGACAATGCCTCACCATAACTCTGGACATGCTTTACAGTGCTGTTCACAACATTATTTCTCGACTACAGCTATTGTTGAGGAATGATGGTGAACATATTGAGCATTTCCTGTAAAGAACATTATCTTTGCTTTGTCTTAATTTGATATGCTAATTATTACTTTTCTGATTACACATTTCTTGTACTTTAAAAAAAATTTAATTTAATTGTTTTTTAATCATCCGGTATGTGGACTATGGATGTCTTGAATAATCATTCCGATAAAAAAAAAGGATGAGATTGGACATGTCAATTTCTTTTTCCAACGTTTTGTACTCAGCTGCGCCCGTTCCGTCACACACACACTGACTGAAATAAAAGTTAGTTCATCCTCTTAGATTGTTCCAGTTCACTTTAGATCTACTTCTGAGACAGTGGTTCCGGAGAACACGAAATGATGACAAAGATGAGCAGCTGAAGCGGTACTGAAACACACATATTAGTAGGCCTACGTGACGTAACCTCCGCGGATGGCTATACAGGCGTTGATTTTGGCATCCATTCGATTATACAGAAGGCGAATACTTGTCTTGCAAAGTTTTTTCGACCTCTGCACGGTTAGATTGCGTAGTTATGCAAGAGTTGTAGCACTTGTCTCGTCGTCCCATCACAACCCAGTCGTGCTCGATTGTAGACAAAACTGCAGATGTTGCTGGCGAGGTAAGTTGCTGCACGTCTTCATCAAATAGAGGTCATATAAATTTTAGTAGTCTGTTACGCGTCGAAATCAACTTTCCTTCGTGATTCGAATGAACAACTCTGCTACCTCCTTCAACACACGAAGCAATTATGGAAATACGAGGGTTGGAACGTAAATAGTGGCAACTATTTATTCACAACCGATACAAAAGCGTTACGTGTTTGCACCTATCCTTCAAAGTAGTCATCAGTGTTGTGTAGAAACCGTTGCCAGCTATGTAGAAGAAGTAGTATACCGTTACCACAGCCTGTTCTGTTGATGGTGCGAATGCAGCGGTCTACTACCTTGTCAATCTCTGGAACAGTTCTGAAGCGAATGCCATGAAGTGGTTCCTTCATCCTCGGAATCAAATGAAAATGACAAGGACTTAAGTCCGGTGAGTAAAGTGGATGATACAGTACTTGGCACTTCCAACGGCCGAACAGAACAGCCACAGCTTGCGCTGTATGCGCTAGCGCATTGTCGTTCAAAATGACGGGTGGGTTGCTCAGAATGTGTTGTAGCTTCTTTCTCAATGCTGATAGCAGGTTATGCACCAAAAAAGAAGAGCAATACTGTTCACTGACAGACTACCGTGCAGGAATGTAATGCGTTAGGATAACACCATCACAGTCGTATACGAGAATCACCATAATTTTCACAATACTTAGGCTCATACGACTTTCGCGACGACTCATAATGACGCCACTCGTTGGATTGGCGTTTCAGTTTTGGGTCATACGAGTGGCACTTGGCTCATCCAGTGTTACGATATGGCGTAAGAAAGCCTCTCCTTTGCGCTCATGGAGCTCCAAGTGCGTCGAGCAGCGTCTTAACGTATCAATTTCTGGAAATTCATGCGGAACCCAGAGTGATGCACTTTTTCGCATGCCAGGCGTTCCTTCAGGATGCGAAGAACTGTCGTATCCGCTAATCTAATTTCGTGGGCGAGCTCAGGAATCGTCTGGCACTGACCACTAACGCGGCAGCAGTATGTACTTCTACTTCATGAACGCTAGGGCGACCTGCCTGATACATGTCTGCCACAGTTTGCCGACATTTGTTTTAGGCTTTTACCCAACGTGTCACTATTCTGTACGGCAATGCCGATTTCTTGCACTCCTCTTGAAGTCCTTAAAGGCACTATCGTGCTGTACGACATCTGGCATATTCAATCGTGATCCAACTCCGTTGTTCCTGTTTCGAGTGACACCGTTACGTTAGACCGCTCGAGACTGTGTTTTTCTTGATTGTGCACACGCCAGTGACGTGGGACGAGAGAGTCAATTTGCTCCGAGCAAAGGTAGGTATGTCAACAACGTGTGTTATCAAGGACAACAGTAGATTCCATTGAATAGTGCCTCCACAACAGTGTTGGCACTATTTAAGTTCCATCCCTCGTAATATTACGAGATTAGGGCATGTTTGAAGGAATATTTCATCTGACCCCTCACAGGGACTGGTCACTTTCAAACCTACCATTCATTAATGTCAGTATGCTGCGCCATGCAGATACAGCCTCTTTCGGAGAACAAATGACGCACATTGATCAGAGTTTTATCCATACACTGAGGTGACAAAATTCATGCGATGGAGACACGTTCCGATAAATATGGCGGACGTATCAGCCAACACAAAGTATAAAAACGCGATGCATTGGCATAGCCGTAATTCGTACTCAAGTGATTGACGTGACAAGATTCCCGATGCGATATTGTCCTCGCGACGAGAATTAACAGACACTGAAAGCGAAATGGCAGTTGGAGCTAGAAGTGTGTGCAGAGATTAACAAATGCCAGCCACTACCTGTCACCACGGACAACGGCCGACGGCTTGCGTAGAGCTGTGAAGAAACACTGCGTGAAGTGACAGCAGAAGTCACTGGGGCACGTGCGACCAACGTAACCGCTGGACAGATTGGCGCAATCTGCCGATAATGGGATATGGCAGCAGACGACCGACTCCAACGCGTTTGCGAACAGCGCAACATCGGATGCAGTGCCTCTTCTTGTATTTTACACAATTACAATTGACAGAAAGTTTGTATGATACGTTTTGCTGCTGATAAGTTCGTTCGAAAACGAAATCAGTGGCGGATAAAATTAAATGAACAGCACATGCATTTGGTAATCCGATGCGCGAGGCCGTTCCCCTTCGGGGTTCGAATCCCCCCTCGAGCATGGATGTTTGTGCTGTCTTTAGTATAAGATAGTTCATAAGTAGTTTGTAAGTTTAGGGACTGATGACCCCTCATTTAAGTCCCATAAGCTTTACAAACATTTGAACATTTTTTTTAACTTAACATTTTACCTCAGCTGGTTTCATCAAATCCGCACTCACCAAGTTAAGCAGGTTACCTTCTGCGAGGACTTTAGTCTTGGTCGTATGTTTACACCACAACATAATGGTCAGACTTCTAATTTTATTCCCTCGTACATTTTAGATCACAAGAGAAATTTACGTGTTAGTGGGAGTCAAGCCTTCGCCACATAGATTTGAACGGAAAATAATATTGATGAAAAGTAATTGAGGTAGCCTGCCTCAGTGGCATACAGTAGCAATTACAAGAAAATACAATATCAATGGGACGCAGTTTGCTACGGTAAGTATTATTGTGTAGTAACGCTATACATACTTTTACTGATCAAATATCAAATGCTTTGAACAACTGCACATCACAGAATGAAACTTTCACTCTGCAGCGGAGTGTACGCAGATATGAAACTCTTGACAGATTAAAATTGTGTGCCGATAGGTTCGAATCCCGGTTCCGACATATAATTTTGATCTGCCAGGAAGTTATCCAGAAGTAAATGGTCTTCATTGTTGGTGCAGATCCCACATGGACCTCATCCAGCTCGGATTTGATCTATGCAGCTGCCCAGCCCTTCAAATGAAAGTGTTTAATGACCGCATGAAATTCGTTTTTCTCCATCCTAAGGAGCTAACTACGCAGTAATCACTTCAGCTGGCAGGCAACAATCAATTAATAACAGCTGTCATTCGGAACGTGCTTTAATAACAGTGGAAATATCAGGTTTACCAACAACAGAGCAGGTTCCGAACATTTCCTGCTCTTTCATACAAATTTACCACACTTATAGAAACCACCCTCGTATACAGAATGAAATTTTCACTCTGCAGTGGAGTGTGTGCTGATATGAAACTTCCTGGCAGATTAAGTTTCATATCAACGTACACTCTGCTGCAGAGTAAAAGTTTCATTATGGAAACATCCCGAAAGTTGTGGCTAAGCCATGTCTCCACCATATCCTTCCTTCTAAGAGTGCTAGTTCTGCAGGGTTCGAATTTCTGTGAAATTTGGAAAGTTGGAGGCAAGGTACTGGCAGAAGTTATGACGGATCGTGAAACGTGTCGGGATAGCTCAGTCGGTAGAGCACTTGTCCGCGAAAGGCAATGGTCCCACGTTGGAATCTCGGTTACGGCACACAATTTTAATCTGCCAGGAAGTTTCAACCGGACATCACCTTTGATAAATGAATAAATAATTTTACGAGTTTCAACCTCATATAGGCCACGTTCGGAAAATGCAGCCTATGTGGCCGGTGCCGAACTCTGTAGAGCCACCGTGGCTGTTCTGGCCCTAAGTTGGTAACTGCTATGATCTCCTAGTTAGAATCCAGATTATCAGCTCATAGTCAACTACGAAAATCTGTGGCAAAGCACCCCTATCTGAATACATATTCTGTAAAACTCAATCTAGTGTATGACAGAGCTTACTTCCGCAGTGTTACATAAACTGCTTAATGCTCTCTGGTTATAAAGTTGGTGGTAGTATTTTCTCACTTACTTCAAGGCCTTATAGCAGATTAATAACTAAAGAAGTTAAGTCCCATATATTTAGAAACAAACAAAGCCTTATAGCAGGACTGGAAATTCTGCCATTATTCAATCAGAACTACGGTTTAAACATTACTTCATAACTAATCTGATTTGCAGTTACTCTTAAAGATAACAGCTAGATACCATTGCTCCGTGGTAGTTAGAAACACAGTGAAAAAAAAATGGATCAACAGATGAATGTGTTACTAAATGTTCGTACGAGGTTTGCCACTACTACTTGCCTTTTTAGTGACTGTAATTCTACTAATTTTAGGAGCCTATTATCAAATTCGACCAATAACTATCGATGTTTCTTACGAGAGAGGTACAAAAAATTATGCAGTAAGTCAGTAAAATACCTGTCAGAGTTTTTTTGTCAGTTCACTTTACTGTAAAGAAAATTTATTCCATTGGCGAAAAGTGGCAAAAATCAATAGTTAAGTCATGAAAATGGGTTAAAAGCTGGACTTGGACAGCTTTGGCATTAACTACTAAATCTGTCCGATTTTGAAACTATACTATGAAGTATCTCTGTACATCTTACTTAAGTTTTCAATGTTAAAAAATGTTAACAATCTGACATTCACGCAGTTTTAGTTTAAGAATAACCCTATTGACAGTTAATATAAAATTACGATTCAATTCAGAAAGAGTATAAGGGTTTGAAGAAAAATAATTACTAAATGATCAGATGGAAATATTTTTTATTCATTCAATCGTAGGAGGAAAGTTCCAGTAACATGCATTTAACACTGGTTGCTCATTAACAAAAGCGAGGAATACTAACGTGTTTCAGACATGAACAACAGCAAAAGAAAAAAGAAATAAGCACATGAATTGAGCGCTAAATAAGCATTTTCTACTGCATTCTCAAAATCGCAAAGTTCTTCCTGTCCCGTGTGTATGGAGGTTTCCTTTTCCACGAGGAGGAAAAACCCAAAGCGAAAATGAATAAAAACACAGCAATGAAAAACCTTAACACACGCATAGCAAGCAAGTAAACAGAACTCTTTGGGTGCCCCATACAGAGCACTGTCTACATGGATAGTCTGCAAGTCACATTGAAGTGCATGGCAGAGGGTTCATCAAACCGCTTTTATGATAATTCTCTATAGTTCCATTCTCCAATAGCTCGCTGGATAAAGGAACACATAAATCTCTTTGTTTTCGATCTGATTTCTCTTATTTTATTACGATAATCGTGTCTCCCTATGTAGGTGGGTGCTAAAAATATATGTTCGCATTCTCAAGATTGGCTACTGTTGGTTTTGGCCACTTTTGAAAAAGACCCGGTTACACTATGCCGTCTTTGAAATAAAACCACACTTTCAAACGGCTTTTTAAACCATTTTCGTCAGTTACCCCACTGTAGGAGTTAGAACAAAAACAGTATAAGAAAATGTCGATATTATAAATAAAAAAAATTCTAGTCAAACATTTATGTTTTTCAGGAGAGCGGAACGATGTACCAAATAGTTTAATGCAGTATTGCCGTCAATTATATTTTTGTATTGACTGTTATAAATTTTTGTATTAAACATTTGTAACACACTGTACTAACCAACCTTTCAGTGTAGATAACAATATTTTCTTAACATACGTTACAGTTCCCAGCGATATACGCTGCTTTTGTTAGAAAATATAGCTGGGAGTATGCAGGGATGACTCGATATTTGCACTAATTATAGTGTTTGAAGAGCATATACATTTATTATTAAAAGAACTAAATTTTAAGTTACATGAAACACACACAGAATTGAGTTACTATACTTACACTGGCCTTCTCCATTGATGTCATCAGATTCCATCATCTTCTTCCTCTCCACAGACAATCAATGTGTTGAAAACGGTTTGGCTGTCACTCGTCAGAAAAAGGAGGAAGCCCCTTGATGCCTTCAGGTTTCGGCTAATTCTTCTTCTTCTTCTTTATTACATATTCCTTTCTTTCTTGGCGTTTCTGCTTTTTAGGCCACCGAACACCCTGTAAGGAATTCGTTACAGAACAACAGATGCTGCTACGATACTTGCCAAAGAGTAGACTAAAATACAGAAACTAATGAAAATGCATTGTCACCTGTTTTAACCCAAAAGTATCCCCTGTCAAATCACAAATGTTGGTTTTGTCAGAATTCTTTTTTTTATAACGGCAGTTTTTGTATAATCATCAATTTTTTGAAATGCAGTAACACAGGACGACGGACGTTTCTGCCATATCTGCTTATAACAAAACAAGAGTCTCGGTGATGGCTATGCACTGGAATCTAAATAAAAACCTAGTAAGGTTTATTTTCGTTGTGAAGTCTTCTGTCGAAAATTCCACCATGTGTTCCTCATTTTTTCACTCCATTTCCTGTGGAATCTTATCCGATTCCTGCAAGTGACTGGTACGCATAATTACATACCCACTCGTAATACGTGGTGTAAATGAGTTGCTCATTTTTTACTTAGAAATTTATATATTTACATGTACATTCTGCATTCTGCTGTCTACTATGCGAAACACGGCATTGCTTGGGCACACATTTTTCCAGTCTTACATTTCCTCCTGTTCCCACCTATTTTTCTGTCCATCTCCTCCTCCTCCTTTTTCGATGTCAATTCCCTGCGCCACTCTTTCCCATCTCCTTCTCCCACTCTCTCTGTCAACACAACCCTTCTCTCCCTCCTACCCTGCAACTCCTCCATCTCCCCCTTCCTTTATGTATGCACAGGCATGACAATCTGCACATGTAACTACAGAGGTATTCTGTTCACTTTTTGTAGGCCTTTACTCTCCCCCATCTCTTCAGCCATCTCATTCTCCCTTAATCTGAATCTTATCTTCACGCCTCTAGTCCATCTCCCATGCCTCTCTCCAAACATCCCTCCCCCCTGCCTCCCTCCTCTCTCTCTGTATCTCCGCCTCCCAATCTATCTGGAAGCCTTCTCCTCCCCCATGTCTCATACCAACACTCTCTCTTCATTTCTCCTCTATCTCCCTAGCTCCTCATCCCCCTCTCTCACTCAAACCTATGCCAGTACACCATCTATTTGTATCAATATTTTCCTATACTTTCTCTCATTGTATCCTCCTCTTCTTTTATGTCCATCTTCTCACCGCACCTCTCTTCTCATCCCCCTCTCTCACTCAAACCTATGCCAGTACACCATCTCTTTGTATCCATATTTTCCTATACTTTCTCTCATTGTATCCTCCTCTTCTTTTATGTCCATCTTCTCACCACACCTCTCTCTGCCCATTCATTCCTCACCTCTCTCTCTCTCTCTCTCTTCTCTCTCTCAATCTCTTTTTTTCCCTCTCTCTCTCTAATCATAGTCTCCTTCAGCCCAGCCAATCAGACTAATTCCCCCAGCCCTTCGTCTGCTTATCTCCTCCCCTCCACTAACTCTGACCATTTCTTCATACCCCCTCTCCTGTCTCATTCTCTCTTTTCATCCCCTGCTGACCTGTGTCTGTCTAACTACTCCTGTCCATCTAAACCTCCTTATTCTCTCTGTCCATCTCGTCCGCCATTTCTCTCACTGCTTCTTGCCCCAGACATGGAGGCAGGCTTATACTATTTCCACACAACACAACTCGTTGTGCACGGCAGTCTATATGGCAGGGGCTGCAAAACACGCCTCTGTTCGTATCTCAGCTGCGCGTGTCGAATCTATGAAGTTATAAACGACATGGTGATGATGCTCGTGTAGCTAGCCGCATGTGTGGCAAATTTGGTTGAAATCGACCCAGTAGTTTCAGAGGAGATGTGAAACGTACACATATACAGACATTTTTATAATTCCCGCTGCTTCGCACGCGTAGACTGGTGATCTCCATTCCTTGTTTCCATTTCTAAATAGAAATTTTCATAGATTTAGCTTTAAAATTCTTTCCTAATCAAGAATTTTGACACAACTTGCGCCATTGGTGGAAAAATTCAAACAATCAAGAATTTTTTTTTTATTTATTTATTTTTTTTATTTTTTTTATTCTAACATGGTTGCAAATGCAAATTTTCGAATGTCTAGCATCAAAATATTCTTTGTAACACCCTTGAAAGATTTTCTCTTATTTCACCCGCTTAATGGTTGAATCTCCAAAAATATCAAAACACGTGTATTTAACATTTCAATCAAAAATCTCAATCCCACGTTTTGTATTTCTTGCTTCAAAATTGCCTGAATAGCAACGTATCTTCAAAAAACCGTTCATTCCCTATTTCACCCCCCTTCAGGGATGGGAATACAGAAAAATCGCTGATACCTTCAGACAACAAAGTCTAAATATTTAAATTTTCTGTCGTCTGCAGATTCGCTTTTAAGTGCCGTTTTCTGTCTTATCGAGAACGCAAAATTTCTTTCTTAGTCTTTGGCGTCTTTCTTGGTAGTTTTATTTTTCAAACTGCAATATGCACTTCTTTTACTTTATTCGTACGCTAGTTGCAGAAACACAACTGAACAATGTGCATCACGTTTCGCTGTATACAACGTCTTTGCTATTATAGTGTCAAAATTCATCGCTAGTCTTCCGTCCGAAATTTTTACAAGCCGTCGATTTTCAGCTACTATACTTGTCACCGTCTTATAGCTATCGATATGGAACTGCTATGGTGTACAACGGGAGACTTTGTACTACAACAACACAGAGATACCGTTTCCATTATGTAGTTTTCGCTGAAGAGCAAAATATTGACACCCACACGTATAATTTTTTATAAGTCGGTAACTTTGAACTCCCATACTTTTACCCCCTTATCATTATCAACCCTCTACCTTCATAGTGGACAATGGAAGACTCGTACCTACTACCACATGCAAACACTATTCGTTTGCGATGTGTAGTTTTGGCTGCAGAGTGAATTATAGGTACAAACACCTCAATTTGTATATATAGTAAGATAAGATATAGCTAGTGCAAGATATTCCATTGCTCAAGATACAAAACTATTCTTAGTATCAGCTGTAACGCGAATTCACTTATGTAATACAGAATAGGAATGAGTTTCACTAATAAAAAGCATAAAACATGACCTTGACTTCTGTCATAGAGACGTTGTTGTAATCTTCAAAGTACCCGCAATTTCGTAATAAACCTTCAAACATTAGTAGGTTGCTCTAGCATGCTGCAGTGGCATTCATTTATTTATTTCCACATTTGTCGGTGTACGTTCGGTAATCAGATCCAAGTGGAGATTAATGCCCCAGTCGGTGGCAATAAATCCGTAGCAGCGCTCTGCAGATACGCAGACGGCTGTCATCGCAACCTCTGCACGGCAAACATCAAAGCAGCTGCAACCGGAGTTACCGACTTGGTTTTATTGGAGCTGCGGAAGCGAATTACACCTCCACACAACAAAACAAACCCAAGTAACTGCCGCCGTCTTACATGGTTGGAAGATGAATAATACCCGGTAATGATCATGTGATATCAATGGTAATAAAGACCCTGCTACAGGTCACGCTACATTATAAGCAAGTGACGAGTCAAGACCGTTTGTATCGTCCTCTAGTTATTGAGTCAATGTGATGTGCAACGTCTGGTATTGTTGGTATTGTAGCTTTAACATATTTAATAAGTCATTGTTGCAAAATATTAATATTATTTACAGAAGGATGGAAAAGCTGGTAGAAGCCAACTTCGGGGAAGATCTGTTTGGGTTCAGGAGAAATGTTGGAACACGGGAGGCAATAGTCACTTTACGGCTTATCCTAGAAGATAGATTAAGAAAAGGGAAACCTACATATCTAGCTTTTGTAGATTTGGAGAAGGCTTTTGACAATGTTGATTGGAATAAACTCTTTCAAGTTCTGAAGCAAGAAGGAATAGAATATAGGGAACGTAAGCAGTGGCGTAGCTATGTCACCGAGGGCCCCGGGGCAAAAATGACATTGGGGCCATCTTTAAATTAAAACTGTACACCGATGCAAAACTATTTCATTAGCTCCTTACCGCCCACCGGAAGAAATAATAAGACAAACCTAAATACTGCTAAGTAAATTATGTGTCACGCAGTAGATAATATAGTTACAACTGTAAAAGTGTTTGTTTGGTATGCTTTTACGCAAAAATTACTGGGTGCATTTGGATGACATTTTGCCGAGGGATAGAGTTGGACCTGGGCAGGACATGAACGTAAAACGACTCCATGCTCCATACCGAGCAGCCTTATTTCGTTGATAGCCCAGTCAAAGAAAGAAAATAGGGGAAATAGTCGTGTAGGATGGTTTCAGCAAAAGAAAGTTGCCGTATTTTGTATGATGAAACACTTTGTATTGAGCCGTGCCGCTACCAGGCTGCATGAAGTAATAAGTAAAATAACTTAAATCGACATCTTCGCTTATTATCACTGGGGTAGAGGCAGCGTCTAGAATGCACAATTCACTATTGTGACAAAGTAACCATATTTTCTCTTCTTCTTGCATGCATTTCAGAGTGCAGTTGGTTACAGCACTTCATTGGGATCTATGATTAAGGAGCACACCCTTGGAGGAATTCACTACACAAACAATTTAGTTACCATAATAATACCATTCTGTAATAATACATTGTAGAAGCTTCATATTCAAATGTCACTCCGTGTAATTTCAAGCACACTGCTAGTAATTCACTGTCATTTACTCTTATATCGCAAAGATTGGCAGCCATGGCAACTCCGATTTCAACCGACGACACACTAACGGTAGCAGCGTCCACGTCTTAGTAATAGACATTGTTATGTTTATATTCTGAGGTGGGAGTAATATTTGGATTTCACTTCATGCGTTTGAATTTTGTTGCTCAGGGTTCAAAAAGTTAAAAGTTGAAAATCCTCCATTCAACTAAAATGTTATACACAGTATATCGCCAAGAAGAAGTACTGTACAGTAAATGTATTTATTCAGTATTTTGGGGTGGTCGATCCTTCGCAATGTGTGGAGTGGCACGCCGCTACACTGCGAAGGCGCAGTTGTTGCTGTGAGCGGCTTTGGTGCTGCCCCTACTTCTGCTGCAACGCCGACTGAAGTCTGCCGATTTTTGTACACAGCAACTGGCGGCTTGGAAGGTCAGCAGCACCACCGAGCGGCGTCTTATGAAGCCCCCATTAAACGCAAAGTTCCGCCACCCGGTGGCCCAGTGCGGCTACTGTGGGACACTTGGTTTGAGGGCAGGTGGTGATAATGGACGGTAGGGTGGGGGAGCAAAACAAAACATCGTTAGTCTAACTTTTTTCAAATGTCGCTCACAGAGGCCCAGGGGGGCCCCCTTGAGCTCGGGGCCCCGGGGCACTGCCCCGCCTAGCCCTATGATAGCTACGCCACTGAACGTAAGGATATTTACAACTTTACAAAAACCTGGCAGCGATTGTCAGAGTTGAAGGGCATGAAAGGGATGCAGTAGTTGGGAAGGGAGTAAGGGTTGTAGCCTTTCTCCAATGTTGTTCAATTTGTACATTGAGCAAGCTATAAAGGAAAGAAAGGAGAAAGAATTAAAGTTCAGAGTGAAGAATTGAAAACATTGCGCTTTGCCGACGGCATAGTAATTCTGTCAGAGACAAAAAAAAAATGTTCAAATGTTTGTTAAGCTTATTGGACTTAACTACGGGGTCATCAGTCCCTAAACTTACAAACTACTTATGAACTACTTACGAACTACTTAGGAACTAGGACGGCACAAATATCCATGCCCGAGGGGGGATTCGAACCCCCAACCGTAGTGGCCGTGCTGACCGTGACTGGAGCGCCTCAGTCACCTCGGCCACCGCGGCCGGCTGTCAGAGACAGCAAAGGATCTGGAAGAGTAGTTAAACGGAGTGGACGTGTCCTGAAAGGTGCATATAAGACGAACATTAACAAGAGCAAAACTAGGGTAATGGAGTGCAGTGTAAGAAAATCAGTTGATGCTGAAGGAATTACATTAGGTAACGAAACAATAAAGGAGGTAGATGAGTTTTGTTACTTGGGCAGTAAAATAACATGCGATGCTCGCAGAACAGAGGATATAAAATGCAGAATGGCAATGGGTAGAAAAGCGTTATTGAAAAAATTAAATTGTTAACATAGAATATTGATTTAAGTCTAAGGAAGTCCTTTCTGAAGGCATTTGTGTGGAGTGTTGCCTTGTATGGGAGTGAAACATGGATGATAAACAGTGCAGACAGGAAAAGGATAGAGGCTTTTGAAATGTGGTGCTACAGAAGAATGCTGAAGATTAGGTGGGTGGATCGCATAACTAATGATGAGGTACTGAACAGAATTGGGGAGAAAAGGAATTTTTGGCATAACTTGACTAATAGGTATGAGGAGATGAAAAGGCTTGCTCAGGATAGAGTAGGGTGGAGAGCTGCATCACACCAGTCTCCGGACTGAAGACCACAACAACAGTTCTTGACTGCAGAATGCTGATACATAGTTTAGATAGAGGCCTGCCTACTGATGATTCTTAGTGCCTATCCGATAACCAAGTCTTAACTGGTGCCTATGTGGTTCCCAAGTGGCCGATGCAGCAGTCGTGGCCACGAGCGGAGTTGCAGTAGAGGGCGCTCGTGGCTGGCGTCGTAAGAACGCCGCGCCGTGCGTGCATGGCGGCGCGCGGCGAAAGTACGTGGCGCGCACTTCATACTTGTGCGACAACACAGCTCGTATATCTCAACTTTCGTGGTTATCGATAAAACAAAGACCAAATTTTTTGAAAGGTACCCTCCGCCATGTACAATACAATATTTTACGTAGACAATAACCAACCCATTCCTTTGAAGGTCGAGTGTGAAAAAATTTCATCAAAATCGGAACAAAACTTTAGATCTGCACTCACAGGGACAAATTGAAAAACGTACTTTTCCAATTTTCTAGTATATTTTCCGAAGATTTTAAATGTTTCAACTGTTTGTAATTCTATGGGACTTAACTGCATGGTTAAACTTAGTCAATCTAACTTAAGGGCAACACACACATCCATCAAAGGTTCAAATGTTTGTTAAGCTTAAGGGACATAACTGCGGGGTCATCAGTCCCTAAACTTACAAATTACTTATGAACTACCTTATACTAAAGACGGCACAAACATCCATGCCCGACGGGGGATTCGAATGAACTTGGAGTGACCAAGGGATATATAAAAGATTATAAAGATATATAAAGATTAGGTACATTGAAACAAACAAACTATGCGAGTTTGTGTCAGAGTTGTACAACATTCGGTGAATAACTTTACTAGATATAAGACTTTGAAGTTATCACAAAACAGGAGGAGGAAACTGACGCAGAGAAGGAGAAGGAGAATATGAACAGAGGGGCGGTGATGAGGATAGGGAGAGGGGAAAGGGTGTCCGATCCAGAAAGGGAGTGGGGAGGGAGGGAGATGGGGAGGGGGCAGAGAGAGAGGGGTACCAGGATATGGAGAGCGACAGGGGAAGTAAAAGAGGCGCGGAGAGCGGGGGCCGTAGCGTGTGTATCCAGTTCCCGTTCACAACGCACTGTGAACTTATGCATGTTCCAAACGTGAGTTCCCTCCTTTCTTTCTTTTCTACTCTACTGGCCATTAAAACTGCTAGACCAAGAAGAAATGCAGATGATAAACAGATATTCATTGGACTAATATATTATACTAGAACTGACATGTGGTTACATTTACACGAAATTGGGTGCATAGATTCTGAGAAACCAATACCCAGAACGACCACCTCTGGACGTAATAACGGCCTTGATACGCCTGGGAATTGAGTCTAACAGAGCTTGGATGGCGTGTACAGGTACAGATGCCCATGCAGCTTCAACACGATACCACTATTCAAGACAAGTGACTGGCGTATTGTGACGAGCCAGTTGCTCGACTACCATTGACCAAACGTTTTCAGTTGGTGAGGCCAGGGCAGCAGTCGAACATTTTCTGTATGCAGAAAGAACCGTACAGGACCTGCAACATGCGGTCGTGCATTATCCTGCTGAAAGCCACGGATCGTAACATATCTGAAATGTAACGGCCATTTGGTCAAAGTGCCGTCGATGCGAGCAAGAGATAACCGAGACGTGTAACCAATGGCACCCCATACCATCACGCCGGGTGATACGCCAGTATGGCGATGACTAATACACGCTTCCAATGTCCGTTTACCGCGATGTCGTCAAACATGGATGCGACCATCATGATGCTGTAAACAGAACCTGGATTCATCCGATAAAACGACATTTTGCCATTCTAGCACCCAGGTTCGTCGTTTCGTACACCGTCGCAGGTGCTCCTGTCTGTGATGCAGCGTCCAGGGTAACCGCATATATGGTCTCCGAGCTGATAGTCCATGCTGCTGGAAACGTCGTCTAACTGTTCGTGCAGATGGTTGTTGCCTTGCAAACGTCCCCATCTGCTGACTCTGCAGAGGGAATAAAGTGCCAAGGGAAAAAAAAAAACTCTGCGACACTCAGGAGCGGGTAGTAACAGCAGTAGCTGATTCTTGCTATCTGCGATAGATCATGGGTATCGTGCAAGCTCGGTCCCATGTTCATTGCGTGTTTGTCATAAATTTGTCAATCCGGTTTGATGAGTAGCCCCTCTGCAGCTGGGACTGGGATGTCTCCTGGGCTATCATCAGCGGCGGCTGGCTGCAACAAACACGATTGACGAATAAGTGATATATTTTGGAATCGACGTCTAGGTGTGTTGGGTAGTGTGCGATTTGTTTGTGTTTTGTGCTTGTTCATGTTCCCTGCGATTGCCGGTTTGTCGGCGGTAATAGCTCATCTGGCGTTGCCAGTCAGTTGTGCTGTGATGTAGGGGTTCGATGAACAATGTTTTTTTCTACGTCTATGAAGCTTACCGTAGGTTCTTATCTATTTCTGAGAAAATGTGTTTTAGGTCGGTTGTGGTCGAAGTTACCTAGATTAAGGACGAAGGGCTTGTTCGAGTGTCTAGAGTTTTTGTATAGTCCGAGCCGTGTCGCTACTGCGTTAACCCAGCACGGTGCACCGTACGTCATCAGAGGTTTCACAAGTGTCGTGTACGTTTTTCTCGACATCCACCTATTCAGTTTCCTTTGCCTATTGAGCATTGGATAGAGTTGTTTGAGCCTCGCGTTTGGTCATTGTTGTATGTGGTCCCCCAAGTGAGTTTCCGGTCCAGCCAGACACCAAGGTATTTGACTTTCTCGCGAAAACATATTGTACGTGTGTGTAACTGATGTGCATTGTTGGTGTTTGTGCAGGTGCTTCGGTCTTCTAGTGAACAATACTGCTTCGCACTTGTCGACGTTCATTTTCACACGCCATCGTTCTAACCAAAGCTCAGCAGTATTGAGTGCAGTCTGTTATCGTGAGTTAATGTTCGACGGTTTCCAAACTTGCGCTAGGATGGCGGTGTCATAAGGGCGTGTGTGGAGGAGAATTTGCGTAGGTGCTACAAAGACCCCAGCATCTATATCAGACAGCCAGGCAGACAGTCAGACCTGAGATCACTGGCAGCTCCTGCAACAAGGTCTAAAATTGTTGCAGAATGTCACAGGGATCTGGTGGAGCTAGGGGAAAGCAACAGAGTAAACCTATTGTGGGTCCCTGGCCACTCGGGGATCAGTGGCAACTAACATGCCGACAGATTAGCCAGGATGGGGGCAGAGACTCCATTTATTGGACCGGAAACTGTCCTGACAAGCACCAAGGCAATGATCAAATTGGAGCTACGTAAATGGCTCAGAAGACAGCACGTAGAATATTGGACCAAAGTCTATCAGCAAAAACATGGCAAGGTAATGATGCCAAAGCCATGTTTTAAAAGAACCCGGTTCAATCCTGGGCCTGAACAGGAGAGAGATTAGACTCATGGTTGGATTGCTGACAGGCCATGGGAATTTCAAAAAACACCTACATACAATGGGAATAATAGAAGAGGACCCTAAATGTAGGATGTGTGATGACGGCGATGAAACTGCATCACATCTAATCTTCAAATGCATTGCATTGGAGAGTAAAAGGCACAGAACATTCGGGACAAGCAGACCCGAAGAAATTGTTTCTAATAAAGAATTGGTAAAGGGACTCCTTGCACTGTTCAAGGGCATTGGTTGGCTTTACTAGATATACAGGGAGCGATACCGCACAATAAACTTAGTTTCGCTGCGGGCAGTGGCGGGTTGGACCAAGACTGTTTTGGCTTTCCTGAGAAAATCAAATCAAATCAAATCAAGTCATCCTCGCAGATTGCGACCGTCGTGTTATGTGTGGTTGGATTGTCATTAATGTAGTGGTTAAACAAGAGGGGCTCCAGGATGCTACCTTGAGGTCATCCGCGTAGATTGCGACCGTCGTGATATGTGTGGTTGCAAAGTCATTAATGTAGAGGTTAAACAAGAGGGGCTCCAGGATGCTGCCTTGGGGTACTCCCGCTTGTATACCGTGTCGTGTTGACTGTTTGCCCTGAATGTCAGTATTGAAACATCTGTTGGTGAGGTGTGAGTTTATGGGACGTACGAGCCCGTCGGGAAACCCAGAATCGTCGAGTTTGCGTATAAGGCCGTTGTGCCACAGACCACATGTATAGTTGCACTAACAGACAGCGATTTGCCTGGGGTACAGAAAGACAATTGGAGTGCAGCAGACAGAGATCATGACTGTTCCCTTTGGTCGGCCGTTAGTTAAAAGTGTCGAGCAGCGGGAGAAGGGGACAGCGGTTGGGAAAGGACACTGCGCTGTGCCAGCGGGCCGCCACCGCCACCGTAACACCGGTGGAACGCGACGGGGCTGTGACGTGGCCGGCGAACACGGCCTACTGTGGGGAAAGGCCCGAGCTGGTAGCGCCGCGGCGGGCACAGTAGCGCCGTGGCGAGGCGTTCATTTCAACGAATATAAACAAGCAATCGTAAGAATTTCATCGCTCTGCGGACGAATCGTCGTTAAAAGAATCGTAAGAACGACGCGCGTTAAGGCAAGTCTACACTACAACACTAGGTTGCGACACTAGTTGCGTGAAATGAGTTGCGCGCAATTGGTTTCGTGTATGTCTGTCGATACGGTGCCAAAACCATACAGTTCAGTTTCGTCGATTTGTGAGTACCGTAGTCGTCGTAAAATGAAAGTTTTGGCAGCTGTGAGAGTTGTGGCGGAGCTGTTGCTTCTCTGTGTGAAATCGCTGCATAAGACTGAACAAAAAAAGACTAAGAAACGTGTTTGGGTTCGTGACTGGATTGAAAAACGACGTCAGCTCGGTTGCTCAGCAACCTTTCTGAAATAAATTGTCGTTGAAGACCCTAAAAGTTATTGTAATCACCTCAGAGTGTCGTCAGAGAAGTTTTAATTTCTTTTAAACAGAGTCAGTAATGCAGTACGGAAACAAGATGTGAGAAGCATTGTCACGAGAACTGAAATTACTAATTACATTACGTCGCTGCTTATTTCTGAAATTTTCGTCGTTGAAATCCCACAAACACTTACTCATTGCATAAATATCAAAAAATGAACAATCTCTTCGGTTCTCCACTTCACTATATATTTTTGTTTTATTTCGGTCATCACCTAAGTTAAAAATTCGCGTAAACAGTTTCGCCAAAGTTATAAGGTGCCGAAACTGTTTCAGTTTCGCCAACGAGTTGCGCATACGTCAGCTGCGCATGCGCAATGGCCAGCAGCTCGGTTTCACACCAGCTAGTGTCGTCGTGTAGACTAGCCTTAAGTCAGCACCACCTAGAAGACAAGGCCTCACAACTGGCCGTGCCTACGCCGCACCGAGATGCCGCGGCCGCCAGCTGACTGGCTGGCCGCTGGACCAGCGAGCTCAGAATAAAGGCTAGTTTACACGACGACACTATGTTTCATGAAACTGCGCTACTGGCCAGTGCGCATGCGCGGCAGGCGTTCGCGCAACTCGTTGGCGAAACTAAACAGTTTCGGCACCATCCAACTTTGGTGAAACTTCTTGCGCGTGTTTTTAGGTTAGGTGATAACCAATACAGAACAAAAAATCGCACTGACGTGTTTTACGGCCCACTTTAGGTTTGTAGTTTTATAAGTTTTTGCAGACATTTTGGACCAAAATAATAATGTAAATAATAAAAAGTAACTTAAACAGAGTGTCTGAAATCTTCGTAGGAAAAAAACCTAGGTACTGGGAGTCCGAACCACTGACCTGCAGCCTCACAGTCCAACACATTGCCCACTACGCTACCGCTGTTAGGAATTGCATACTTTAATCTTATACTATTGATGGCCGTTGTTAACTGATGTTAATATGGCATTTGTAGACATTAGATTATCATTTATCGTACGAAGAACGATGTGTTTTTCTTTTTCCTCGGTGTGCCGTTGCTTTGAAATGACAACGTGTAAGTTACAATAAGAAAAGTATCAAATACGCGAGGAATGTCACGTGACGACTCCGAACGGCTGGTTTTCGTTAATTCAATGGAGGGTGTCAAATCTCCGTTATTTTTGCACTTATGTCTCAAACGATACGAGATATTGAAAAAACATAAGGGAGCTAAGTTGTAGAGAATTTTCTCCTCTACCAATTAGGTTATTCAATTTTCGTGTCAGATGAACGGTTCATTTGCAATTACAATTATATTACAAACGGCTTTTTTATTTTATGACCGTATTGTTTGTCCGAAAAATTTGAAAAATGGAGGTTCTGGTCTCTGGCGGCCTACAATCATGTCAGTAAAATTTGGTGCTGATCGGTTGAACGGTTCGTCTTAAAAAAAGGGAACACGTTACGGACAGACAGACAGACAGACATACATCCAAAAATCGCCTTTATTTTTGCAAATATCTTTGAAACGCCACGAGATATGAAAAAAACATAAGAGAGCAAAGTTGTAGGGAATTTTTTCCTTTACAAATTCGGTTATTCAATTTTCGTGTCAGATGAATAGTTAAAGTGTTATTTTCATTTAAATTTTGAGCTGTCAAAAGACGATCGCAAAGGCCCACTTTTAGTGTTACTACCGTAACCTAAAGTGGGCCAATACAACATAAAGGGGGGAACGGAAGAAATAATTCGGTTTTTGAACATATATGCGATGAATAGGCGTTTGTGCGATTTTAAGCAGCGGATTGTTAGTGCTCTTGAAGCAATTATTTTTGAATTAAATATTGATGGGTTGACGATTAGTGAATTGCAGACTAAAATTCATTCAATTCCAATTACTTATACAAACGAACTATGGCAACTTTGGATTTCGAAACACGGTACAGGTACTGAAGAGACGAATATCTACTTGACAAGAATTTGCAATTTGTAATTTCATCATGGTAACAATGCTTCACGCATAACAGTATCTTGTTTCTTTATTGCATTACTAACTTTGTTTAAAAGGAAAGTAAACTGCTCTGGTGATATTCTAAGTTGATTAAAATAGCTTCTAGGGTCTTCAATTACAATTTATTTCAGCAAGATCGCTAAGCAACAGAGCTGACGTCCAGTCACGAACCCAAACACGTTTTTTATTCTTTTTATGTTTCGTCTTATGCAGTGACTTCACACAGTGAAGCAATAGCACCGCCACAACTCTTACAGCTACCGAAACTTTCATTCTACGGCGACTACGGCACACAAAAACAACGAAACTGAAGTGTATAGTATAGGAGCCGTGTCTACAGACACACACGAAACCAGTGGCGCGCAATTCATTTTATGCAACGAGTGTCGCAACCTAGTGTCGTCGTGTAGACTAGTCTTAACATAGAGAGGTCTTAGAATGACAGTGAAATGAAGCCGGTTGAGAGCGCGACACCCAACCAACGTGGCGGCCGAGCGCCATCCGGCCACAGCTGTGAGCACACGGTAGTTTATTCAGTTCGCTGTCTGTTAATTCCGTTTTCATTTCTTTAGAATCCTGGGATAATCTTAGGCTATATTTAATGTCAGTACGAATATATGAAAAAAAAGAACTAAAATAAGAATCATAACGTAGAATCGTTTACCGCTTCTGCACTTTAGTCAGCTCTGAAGCCTAAACTATAAGAGCTAGGCCAGTATACATAGTATAAACTTGCAGAACTCACAAAGAACTAAAAAAAAAATACATAGGATCTCGCGGTCTTTTTTAAATCGTTAAGTTCTATACTATGTACTTTGGATCAGGTGTCATAGTTTACGCTACAAACGCCACGAAAGTATGAAAGTCGTAAACCACTCTACGTTATTACTCTTATTTCAATTATTTCTCATTTTCGTATTGGTATTTAATATACCCTACGTTTAACACAGGATTATACCGAAGTAACTGAAAGAAACCGCATCACGATACGTTCTGCAGTTCTCGAGTTAAAGTAGTATAAAGATTACCCGTGCAAATCCAGAGCGGATAGGTAGTAATAAAAAGAATAAAAAGTGTTAAGTCATAATTATTGGATACCGAAAATTATAACCCAAATTACAAATGTTTATCAATATTACTCAGAAAGTACAACGTGAATGGGCAACAGAATCACTGCTCGCTGGTGGGCAAGCTCGCTGAAAGTGACGAATAGAATTTGAAAATTTCCACCGCTCTATTGTATCCAAATTTGTGAGAAAACCAGGGGAGCTATAAAAAAAGTTGTTTAAATAAAAAGAAAAGTTAATTTCATTATATACAACTTTCTCGCTGACGATAATTTCCTGAGCACAAAACAAAATAAGTGGCAGGCGACAAGCTTTTTCATGTCGCAATTTTTAGTTCATATAGAAGTAAAACTTTCATTTATTATTTTCATACAAATACAATACGTATGGTACTTGATAAGAACACTGTTGCATTCCTTCAGTATTCATCTGCCTACGTGAAAAAAATTGTATTTTTTTTCTTTATTCAAATGACAATGTAATTAAGACGAGCGCCACTTTAAGAATTATACATTTATCGGTCCAACCCCCTTTCTACACCCAACCAAAATGGCTGTCGGGCTTCACTGCCTGTACGCTGATGTAGGCGGTATGGCTTCTCTACGTTATTCTGTGCTCGCTGGCTGGGACACGGCCACCGCCTCGTAGCAGCCGGCCAGTCAGCATGCGTTCGCGGCCTCTCGGTGTGACGTAATAACGGCCAGTTAGGAGGCCTTGTGTTCTACGTGGTGTTGCATAAGTGCGGTTTGATAAGTGTAGCAAAAACAAAATAAAGAAACTGTTTTAAAGGCGAAAACTCACTTTATTTCTCGACATAGTCTCCTTGCAAGACTATACACTTTGTCCAGCGAGTTCCCAATTTTTCAACCCATCGTCAAAGTAGGTTTTGTCAAACTCTGCAAAATAGTCCGTCACAGCGGCGGACACTTCTTCATTCGATGAAAATTTCTTCCCGCCTGCCAAATTTTCTAGTTTGGGAATAAGAAGAAGTCTGGTGAATAGGGTGGGTGAGGGAAAAGACGCGACACATTACTAGGAGTACAGATAAAGATAAGCAGACGGAATACCTCCTTAAGAGGCCGTTGACGCGAGGAGGGGTGCTGGTGGGGATTTTCAGCAGTCCCATGAGATGGCACATGATGGCGTTGGTGCAACAAACTTGGCCAGTAGCAGGCGGCAGGTACTGCACATCCCCACCACCGCTCCCACCTCTAACGGCGGCGTAGAGCAAGTAACGCCAGACAACATCCCCACCACGCTACCATAAGGATTTTCTGAAGCACCTCTGCTCCAGTCTACCGGAACTAAGTAGGTGAACTGCCTGACATCTGGTGTCGTCTGTCGAAACTACCGGCCACGGTGTGGGACAGTGGTTTTGGGGGTGAGGCGTTGTCTAATTCAAGTTTAGGGACGGATTATTCCGCAGTTGAGTCCCTTAAGCTTAACAAACATCTGAACATTTTTGATGGCACTGGTGCGGGAAACTTGGCTAGTAGCAGGCACCAAGTACTGGACATCCCCACCATCGTTTCCCCTCTAACGGCGGCTGTAGAGCATGTAACGCCAGACAACATCCCCACCACGCTACCATAAGGATTTTCTGAAGCCACTCTGACGTAGTCTACCAGAAATAAGCTGGAGAACCGCTTGACATCTGGTGTCGTCTGACGAAACTACCGCTCATGGCGTGGGACAGTGGTTTAGGAGTGGGGATTGGTATACGTGCTAGGAGGTGTCCCGTGTCTCCCGTCACCTCAGTGCACATTTGGAGACTGTCCTGGGCAGTGGGACAGACCGCGGTGTGTGGCCCGCCTTCCCGGCTGCTGGACCCCTGGAATTCGGTGAAAGCTCGCCGGCGCCTTCACTTTGGTCTCGCGCAACACAAGAGCCGGCGGGCCGCCCCAAGGCCAGGGCGTATTAGAAGGCGCCTCCAGTGGTAACGGCGCAGCGTGGCGCGCTATCTGATGGCGGCTGGCCGCCGCTCACGCCCTGTCCTCTGGACACCACCAGACAGCCACTCTGCGCCTCTGGCCAGCACGCGCCGACACCTGGCGGACCCCACGCTGACGCCCACAGCTGCCGGCTGGTCGCCTCTAGACATTCGTCACACACCGTCCAGTCGAACACCTCGTACCGCCGCCTATGCCTTACCACCTCAAATCGTCAACTAAGTAATATGTACTGACTAAGCAGGTCTCTAATGCGACTGATTATGTCATACACTATTTCATTAAAACCCCTACGGAATATGTAACTGCGTATTTGCCATAATGCAGAGAATATTTCAGAAGACGTCGACTATACGATTGTCACCATACCCTCTACGTCAGACTGTTCCAAACGGGCTGCTCCGCGAGCAGGAGCGCACACGAGCGCTCATTACCACAGCCCGGAGCTGCGGTGGTGGGGGAAGCTGACGTCACGCAAGCTAGTACTCGGTAGGTGTAAGTAAACAGACGCGCTCGAGTAGTTCTCATAAATGTGTAGTTGTGACAGCAGCAATAATGTCTACTCGCGAAAGCCCAGTGCCTGCTCCTTTAGTTGAAATGTATCTCTTCACCCACAGAGGTGGACGTCCACAATGTCTAGCATTTCACAAAAATCTTGTTGCAAATAAATAAGTAAATAATAAAAAATACAGCGTCATTACAACAAAGAAGGAAAGCTTATTTTTCTGATTGTGTGACTCACGTCTCTACAATTTTTATGAGAAAGCAAATTGTTGTATTTTCCTGAAAACGTTAGTATTTGGGCCGTTTCTTATGATAATACTGTATACAGCTTATAGTTGGCACTGTTTAGCGAGTTCTTTGGCAGACATTTAATTAGCTAGGTATTGGCAGTTAATATTCTGTACACATTTGCCTGAAACTTAAGGTTTATGGCTAAACTCAAATGTACCATTTCTTTCTACTTAAATGAAAAACATAGTCTATTTTTTTTAGAAACCTATATCTTAGTTATGAAGTTTACTGTAAAATGCGTATTGAGATATTTACGTTTAACATGGTGGAAACTGGGATGCGGTGCAACATGATAAATCAGCCATCTGGCTTCTGTCTAGGAACAACTTCTAAAATAAATGACTTCATTAAAAATAACGGAAAAATTCGTTATATACTTCATAACAAATACTCCTTACGTTGGTTCTATGAAACAGGCATTTAAAAATATAAAACATTGCCACCATAAACATGATCTATTAACCCTCGTATGTAAACGTTCGGGTCGGATCCGACCCGCTAGTCAAAAGAGTGCGCATGTCTGTTTCCCGCCCCCCCCCCCTCCAGGGCTACGTGGCCAGGCAGTCATGACGCACGCTCCGTCCAGCCAACATCAGACTTAGGTGAGCGCCACATTTGTTTGTTTGCTGTATAACGATAGAGTCCCCGATCCAGGGTCGGATCCGACCCATTGTTTATAGTATTGTCCCTCCTCGCTGGGTCGGATGTGACCCAGTGTTTATTATTGTGTTCCAGTCTTATATTGATTATTAAGTATAATATTGTTATATATTGTTATTGTTATATATTATTGTTCCAGAGTTCCATTTCCTGCAATCATGGCAAGTAGTACAAAAAATAATTTTACTACATTAGACGAGATATGGGCTGAATGTAGACGACAGGAAGTAGAATCTGATGAGGAATTCAATGATGAAATTTCTGATATAGCCTCAGAATCTGATGATGGTATACTGTCAAATAATGATTTTGAAAATGATGAGTTTGAATTGGATGAAGAAAATGATTTTTATTTGAAAACCCTCAGCAACACGACAGTAGAAATTTTGAAATTGGTAGAGATGGGGAGACTATATGGATATATAAGCCTCTGATTTCACCATATTCACGAACGCCTAGTTCAAATATAGTGACACATCTTCCCGGGACAAGTCACAAAGTTTACGTGATATGAGTTTTCTTTAGTCTCTAATCGAAGTATATGTTTAGAAATAGCTAGAATATAATACTGAAATAATTGTTTTTAAGTTATTTTATTTCATTTGTATTTCTTCTTTTTTTCTTTTTTTTATAATGTCTTACTTTTTTTTATAATGTCTTACTATATTCGAAAAGACTGAAACATTTCTTTCAGGTGCCTTAGTCATTCATTACTTTGAATATATGTAATTGAACGGTAAATATACTATATTATATATAAAACTATGCGCATTATTGATTCCCGTACTCAGAAATTGCAATTATGAGGCAAGGGGTCGGATACGACCCAATATTTATATTTGTATGGTCACCAGCAAGGTTTATAGAGGAGGGTTAATTTCCAGTGATGGAATCACATAGTTGATATTCAGGATCACATAGCTATTATATAAATTATAATAAAAAGAAAGACATAATATTATCGCTCAGTTATGGTTGTGGTGTTGAAGAACTGGTAACTATGCATACAAGCACTACTAGCTGCATTAATGTCGCAGCCTATTACGAACTTCTTGTGGTCACTCTGGATAGGGAAATATAAAAGAGCTTTCGCTAATTGTGAAAAATGTTTGTCTCTGAAACAGATGATCCGATGATGGTAACTGTTTATTACCTGAACTAGTCATCTAGACAATGAAATAGCGATGTTGGTAACATTCGGTGCTCATCTTTGAAGATTGACATGGTGTCACGTGTTTCGCATTTATCTCAGTGGCAGTCTCAGTTGTTGCTCTTTCAGAAACAGTTATGCCCGTAGCGGAGATTGCACTGCGGCTGCAGTTTCTCGTGACGTCACAACCCTGCCGGCTGCTTCACTTGTACATACTATACCCTCGCCGCAGACGTTTGCCCCATGCGACAACAACTCACGGTCGAGAAGCGGCGCTCTCTAGCTCACGGGCGAGCACGCGAGCTGGAACAGCCTGCATTACGGTTGTCAACACTGCACAAAACAATTAGGGGATCATGTGATTTACCATAAACAATATTCATATTTACTCACCTTAGGATTAATCTTAGAAGATAGAGTAAGGAAAGGCAAACCTACATTCCCAACTTTTGTAGATTTGGAGAAAGTCTTTGACAAAGTTCATTGCAATACAAGTTGTTTACAAATTGAACATTAACCAAACAGCTGTTACTAGATTTGAAGAACACGAGAGGAACGGAGTGGTTAGTAAGAGAGTAAGATAGGGTTGTATCCTTTCTCCAGTGTTATTCAATTTGCACATTGAGCAAGCTGAGAAGGAGAGCAAAAAGAAATTTGGAGAAGGAATTAGAGTCCAGGGTGAAGAAATAAAATCATTGCGTTTTACTGGTGACATTATAATTCTGTCAGAGACAGCAAAGGACTTGGAAGAGGAATTGAACGCAATGTACAGTGTGTTTAAGCAGCGTATAAGATGAAGATTAACAAGAGCAAAACAAGGGTAATGGAATGCAGTGTTGGAAAATCAGGCGATGCTGAAGGAAGTAGATTAGGTAACGAAATAATAAAGTTGGTAGATGAATTTTGTCCCTTGGGCAGTAAAATGACATAGATGGTCGCAGTACAGATGATGTAAAATGCAGAATGGCAATGGGAAGAAGAGCGTTTTTGAAAAGATATGTTTGCTAACATCTAATATTAACCCTTTAATACATGGTGTATCTGATCAGCTACATACGTTATTTTTTTGATTGTTTCTCAAACTGGTCAACATTTTACCACAAATTCATTTGTAGCTGCTTCTATACATAGTAGCTCGTCTTAGAAATTGTTAATTGCAGAGTTCTACTGACTCAGTTCGGCAGTTAGCTGCATTGAGTTACTCTTAACATGTGCGTTTGTTTATTTTAGTATTCCTCCATTGCCGTCTAAAAGTAGTCAATCACATACTACTGTTGCATTGTGAGTTACATTCTGGGAAGTTTAGTGGCATAATAGTGAGATTTACTGCATCGGGTACATCATCGAAGCAGTATCTGGCTGACCAGCTATGAAATTGTTCTTGCTAATAGCCCATAATAATTTTAAGAATATTTTTCCCAATATTTTTCTCAGTATATATGCACTTGACATTAATCGTGGCAGTCTTTATAGCTTCAAATAAAAAGTCATCTATTAAAGGCTTAATTTAAGTGCAAGGAAGCCATTTGTGTAGAGTGTTGCCTTGTATGGGAGTGAAACTTGGACGATAAGTAGTTTAGACAGGAAGAGAATAGAGACTTTTGAAATCTGGCGCTAAGAAGAATGCAGAAGATTAGTTACATAGATCGCGTAACTAATGAAGAATTACTGAAAGGAATAGGGGAGAAAAGGAATTTTTGTCATATCTTGATTAAAAGAAGGGTTCGATTGGTACGAGGCGTTTTGTCACATGAAGGAATCGTAAATTTAGCACTGGACGTAAGTGTGTGGGGGAAAAATAGCAGAAGGAGAACAAGAGACGAATAATAAGCAGATTGAGGTGTATGTGGGTTGCCGTTCTTATGAGGAGATGAAGAGATTGCTCAGGATAGAGTAGGGTGGAGAGATATAACAAACCTATCTGAAGACCACAACAACAACATCGTATTTTATTCAGAAATTGTTTACCATTTTAATGTGTGAGTGTGATACAGTACGACATTTTGCTGTCTTAACACTTTGCTTGAGGTTTACATGCCGTCTGCTTACAGCAATACACCATGGAACTACCTCTAACGTGGTGTGTCATCACCTCAGACGGCCAGTGCAGTTGAACACCTTCGTGGCATGGGCAGTATGAGGTTATCAATCAGCTCTTGAGGGATATTTGGTCATTCGTTGTGGGAGGTGCTGGTCTGTCTGCAATGCGTCTCCCAAGTGTATCCCAGATATACTCAACCGGGTTTGTTTAAGTGCAGTGAACAAGCTGGCCACTCCATTCGTTCAAGTCCTTTAGCATCAAGCATGTTGTGAAACAGTGCAACCCTGTGGGAACGAGCATCATTGTGGCACCAAAAGGAACCAACGTAGGGCACAACAAAAGGTCGAAGTATCTCGCCTCTATACCTCTGACCACTCAAAGCGCCATTCTGAACGACATAGAGGTTCGTACGGCCGCCAACAATACCTGCCCAGACTACTGGTCCACAGCCATCATATATCGATGTTTATATCGATGTTTCCTGCACATAAGCAGGATTGTTACGCGTTCCATATTAAGGTGAGGAACAACGATTGTCCGCCAGCACAGAAACTATTGACTCATCTCTGATATGGACCTGGCGTCATATCACTCCAACCCTGTTGTTCTTCCACACAGTTTCTGCAGGCTAAACGGTGACTGCTTTTAATCGGTCATACACTATAGGCCTCCGTGCGTAGAGCCCACAGTCCCTAAAGCTTTTTAGGACTGTTTGTGGTGATATTACGCGTCCTGTTGCTGACTGGAGCTGTGCTGTATTCAGCCTCCTGCCTAGGCCGGCTGTTAACCGGAGATAACGGTCATCTGTTGCTAATGCTACCCGTCGACGACTTCGGCCTTGCCTTCCTTTAACGGTTGCTGTTGTCTGAAATCACGTCGAGGTTCTGGAAATTACACTTAAGGACTCTCCAATAGCTGTATCCACCACCCTCTGTGTCTGTGCCGCTTCCAACTTTCCTATGGCTTTCGATGCCATAGCTTCGGGCAAGTCACGTTTGTTGCTGCATTGCACTACATGCTCACTACACCATCTCAACGTTTGGTAGAGTATACACAAATCAACGCCAGTCCCCTCTACAGCAAATTCCTGTTATCAATTGGCGTAATGTTGTTGTCTGCACTCCATAGATACAACATAAGGATATCGAACCCTTGTAGTTCATTCTGCCGATGACAATAGTATTGTAATGTCAATATTCTTTCTTGTTGAAAGTTGGCTTTCGTTTGGAGGGGAAGGATTTTTTTTTTATATTAGAAGTGTTACGAGATTTACTTCTATTATATTTTAATATGCATAAGCTGTTCACTACAGCCAAGGCGCAATACACGTGCACACACGTGTAGGGTCTACTTTGCCTTATGAGCTGGAGCCTGTACGGCTGTGCATTTGCCTTAAGTACAGTATATGCAGATGACATAGTGGTTCCTACCACACAGATTGTCAACAGCCTTAAACCACGGCTTGTGAGTTTTCAAATATTATCAAATATCCCATACGACAATGTCAACATCGCCTTATTCAATTTATTTGGCCAATATGTGAAGCAAC
Organism: Locusta migratoria; assembly: GCA_026315105.1. NCBI lineage: Eukaryota > Metazoa > Arthropoda > Insecta > Orthoptera > Acrididae > Locusta > Locusta migratoria. The sequence goes on along the minus strand of CM048746.1, from coordinate 52,362,530 downwards.
GAATAAGTACGTTTGCCTTTTGATTGTGGTCTAAATGCGTTAGAGCGTTTTGTTTGGTATTGAATCATCTAATGTAATTTATCAGAGTCTATAAATTATTCAAAAATTCAAATTCAAGTGTTTGTAATTCTATGGGACCAAACTACTTTGTTCATAAGTCTCTAGACTTCCAGACTACTTACACTAACTAAAACTAACCTAAAGACAACACACACATCCATGTCTAAGTGTGGATTCGAACCCCCGACGCGGTAGGCCACGCGATCTGTAACTTGGCGCTCCATACCGCTCGGCTACTCCCGCGCGGCTATAAATTACTCCTCAAGAAGGTAACATTAAAGTTTTCGAAACATAGGGCAAGGATTCCCATAAACTGTTTGATACAACTAGTTGTAAATTTATATAAACATTTTTAAATTCAGGCAATTTATTAAATTCCAAGGCTGACTACGTACAAGAAGTGTGTCTCGTGTCAGTGTTCAGGAAATTCGTCTGCATTGTTGTTGGGTCAGTTCTTTGAACCTCTTGCGTACAGCAGTTACTTGCGCTTTCTACCATTCGCTTGGTTTCGCGGCAAATGCAAGCTAAGAAAGGGATCAATGCCGTTGAGAACTCTGTAAAATCGAACTGGTATTTCCTCCGGACCTTGCGACTACTATGCTTTCGATTGTTTCAGTTGCATCCCAAAGCCAAGGATGTTTTACGAAGTTAGCAAAGTCGCCACAGTCCAACGCAAGAATGTCAACGTTGAAACTTCCTTCTCTAGAAACCTTGACGATGACATTCCATTTCGTCGACGACCTGAGCGAATGTCACCGTTTGCAATGAGTCGTGGAATGACTTGTCTTTCTGTACCGTTCTGTCATCTAGTCGGAAAGAACCGGTTATCAATCTATTGATTTGTCTATCGATTTATTTGAAACGGTACAGGGTGGCGTAGAAGTAACGCATGGATTTAACTTGGATAATTCGTAGAGAGAGAGAAATCTGTGTTGAAAATTTGAATTATCTTGTTCGCCTAATTACGCGTTTCGCGTGGTTAGCGCATCATCAGACTGCAACAATAATGAAATATTTCTAGCTTAAGTACGTAATCCTTGAGGACAAAAGTCAAGTAAAGCTGAAGGTGAGTAAATTTGAGAGGTTAAAACCTGCTCGCTTGAATGCTGGTGGTATAAGCATCAGTTTGTGGACAAGAACCACGTATGAAACACAGTTCAGGAAATACGACGTCATAAACAATGGAAACCTGTCACATTTGCGTCAATGTCTCACATCTCCTCCTAAACTAATGGACTGGTCTCTACCAATTTCGTAAAAATATTCCTTACCGTCAAGAAACTGTCACTATGGGAGTAAAAACCACTAATAAAACATAGCTCAGTTCAGGATATATGACGTTCAAAATCAATGAAATGCGTAAAAATGCCTTAGTTGGTTGTTGTTGTTGTGTTTTTCAGTCCGGAGACTGGTTTGATGCAGTGCTCTACCCTACTCTATTCTGAGCAAACCTCTTCATCTCCTCATAAGAACGGCAACCTACATCCATTTGAATTTGCTTTCCGTATTCATCTCTTGGTCTCCCACTGCGTTTTTTACCCCACACACTTCCCTCAAACACTAAATTCGCAATTCTTTGATGTTTAAGAATGTGTCCTACCAATCGATCCCTTCTTTTAGTCAAGATATGCCAGAAATTTCTTTTCTCCCCAATTCTGTTCAGTACCTCCTCATTAGTTACGCGATCCACCCACCTAGCCTTCAGCATTCTTCTGTAACACCACATTTCAAGAGCCTCTGTTCTCTTCTTAATAGGCATGATGTTGTTATTATTACGTCTGTACTACCAACTCCATTCGGAACAGTTTTTAGATACAGTTTCCTAATATTCCACTCTACGAATGTGGAAAATTATTTTATTATAGGATATATGACATTATAAGGACTGAGCTGCATGGAAACGAAACCGAAATGGATTGATTTTTTATTGAGGTAACGACTATAGCGTGATGGATAACTACAATATGACCGTGCTACTTGTCGTAATTGCGTTGTTGAGCACCAGTGTGAACAACGGACGACAGGTTCAACAGTTGATGAGTGGTGTTAGTTTTGTAAAGCAGAGTACTGTAATTTTAACTAATCACAAATGGACTATTGCACTAGAGTATAATTTATGGGCTACATGTAACGACTTACGAGACTGGAATTAGAATCTGAAACACTCAAACACATCAGAGATATTTCAATAAATCGTTAGCGAGTACAAATAATTACACTATTATTACGAACAATTAAAGGAACAATTACATCAGATACAATAACTAGTTCCGTAATCGGTTAAACGAACTAAGCGTGGTTGGGTGGACGCAGGAGGCAAACTTTTAAGAAAAACTTTTGGTACAGCGGATAACGAAGAAATTACACAGTTGAATAATTCATTACAGAACGTAGAGTATACCGCGGAATAAAACAAAGCCATCATAAAATAACACACAACAAGATTGAATGGATTAGAGTAAACAGTTCTTAATAATACCAAGGCCATCAGGAACGTTACCCAAGAATTAAATAAATAACTCCTAGCTATTACCGCTATGCTGTAGATAAGAAACTTGCTGTAGGAAGATCACTTAAGTTACTCACTAATCAAGTAGTAGACGCACGGCTTGCTACAGAAAAATTAAACGCAGGTATCCATTACGCAGTACAGGGACATTAATCACCCACATTATTATCTCTAGTCACATTTACCTCACTATTAGATAAAGTTGAACAACAGCTACCTGAATCACTTAAGCTAATATTCACTCTAGATAAGAAACATTTACCGCAGTATTACCACTTGGCTACCGTACTAGTGGACACGGACAACGCAAATTGCGAGTTCGTATCTCTTTCCCAGTAACAGGTAAAATGGGTAGATCTGAATTCTACACTGTAAGCTCATTTCCGTTTAAGTGCGGCAGACTAAATAAATTTGTAAAATTCAGAACAATAAACATCAGCAAATAGAAAATCACTGGCTGTATGTAGTCAATCAGCCAGCTGACATTTTTGCACAATATTATAATAATGATAGTGAGGCAGCGGCAATACAACATTTTCAGCTTCGTGGTAGTGGGTTAATAATTAAGAGTATGTTTTGTTCCATCTCAGGAACAAATTTTCATTTACCAGCAATTATCACCAGTACAGATAAGCATTTACAACACGAGACCTATCTTACCTGAACGACTCCTTCAATACTTCCGTTCTGAACTCACTAGATAATTACATAAATCCACAGCAAGGCAAAATTGATGCTAATATTATGATGCAAAATATCTAAAAGCTGAAGACTAAAGTTATATCATTGGGAACAGGTATCTCTGAAACCTTTTTGTTTGTCCTCGTGGTTTGTACAGTTTTCTTGTATTTGAGATGTTTAAACCAAGCCAAACAATAACATACCACTTCGTCAAATCCCTGTTAATTGGATACCAAACTCATAATTTATGTACTTCTGTAAATGCTTTTGAGCATTAGTGTAATAATTTATCATACTTTAAGCTTTAGTAGACAGACCAATTTGGTAACAATAATGTTGTAGTTTAGATAATTTTACAACTGAATTATTATAAACTGATAGAAAATGTTTTTCAATGTAATGTTATTGACATGTAAAAACAATATATTTCTCCTTGTTTTAATCATTTCTAAGATTTTTTGCACTTGTTACAATACTGTATGATTGTACTATGAAACTTCTAAGAGTGCAGTGACTTTTTTTAATCTAGCAAACTAGTTGTGAAGAATGTGAAATAATTCGAGTGTAGAATTTCCATTGTTCTTCAAGTGATTTTACCATATTAGGAATGGAAGAATTTTGAATGAAATAGGTTGTTAATAAGAGTTTGAATCATAAATTCTAGGACGAATATTTCCGAAAGATGGAGGAATACTGAGTGCAGTAAAGTGTGGAAATAAATTAGTGAAATAATATGCAGTAATAAATGAAAAGTGGATAGCAAATGAAGTAAAAATAAAAACATAGTTCAGTTCAGAATGTTCAGGCACAGGCGAATACAACAGCAAACCTGTGACTGCATTCCAACAGTACATCGACCAGCTAACGCAGCGGATGCATCAAGACATTGTCCCACCAAATATTCACGTGGGGCGGAACATGACAAGAGTCCATCGCTCTCTCCACATGCGGAAGCCCAGTATTCAGCGATCTCGCCATCGTGCGACCACCTTAAGCGAAGCCACGAACTGTCAAATGTGACTTACTACATCTACATGGGATACTCTGCAAATCACATTTAAGTGCCTAGCAGAGGGTTTACCGAACCACCATTATACTGTGATACTTGAGTTTCTCCCGGTGTACTTGATAATCAAAATATCCACGGGTGTACTGCCGATCTACAGTGTCCAACGGGCACTGTTGCACACTGTAGACCGGCAGTACACCCGTGGGTATTTTGATCACCGTTATACTATTTATCTCCCATTCCATTCTCGAATATCGCGCGGGAGGAAAGAACACCTGAATCTCTCAGTTCGAGCTCTGATTTCTCGTATTTTATTCTGATGATCATTTCTACGTATGTAACTAGGAGTCAACAACATATTTTCGCATTCGGAGGAGAATGTTGGCACCGGTCGCGGTGGCTGAGGGGACTGCGGCGCGCCAGTCACGGTCTGCACGACCACTGCGGTCGGGGGATCGAATCCACCCTCGGGCATAGATATTTGTGCCGTCCTTAGTGATAGCTAGTTCATAAGTAGTTTGTAAGTTTAAGGACTGATGATCCCGTAGTTAAGTCCCATAAGCTATACAAACATTTGAACTTTTTTTGAGAATGTTGGCGATTAGAGTTTCGTGAGTAGACGCCGCAGCGATAAGCGTCGTTTTTGTAATGATTCCCATCCCACATCCTATATCATTTCCGTCACGCTGTCTCCTCTGTATCGCTACAATACGAAACGAGCTGCTCTTCTTTGAACTCTTTCGATGTCCTCTGTCAAGCCACCTGATAAGGATCCCACACGGGACAGCAATACTCCAAAAAAGGACGGACAAGCGTAGTGTACGTAGCCTCTTTAGAGGTTCTGCCAATGAAACGCAGTCTCTGGTTCGCCTTTCCCACGACATTATCTACATGTTCTTTCCAGTTTATTTTGTGGAGTTTACGGCCTTCACTTTTGATTGATTTATCTTGTAAACAAAGTTTAATGGATTTCTTTTCTTACTCATGAGGACGACTTCACACTTCTCATTATTTAGAGGCAATAGACAATTTTCACACCATAGTGATATCTTATTCAGATCGTTCTGCAGTTGGTTTTGATCTTCAGATGATTTCACTAGACCGTAAATGACGGCGTCATCTGCAAACATCTTAAGACAGCTACATAGATTTTCCCCTACATCGTTTATGTAAATAAGGAACAGCAGAGGATCAATAACACTACCCTGTGGAACGCCCGATATTACCTCTGTTTTAGTCGATGCCTTACCATCGATTACTACGAACTGTGTCCTCTCTGACAGGAAATCTTCTATCCAGTCGCTAATTTGGGGCGATATACCACAACCACGCAATTTGATTAAAAGCTGTTTGTGAGGTACGGTGTCAAAAGCATTCTGGAAATCAAGAAATACGGAATCAATTTGAGAACCCTTGTCGATAGCACTTATCACTTCGTGTGAGCTAGTTGTGTTTCGCATGAACGATATTTTCTAAATCCGTGTTGACCTTGCGTCAATAGATCTGCGACTCTAAGACAACGTGACCAGAAGCCAGTGACCTAGTGCATTAACCTCAAGAGCAACGTGATGATCGATCTCTCTAGAAACTGTACAACGTGACAGCGTGACAGAAGAGACAATGAGCTGAAGTCGTTCTCCTCCAGCCAGGTCTATCAAATAAATGCTACGACGATAGAGATGCTGCCACCATTAGTATTAGCAGTAGCAGCATTGGTAGCAGCAGCAATAGCTGGGGTGGACGTTTCGGGCATGGTCAGCCACTGGTGGTGACAGTTTGGATTTGTCGCCGAGATTCATCGAGTTAATCATCGAATGCTGATCAGTCAGTAGTGAAAGTTGGGTGTTAGCCTTTTAGTTATCATAATACAAGTCCATCTGCAACAGAAGCTGCCCAACGCCAGCAGTAACAGAAGACGGAAGAATCTGGTTGACTGTATTCAGCGTTCGGAAGGAGATCGAGAATAACAGAGGTATTTACCTAGGATGCAGACCAGAGCGATAGGATGCGGTCTGGTTGTGAAAGTCTCCTGTGATCTCATGCAAGGGATCTGCTTTCGAGACCGTCGGTTCGACCCTAGGACAAGGATGCGGCGCCTCTAGGCCACACTGATACCTCTAGCAAAGGACAACACAACACTTGTGGACGAAGAAGAAGGGAAAAACGACATGGCACCTCCATGACGTAATTCCTCAGGATTTATGGCATTTTAAAGCACTTTTGGAAGAGCACTAGCTTCGTCGGCCAGCGCTGTTCAGCTGGTGAGCAAGACGCAGACATACCGCCAGCATAATAGGAGATACACGTCCCATGTAGCGGAATGCACTATGAAGTCAACGCCTCACCGCCGCCGTCGACGACAGTAGACAATTAATTTTATTCGCAGTAAGAACAATGTCTGATATATTTGTTTACTAATAAATATAATTCTATGCTTCAGATTTATAATATTTTGTGTGATTGCTGTTTCATTTACGCCCAAACCCGAGCCAAGGAAAAGATCCCACCTAACCAACTTGTTTATAAGATTCTTTTTAAAAGTGCCATCCTGACAAAAAAATGATACCGGGTAGGTAAACTTGCCATCCTCACAATAGAGCAATGCAATTACAGTGAAGTCAGTATTGGCTTCTTCAGCACTTTCTTTTACAGTTATTGTAAGTGCTCATTCTGTAACAAAGTGGTAACAGAACTCATCAGTAGAGTAGAAGGCGATGGAAACAGTGGAAAGAAGTGACTGGCTGATATAAAAAGGGAGTACCCACGCACACAGATATTTAACTTTAATTATTTTTAGGTCCCACACGATAACTTAATTGACAAGCTGCTTTCTACCGCTGCTTGACATGTCCCATATTTTTACGCCAGCACAATCCAACAAAGCACGTTTTAACTATCCAAATTTACTCATCTTTAGCGTTACTGGATCTGTTGCCCGCTAGGTTCACGTATTTGGGCTGTAATGTTTCTACTTTTGTATCAGTCTGATGACGCGCTGATCACGCAAAATGAGTAACTGGATAAGTAAAACATTTACAACATTGGACAAATATATTATACTAGAACTGACATGTGATTACATTTTCACGGAATTTGGGTGCATAGTAATCAGTACCCAGATCAACCACCTTTGGCCGTAATAACGACCATCATACGCCTGGGCATTGAGTCAAACAGACCTTGGACGGCGTGTACAGGTACAGATGCCCATGCAGCTTCAACAAGATACCACAATTCATCTAGAGTAGTGACTGGCGTATTGTGACGAGCCAGTTGTTCTGCCACCATTGACCAGACGGTTTCAATTCGTGAGAGATCTGGAGAATGTGCTGGCTAGGACAGCAGTCGAACATTTTCCGTATCCAGAACGGCCGGTATTGGACCTGCAACATGCGGTCATGCATTATCCTGCTGAAATGTAGGGCTTCACTGGGATCGAATGAAGGGTAGAGCTACGGTTCGTAACACATCTGAAATGTAACCGCCACTGTTAAAAGTGCCGTCGATGTGAACAAGAGGTTACCGAAACGTGTAACCAATAGCACCCCATGGCACCACGCCGGGTGATACGCCAGTATGGCGATGACGAATACACGCTTCCAATGTGCGTTCACCGCGATGTTGCCAAACACCATGATGCTGTAAACAGAACCTGGATTCATCCGAAAAAATGACGTTTTGCCTTTCGTGGACCCAGGTTCGTCGTTGCGTACACCAACGCAGGCGCTCCTGTCTGCGATGCAGCGTCAAGGGTAAGATAGATGCCTGTCATCTCGACTGCTACGAGGCCGTTGGGATCGAGCACGGCGTTCCGTATTGCCGTCCTGAACCCATATTTTGCTAACAATCATTGGATCGCGACCAACGCGAGCAGCAATGTCGTGATACGATAAACCGCGATCGCGATAGGCTACAATCCGACCTTTATCAAAGTCCGAAACGTGATGGTACGCATATCTCCTCCTTACACGAGGCATCACAACGTTTCACCAGGCAACGCCGATCTGTCTGTGTATGAGAAATCTGTTGGAAACATTCCTCATGTGAGCACGTTGTAGGTGTCGTCACCGGCGCCAACCTTGTGTTGAATGCTCTGAAAAGCTAATCATTTGCATATCACAGTATCTTAAATTTCGCGTCTGTAGCACGTCACCTTCGTGGTGTAGCAATTTTAATGGCCAGGGATTTAGAATTATATCTACAATGCTGCAATAATTGCCATTATGGACTGGAATAAAATGAGTTGCGTAGTACCAAAGGTGTTAATGGCGTGCAGTTTCAGCAGCAATGGCACAGTGAGACGTGTATTATCGCGTTTTCGCTGTTGAATATTTCTTCAAAAGTAATGTGACTGTTATTAGAGCTCGACAGCTTCTCCGTATATACTCAATGTTCCGTGAAATGCTTCGATATCTGATCGTTACACAATATTGCTCTTTTCTTTCTAGTGGATGAATCATAAAGCAGACTTTGGAGTCTAAGTATGTAGCAACGTCTTGGTCGAAATTTTCTTATTGCGTATGATGCGTTTCAGTTCTCCATCGTCTGATTTTATAAATAATATATAAGTACAAGTAGTCTGAAACTGAGGTAGAATAAGACTTAACGAAAACAAACAAGACAAAATGATAGTACGTACACAAAACATTGGTATAAACCTCAACAAAATGAGCAAGGAAAGGTAAATTATAATTGAAAAGTGAATACTCTTCGAATTTCATAATGACCTGTTTCACACTATGTATGACAAAATTTATTTTTTGACGTAGCTTCCCTAAAGTTCATATTTCAAGTAAGACTTTTATCATAATACGTTTTATGTATGCAATTTACTTTGATAATATTATTTCTGACTTTGTAATTGTATATCTTACTTATTTTGTCACGAACTTTTCATTAATTTTTCGATACTTGTACGATGTATTCAAATGTTCAAATGTTTGTATAGTCTATGGGACTTAACTACGGGGCCATCAGTCCCTAAACTTACAAACTACTTATGAACTACTTACGAACTACGACGGCACAAATATCCATGCCCGAGGGGGGATTCGAACCCCCGACCATAGTGGCTGTGCAGACCGTGACTGGAGCGCCTCAGTCTCCTCCGCCACCGCAGCCGGCTACGATGTATTGTAGCCAATGAAGGGCTCTCTGTTTTTGGCTAATGTAACACCCAGAAAATGGCCGCTTGCAATAGTGGCCGAAACGTCGGTGAAGTATTTGATATATTGACGATGCGGTCCAACACCCAGAAGAGTTTTATAAACAATGACAACGGCCGCGGAAGCCTTCGTTTAGATTGATGGAAATAGTAGCTTTGCCGGACAGAAGCTAAATGGCTCAGTATGCAACAGGGAGCTTCTGGAAAAGTAGCGCGCCAGACTTCGAACAGTGAACTGCGACGTGTGCTCAGTGGTGTGGCAGACGCCAAATTTTACTTGGATTCTACCAAATGTGAAGCTGCTGCATCTGGTGGGTAATATTTGAGAGGTCAAGTCAGGGTCCCCTCCCCCCCTTCTCTCCTATTACTCATTTACATGAGAACATTAGACGTAGATATTCGATGGTGAAGCTAGATGTTTATTTTATTTCTGAAACTTTAAATAATTATGCCATAAGTTTTAATACTTTCTCTTTCCAGCAGGTGCTTCATCAAATATTACTGCTTGATATTCTGAAACATTTCTATATCGTAAAACGATATTACATGCAGCTCTACATGTTTAAACACTGTTATCTGTACTCATAGTAATTAAATCTATAGTATCAATTTCATTAACGAGAATTTATTGACATCATGAGCTATGAGTTGTTTCCATTTATTCCACAATGAAGTTATTACAGATTACGGTGAGAGAACACTGTATGCTAGTATATACGAGACATTTTTTGCTATATTTTGCAAAAGGCAACCTCTTGTGTTCACTGTATGCCTTTCCGGGGTGTGTTTACAGAAAATTACAATTTAAATAATTATGTACCGTGGACAATGACTCTAGCAGAAGTGTAAACTAAATCACAACATGAACTAGTACTATTTGTCTAACTAAGCTCGGGACGATTTCTTCTGAGCTGATTGCAGAGTATTTTTCAAACACAAACGTCTGGTAGAGAATTATCTAGCTTGTTGCCTGCTCTTTCTCATAAGAAAGTCTGAGGTAACGAAGTTTTTAATCATTCCTTATCTGTTGGAACACACGCACGAACAAAAGATTAAAAATCCCTGCAAAGGGTAACCTTGCGGTTTTTATTAGTCCCTATACTGAACAGTTATATATAGTAGGTTACTGTAGTTATTCGCGCCTGGAACAACGTAAACGGTAACGGTTATATGTTATTTTAAAATAGAAAATATTGTGGGGAGGGCGAACCAAAGGTTACGTTTCATTGGTATAACGCTTCGAAGATGCAACAGCTCCATCAAAGAGACTGCCTACATCACACTTGTGCGTCCTCTCCTGGAGTACTGTTGCCCAGTGTGGGACCCTCACCAGGTGGGATTGACGGAAGACATTGAGATGATTCAGAGAAGGACAGCTCGTTTTGTTTTATGACGTTACACGGGGGAAAGCGTCACGGAAATGTTGTACGATTTGAGGTGGAAATTATTAAAGGAACGACGTTATTCCTTGCAGCGAGATCTATTTGCGAAATTTCAATCAGCGATTTTTACTTCTGAATCTGAAAATATTTTGCTAGCCCGCACCTACATAGGAAGACATAATAAAATAAGAGAAATCAGATCGAAAACGGAACGATTTAGGTGTTATTTCATCCCGCGCGCTATTAGAGAATGGAGCGGTAGAGAAAGGTTGTGAAAGTGGTTATTGAACCCTCTCCTAGGCACTTAAATGCGATTTGCAGAGTATCTATGTAGATGTGGATGTAAAAGCTCTCGAAGATGATGAGTGACAAAGTCTAGTAATTTAACATTGGTTTCACACGATGTACAATCTTACCTTAAACTGTTACAACATTTATGAATAATGAAGTCATTTATGAGTCCCGAAGTGATTAAAGAAGTAGTTGAAAATAAACTGGCGAATAACCCTTTAAACAGTCATGGTGGTTTCTGTTGAAGTTCTGCATGCTCTCTTGCTTTATCTCTCTTTTGTCAAGAAACACAGGGACGATTTAATGCGCCTCAAAAGTTGATCACTGAAGTTCAAATGCTCAAATGTTTGTAAATCTATGGGACTTAACTGTGTTGGTTATTAGCTCGTAGGCTTACAAACTACTTAAATTAAACTAACCTAGGGACAACACACATACACAAACACACACACACACAAACACACACACACACACACACACACACACACATATATATATATATATATATATATATATATATATATATATATATATGTGCCCCAGGGAGGACTCGCACTTCCGACGGCGAGCAAACGTACGCTCCGCTTCGAGGCGCCTTAGAGCGCTCGGCTACTCCTCCGCGGCTTGGTCACTGATATTTACCTCGATGTTTCTGACTTTGAGCATTTTGGTTGTGTGATGGCATGACGCTGATTCTTGCTTGTTCGTTGTTATGTTATCTTTCCTTTTTTCAGTGAAAACTTTTGTGTCCCAGCCTCGTCGCCGCTTTTGCGTCTCGTCCGGCGGTTGTCGTAGATGTCGGTGGCCGAATAGAAAGAGACCGACACAGGAGTAAAGGATGCATGCGTGTGCAGGTACGGAGGTGACCAGCCAGTGGGTCAGCAGAAACTAGAAACACTAGAGTAAATTAGAACGAGATATATATTTCATAGAGACTTAGTAATACTTAACTTTTACATAGTTCTTGACTGCAGAATGCTGATACATAGTTTAGATAGAGGCCTGCCTACTGATAATTCCTAGTGCCTATCCGATAGCCAAGTCTTTACTGGTGCCTATCTGATTCCCAAGTGGACGATGCAGCAGTCGTGGCCATGCGCAGAGTTGCAGCAGAGGGCGCTCGTGGCTGACGTCGTAAGAACGCCGCGCCGTGCGTGCATGGCGGCGCGCTGCGTAGGTACAAATTCAAATTCAAATGTTTCAAATGTTTGCATAGTTTATGGGACTTAACTACGGGGTCATTAGTCCCTAAACTTACAAACTACGTATGAACAACTTACGAACTAGGACGGCACAAATATCCATGCCCGAGGGGGGATTAGAACCCCCGACCGTAGTGGCCGTGTAGACCGTGACTGGAGCGCCTCAGTCTCCTCGGCCACCGCGGCCGGCTGCGTAAGTACGTGGCGCGCACTGCATACTTGTGCGACACCACAAAAACCGAGGTAGTAAATGTCCATGCACAGTGTTTGCTCTCTGCAGTTGCCTTTAAATGACCCGCTCGCTGTGCTCTTGCTTAAACACGAGTCTTCGTCGCTCCTTTTACCTGGTTGCATCCCCGTAACGTTTTCAAACGAAGTTATTTGTTGATGGAAGCCTGAATCACAGCTCTCTTAACGATGTAGAGAATATGAAACGAATCTATAACTGACTTAATGCGTAATGACAGCACTGCAGCTCAGTGTAAACAGTTTCCTACCTGCACCCAGCCACGAATGAGACGACAGTGTTGGTCTTACCAATTAGACTTGCGCATAATAGTTCGCGATCGGAAGCGTTCACTTTAGTTCGCAGCTCTGCACGTGCCGGTGGAGGGGGAAGTTCCCCCACCTAGCTGCTTCAAGTGCTTGTTGTTTGAGCCGCTAACGAAATCACACAAACCAAAAGAAACAGTTTGTAGATAATTTCTCGCGTTTAAGTTTAGAGTTATCTCTATATCTTGGCATTAGTCAGATATTGCAGAGTGCAGAACACTTCAAAACAGAAATTTTGTAGCACTGAACTATGTAAAGTAGCAGACAGACGCTCACCTCGAAATGACTCATCAGCAGAAGGTAAACACGTACATTTTTAATTCTGCTACACGCCCTCTCGCTATTGCCCGTCGGTCTTCGGAAAAGAATCCAACGAACTAAGAAGCGAGATACGTTTGGCATAATAGTTCCGGAACGATCGCTCATATTTTAGTTCGCAACAGGTAGCACATAGTTCGTCTTTTTTTTATTATTATTTTTTTTTATTTTTAGTTCGGCCACTCTTTTTATTTCGACGTCTCTTTTTAGTTCGACCGCTCTTTTTAGTTCGACCGCTCTTTTTAGTTCTCCCAACCTTCATTTTATTTCGTGCGCTCTTTTTAGTTCGTATGGTTTTTTTTTAGTTCGTCCGTTCTTTTTATTTCGCCCGCTCTTTTTAGTTCTGCCGCTCTTTTTAGTTCATCTGCTGTTTTTAATCCGACCGTTCTTTTTAGAAATGTTCAAATGTTTGTAAATCTTATGGGACTTAACTACGGGGTCATCAGTCCCTAAACTTACAAACTACTTATGAACTACTTGCGAACTAGGACGGTACAAATATCCATGCCCGAGGGGGGATTCGAACCCTCGACCGTAGAGGCCGTGCAGACCGTGACTGAAGCGCCTCAGTCCCCTCGGCCACCGCGGCCGGCGTTCTTTTTAGTTCGTCGGCTATTTTTTTGGCTTTTGCTACCGCTACTGAAAGAGCTCTTTCTTTTTTTTTATGACAGCTTTTTTATATAATTAATCAGTGTTGCCAAGGCGTGTGCTATTACCCGTAATACTTAGGCAAATAAACCAGTTATTTACACGAATGGGTGATATTATGATATTCAACTACTTTGCATACAAAGTACTCGTAGTACTTTATTTTTAAAATGGATATGTTGTGGCAGTGTACAATGAACTACATCTGAGCTGCATCTCAGCTCGAAATGAAGTTAACTGGCAAAAGGAACCACGCGATTCTCCGTCAGTCTTCGGAAAAGGAGCGGACGAACTATGAGGCGAGGGTTCTGCGAACTAATTCGCGTAGTTCGCCTGTGGGAGCGCTCTTACGAACTAGTTCGTTCGCGAACTACACAAGACTATTACCAATACCATACGTTCATACTAGGCTAGCGACATGGCGTTAAGATAATTATTCGCTTATGTACAGAGTATCCAGAAACGGACTCCCTCATTTCAAAATTAAATATCTCGAAAACAAAGATCGATAGAGGAATGCTGTAAACGATATGTTTATTGTGATAACTGTAAGACGTTTATACAGCAGTTTGAAATAATCGTTACAAGAGCTGCTAATAGATGGCGCTGTAATCATCATACGTAATGCCTAGTAAATAGTGATCCGAAGCCCAGAGGGATCATTTCCACTATTAAAACGTGAAAGGGAGTTAGCATACCGAAGGAAGAGATTAAAACCATGTACTCCATTGAACAACGCGTTTTTCTGGTACTAGAGTACTACAGGTTAGAAGAGAGTACTACGGCAACAAGGCGAAGTTTTCAAGTACTATTTAATGATCCAAAAGGACACGATGCGAAAACCATCCGTACGTTCTTCGGAAAATTTCAACGAACAGGCAGCGTAACTGATGATCTAGTGGAGAATGTTGGCCACAACCAAACCGCAGTTACGCCTGAAAATATCACCAGTTTCTAGAATTATTCAGCGAAATCCAATATCATCCGTCCGTAGAATTGCATCTGAGACTAGTTTGAAGCGTTCCAGCACGCAGAAAATACTGAGATAGAGCCTGCACATGTTTCCATTCAAAATTCAAACGTACCAGGCCATACCTGTACGAGCTGTGCAACAAAGGGTTGCCTTTGCTAATCATATGCTCACAATGATTGATAGTGAAAGATTTGATGTTGGCTGCATCTGGTTTACAGATGAAGCACACTTCCACTTGAATGGATGCGTGAATAAGGAGAATTGGCGATTTTGGGGTTCTGAAGAGCCATATTGATGTGAAGCGAAACCCCTGTGTTCTCCTAAAGTTACTGTGTGGGCTGCAGTATGCAGCAGAGGCATTATTGGCCCTTTTTTCATTCGAGAAACGGTCACTGGTGCACATTACGTTGCAATTTTGGAACAATTTGTCGCCACACAGCAAGCGTTAGAGGATGTACCAGGTACTAAATGGTTTATGCAGGATGGAGCCCGATCACATCGGACCGAACAAGTGTTTCGCTTTCTTGAGGAATACTTCGGGAATCGAGTCATTGCTTTGGAATATCCCAAATTTACTGGTGCGGGCATGGATTGGCCTCCATATTCGCCGAATTTGACTCCCTGTGACTTTTTCGTTCTTATTTATTTATTTTTTTTTTGGGGGGGGGGGGGGGGGCACAGTGAAAGACATAGTCTACCCGAAGCATCCCGCCACGCTGGACGAGCTTGAATCGGCGATCTCTGTGGCATGTGAATCCATTTCGGTTGAGACACTACGAAATGTGATGGCGAATTTCATTCTTCGTTTGCGCTACCTCTGTAGTGCCAATGGTGAACATTTTGAAAACAATGTGATGTGATTGTTTGCAGAGAGTGTTTTCATACGATTATTTCACTTATGTATGCTGATATGAGTTATCCATCTGTTAGCAGCTTTTGTAACTATTATTTCCAACTGCTGTATAAACTTCTGACAGCTTTCACGATAAACATATCGTTTACTGCATTCCTCTATCAATCTTTGTTGTCGAGATATTTAATTTTGAAATCAGGGAGCCCTTTTCTGGACACCCTGTAGTTCTGTGGAATACCCGAGAAGTTTCCATTGCTAAGACACCTTCGTATCGACAATTTCTAATTTCCCTCCCACCAGGCGATCGGATCTGGCACGTGTGTGGGTGACGTGGGCGCCCTCACGCACGCTGCCGGAACCGCCTGTTGGGGAACGGTCTGTTGTCGCCCACACAAGGTCGCCCATTGTCCTGCGGAACGCGAGCTGCCGTGTATCGCGCAACTTAATTATAATCGCAGCCTTCATCGCTACCGTGATCGACTGATTAATTTTATAATTTTTGAGGAAATTGGCGTGCGTTTCATTTTGTAGTGGCCGCTGGAGGCAGACTACCGCTCCCTGTATGGAAGGCGGACCTGCGGCAGGGCCGGCCGCGGTGGCCGAGGGGACTGAGGCTGAGGCGCTCCAGTCACGGTCTGCACGGCCAGTACGGTCGGGGGTTCGAATCCCCCCTCGGGCATGGATATTTGTGCCGTCTTTAGTATAAGGTAATTGATAAGTAGTTTGTAAGTTTAGGGACTGATGACCCCGTAGTTAAGTCCCATAAGCTTAACAAACATTTGAACATTTTTGAACCTGTGGCAGGAAGGGCAACCAACGCGCGTGCCAGGGGGTCGTCCAGCGTTAAACCAACAGGCGAGCGGTGCCGCGACTCGAGATGCGTAGCAAGAGATAACACGAAAGTGACGACTTCATACGGCTTGCGGGAGGAGTTATACTAAAATATATTCTTTATCTGTCAATGAAAAGACGAAGTTTCGAATCTATAAAAGGACGAAAAGATGGTAGGTATTTCACGGCGTGTTCACGAAACAGAACAAACGCACATTTTATAGGGAGTACTCTTACATATGCAAAACTCTAAACATTGCAGAACATAGCTCTATTTCCAGAATGAAACATTCACTCTGCCGAGGAGTGTGCGTTGATATGAAACTTCCTGGCAGATTAAAATTGTCTGCCGGAACCAGGACTCGAATTGCTGTACACTCCGCTGCAAAGTGAAAGTTTCATTCTGGAAACATCCCTTAGGCTGTGGCTTCCAGAAGTGCTAGTCTTGCAACTTCTGTGAAGTTTGGGTAGTAGGAGGGGAGGTACTGGCAGAATTGAAGTTGTGGGGCGGCACCGTGAGTCGAGTCGGTATAGCTCAGTAGTAAAGCGTTTGCCCGCAAAAGGCAAAGGTCTCAGGTTCGAGTCCCGGATCAGGCACACAGTTTCAATCTGCTAGGAAGTTTCATAGCTCTATTTAATTAATAAGATTGTCCGAAACCCAATTAGGAGACAAGGCGAAAACAGATGGTACTGGCGGGCTTAGGACTACCGTCCCGCTGTATCACAGCGTAATACGCTGCTCACTACACTATGGAGAAAAGCTACTTGACCGCTCCGTAATTCTCGTACCACTGATGACAGGTGTCAACTGATAATGCATTTTTAGACACTACAATATAATTGTAATTTGTAGTACTAAGAACGACGTGTTTTAGTTAATTCTTTAGAGCGCCATCGCTTTGAAATGACAACATTTGAGTAATAATAAGAAAATCATATAATACAGAAAGCAAAATGTCGTACGTCAGAGAGAGATTTTTCAGCGAGGAATGTCACATGACTGATATCCGAATGCCTGGGTTACCTAAATTCAAGTGCCAATGTTAAGACGCCGTTATTTTTGCAAATATCTCTGAAACGGTTCAAGTTATGGAAATCACATAAGACAGCAAGTTTGTTGGGAATTTTCTCCTCTAAAAATACGTTTATTCAATTTTTGTATCAGATGAAGCGTTAAGGCGTTATTTTCATTTAAATTTAGCGCTGTCAAAAGGCTATCACAAAAGCCCACTTTTAGTGTTACTACCGTAACATCAACAAGGGCACTGGAGTGCAGTCTAAGAAAATCAGGCGATGCAGAAGGAATTATTAGGCAACGAAACAATAAAGGTAGTGGATGAGTTTCGTTAAATTGGCTAGTAAAATGACATATGGTGGTCACAGTACAGACGATATAGAATGCAGAATGGCAATGGAAAAAAAAGCGTTTTGAAAAAGAGAAATTTTTAAAAATCGAATATTGATTTAAGCGTAAGGAAGTCGTTCCTGAAGGCAGTTGTGTGGAGTGTTGCCTTGTACGGGAGTGAAACATGGACGATAAACAGTGCGGACAGGAAGGGATACACGCTTTTGAAATGTGGGGCCACAGAAGAATGCTGCAGATTACATGGGTGGATCGTGTTACTAATGCGGAGTACTGAACATAATTGGCGAGAAACGGAATTTCTGCTATACCTTGACCAAAAGAATCGATCGATTGGTGGGACACATTCTTAGACATCAAGGAATCGTGAATTTAGCATTGGTGAGAAGTGTGTGTGGTAAAAATCGTAGAGGGAGACCAAGAGATGAATACAGTAAGCAGGTTCAAACGGATGTGGGTCGCCGTCCTCATGAGGGGATGAAGAGGCTTAATCAGGATGAAGCAGGGTGGAGAGCTGCATCAAACCAGTCTCCGGACTGAAGACCACAACTACAATACTGTAACCGAAAGTGGGCCGAAGAGCGGGTAAAGAAGATGGCCTGGGAAAGGTTGAAATGTGTAGAAAGAAGAAGACACATCACATGTATCAGTGTGTTAAACATTTTGTTCTTCCACAGTCAACGCGAGAGATCTTTGCTACTTCCAAAGAGGCCATCTCCATGGTGTGCAGTTATTGGGAGCATCTGTGACACAAGCGGCTCACCGTCAGACGATTCACTAGCGATAGTGTCCTCGGTGATGGCATCGGACATATAAGAAGGTAGAAATCATTGACGCAGCTGAGTAGTGGACGAGTTAACCGTCGTTGGGTGGCCGTTGCCGAGGACACATTGCAGTGCAGCAAAGCACACCGCCACTTGTAAGTGTAACCGGCTTCTTACTATAAGCGACATGTTTTGACTGTTCTGTAAGGTTATTGATTCAGTTGGTTAAATTCATCGTATTCTTGCGTGTATATTTGATTCAGTTTTGCGTGGAGAATGTGGTTAGTGTATTCCTACCATGTGTGAATTGTGACCAGTTTTAGTCGTCTTTGTTTACTTTAGTGGCTCTCTGTCGAGATCTGCATCGCGTCTTTTTAATCGTTCATTTCTCTGGGTACCGTTGTAATGGGTAGGGACTGTGACTGCTGACTGCTGTGTGCGGATGGAAGCTGAGTTGATGACACTTTTCTCCCATCTTCAGGCTCTATTAGCCTCGGTGGCACAGCTTGAAACTGTGGTCAATGGATGGCGTTGCTCTCGGCCAGCCGATGGAACAGAACGCGTCCAGCGTGTCCACCGATCGGTCTGCGGTTGCATCAGCCGGCAAGTCCTGTACCTGCTCGCTGTGAGGCAGATAACCCATCAATGGTCGCGTGGGAGGTCGTCCCCTTGCGTGGCAGGCAGCAAAAGACATACTTGGGGACCGATCGTGAGGCATCCCCATTCGCCTTTCCAAAAGGTTCGATGCACTATCTGTACCAGACAATGTTCCAGAGATGGATATTTCATAAATAGATTTCGCCGCAACGAATGACACTTTTTTTTAAACAATTTCCACCCCAACTCATGCATCATATCCGAGACACTCTCTCTCCTATATAAATAAAAATAAAAAACGAGCTGCCCTTCTCTGTACTTTCACTAAATTGACGGCCAGTCCCACCTGGTGTGCATCCCATAAAGCGCAGCAGTATTCCAAAATAGGGCGCACAAGTGTAGTGTAGGCAGTTTCTTTAGTGGAACTGTTGCATCTTCTAATTATTCTCCCAATGAAACGTAGTCTTTCGTTCGCCTTTCCTGCAATATTTTCTATTCTTTCCAATTTAAGTCATTGGTAACGGTTATTCCTAGGTATTCAGTTGAATTTACGGCCTGTAGATTTCAAATGTTCAAATGTCTGTTAAGTTTAAGGAACTTAACTGCGGGTTATTAGTCCCGAAACTTACAAACTACTTATGAACTACCTTACACTAAAGACGAAACAAACATCCATGAGCGTAGCGGCCGTGCAGACGGTCATGGCGCGCCGCAGACCGGTCGGCCACTACGGCCGGCCGTGTAGATTTGATTGATTTATCGTGTTACTGATGTTTAACGGATTATTTTTAGTGGTCATATGGATGTCTTCACACTTCTCATTATTAAGGGCCAATTGCTAATTTTGCACCATGCAGGTATCTTATCTAAATCACTTTGCAGTTGATCTTCTGGTGACTTTACTAACCGATAAATGACCGCATTATCCGCGACCAGTCTCAGAGAGGTAAATAGAGTGTCTCCTACATCGTTTATAAATATGAAGAACAATAGGGGACCTATTAACTCTTCCCTGTGGAACGCCAGGTATCACTTCTGCTCTGATGTATAATTCACTGTCTCCGTCATCGAGAAAAAAAAAACGCTTCTTAAGTGTAACATATTGCTGACAAACACACACAGGCAAAAAGGTACAGGATTACTTTGAACAGAATGATAAAATTATCAAAAAATCCCCATGACGGCAAAATCGCCATGTCTCAACATAACTGAACCGTTATAGGGAGTTTTAAAGTAATGAGTGAGGATCAGATTTCTAGTGCCAACATCGTCGATGTCATTGGCCGGTGTTTAGCGCAAGAATGCATAACAACATTCTGGAAGCTATGAAGGCACGTCAGGAATCAGTTCCTCATAGCGTTGCAGCTGTTCTAAAAGTCCTTGGTGGGCGAACTCCTGAGTAATAAACAAGTCTTGTGTCTGTGTTAGGTGCACATATTATATTTCGGACTCCGTGTAAGACGTTGGAAGAAGCTGCAAGATAGTTTTTGTACAACACAGAAAATGTTACTATCAAAATGTTCAAAGTAAAGCTATTGGACCAACCTGCTAGGGCAATCAGTCGTTAGACTTACCTCTACAACTACATGGGATACTCTGCAAATCACTTTTAAGTGCCTGGCAGAGGTTCATCGAACCACCGTTGTACTATTTATCTCCCAAGTGGACGTCAACAATATATTTTCGCATTCGGAGGAGAATGTTGACGATTGGAGTTTCGTAAGTAGATCACGCCGCAGCGATAAGCGCCGTTGTTGTAATGATTCCCATCTCAGATCCTGTATCATTTCCGTAATGCTGTTTCCCCTGTATCGTGACAGTAGGAGCTGCCCTTCTTTGGACACTTTCGATGTCCTCCGTCAAACTCACCTGATAAGGATCCCACACTGGGCAGCAATACTCCAAAAAAAGGAGGTACGAGCTTAGTGTATGCAGTCTTTTTAGTAGTTCTGTTGCATCGTTTAAGGGTTCTGCCAATAAAACGCAGTCTCTGGTTCGCCTTTCCCACGATATTATATACGTGTTCTTTCCAGTTAAAGTCTGAATAATAGTAATTCCTAGGTATTTTGAGTAGTTTACGGCCTTCACGTTTGATTGATTTATCTTGTAAACAAAGTTTAACGGATTTCTATTCGTGCTCATGTGAACGATTTCACTCTTCTCATTATTTAGAGTCAATTGCCAATTTTTACACCATATTGATATCTTATTCAGATCGTTCTGCAGTTGGTTTTGATCTTCAGATGATTTTACAAGACGGTAAATGACGGCGTAACAACCTAAGACAGCTACTTAGATTGACCCCTAAATCGTTTATGTAAATAAGGAGCAGCAGAGGACCAGTAACACTACCCTACGGAACGCACGATATCAGCTCTTTTTTAGTCGTTCCCTACCATCGATTACTACAAACTGTGTCCTCTCTGATCGGAAATCCCCTATCCAGTCGCAAATTTGGGGCGATGTACCATAACCATAGTTACTAACTACTTAAGCTAACTTACACTAAGGACAACACAGACATTCATGCCCGAGGAAGGACTCGTTCCTCCAGCAGGAACGGTCGTCCAGTCCGTAGCATGGTGCCTAAGACCATGATGACATTCCGCGCGGCCTGAAAATTCCAATGCGAATCATTTTGCAGTTTGTTTTTCGGGTAAGGCGTCAGAATTTCGGCCTGATACGGAATTTCAACGACAGGTATTCCTCTTGTGCACTCTCTGCTAATGGAACAGGTTAAGTGGGCAGTGGGACTGGCTCTGTAACGTTGTGTACCTTCCGTCAGAGGGCTCGGTTGTCAGCAGAGTGAAAATGTGAATGTGGTTGGAAAACCCCAAAGAGCTTAAATTTCATAGAGTGGCTGACACAGGAGCTACGGCGCTCTCTGCGGCAACCTGTGTAAACTCGGTCGCCATATTGGCGGTGGTCAGTAGACTTGAGAGGAATCTATCTATCGTATGTTCTTGTTGAGCTTGAAGTGTTTTATTTAGTGTATATTGTACTTAGTGCGTACTGCCTATACAATATTTGATGCTGAAACGTGCCAAAGTGTCTTCAGCATTTAAATGCAGAAATCGATGTGATAATACGACCAGTAGTGCGTGTAAGAACACCAAAAGTGTGGCCTTGTTTGATCTCAGTCTGTCTATACTCAAACAAAATTTCTGACTGATGGAACTCAGCTTCCCCAAGAGTGAAGCTTCAGACGACCTATCCCACAATTCCCTTGAAGTACACACCATATAAAAATGCTCTGTTTACTATCTGGTATTAGTATGTTTCTGAGATATTTCTTCTTCTGTCACTCCTTTCGTTAATGAACCGACACTTCTGAGTGTCTACACCTTGTTTAAAAGTATTTTCATTTTTGTTGTTGATAATACTTGATCGAGCATAGTAGACATGCAACTAGTGCAAAGTATGGAAGCAGTAGTGACAGTCAGAATTTTTTCACTTGTATATGTCTGTATCCTTTGCAACAAATATGTATTTATTTCAGCGAGGCGACAACGAAAGTTATTAATGATACGTTATTTCGAAGTGGGATGCTTTTGTGGCAACTGACCTAGGCGCATTTTTGTTGCAATATTCTGTTGTCACTTTCGTCTTTGTATTGAAATTTTACGTACTAAACGTTACTTGTTTCATTGTGGCAACACGGGAAATTATTAACGACACATTATTTCGACGTGGAATGCTTTTGTGGCAGATGAACTAGGCGCTTTTATAACTGCAATATTTTGTTGTCACTTTCGCCTTTGTACTCAAATTTGCCGCGGTGGAGTAGCCGAGCGGTGTAAAGCACCTCTCTGCGGAGCGCGAGGTTGCTCGCCGTGGAGGTTCGAGTCCTCCCTGGGGCATGGGTGTGTGTGTTTGTCCGTAGGTTAGTTTACCTAGGTTTAAGTGGTTTGTAAGCTACGGACTGATGACCACGCAGTTTGGTCCGATAGATTTACAGACATTTGAACATTTGTATTTGTACTCAAATTTCGTCCACCAAAGTTTACAAGAAAACCCTTTAATGGCAATTTTACAAGTTTATAGACTATTAGATTTAATAAACACGAGATGTGTTTATACTAAACTTAATGAAAGCAGTTGTTACAACACATTAACAGCAGATGCAAATCCATGGTCAAGATTGTTCGTCTGTTCACTGTACGTTTCGCGTCTAAACCACGAATTTGCATTATAAACAACTTCCGTTGTTATTGTAAATCTCGGCTAAGTATTATACTTCGAACTGGAACTGGAATACTGATAGGATTGTGAAATTTCAATATCGTATTTTTAGGACATTTACTACCAGTCTTACAGAACTTGATCTACATCCGTATACAATAGTCAATCTATATTTAAAACGTGGCACTGTAAACAGGTAAAATTCTTTAGTGGGTGTGGCATACCAGCTGTCAGCCGATACCCCAAATAACATGGCGGACTCCAGCTCAGTTTGTCTCAAACATGGAGGACCTATCGTCACTCTATGAAATTTAAGCTCGTTGGAAAACCGCTAGAACACGGTAGGCGCTAGTGTGCCAACGCAGGGGCAGGACGTGAGAAAGGACTTCCTTCTGCCCCTACTGTGGGCGCCTCGCCCTCATTAGAGAAGCCGCGGTGTTTGCCGCCACGGGGCTGTACGCGGTGCGACTGATTCATGGCCGCTCGCCCCGCGGTCTGAATACCGCGTTCCACCCGTCATTGTGGAGTGGCCACACATGTTTCACCTCGGCTACTGAAGCTGCGCTAATGAACTCTTGGGGCGCTATAGCATCGCGGCTAATATTTACGACCGGCCGGGGCGCGTGGAATGTCTGCGAGGTGCTCTCAGATCCAGTTCTGCTGGCCGTGCGTTCGCTCAAGCCGGCCGACTCCTGCAGCCACTGCCACGGAAATTAGGTTTGTTGTTATGCGAACGTACAGCCACAAATAAAATAAAATAAAATGTTCCCAAGACATTCAGCTATTACTATGAAGGTGCGCAGTCCTCCAGCCCAAGAATTCAAGAGAATAAGGACAACGGCAGAATCCCGACAGACTAATCTTAGCCATTAAAATTGCTACACAAAGAAGATGACGTGCTACAGACGCAAAATTTAACCGACAGGAAGAAGATGGTGTGATATGTAAATGATTAGCTTTTCACATGATTCACCCAAGATTGGCGCTGATGGCGACACCTACAACTTGCTGACATGAGGAAAGTTTCCAACCGATTTCTCATACACAAACAGCAGTTGACCGGCGTTGCCTGGTGAAACGTTGTTGTGATGCGTCGTCTAAGGATGAGAAATGCGTACCATCACGTTTCCGACTTTGATAAAGGTCGAATTGTAGCCTATCACGAATGCAGTGTATCGTATCGCGAAAATGCTGCTCGCGTTGGTCGCGATCCAATCATTGTTAGCAGAATATGGTATCGGGGGGTTCATGAAGGCAATACGGAAAGCATGGCTGTAACGGTTCGTGCAGCCACGTCTCAATCCTTGAGTCAACAGATGAGGACGTTTCCAAGACAACAACCATCTGCACGAACAGTTCGACGACGTTTGCAGAAGTATGGACTATTAGCTCGAAAACCATGGCTGCGGTTACCATTGACACTGCATCACAGACAGGAGCGCCTGAGATGGTGTACGCAACGACGAACCTGGATGCACGAATGGCAAAACGTAATTTCTTCGGATGAATCCAGGTTCTGTTTACAGCATCATGATGGTCGCATCCATGTTTGGCGACATCGCGGCGAACGCACGTTGGAAGCGTGATTCGTCATCGCCATACTTGCTTATCACCCGGCGTGATGGTATAGGGTGCCATTGGTTAAACGTCACGCTCAACTCTTGTTCGCATCGACTGCACTTTGAACAGTGGCCGTTACATTTCAGATGTGTTACGACCCGTGGCTCTACCCATCATTCGATCCCTGCGAAACCCTACATTTCAGTAGGATAGTGCACGATCGCATGTTGCAGGTCCTCTATGGGCCTTTCTGGATACGAAAATGTTCGACTGCTGCAATGGCCAGCACATTCACGAGATCTCTCACGAATTGAAACCGTCTTGTTAATGGTGGCCGAGCAACTGGTTCGTCACAGTACGCCAGTCACTACTCTTGATGAACTGTGGTATCGTATTGAAGCTGCATGCCATCCAAGCTGTTATTGACTCAAAGCCCAGGCGTATCAAGGCCGTTATTACGGCCAGAGTTGGTTGCTGTGGGTACTGATTTCTCTGGATCTGTGCACCCAAATTGGGTGAAAATGTAATCACTTGTTAGTTCGGGGATGTTATATTTGCCGAATGAATACCAGTATATCATCTGCATCTTTTCTTGGTGTAGCAGTTTTAATGACCTGTAGTGTATTATAAATGCGAAAGAAGCTCTGTCTGTTAAGCTTTCACGACTACACCGCTTAAGCGATTTTTGTGAAACCGGATATGGAGATATCCTGAACGCCGAAGAAAAACATAGGCCTCTCGCGTCGGAGTTTCGAATTCTCTCTAGGGCATGGATGTGTGTGTTGTCCTTGGGTTAGTTTAAGTAGTTAGTAAAACTAGGGACTGATGACCAACGTAGTTTGGTCCAATAGAATTACAAACGTTAGAACATAGGCTACTTTAGAAAGAATGTAACTTAAGATATTTTTTGATTTTAAGTACACATCTCAAAATATCGTACAGTTGAGCATCCACGTTTCTGTTGTAGCTTCTGAGACGCATGTGACTCCTTGGAAAAGCTACATATTCTTTGACTTTTGAATATTTATCACTTCTATTGAAATACCATTAATGGTTGGTGTGATATGTGTAATGCGATATAACATAATGAACAGAATGCTTACACAAGAATTCAACATCTTCAAACCACCGCAGATAGAGCTATTTCAGTCAGCGGCTTACTCACGGTGTAACAAATAGAGTTTCTTTCCGTTTTTAATAATATCTTTATTTTCGTCTCGATAAATATTGACAGTATTCACCGTCTTTACACATAGTTTGTATTTAAACCGGAAAATTGGAAAGTTTTATTGTAATGATCCTGGTCATAAAGTAAGACTAAAGTTGGGAAATCATTGTGCTTTCAATGGTCTTTCATACGTATGCTGAGACATCAACACAAGTGGAAATAGTTTTACGTAAAACGAAGTACTACTCTATTTCGTAATTAAGACTCCTGATGCTCCTGGGAAAAATTTATCCATCCCCGTCCCCTACAAGCCTTGAAATGCAGACGTTTAATAAAGTTCATTTACCATGCGGGATGTTTTCTTTCTGTATAATAGTTATTGTAAAACGCACGTTCAACTATCGTCATGGTCATGAATGTAATGAGTAATTACACATGAATTTGTCAATTGCATTTTAAAGGAAAGAAAAAATTTTTAAATTATATTGTCACGTTGCAATGGAAATAGGCTTGACTTCGAAGGCAACTAAACACAGCACATATACTGAAAGCACGTTTATTGCGAACTCAATATAGACGCAGCACTGACTGCCTATCAGGCAGAGTGCTCTGCTATTTATACACAGACAGAATTTACTAGAAATTAGAAGAACAGTTAACATAAGAAACAATTAGAATTTACAAGTGAACATAAGAAAGATGTAGAACCTTCTGGAACTGTAAATTACAAAGAAATAAACTTTTGCCGGTGGGCGGGATTGAACCGGCGACCTCCAGCTCCGCAGTCCGTGACGCTATCCCCTGCGCCACGCCGGCAGTTGGTGGTCGTACTCTCTTGCGACATTGCTCCCTCTCCTGGAGAAACAGCGACCCGCTGTTATGATCCCTGTGGAGCCAGCTGCAATGTCCTGGATCTTGACCGTGTCATGGGTCCTCTGTATGACATTTCAAGAGAATCCTTTCCTTCTCCGCGATTATCGATGACAGACGTTCGTGTCGTGGCTTCATCAGGAACATTACCGTCCTTAAAGTCCTTGAACAAGAAGCCATTGTCGTCTACCTGCTCTTCAGGATCGTAGTACGGCTTCATGTGCAGGACGTGAACAATGTCTCTTCGTTTTTAACGTTTCGATGACGGCTCTTAATCCTCAACTTCGTATGTGACGTCTGACAGGCGGCGTTGACACGATACGGATCAAAGTATCGCTTCGATAACTTTTCTGACAGTCCAACCTTCCGTACAGGGGTAAAAATCCATACCAGATCTCCTAGGCTGTACACAACAGGTCGGTGCTTGTCGTTATACCGCTGACGATCCTTCTCCTGGGCGTCCAGTGTCCGTATGCGATCCAGGTTCTTGCTTCTTCGACCCTGGTGATGAGCTGTTTAACATAGTCATCCTGAGTGTCGTCCGGTTGGAACGGGAACAGTGTATCCATTGTCGTCTCAGCTTCACGGCCATGGAGCAGGAAAAACGGAGTGAAGCCTGTGGTGTCTTGTCTTGCGGTATTGTAAGCAAATGTCAGGACTGGCAGAATTGTATCCCAATCCTTATACTCAACATCGACGTAGATCGACAGCATGTCGGCTAACGTTTTGTTAAAACGTTCCGTAAGACCATTTGTCTGAGGATGGTATGCAGTTGTCATTCTGTGGACAATGTTGCACCGTGACATTACCTCTGATACTAGTTTTGACTGGAATACTTTTCCACGATCAGATACCATGACACGTGGTGCTCCATGCTTCAAAATAATGTCTTCTACAAGGAATTTTGCGATCTCTGGAGCTTCTGCAGTCGGCACAGGTTTGGTGACAGCGTAGCGTGTGAGGTAGTCAGTGCAGACTATTATCCAACGGTTACCGGTTGTCGACTTCGGGAACCTCCCTAAAAGATCGATCCCAACTCGGTGGAATGGAGCTGCTGCCGGCGGAATCGGTACGAGATGTCCTGGAGGTAATTGCGGCACATGCTTCCGTCGCTGGCACTCTTTACAGTGACTCACATAGTGCTTGACAGATCGGTAGAGACCTTTCCAGTAATACCTCCGTCTGATTCTGTCTAGGGTCTTCACGAATCCCAGATGACAGGATATTGGAGCATCATGGAAATATTTGAGAATAGCTGGCTGGAGATGAGCTGGAACAACAAGTAGCCATTTGGGGCCCAGTGGATCGTAGTTGCTCTTTTAAAATGTTCCGTTTATAAGTTGGCACTCTCCATTGGTCGGTTCTCCTTTCTCCAAGGCCTCTATCGTTTTTAATAGTGTTGGATCTTCCCTCTGTTCAGCTGTAACGCCATCTAATTCAGTGAGAGCTGAAATTTCATTAATGCTGTTGTGTTCCACTAATGGATTCCTCGAAAGGCAGTCGGGATCCTTGTGTTTGCGCCCGTTCTTGAATACCACTGTGACATCGTACTTTTGGAGTC
This sequence comes from Locusta migratoria, assembly GCA_026315105.1. Lineage (NCBI taxonomy): Eukaryota > Metazoa > Arthropoda > Insecta > Orthoptera > Acrididae > Locusta > Locusta migratoria. The sequence goes on along the minus strand of CM048746.1, from coordinate 52,333,992 downwards.
ATAGTGCCCATCTTGCTAGTCGACCTGATGGATCCTTCAAGCTAGTCAGCCAACACAAATAATGGTGGTCTGTCACGACGGTGAATGGTTTGCCGAATAAATACGGCCTGATCTTGTTGATAGTCCAGGTAACCGCGAGACATTCTTTTTCAGTTGTAGAGTAGTTTATCTCGACTCTTGACGCATAGGCTATCACTTTTTCGGCACCTTCCTGAACTTGTACAAGCACTGCACCAGTCCCATAGACACTGGCGTCTGTGTGAAGTTCAGTTTCTGCATTCTCGTCGTACAAGGCTAGCACTGGTGCGGAAGTTAGAGCCTACTTAAGTGCTCGGAAAGCTCTTTCTTTTGTATCCCTGCAGAAGTTCTTGTAATGGACGTGCCTTGTTACAAAATCTTTTTATGAAACGTCGGTAGTATGAGCACAGCCCGAGAAAACTTCTCACATCACGAATGTGATGAGGAGTTGGAAATTCTGTGACAGCCCTTACTTTATCTGGATCACAACGGACACCATCTCCGTTGACTAGGTGCCCAAGGATTTTTATCTCTTTTGCGACGAAGAGGCACTTCTTTGGATTGAGGCGGAGACCTGCAGCCCGAACACAGTTCAACACAGTTGACAGGCGACTCAGATGTTCTTCAAATGTTTTTGAGAAAACGACAATGTCATATAAATAGCAGAGACACGTCGTCCACTTAAGATGTCGAAGCAAGTTGTCCACCATGCGTTAGAATGTGGCTGGAGCATTACATAATCCAAATGGCATTACTTTAAATTCATAGAGGCCGTCAGGTGTAATAAAAGCCGTCTTCTCTGTCAGCTTCGTCAACCTCGATTTGCCAGTAAACTGTCTGCATGTCCATAGTTGAGAAGTATGTAGCTCCTTTCAGGTAGTCTAAGGTGTCATCAATACGCGGCAATGGGTAGACATCTCTTTGTGATACTGTTCAGCCGCCGATAGTCGACACAGAATCGCCACGTGCCATCCTTCTTCTTTACGAGGACCACCGGAGACGACCAAGGACTCTCCGAAGGTTGAATAATGTCATCTCGCAACATATTCTCCACTTCCTCCCGAATTATCCGTCTTTCATATGGCGACACTCTATACGAACGCTGGCTAATTGGCGGATGATCCCCAGTATTGATACGGTGCTTTATCGTGGGCCATTTCGTCTTACTTTTCCCCTGTTGTGGTGTGAATGCACCCGAAAATTGGCCTAGTATACTTAACACCCACTGGCGTTGTTCCTTGGTCAGTCCAGGCCCTATTGGCAATTCCACGTCTGTTTCCTCCAGCGTGTTGTCAGTACTAATAGCAGGGCATGGGTCTTCATTGATGACGTTGAGCTCACCGTCCTGGATTGGTTCAGCTGTCCCCGATACACATTCCCTTGGGGATAAGTAGTGACTGCTAGTGACAATTTGTGATCCAAATCTCTCCTTGACCACCGGTAATGCTTATGATAGCCGCTGGTATGAAAATTCTTTTGTGAGCCTGATAAACTTTTTACTATCAACAAGAACTTCACAGTTTAAACAGTCATCTGTGTTTGTGACTGCAACTCTTCTCATTGTCAACGGCGGTATCGTCACATTGTCAACGACGAATAACTTCCCAGAAAATTCTGTATTACGTGTATCTGGCGGAACAACTTCAATTTGTAGCTCAGATCTTCCACAGTCAATGATAGCTTGGGATGCCTGAAGGAAGTCCCATCCGAGGATGACATTGTGACTACATTCTGTTAACACGACAAATTCAAACGGCTGCGTCCTGTTGTTGATGTTTATTCTTGCGACACAAGTTCCTGCTGGATGGACGTACTTTCCATTCGCGACCTTCAGCACAGTTGCTCCCGTATCACAGAACATTGTCTTCTTTAGTGCGCGGCGGTAATTATCCGATAATACAGAAAAAGAAGCTCCTGAATCAAAAAGTGCCCGGACAGGTTGGCCGTCGATTATGACGTCGATGAGATTTCCCGACATCTTGGCGACTGTCGTCCATGGAGGATTTTCATCTGCGGCGGCCTCACCTCCGTAGATGGTCGCCTCGCTTAGTTTTCCTGGGCGCGGCGGCTAGGGGAGCGGCAGGTACCTCTGTACGGCGACGGTGAACGGCTGCGGCGCGTCGGGGAGCGACCTCGTCTAGGCCACGGCGATGGGCTTCTTCCCATGGGTCGACTGAAGTCATCAGCAGGTGACTGCCTTGGATAGAACTGCTCCGACGGCTGGGCTGTCATTTGGCGGCTGCAGCGTAAGTCATAGCAGGGCGACGCCATTCTTCACGTCCGGTGCGATTGACGGGGCAGACAGGAACTAATGTTTGAAATACCTCGTCCTCAGCGGCGTCGGCTACCTCGTGACTTACAGGGCTCACATCCATGGCCATAATCTGATTCTCGCTCGGTCTAATAGTCCCGGCTGCCATGCACTGTTGTAATTCTTCTCTCGCGATTTGTCGTATGAGAGAAGCGAAGTCATGCTGGTCTTGCACAACAGCCATAGGGACTACATTTGGCAGTCTGTCATACTTCTTGCGTCCAACCCTCCTTTGTTGCATCTCTTCAATACGCTGGCCCCACTTGATAAACTGTTCTGTCGTAGCGACGTCTTTTATCAGAAGAGCTTGGTACATATCTTCTGCAATTCCCTTCATCAGGTGCGTGATTTTGTCCGCCTCAGTCATGTTCGGATTGACTATGTTATACAGGGCCAAAACTTTCTGTATGTACGATTGTGTCGGCTCACCATGTCGTTGGGCCCGGTTCTTCAGTTGTTCTTCCGCCCAACGGATTTGTCGCTGGCGGTCTCCAAACGTTTTCTTAAGTTCCTCCTGGAATGTCTCCCAGTCATTCAATATGTCTTCGTTGTTTTCGAGCCATTGCTGGGCTGTTCCGTCCAGGTAGAAATAAACGTTGGACAAGCACATCTTATGGTCCCACCTGTTGTACTTGGCGACTCGGTCAAACCCTTTTAGCCATTTGTTGGGGTCCTCTCCAGCATCTCCAGAGAACACCGACGGGTGTCTGATGTGCAGCTGGCTTATTGCTGGTTTCGTCTCCGTCGTTCTTCTGCTACTACGGACTTTTGGAAGGATGTACTCGGTGTATCCCTTGTATTCCGGTTCCAGCGACGGCTTTCACGTTGCCTAATCGGAGCCACGGTGATGCAACTGTTGCACAGTGTACCCGGCGCCTCCACCAAACAATGTCACGTTGCAATGGAAGTAAGCTTGACTTCGAAGGCAACTAAACACAGCACTTATACTGAAATCACGTTTATTACGAACTCAACATATACGCAGCACTGACTGCCTCTCAGAGTTCTCTGCTATTTATACACAGACAGAATTTACCAGAAATTAGAAGAACAGTTAACATAAGAAACAACTAAAATTTACAAGTGAACATAAGAAAGATGTAGAACCTTCTGGAATTGTAAATTACAATGAAATAAATTTATGCCGTTGGGCGGGATTGAACCGGTGACCTCCTGCTCCGCAGACCGTGACGCTATCCCCTGCGCCACGCCGGCAGTTAGTGACCGTCGTCCCTCGCGGCAATATAAAAGGAGAAAGGTGTTTATTTTTATTACAGAATAGTGTGAGTGGAGGTAAAAAAAATATAAATTTTGATTTACGGGTTATTAACTGTGGTGACTGTTGTTGTAATGTTTGAGCACATAACAAATCTGACCTTAATTTCGTGGTTGGTTACGTTAAACTCGTGATTAATGCTAGTGGTGTAGTTAAATTTTGAAAATATTAAGCAAGATAATTAGTGTAATTAACAAATACTATGGCCCTATCTGACAAACTTTCCAGAAGATCACTCACCTTTCCTTTCCTTACAAAATCTCCTACAGAGCCTGTGCATACACAGATAGCAGAAATTAACTTACTCCGTCTGTGCAATGCGTACGACTCAATTAGTACGCTAATGGTAATGATAATTTAGAAAATTATGAATAGTAGGATTTTTTAACATCAAGTGATTGGTATGTGGGTGCAGTCCAAGTCAGTATCTGATAAAATTAATTTACTCAAGCAAATAGGAAATTTAAGTAAATCAGTCTTAATTAATGCTATGCATACGACATTAATACGAGTTTGGTTCTTTAAAGGATAGATATGGCGGTGGCTATTATTGTTGAACTCAGTGCAAAACGAAATAGAAAAATTATTCATTAATTCAACTGTCTGTTATCTTCTACCATCAATTTTAGCAAAATTGTCTCAAGTGAATGATTATCACAGTCTCTAACAATTAATGACACTCACTTGATTTTAAAATTGTGTAGAAATATTATTCATGCATTATTGAGGATTGTCATACTAATCATGAGTGGTTAGTTAGTTGTTCAAATAAGATAGCAAAAGTACTGTCTAATGTTCTTGTATTTTAACAAAACTTAAACATGTATTCACAGTAAATTACAACCAATAGCATTTAACTTGCCTTATTTATCAATCCAGCGACGTGGTACTCTGCAGTCATATAAATGATACACAAATTCCTACAGATATCATTTTGATGGTGGCTCCTCCTTTGGCAGCTTGCTAGCGGTTCGCCGTGATGCTTCGCGAATCGCGAATCGCGGCCGTTAGCGTCCGCGATGACGCTACCGCGTTTCGGACGTCTGGGACGGCTACCGAATACGTAACGAATTTCTGCCTCAGCAGAATGAACGAATAAATGTTTCATTACGATTAATTCCTACTTCACTTATGTTTACTGGTTTCACATAAACTTTCATATCGTTGCACTTATAACAGATTATAACATTCACTTTATTACTTATATTGTTTGAGCACTCCGCGGATCGCGTGCAAACGTCTGATCTACGTCATGGGGCGGCAGATACTGCTGCTTGCCTGCTCTCCCACAGGCGATAAAGTCTCTGACCTGAGGAGCCATATCGATAACTATTCACAGAGAAATATTTTACATTGATAAATTAAACATAACAATTCATCACAGTCATATAGAAAACATACAAAGTACAAATAAAATAAAATAATATACACATAAATTGGGACAGGTTCCATCTGACAGGACGAAAGCGGTAATCACACCAATTTTCAAACATGGAAACAGGAAAGATTGCAACAACTATCGAGGTATCTCCTTAATTAGCGTTGTAGGCAAAATATTCCCAGGCATTGTTGAAAGGTGAGTGCGAGTATTAATCGAGGACAAGTTAGATGAAAATCAGTGTGCGTTTAAGCCTCTTAGAGGCTGTCAGGACCAGATCTTTAGCTTACGGCAGGTAATGGAAAAGTGCTATGAGTGGAACAGGGAATTGTATCTATGCTTCATAGATCTAGAAAAGGCTTATGACCATGTTCCTAGGAGGAAGCTACTGTCAGTTGTACAAAATTATGGTATAGGAGGCAAACTTCTGCAGGCAATTAAATGGCTTTACGTAGACTGTCAGGCAGCAGTTAGAGTAGATGGCAAATTAAGCTCATGGTTCAGAGTAGTTTCAGGGGTAAGACAAGGCTGTAACCTGTCACCACTGTTGTTCATACTATTCATGGATTATATGTTGAAAACAGTAGACTGGCAGTGCGGGATTAAAATAAGTGAAAACAAAATAAGCAGTCTCGCATATGCTGACGACTTAGTTGTAATGGCCAATTCGATCGAAGGATTGCAAACTAATATTGCAGAGCTTGATCACAGGTGCAAGGATTATGATATGAAAATCAGTATCTCCAAAACAAAAGTAATGTCTGGGGGAAAGAGATTTAAACAGATTGAGTGCCAAATAGGAGGAACAAAGTTAGAACAGGTAGACAGTTTCAAGTACCTGGGATGTATTTTCTCACAGGATGGCAACATAGTGAAAGACCTGGAATCGAGGTGCAGCAAAGCTAATGCAGTGAGTGCTCAGCTACGATCTACTCTCTTCTGCAAGAAGGAAGTAAGTACCAATACTAAGCTAGCAGTGCACCGCTCTATCTTTCGACCAACTTTGTTGTATGGGAGTGAAAGTTGGGTGGATACAGGTTACCTTATTCACAAGGTAGAAGTTACAGATATGAAAGTAGCAAGAATGATTGCAGGGACTAATAGACGGGAACAATGGCAGGAGGGTGTACATAACGAGGAAATCAAAGAAAAACTGAGAATGAACACCACAGATGAAGCAGTTAGAGCGAACAGACTGAGATGGTGGGGTCATGTTACACGCATGGGAGAAGCAAGGTTACCTAAGAGACTCATGAACTCGGAAGCTGAGGGTAAGAGGAGTCGAGGTAGACCTAGAAGAAAGTACTTAGATTCGGTGCAGAATGATTTTGAAGTAAAAGGCATAAAATCAGACGAGGCAACAGTGTTAGCATTGAATAGGGGATCATGGAGGAATTTTATTAGAGGTACTATGCTCCAGACTGAACGCTGAAAGGCATAATCAGTCTCTAATGATGATGATGATGATACATAAACAATTACAATACAGATAATAAATAAATGACAGAAAATGTTCACGGTTAAGTTACCTACATACATTGTGCATCACGATAATTAATTAAGTCACATAAGAAGTTAATTACTATATATTCACTACAAATAGGTTCAAAGGAATAATATGTTTCAAAATGAAGCTCATTGCTCGTTATAATGTATGCTTACCTTAAGGGTTACCTTACAGCATTTAATGTTTAACAAGAGGATTCCGTACGCGGACAAGTGATACTTTACGGCATAGCCGGCGCGAGACAATGACAGGTGAGTCAGCGGGTGGAAAGAGGCGACCGTAGCTGGTTCACACAAAGGGGACGCCTTTTAAACAGCAGCGGATGGTAACCAAACATCTTCTAAAGAGCTTTTTGGCGGACAAAGGAGTCGTAAAAGGCAGGAGGAGGAGGAGTCTGGCGCCGCATAACTTTACTAGAGAAAAACAATAAGTTTACGGAAAGACCTAAACTGCACGTAACACGCGCTGTTATTTCCTATTGCTGGCGGAAGGGGTGTTGTTAAGATGATGCTGGTTGGCTGATGAGGACAGATGCATGGTAGGAGTGATTTGGTAGCGTTAGCTGCTGCCGAAGTAAATTATCGATGGACACTTGTCCCACAGTGTACAGGTGACGGGAACGCGCGCTCTGTGAATTCTGAAAGCGACTTGCTGTGGTTACGCCTGAGTGCGTGTTGTGACGATACTGCTGGCCCTCTCATCTCAATGTTACCGTACGATACCGTCTGCCTGGTCCTCTCATCTCAATGTTACGGTACGATACCGTCTGCGTCGGACCCGGAAGCGTGTGGTGTAATAGTGATATATTTTGCGTGTGAAATTAGTTAAAAACGTAATAGTTAGCCGAGGAATCAGTGCAGGACAGTGTCTCGGTGATACTGTGATTAAAACAAGTGGTAGATTTCTTTAATTAACAGATTTGTATCTGACGTTTCCAGACAGTTCTATAAACAATAGTTTCGCCATTGTACATTATTTCAATAATTAAACAGGCGAATTGTAAAAACTTGCGGTAGCAAGTGTTGATTTACATGCGTAACGTGTAACTATGGTAGGATTACAAAGCCGTAGACATTTCGTCAGTCCATAATTGTGATATTTAACGTCTGCGGACGATTTTGAGTGTATCTTCTGGTGGATTAATTCGCTGAATTAGCGTACCCAGTCAATATTTATTTCGACTAGGGGAAAATAGCGAGCCTTGTCTTCACTAAGTGCAATAGGAAGATTTCGGCTGATTTATCCTAGCCATCGATTTAATCAATTAGATTACTACAGGTTTCAGAGACGCAGCCGCTGTCAGTATCGACGCAGCATACGCATATTTGTGCGCGTGTACGACGATATTTGAGGAGTGTAGGCTCCGTGCAACGCCACAGACACCACTACAATATTATTCCAGACATTACGGCGACGTCCTCTCGTCCGGTATTTCAGCTTATTAACGAAAGAGTTACGAGTAATTGCAACACTTCAGACATTCTTAAAAGTAATTTTCAGTGATTTTGTTTATGGCAGAATCTTATCATGATTTATTTCTTTTGACAACTCATTAAATTCATTTGATTATTTCTTAATTCTGTTTGCATTTCAGGTTTAATTGGTAAAAAAAAAAAATTACGCTTTACCTCTCAGTAAACACTTAATTTTTTTTTTTTATTTACTGAGAAACTACCAATACCACATTCTCGTACCCAATGAGGTCACTTAGCAATAATTATTCATATTTATACTTACAGGGTGGTAGTTCAGATCTTTTTTTAGTATGGTTAAGGACCACTTACCTGTCTTGAGCTGAAATGACACTGCTTTCTGATGTCTAAGCCTAGCAGACACACCAGATTTATTTTACCCGCAGAGCCAAACGTTTAAAGGTACAAAAATATTACAGATCAATTCTCGTGCAGATTACAAGGTGGAGTAAGTCGGTTATCGAATTGTAGAGATGAAACGTGATGAGCAGAGCTTTAGATATTCATTACATCCTTAAAAATCTACTAGTTTCGGTAGTGGACCATTATCATAGATAAATTAAAGTACATAATAAAGGTAATTAATGTACACAATAAAAATAAATTAAGAAGCAAAATAGCACACAATAGGATGAAAATGTGGAAGCATCATGACTACTTAAAACAGTGTTATAAATACTTAACAAGGTATTAAAGTCATTTGTTCAATTGGATTAAATAAAACAAATCTGGCTGAAAACAGCAGTAGTCAATTTCACTCAAAATACAATGGTCATACTGGATTATCCTATCAGTCAAACAAACATAAAACACGGCAACAGACAGTGAATCATAAAGTGCGCAAATTTGCTAGTACAATATTTCGATAGCATAGGTTCAAATGGTCTCTTGTCTCATGCAATTAGTACAGTGCATTCATTACTCACAGTCCATTTACGTCTCTTATGTTTGTTTGACTGATAGGATAATCCACTATGAGCATTGTATTTTTGATGAAACTGACTCCTGTTGTATTCAGCCAGATTTATTTTATTTAATGCATTTGACTAATCTGTTTTCATACCTTGTACGTATTTATAACACTATTTTAATTTATCATCACATTTACACTATTCCATCCTATTGCGTGCTATTTTGCTTCTTACTTTCTTTTTTATTGTGTATATTAATTACTTTTATTCTGTACTGTTGTTAGTCGATTTTTGATGATTTAATAAACAGCTGATGCAGTGGCGTATCCAGAAGCTAATGGGTAAAGATGCATTTTATCAAATATATGACGTCTGTTAAATCTCACCTTACCAAAACACTGAAACTTAATTACGGATTCCAAACCTGAAATAGTGCCATAATAAACACTGAAAATATTTAAACTGTTAAAAGTGTCATATAATAAATGTAAACATATGGTTTTGCTTTTTTTCCGATTAAATATGAGCTAGTAAAGAGCATCAAAACAGATACAGGGATTAGCGAACATGGAGTTGTAGTAGCGAGACTGAATGTCGAAATGACCAAATGCGCCAAAAATAGACGAAAAATATTTCTATTCAATAAAGCAGATAAAAATTCGCTTCATGCTTTCCTGAGTGATAGTCTCCAGTCTTTCAAAACTAAAAATGCAAGTGTAGATCAGTTGTGGCTTACTTTCAAAGACATAATATCATTAGCAATCGAGTGATTTATACCAAATAAATTAATAAAAGAGTGGGGCTGACCCCCCGTGGTACACAAAACAGGTCAGATCACTGTTGCAGAAACAAAGAAAAATGCTGCAAAATTTAAAAAGACACAGAATCCACAAGACTGGCAATCTGTTACTGAAACTCGCAACCTAGCGCGGACTTCAATGCGAGAATCTTATAGTTGTTTCCACAACGAAATCCTGTCTCGTAATCTTGCAGAAAATCCAAAGAAATTCTGGTCATATGTGAAGTACACTAGCGGCAAAACACAAACAATACCTTCACTACGCGACAGCAATGGTAATACTACCGATGACAGTACTGCTAAGGCTGAATTACTAAATACAGCTTTCCGAAATTCTTTCACCAAAGAATACGAAGTGAACACTCCAGTATTCAATCCAAGAACAGCTGCCAGCATGCGAAACTTAGAAGTAGATGTTCCTGGAGTAGTAAAACAACTTAAGTCACTAAACAAAAATAAATCTTCCGGGTCAGATTGTATACCAACTAGATTCCTCTCAGAGTATGCTGATGCAATAGCTCCGTACTTAGCTATAATTTACAACCGATCACTCAGCGAAAGATCCGTACCCAAAGACTGGAAAGTTGCCCAAGTTACTACAATATTCAAGAAAGGCAATAGGAGTGATCGCCAAAATTACAGACCTATCTCATTGACGTCGATTTGCAGTAGGATTTTGGAACATATACTTTGTTCGAATATTATGCACTACCTCGAAGACAACGACCTATTAACCAGTAGTCAACACGGATTCAGAAAGTATCACTCTTGCGAAACACAGCTTGCCCTTTATTCACATGAAGTGTTAAGTGCCATCGACAAGGAATCTGAAATAGATTCCATATTTCTAGATTTCCGGAAGGCTTTTGACACTGTGCCCTACAAGCGGCTTGTAATGAAATTGCGCGCTTATGGAATATCTCCACTAAAGAGACTGGCTACATCACACTTGTGCGTCCTCTCCTGGAGTACTGTTGCCCCTTGTGGGACCCTCATCAGGTGGGACTGACGGAAGGCATTGAGAAGGTTCAGAGAAGGGGAGCTCGTTTTGTTTTATCACCTTACGGTGGGGAAAGTGTCACGGAAATGTTGCAAGAATTGGGGTGGAAATCATTAAAAGAAAGACGTTATTCATTGCGGCGTGATCTGTTTGCGATGTTTCAATTACCGACTTTTAGTTCTGAATGTGAAAATATTTTGCTAGCACCCACCTACTTAGGGAGACATGACCATCCCAATAAAATAAGAGAAATCAGACCGAAAACGGAACGATTTAGGTGCTCTTTCTTCCCACGCGCTATTAGAGAATGGAACGGTAGAGAAAAGATATGAAAGTGGTTAATGAACCCTCTGCCAGGCACTTGAATGTGATTTGCAGAGTATCTATGTAAATGTAGATGTAGATGTAAATATAAATAATGCAAAGAACATACATTATATAGAAATGGACGTGAGGATGATGTTTTGGTTTTGAAAAATCCGTTGGTGTTTTTTTTCTTTTTTTTTTCGTTTTGCTGTCTTCCATTAATTGGAGTACAGTTCTGGGATTTAAAAGTTATCTCTCTCAACCCATCATCCCCTCCCCTTACCACCGACCCTTTTCGAAGAAATGGCTCTGAACTGTATGTAAAGATGTAAAGAGGTGGAAATTTGAAACTTCCTGGTAAATTAAAACTGTGTGCAGGAAGCGGGACTCGAACCTGGGACCTTTGTCTTTCGCATGCAAGCGCTCTACCACTACGCTACCCCCGACACACTTCACGTCCCCTCTTCACAACTGTACATCTCGCAGTACGTCGCCTCCTACTTTCCAAACTTCACAGAAGAACAACGATGAGCGTTCCATTTTTAATTTCGTTGGGTGGATGTGTTTATTCTCAATAGTTAGATCTATTACAGGTAACCCAACAATTTACTGTTTCACTTGGGAAGTGTGTTGCTCGTATGCTGAATCCTTTGCGGATTTTATGTAAACCTTAGTTCGCTGAGTTACCGCCCGCAGCATCCGCGACATTATAGGTAACGCGAATGCGTGGACACATAAGCAGGTGTTCCTCCACAAAACAAACTAGAATTCTTCACCTCAAGTTATCCATAATTTGCAACCTACATTTGCAGTTGAACAGTTGAATACGCGTGAAGAGAGTTTATTTATTTTTTATTATTTTTTAAAGGAAATATTAGAAGTTTTAATAGAGCTTTTGTTACATAATATGAAGCCGCAGATGAGCTTGCATTGAGATTTATAGCAATAAATTAAAATACATTTGACAGGTAGACATTTTTAAAGTAATACCACTGTATAATTTTCATTCCTTTATTTGTCGCTTTCATTTAAGAACGTAGTGAAAAAATCTCGACGTGTACGAAAATGCTCCCTAAATGCAACATGTAATACTAAATGTCAGTGCCGCGGAGAACTTTGTCTAATGGTTTTTATTTGTATGGCCTGTGCAAAATTGTAATTTTGCTTGTTATTATTCGCATATTACACTTTTGGGAGGCTCAGATAATTTGCAAAATTAGTATGTCTGTTAAAAAATGAAAAAGATTTTATAAGTGTTTTGTTAACCTGTTGACTTAAACGTTTTCTGTGTGTTGTGCTGCTCCATATTGTGAAGGTAGCTATTACTTAAACAATCAGCGTTTCTGCCACGGGTATAGCCTTTTTCAGGTTTTGTTCACCTCTCAGTGAGAAGTTCCGCCTGGGCAAAATAGTTTATTATTGTCAAAGAATAGAGTTGCACGCTGTACTCTGACACTGACAGTGGTCTGTGTGTGTGTGTGTGTGTGTGAAACAGTGTGCATGAATGTGATGACAGCATGTGAATTAATATCAAATGTTCAAATGTTTGTAAATGTGAGGGACTTCACTGCTGCGGTTATGAGTCCCTAGGCTTACAAATACTTAAAATAACTTATGCTAAGGACAATACACACTCCCATGCTCGATGGAGAACTCTAACCTCCGACGCCGAGCAACGGCGGGCTCCACAGCAAGGCGCCTTAGAGCGCTGGTTCACTTCACCGCGGAGAGAATTAATATCTGTAGAGTCAATCTGTTGAGACGACGTTAACAGGACATTATCAACGTTGTATATTTAGAAAAGGTGCCAAGGAGGGACGTGATGGGGGAGGTGTTGATAAAGAATATGGAAATGATTGTATGGTATTTTTGGCCGAAATTTGCTTAGTTTACAGAAACAGCAGAAATTGAGTCAAAATAAGTAACTAAATATCCACAACGAATCAATAGTATCCTCCTTGTCCACGTTACATATCATAGCCAATAATACGCCTCTGGAAAATGCAAAAAAAATGAAAAACACCATTAATTCGTCGAACCAGCAGAGGGAAATTTTACTGATACATTCTAGAGGCAGTACACAAAACGCGATCACGCACACGGAGCCATTCGCACCTGAGTACAGTCAGCAGTTGACACTAGTACCGTGCAAACCCGCCTTATCAGCAATGCAAGCTGTATTTCTTCCATGGATACTATCGTAGAGATGCCAAATGTAGATTTGCGAAGTGGCTGCCATGCAGTTTCCACCTGGTGCCTCAGTTGTGGCAGATGTAATGCCATCGTGGAGACCGTGCAAGATGTTTCATCCGGTCCCAAACGTGCCCAGTGAGGACATATTTGGGGATCTCACTGGCAAGGCTAGTTGACGGTAATACGCAACTGCTTTCAAATGTTCAACGCACCGGCTCAGTAGTTGTGGCAGTTACGTCTTAACAGCGTCAAAGTTCAGAAAATTACCTTAATATCTCGTAGATATAGAAACTTTTTATAAAACGACATCTGCAATATCGGCTTACAGGAGTCCCTAGAATTCATTCAGAATACGTGCAGCTGGAGTAATCTTCTCCATTTTGTGTGTGCCTCAAAATTAATTCAAGAACTCTAAGCATACACCAGGTAGGTGAATAAACTTTTCAATTCAACATAACCATTACCCTACAATGCATCACAACAATAAATAAATTGGTGCCCAAACTGACATAGTGAAAACAATTGTGTGTTGTAGATGGCCACAACACTCAGAAGGCCAAATAAATAAATGATAAATAATAATAGTGACTACAAGACTGGCGATTTAGGGCTTTTCTGGGGCCCCCTTTATATACTTTTGTGAAAAATGCCAAGCATTGTTGCAACTATTAAATATATGAAAAACAATGAATTCTGCAATGTTATGACAAGATAGCAACAGCTCTACATCCCAAAATTAGGGTACTAACTAATTTACATCAATTAATGATAATACCGATTTCGTACATATCATTAAAGATCTGAAATATTAAAAATATAAAATACAACAATACATTGGTCATTTATACTAATATCTTGAGAAATAGTGAACAGCAAATGTTTCTACAATTAACAGAATGATGAAATAAGGTATCAGTTGTTGAACTGAATACAAGAGTATCAAAATATTTTTATAGGTTTCGTTTATCTACAATGGTCCCATGCTGGTAAGTTAATATTCGCAATATTAATCAGGTTTGTGTTTTCATTGGCAGTTCCTACTCAAACATTCAATTTACTATATATGTGTAAACAGACTAATTTTGTTTATTTTTTCATAAAATGTATGTTTTAGTATCGTGGCCATGTGCTCTTGCTTAGTTTCGTATTTTATAATGGTATACTATGTGTTTTATATTTCTAGCAATGTATGGATCTTCTGTCGTAACTTACTTTATTTAGAAATTTTGCATGTTATTCTACCCCTACTCAGAAGTCACAAGCTGGCATTTAACAGTTGAGGTTCTATTGAAATAAGTTTGTTTAACTTGCTATTTGGATGATAGAATGGCAAACGTTTAGCTGATACTTCTCTATGTAAAACTTTAAGAGCACATGGAGTGGTACTGTAGTATATGAATTTTGTTATTTGGGACGCAAGATATCTTCTGATATAAAGTGCAGAATGAGATTTGATTCCATTTCCAGGACGGTTGTGCTCAACGACCACACAATGAAGAATAAACCAAATGTACACTACAGATCATTCAAATTGCTATACCAAGAAGAAATGCAGATGATAGACGGGTATTCATTGAACAAATGTATTATAGTAGAACTGACATGTGCTAACATTTTCACGCAATTTAGGTGCATAGATGCTGAGAAATCAGTACCCAGAACAACCATCTCTGACGGTAATAACGGCCTTAATACGACTGGGCATTGAGTCAAACAGAGCTTGAATGGCGTGTACACGTACTGATGCCCATGAATCTTCAACACGATACCATAGGTCATCAAGAGTAGTGACTGGCGTATTCTGATGAGCCAGTTGCTGTGCCACCATTGACCAGACGTTTTCAATTGGAGAGAGATCTGGAGAATGCGCTGGCCAGGGCAGCAGTCGAACATTTTCCGTATCCAGAAAGGCCTGTACAGGACCTGCAACATGCGGACGTGCATTATCCTGCTGAAATGTAGGGTTTAGGTAGAGCCACAGGTCATAACACATCTGAAATGTAACGGCCACTGTTCAAAGTGCCGTCGATGCGAATAAGAGGTGACCGAGAAGTGTAACCAACGGCACCCCATACCATCACGACGGGTGAAACGTCAGTATGGCGATGACGAATACACGCTTCCAATGTGCGTTCACCGTGATGCCGCCAAACACATATGCGACCATCATGATGCTTTAAACAGAACCTGGATCCGTGCGAAAAAATGACGTTTTCCCATTCGTGCACCCAGGTTCGTCGTTGCGTACAGCATTGCAGACGCACCTGTCGGGGATGCAGCGTCAAGGGTAACCGCAGACATGGTCTCCGAGCTGATAGTCCATGCTGCTGCAAGAGTCGTCGAAGTGTTCGTGCAGATGGTTGTTGTCTTGCAAATGTCCCCATCTGTTGACTCAGGGATCGAGACGTGGCTGCACGATCCGTTACAGCGATGCGGATAAGAAGCTTGTCATCTCGACTGCTAGTGATCCGAGGCCGTTAGGATAAGATAAACCGCAATCATGATATGCTACAATCAACCATTAATCAAAGTCGGAAACGAGATGGTACGCATTTCTCCTCCTTACACGAGGCATTAATTACAACGTTTCACCAGACAACGCCGGTCAACTGCTGTTTGTGTATGAGAAATCGGTTGGAAACTTTCCTCATATCAGCACGTTGTAGGTGTCGCCACCGGCGCCAACATTGTGTGAATGCTCTGAAAAGCTAACCATTCGCATATCACATCATCTTCTTCCTGTCGGTTAAATTTCACGTCTGTAGCACGTCATATTCGTGGTGTAGCAATTTTAATGGCCATGAGTGTAATATGCAGCATTGGTCGTTAATACTTTATTGTTATAGCAGCAGATCGATTTCGATTTCACTATGTGTATTAGTGACCAATGCTGCAAATTACGTTTGGTTTGTTCAAGTGCAGAATGACTATGGGAAGAAAAGCATATCTGAAAAAGCTAAATTTGTTGACATCCATTATTAGTTTCAGTGTTATGAAGTCCTTTCTGAAATCATTTGTCTGGACGATAAGGAGTTCAGACAAAAAGATTAGATGGCTAGATCACGTAGCTAATGAGAAGGTGCTCAACAAATTGGGAAGAAAATGAGTTTCTGGCGTATCCTGACTAAGAGCACGGATATGTTGGAGGGACACATTCTGAGACATCAAAAGTGTTCAAATTTTTGTCATTCTTATGGGACCAAAGTACGTTAGTCATCAGTCCCTAGACTTACAAACTACTTAAACTAAGTTAAACTAATGTAAGGTCGACACACATATCCATGGCCGAGGGAGGATTCTAATCTCCGACACCAGAGGCCGCGTGATGGGAAACGTGGCGCTCCAGACCGCTCGGATACTCCCGCGCGACTCTGAGACATCAAGACTTAGCATTAGAAGGAAGTGTGTGGGGTAGAAATCGTAGGGGGAGCCCGAGGGACGAATACAGGAAGCAGATTAAAAAGGATGCAAATGGACAAAGATGAAACTATGTACCCAGCCAGAATACGAACCCGGTTCTCCTGCTTTCTAGGCACTTGCACTGACCTCTACACCACTGGGGACACAGAGATCATCGCACCTACGAGGACTATCTAAGCACGCCTCCCGTCAGACAAAAATGTTTCAAATGTGTGTATAGCTTATGAGACTTAACTACGGGGTCATCAGTCCCTAAACTTACAAATTACTTATCAACTAGCTTATCCTAAGGACGGCACAAATATCCATGCCTGAGGGGGGATTCGAACCCCCGCCCGTAGTGGCCGTGCAGACCGTGACTGTAGCACCTCAGTCCCCTCGGCCACCGTTGCAAGCCCCCGTCAGATACAAATTTTCAGCTTTACCCTTCCCGCACTACTCATACTCGTAGTTACTATGTACTAATTCCCGTAAGAGTAAGGGCTTCAAACTTGCTCACCCCTCCCCACTAACAAAAGGATCATTGCCCATTCGCAGATGATGTCATATGTTCTGTGAGTATGAAAACAATAACAACTGCAGGATCAGAAGTGACGTCTGTTCTTTCGGAGTAGACGTCACATGTATATATATAATATGCCGGCGACAGGCAATGATCCTTTCATTAGTGGTGAGGGGTGGGCAATTTGAAGCCCTTACTCTTACGGGAATTTGTACATAGTGACTACAAGTTTGAGTACTGTGAGAAGGGCAAAGCTGGAAATTTGTGTCTGATGGGAGGCGTACTTAAGTAGTTCTTGCAGGTGCGGTGATTACTGTGTCCCCAGTGGTGTAGGGGTCAGTGCGACTGCCTAGAATGCAGGAGACCCGGGTTCGAATCCCGGCTGGGTACACATTTTCAGCTTTGCTCATTCGCAGTTGATGTCATATATTCTATGAATATGAAAACAATAACAACTGCAGGATCAGGAGTGACGTCTCTTGTTTCTGAATAGAAGCCACTAGGTTCGTTGGTACTCTCAGATGAAGAGGCTTGAACAGGACAGAGTAGCGTGGAGAGCTGCATCAAAGCAGTCTGCAGTCTGAAGACCTCAACAACAGTAGAGGAACAATGCACAGTAGTTATTCAGGCGTATAAGAAACCCGCCACGTTCGGTAAAGTCCAGGCGCCCTGCGGTGTCAGCCAGTCAGCGGCGACATGGCGGGTACCCTTTTTCTCGCTGTCCAGTGTACAGGCTGTGCAGCCCGCACCCCGCTGCAGCGAGCCGTGTCGGGCAGGACGTGCACGCGCGCCTATATGGCGTGCTGCGTGTGACTGCGGCCCCGGCCGCTGACGCGTGTAATGGCGCACGACGGCCGGCCTAGCGCACTCGCCTTTCCGGTCCGGCAGCAGAAGAACGCGGGTCGTTACCCGGCGCATGCGCGGCACGTCTTCCGACGCCAGGGCAGCGAGCGGCTGCCAGCAGGTGCGGACAACAGGGCACCAGTCGCAAGCCGTCCGCCGTCCCTCTAGGACTGACCGGGCTGAACTCGATGGCGCGGCAAAGAAAAGGTCGGCGACAAAAAAAAAGGCTTTATTAGAAAGAGGCGTTTAGATAGGGGAGACATTGTTCGCAGTTCTAACTAATTAGTGACGTCCAACTACGTGCTGCCAATGCTGAAATACCCACGAGGAAGAATTTCAGAGTGACAAGTCTCACCAAGGGATTAGAGTCTGTAGGACCAGGTCGTTAGCTTATGGAAGATGTTGATGAAGTTCTATGCGTGGAAAAGAAAATTTTATCTACGTTTTATAGTTCTAATGAGACCACACGGGTATCGGATTTTAGAATTTTTTATATATTTATGGTTAGTGAAGTACAGAACTCAAATAACAATCAGCCAAAGTCATTCGACGCAACTCTCAAAAATACTCCAGAAAATCGACTGCCGCGGCGGAGCGGCCGAGCGCATTGAGGCGCTATGCTACGATGAGCGAGACCGTCGGTCGTTCGAATCCTTCCTCGGGCATGGATGTTTGTGCCGTCTTTAGTATAAGCTAGTTCATAAGTAGTTTGTAAGTTTAGGGTCTGATGACCACGCAGTTAAGTCCCGTAAGTTATACAAACTTATGAACATTTTTTTTCTGAAAATCGACTTTTAAGTTTTGCAAGTGTGTGTTAAGTACCAATCGTAAACAGTAGTGCTTTATCTGTCGGTGTAGCTCAGGTGGTAGCGTTCTTGGTCTTACAATCGACTGGTCGGTGGTCTGAGTTCTGCCTTGACGGATTTTTTTTTTCGTTGTGTTCCAATACTTACCCTATTTTAATATCTAATGGTAATTATTACGAGAAGTGCACTTATTTTTGTTCATTCGAATTTTCTAGAAGGTTCTTAATAATGTTGGATTCAATAGGGGAAAAACATACGTTACATTTTTACACTATTGGCTTCACTATTAGTTGACGATGGTAGACTTTGATTGTTCAGTTTGTGAAGAGCTATGACACTGTTTTTGCAAAGTCATCTCCAATAGCTAATAATAGCTTTCCAAGCAGTTAACCCACTCAATCTTAGTTTTACGTGAGATAATGTTTTCAGCTGGTCTACATACACACAATCAAAAACTGACACAACACATGGAATTATAGATTTCAAAATGTTTTACATAACTTGCTACCTGGCGAAGACAATTCCCTCTACATCCTCTCCCTTTCATGCACTTCAACTCTAATAACAGCTGTTTGGTTAATGTACTATTCGTAAATAACCTTCCGTTCCCTATATTTTGCCACTGCTGACTTCAGAATTTGAAATAGGGTACTCCAATCGATATTATCAAAAACGTCCTCCAAATCTATAAAAGCTAAAATTTAGGTTTCTCTTTCTTTAATCTATCTTCTAAGTTAAGTAGTAAAGTGAGTATTGCCTCCCATGTTCCTCAATTTCTCCTGAATCCGAACTTATTTTCCCCGAGGTCAGCATCTATCAACTAATCCATTCTTCTGTAAATAATTCTTGTTAAAATTTTTACAACCTTGACTTCTGTATTTTCGCTCCTGTTTGCGCCAGCCTTCTTTGGTATGGAGATTATTACATTTTTCTTAAAGTCTGAGGGTACTTCACCTGTCTCATACATCTTACTCACCAGGACAAATTCTTTTGTCATGGCTCGTTCTCCCAGAGACTTTAGTAACTCTGAGAGAATTTAGTCTACTCCAAGGGGCCTTATTTTGACTTAGGTCTTTCAGTGCTCTGTCAAATTCATCTCTCAGTATAGTTTCTCCTATTTCATCTGCTTCTACTTCCTATTCCCTTGCTACAATATTGTCTCGGAATTCATTTACTTTGTAGAGCCCCTCTCTATACTCTATCGAACTTTCAGCCTTCCCTTCTTTACTCAGAACTCGGTTTACATCTGAGTTCTTGATATTCATACAGATATTTTTTCTCTCCAAATGTCTCTTTCATTTCCCTGCAGGCGGTATCTATTTTACCCCTAGTTATACATTATTCTACAGATTTGCATCTGGCTTGCAGCCACTCATGATTAGCCGTTTTGCACTTCAGTATATCTCATTTCTTAATTCTCTGTACTCCATTTTACCTGCTTCATTTACAAAATTTTTATGTCTTCTTCTTTGATCAATTAAATTTAGTATTTTCTGTGATAATCATGGTTTTTTTGTAGGTTATGCATTTCTACCTCTTTGGTCCTCTGCTGCCTTGACTATCTCCTTACTTAAAGCTACCCATTCCTCCTCTACTGTTTTGTTTTCCCCTATTTCTCTCTATTGTTGCCTAAAGCTCCCTCTGAAAATTCTCAAGAACTTCAGGTTCCTTCAATTTATCCAGGTCCCATCTCCGTATATGCCTACTTTTCTGCATTCTTTAATTTCAGTCTACAGTCCCTTCAGTCCCTGTATATGTTTTTCAGTTTAAAACCTTGTTCAAAATCTGTGTCTTACCATTATAAAATCTATCTGGTACCTTCCGGTGTCTCCTGGTCTCTTCCATGATTCTTGAACTAGGTGTTTGTTATGATTAAATTATGTTCGTTGCTTCCTCTTTAATTCCTTTTTCCCAGTCCATATTCACCTACTAGTTTTCCTTCCCTTTCTTTTCCTACTACCGAGTTCCAGTCTCCCATCACAATTAAGTTTTCCTCTCCCTAACAATTTCCTTTACCTCCTCATACATTTCTTCGATCTACTAATCATAGGTCGAGCTATACGGCTTATAAACATGGTCGGTGTTGGCATCATATCTATCTTGACTACGATAATGTGATCACTGCGCTGCTCGTAGGAGTTTACCCTCGCTCCTGTTTTCTTATTCATTATTAAAGGTACTCCAGTAATATCCCCAACTGGTATTGTATTTGTGATCCTGTATTCGTCTGTCTAGAAATCATGTTCCTGTTTCCACCGAAATTCACTAATTTTTACTGTATCTATCCATTTCTCTTATTAAATTCTCTAATCTCCATACCATATTAAGGGATCTAACATTCCACGCTCCGATCAGTACAATACTAGTGTTACCTTTACAAATGACGACTTCCTCCTGAGTAGTCCCCGCCCGGAGATCCCTATGGGGGACTATATACGTTCGGAATATTTTACGCAAGATAATGCCATCATCATATATTCATACAGTAGAGCTGCATGTCCTCGGGAAAAGTAACGGCTGTAGTTTTCCCTTGCTTTCGGCCGTTTACACAGCCCAATAAAAAAATTACTGTAGAATAACGTACAAACAGTCATTTGAGTCCTAATTACTTATTATGGACATCTTTACATTAGAATAACAGTAAGAGATTTGGACTATGCAGACCGTTTTATCACATGAATTAATGCATGTAAGTAACGCACAAGGCACATTATAAGCTACAAGTGATTCACTGCGTTCGTGAGTGTTACGGTAATATGAGTGGGAAGTTAGTACACATGTCGATATGTTAGTGACACTAAAAAAGGCCGTTTGTGACGGCCTCATGACAGCAGGACACTTAATTGCAAATGACGTCTTAACCGTTCACCTGACACGAAAACTGAAGAAACGAATTTGTAGAGGAAAAAATCCTCAACAACTTTGCTCTATTATGTTATTTCCAACTTGCGCCGTTACAGAGATATTTGCAAAAAATAACAGCGGTTTGACACTGTCCCTTTTTGTGACACAAACCAGGCGTTCGGAAATGTCACGTAACATTCCTCGCCCAGAACTGTCTCTGGCAAGCACCATCTTGCTTTCTTTATTTTATGATTTTCTTATTATAACTCACGTGTTGTCATTTCAAAGAAATGGCGCACTGAAAAATTAACAAAAGCACGTCGGTCTTAGTTCGATAAATCAGAATTTAGTGTTCAAATGTGCAAATGTTTGTAGAGCTTATAGGACTTAACTACGGGGTCATCAGTCCCTAAACTTACAAATTACTTATGAACTAGCTAATATCCATGCCCGAAGGGCGATTCGAACCCCCGCCCGTAGTGGCCGTGCAGACCGTGACTGGCGCGCCGCGGAGCGCTCGGCCACCGCGGCCGGCTAATTTAGTGTCTAAAAATGTCATATTAGCAGTTAAAATCTGCCATCAATAGTGCGAGAATTTAGTAACAGTTCTGTAATAGTTCGCCATGATGTAGTGGACAGCTCGTTGGGTTGGGTTGATAGTTCGGAATCCGTCTCTACTGAATTTAATATATATATATATATATATATATATATATATATATATATATATATTCTCCTTGGTTCCTAAGAGGGTTTTGGGCAATCTTATTAATTAAATAGAGCTGTGTTCTGCAATATTTATTGTTGTTGTTGTGAATAGGTAAAAGTGCTCCCTATAAAATGTGCGTTTGCTCTATTTCGTGATCATGCCGTGAAATACGAACCAACGAATTGAACAATGGTCTTTTGTAGCATATGCACATCACATACACTGGGAGGATATTATAACTCAGCACTCAACGTGCTGGTACCGGTAGTTTCATATATAAATGTAGTCCTAGATCTCTGTAGCAACTGTAGTTCCTTGATGAAACGGAAGGGAAGTGAGTAAATAGCAACAAATGAACTTGTTTCTTTTTTCTGAGCAATTATTCACTATTTATGGAATATGTTAAAGTCATTAATTATAATCAATGCGTCTACTAAAATGTTATCGTGGTTGCTATGGACACATTTAATGTAGATTCTATTACCTTTTCTGTAGTTCAGATATGACTTTGTTCTGCGCTAAAATAAAGAGCAAATATTCTGTTTCAAACCGTGACTACGTTTTCTGTTTTAACTAAAATAACAAACGGAGTAACTGTGCTAATATTGAATTCCACATAACTCTAGTAGCTAATCTGTGTACTAAGTTACTACTATCATTACGTTATTTACAACAATCATTGTAAGAGTATCTCCCCAGTTGATGTACATGTGCCGCGGTGGAGTAGCCGAGCAGTCAAAGCACCTCGCTGCAGAGCGCGCTGTTGCTCGCCGTAGAGGTTCGAGTCCTCCCTGGGGCATGGATGTGTGTGTTGTCCTTAGGTTAGTTTACCTACGTTTAAGTAGTTTGTAAGCTACTGACTGATGACCACGTAGTTTGGTCCGAAAGATTTACAGACATTTGAACATTTTGCACTTTTCAGAGAAACTGCTGATACCTTAGAACAACTCGGAATCTTCCAGAATATAGTTGTGTTCAATTAATAATAATGTGCACATTGTTTTGTTATGTTTTCTTTTACATTGAACGTTTTGCGTTTGACTCAGCTTTCGTTACTGAGGGTGTCGAACCCTCTGACGGAGCACGCTGAGCTACCGCGCCCAGCAAGTTTAGAAACATCGTCTAACTTATAATTCTTCATTCTTTCCCGGCGAGATCTTGACAGTTTGTATAAACGGGATTACTGCTGGATGTATGCGTCGTTCTGGCACAATATTTCGGCCGCGTAACTCGCTGCCTTCTTCAGGTGCTATCTGAGACTGCCGTTTGTGGAAGACCTTGTCCAGTATTTATGCCCAGCAGACGCTAGGCGCTTTGTCTGTGGTCCGCGCCCACCTGGCGCTGCTTGTAGGGTGTTGTCTTTTCCCTGGTGTTCCGTCGGACGTCCGCGCCCCAATCGGTCGCCATCTGTGGCAGCGGCAACGCTTTGAGGCCCCTCCCATGTTGGGTGCTCCCTCCGCAGTCTGCGCCCGTCTGGCGCTACTCCTGAGGTGTTGTGGCTTCCCTTGTGCTCCGACGGATGTCCGCGCCCATCTTGTCCACCATCTGTGGTCGGTGCAGCTGTCTGAGGCCCTTCTGGCGTCAGGCGCTCTGATCTTGGTCCGCGCCCATCTCGCACCTCTCCTGAGATGTTGTGACTGCGCAGATGCTCCAACGGACGTCCGCGCCCGCCTCGGCCGACATCTGCTGCTATAACAGCTGTTTGAGGCCCCTATTCCCCCAAGGAAGAGACAACACCCTACAAGCAGCACCAGGTGGGCGCAGACCACAGACAAAGTGCCTAGCGTCTGCTGGGCATAAATACTGGACAAGGTCCTCCACAAATGGCAGTCTCAGGCAGCACCTGAAGAAGGCAGCGAGTTATTGTGCCAGAACGACGCATACATCCGGTTGTAATCCCGTTTATCCAAAATGTCAAGATCTCGCCGGGAAAGCATGAAGAATTACATCAGAAGACTCTACGGGGAGGAGATGTACCTTAGTATCAAGAAGGTCGATAAGCTTCGGCAGAGAAAGGGGAGGATGCTGAGTTCTCTCAGTTTCCTACTAAGATGCCGAGAGGGGGATGTAGTTCCAGTTTTCGCCATGTTCAAGCATCATGTTAACACCAGAGCGGCGAACAGGATAAAACACCGAGCCAGCCTTGCGCTGGTAAGAGAAAGAGTGCATGACATGCACTATCGACTTCATGTCACGTCCAGGGAATTGCTGTATCTCCACCTTTCCATAACAGCTACCCTGACCCAAGAAGACTGGGGCCAGGTTGATGGTGCCTCATGGTCTTTGCCTGAATGCACCATGAAGAAATCAACTGCTTGTCAACATGCCAAGTTTTAGCATCTCAACAAGAGGTTACGGTGGACGGTGGTCAACCTGAGTGACAAGCAGCTCGATGAGGCCACTTCAAAAGTACTCAGCAAGGGCCTCAATTTTGCAGTTACTCCCAGAAGCGTACCTGTGGCTGCATTCATCAGTGCAGTTGAGCAAGTGGTCAACACACTACCTTCCAGTGTGTCGGAAGAGATCCCCAGGGAGACATGCAGGGCACTCACCAGGACAAAGCCCGCCAAATGCAACATCTCGAGCGAGGGGAGAGCGGCACTCAGACATCTACGGGAGGACGACAGCATTGTAGTTCTGCCAGCTGATAAGGGTAACTCCACAGTCATCCTAAACAAGTTGGAGTATGAAAGCAAGGTGCAACAACTTCTGGAGGACACTGCATACAAACCTCTAGGGTGTGACCCCAGAGAAAAAGTACACAAGAAGGAGACAGGTCTACCCGAACAGCTCATCAAGAAACTTCAGGCCAAAGCGCCTGTTCCACCTAGACTCTATGGACTACCCAAGGTCCATAAGGAGGGAGTTCCTCTCCGACCTATTGCCTATTGTCAGCAACATCAGTGCAGCAACATACCCCACTGCACAATACCTGAAGAAGAAACTGGCACCATATGTGGGTAAATGCACCCACCACATTCGAAACTCGGAGGACTTCCTGCAACGCCTGAGGCAGCTACACACTGTGGACTCAGACATCTTGGTCAGTTTCGATGTGGTGTCGCTCTTCACACGAGTGCCACTGACGGACTCACTCAATCTCATCGGGTAAAAGTTCGATGGAGCCCTGCTTGACTTGTTCAAGCATGTACTAATCTCGACATATTTTCTTTATGGGGGTCAGTTTTATGAGCAAACAGAAGGATTGGCAATGGGCAGCCCATAATCACCAGTGGTAGACAACCTTTTCATGGAAAGGTTCGAAGAGGAGGCACTTGCATCAGCCACTTATCAACCCAAGTGCTTCTTCAGGTACGGTGATGACACTTTTGTCATTTGGCCCCATGGCAGGGAGAAGCTGGAGGAGTTCCTGGAACACCTAAACTCATGCCACCTGAGTATAAATTTCACCATGGAGCTAGAGAAGGATGGGCAGCTCCCATTCTTTGATGTCCTGGTCAAGAGGAAGGCAGATGGCACTCTGGGGCACAGTGTGTATCGAAAACCCACCCACACTGACTTATATCTTCAAGCCAGTAGCTCCCACCACCCAGCACAAAAGAATGGAGTCTTGAAAACTCTAGTGCACAGGGCCCAAGCTCTATCAGATCTAGAAAATCTTGCCACGGAGATTGAACACCTTCAGCTGGTTTTCAGCAGAAATGGATACTCCTCCAGAGACATCCAGAGGGCACTTCATACAACCAGCCAACCACAGGATACAGAGGAGGAGCCGGAGGAGGCAAAGAAGGTGGCATACCTACCGTATGCTGGTCCTATTTCTGCGAAGATCAGCAGAATTCTTATGAAGTATGATATTAAGAGCATATTCTGCCCACCTGCCAAAATTGGGACAATGCTGGGAAGTGTAAAAGATGACCTGGGGCTATGTAAACCAGGCATTTACAGCATCCTGTGCCAGTGTGAGATGTCATACATCAGCCAGACAATCAACGGTGAATATAAGGTGCAAAGAACACCAGAGGTGCACCAGACTCGGACAGGCAACCAAGTCAGCCATAGCAGAGCACTGTCTAGAGCTTGGCCACACGATGGACTATGACAAAACCAAAATTGTGACACAGACCCCAACATTCTGGAACAGCATCATAAAGGAGGCCATCGAAATAAAGGTCACTGACAACCTAATAAACTGAGATAGCAATTACCAGCTAAGCACAGCGTGGAGTCTGGCTCTGGAACTTGTTAAGGCCCAGCGGAAGGAACCAAATAACTCCACATGAAATAGAAACAACTCAGAAGTGTCGCTAGGCGGGTGCGGACCGAGAATGGAGCGCCTGACACCAGACAGGTCTCAAACAGCTGCCATAGCAGCAGATGTCGGCCAAGACGGGCGCGGACGTCCACTGGAGCATGTGGGCAGCCACAACATCTCAGGAGTGGTGCGAGGTGGGCGCGGACCAAGAACAGAGCGCCTGACGCCATGCATACCTCAAACAGCTGCCATATCAGCAGACGTCGGCCAAGACGGGCGCGGACGTCCATTGGAGCATGTGGGCAGCCACAACATCTCAGGAGCAGAGAGAGGTGGGCGCGGACCAAGAACAGAGCGCCTGACGCCAGGCAGGCCTCAGACAGCTGCCCTGACCACAGATGGTAGACGAGCTGAGCGCGGACGTCCGTCGGAACAGCATGGAGGTTTCAACACCTCAGAGGAAGCAGCATGCGGGCGTGGACCGCAAAAGGAGCGCCCGATGCAGGAGGGTCCTCAAACAGCTGTTATAGCAGCAGATGATGGCCGAGGCGGGCGCGGACGTCCGTTGGAGCATCTGGGCAGCCACAACATCTCAGGAGAGGCGCAAGGTGGGCGCGGACCAAGATCAGAGTGCCTGACGCCAGAAGGGCCTCAGACAGCTGCCCCAACCACAGATGGTGGAAGAGCTGGGCGTGGACATCCGTCAGAACAGCAGGGAAGTTTCAACACCTCAGAGGAAGCGGCATGCAGTCGCAGACCGCGAATGGAGCGCCCAATGCAGGAGGGGCCTCAAACAGCTGTTATAGCAGCAGATGTCGGCTGAGGCGGGCGCAGACGTCCGTTGGAGCATCTGCGCAGTCACAACATCTCAGGAGAGGCGCGAGGCGGGCGCAGACCAAGATCAGAGTGCCTGACGCCAGAAGGGCCTCAGACAGCTGCACCGACCACAGATGGTGGACAAGATGGGCGCGGACGTCCGTCGGAGCACAAGGGAAGCCACAACACCTCAGGAGCAGCGCCAGATGGGCGCGGACCGCGGAGGGAGCACCCAACTTGGGAGGGGCCTCAGGAGTTGCCGCTGCCACAGATGGCGGCCGATTGGGGCGCGGACGTCCGACGGAACGCCAGGGAAGAGACAACACCCTACAAGCAGCGCCAGGTGGGCGCGGACCGCAGACAAAGCGCCTAGCGTCTGCTGGGCATAAATACTGGACAAGGTCCTCCACAAAAGGCAGTCTCAGGTAGCACCTGAAGAAGGCAGCGAGTTACGCGGCCGAAATATTGTGCCAGGACGACGCATACATCCAGCAGTAATCCCGTTTATCCAAAATGTCATTGTCTAACTTGTTCGTACATTACAAACTATTGCGACGCCCATTATGCTACAGCGAACAACTGCGAGAGTAATCCACAATTCTCGTACCATAAATGGCAGGTGTTAAATGCTACCATTAGACCTTAGATTATAATTAATTGTACAAAGAACGACGTGTTTTCCATAATTTTCAGAGCCCCATAGCTTTCAAATGACAACGCTTGAGTTATAATAAGAAAATCATCAAATGCAGAAAGCAAGGTGGCATATGCCTAAAAGAGTTATGGGCAAGGTTTCAGGCGAGAGATGTCTCGTGAGAGATTTATGAACGACAAATGTACGTTTTGTTCCTTCCAGTCTATAGTCACTCGTCTGAATGCCAGATTTTACGTTAGTTCTCGGCTATAGTCATTCGTAACCAGTAAAGGCAAAGAAAATAAACTTAGAACAAACTACTAAGACAAGATAGGCGATAATATTTTAATGGAAAAAGGTAATGAAAATGTGCGAGAGATATTAAAATTATAGTTCAAAGAGGTAAAAGATCAAAAAAGAGTATGTTTTTCAAAGCTAAATTCAAATATCAAATAAGTTTGGCTGTTTGTCAGAGAGAATATTACGTGATCCGAGCATAGATATTATAACAATAGTAGAGAGTAATCGTATCGTCCATAATGTTTTGTTATTTATATATTTTTTGTTAGAATGTTTTCGAAAAATCATAAAACTATAGGCAAATCTAAAATGGGTCATAGAACAAGCCAGTGCGATATTTTTGTTCAATTGGAAAAAGAAAAAAAAACTTAATGCATAATGCAATGCTCAATCTGTGATGGTGAGAATGTCTTAGGCTTACTTTTCTAAAAAAATATTCCATGAATTGTGTTGAATTGTTTGGAAACCTATTGGACCAAACTGATATGGTCATACGACCCCAAACTTACAAATAACTTAACTAACTTACACTAAGGACAACACACACACTCATGTCAGAAGGACGTCTCGAACCTCTGCTGGAAACGGCCGCCCACGCGTCCATTCCGCGCGGCCCAATTTTATGAATAATCTTCCTCGCAAGTTCCATTACTTAAAAGATAATACTGAAGTGAAGTGTGATGTTGTTGTTGTTGTTGTGGTCGTCAGTCCTGAGACTGGGTTGCTTCAACTCCACAATACCCTATCCTGAGCGAGCCTCTTCAACTCCACATAAGAATTGCAACCTACATGTGTCTGAATCTGCTTACTGTATCCATCTCTTGGTCTTCCTCTGCGGTCTTTACTACAAACGCTTCCCTCCAACCCTAAATTCACGATTCCTTTATGTCTAAGAATGTCTCCTACCAATCGATTCCTTCTTTTAGTCAAGATATGCTAAAAATTTCTTTCCTCCCCAATTCCGTTCAGTATCTCCTCATTAGTTATGCGATCCACCCACCTAAACTTCAGCATTCTCCGATAGCACCACATTTCAAAAGCCTCTATCCTCTTCCTGTCTGCACTGCTTATCGTCCATGTTTCACTACCATACAAGGCAACACTCCACACAAATGCCTTCAGAAAGTACTTCCTTAGGCTTAAATCAATATTCGATGTTAACAAATTTCTGATTTTCAAGAACACTTTTCTTCCCATTGCCATTCTGCATTTCATATCCTCTGTACTGCTACCATCATTTGTTATTTTACTGCCCAAGTAACAAAACTCATCTACATCCTTTATTGCTTCGTTTCACAATCTAATTCCTTCAGCATCACCTGATTTTCTTGGACTGCACACCATTACCCTAGTTTTGCTCTTGTTAATGTTCATTTTATATGCACCTTTCAGCACACTGTCCATTCCGTTGAACTGCTCTTCCGGGTTCTTTGCTGTCTCTGACAGAATTACAATGTCATCGGCAAAACGCAGAGTTTTTATTTCTTCACCCTGAACTTTAACTCCTCCAAATTTCTCCTTGCTTTCCTTTATAGCTTGATCAATGTACAACATTGGAGAAAGGCTACAGCCCTGTCTTATTCCCTTCCCAACCACTGCATCCATTTCATTCCCTTCAACTCTGACAACCGCTGTCTGGGTTTTGTACAAGTTGTAAATAACCTTAGTTCCCTATATTTTACTCACGCTTGCTTCAGAACTTGAAAGAGTTTATTCCAATCAACATTTTAAAAGCCTTCCCCAAATCTACAAAAACTAGAAATATAGGTTTGCCTTTCCTTAATCTATCTTCTAGGATAAGCCGTAAAGTGAGTACTGCATCACATGTTCCTACATTTCTCCTGAACCCAAACTGATCTTCCCCGAGGTCGGCTTCTACCAGCTTTTCCAACTTTCTGTAAATAATCCATCTTAAAATTTTGCATCCATGACTTATTAAACTGATGGTTCTGTAGTTTTCACACCTGTCTGCGCCTGCTTCCTTTGGAAAGGGGATATTTCATTTTTCTTAAAAGTGAAGTGTGATATAGTCCAACAAGTGGTATTTAATACAGCAGTAGAACAAGTAACACGAGGAAGAGGTTCCATGTTACAGAGACGTTGAGAATATTTCGGCCAATAATTAAAACACGTTTTACATCACGGACAAATCACTAAATTCAGCACCCTGCACTCGAGAGTACAGGAGTCCGCCAACCGACTACCTAACGAGCTGTTGCAAGTCACGACCCGCCATTAGAATGAGTTGTTTGCTCAGAGGCTGCGGTGGCCTTGCATGATTTAAGTACTTGGCTGTGGCTATGAATTCTAACTCTTACTGATTACTGGAGGACAGCGACTAATTCCATTGGTTGTTGTCACTGGAAGTCATCAGTGTGTGACTGATGTTCTCATTCTGCTAATAAGAGAGTCAAATCACATGTCAGTTACAGCCGTAAGTTTCAAAGCTACTGCAGGACGTAGCTCTGCTGATAATCTTGTCGAACAGCGTTTATCACTCACGTATCAGGCAGCAAATCGCGATCGCGTGAATATGTCAAGAGACGCCTTTAGTAGTTCCACAGACACAATTTTCACTCTTTGTAATTAGCAATCTGACAGTAACTTACGCCTTTAGTGTTTCTCGACTACGAACTACGTTGCATTACTCTAAAATGCAGAATGCTAGCCGTGGCGGAGTGGCCGAGCGCTTTGAGGCGCTATGCTGCGATGCGCGAGGCCGTTCCCCGTCGGGGGTTCGAATCCCTCCTCGGGCATGGATGTTTGTATCGTCTTTACTATAATATAAGGTAGTTCATAAGTAGCTTGTACGTTTAGGGACTGATGACTCCACAATTAAGTCACTTGAGTTTCACAAACATTTCAAAATTCAATGGATGTATTAAATAAAAGTGTGGACCTCTAGGGGTATGGTTTAAGAAGTGTTCGATTGTGATGATCACGAAATATCGTTGCTAAAGATGGAATCTTATGGAGTAAGGGAAGTAGCTCACAATTGTTTCGCATGATACTTTAATAACATACAGCAGAAGGCAAGTCTATACGCTATACGATCATCGTTCAGACGGTGTCGAAGTCTATTGTAAGGTATCCGGAGTTACGTGCACACTGTAAAACAAATATCTTCAATGCAACTTGTTACCTTTCAGTATTTTCTGAAAAGGTACTATGGGACAAAAACAACTAAAAAATGTCGAGTAATATATGTATCTTAAAGATCTACAAGCAGCAGAGTAGTAGAGGATACACCTCTTCAGGCAAGGATTTTAAAATCTCACGTTTACTCGACGGTTTTGTCTTGTTCTGGGGCATAGTACCCCTCCAAAATGGAGGAAGAAAAATTATTTTCCGCTCGATCCTTCTGCCCCACCACTGCGGATTGTCCAGGAAGAAAAGCATAATCTTTTAACAGTTTATCGTTTCGTGGCAGATGTCGCTGTAATCGATTCAACTGGCAGTGTCTTAATACAAATCTTTGAAAAGTGATGTCGGGCCTGGTGGTCTTGGGGTAAAACGCTCGCCTGGCAACCGAAGGGTCGCGGGTTCGAAACCAGGTCGGGCCTCGGATTTCTTCATTCTGAGTTTTAACCCTTCCTTCACTTCTCAACGATGTGAGGAGTCGCCAGAAACGACACGTGGTTCCGGTTCCACGTTAAGCGTTGGATAACTGGCGTAGGGACACGCAAGTCTCCGAAGTGGCGTCCAATTGAAAGACTTGGACCAGGCCAATGAGCAACACGAAATTATTATTATTACTATTGAAAAGTGATATGAGAATGATCTATACATTAAACATGGTCTGCGAAACACTTTGTACCATTCATATATCTGCCTATGACGCACAGATAGCGGTTATGCGCCATAGTCCATGGTCAGCCTTTCACTGTAGGTGCAACACCTCCAGGATGAAATGTCCAGATGCATTGTGTATAACGCGGATGTCACTATACCGCGAAACGGACAAGGAACAAGAAGCGGAAAGCGGTCGTTGTTAACTTTATAGCAAACATTCCAACCGCAAATATCTCTTCCTACGTATGCAACGATGTTGACGACTGCAGAGAGGATAAATATCATCGCTTCGTACTTACCGTCAAATACGCACGTAGGAGACGCTCGTCGACGGTATGCGAACCTGTTCTCGGAAAGGAATGTTGCTGCTGCACTATCATCTAAGTGTTTACTGCAAGTGTTGCAACTGTACGAAAAATCTAACGACGGTCTGCGACGAGTGTAAATACCGCAGCGGATGTTTTACATGTAGCTCCTGCATTTCCTAACATTAGTTAGCGGCAAATAGCAAAAGGTATAGCGATAAAGTGTTCTGCACAGGCTGAAAGAACACGTGTGTCACCCACACACCTACATACAGACCTACAGGGGTGGGGAAGAGGGGGGGGAGGCGGCGAAGCACTTTCCAGAGCGCTTGAACTTGTGCAGATGGCTACATAAAAAACGATCAGCCAATGACGCTTTATATTGTCACGTTGAAATGGAAGCAGGCTTGACTTCTAAGGCAGGGTTGTCGACTGAACACAGCACTTATACTGAAAGCAGGTTTATTGCGAACTGAAACATACACGCAGCACTAACTGCCTCTTGGGCTGAGTGCTTTGATATTTATGCACAGACAGCATGTACCACTAATTAGAATAGTTAAAAAAAAAGTAGAAATTTGAGTGAACATAAGAAACGTGTAGAACATGCTGGAAATGATAAATACAAATAAATAAATTTTTGCCGGTGGACGAGATTTAACCGGCGACTTTCATCACCGCAATCGGTGACGCTATCCATTGCGCCACGGCGGCAGCCGGATAACTTGGGGTCTTGCGGCAATATTCACAGGTACTTTTCTCTGATGATTCAACTTCTACGAATCTTGGTCAGGTGAATCGGCATAATACACATTACTGGACAGTGGGGAATCCCCACTAGTTCATGAAATAGAGCTCTACCGCCTCTGTCGTTTCAATGTTTGGTGCAGCGTGTTACGTACCCAAAGAAATGGCCCGTACTAAGTATACGGAAATGTCACTAGTGGAATGTGTGCCGACATAATAGATAATATTTTATCACTACTACTGAAATATGTCCTATTTCAAATCTATGACCTTCCAGCACCTTGGTTATGGATATCTCGTAAAATTCTGAACTGAAACTATAGTTGTCGGTGGACTGACCGAGGGATGATATTGGCTTGCGCATTCGTCCGATTTGACATCTTCCAATTTTGTCATGTGCAAAACGCTTAAAGGTAAATGTTACGTTGACTTCCCAGCATCATCTGAAAACTTGCGGCAACGAATTTTCTATAAATGTGCAAACATTATCAAAGATCTCATTATCTCATTATCGCTTTACGTATGTTCTGAAAAAACAACACTGCTTGAAAGGTTAGAGATAGGAGACTGGTATTCAGAGAACAAGTTCAATAGGATGTTCCGTAGAAATAATTAGCATTTGAATCATGTCGGCTGGCGGGTTCAAGGCGCAACAATACCTATCTGTAAATTGTGCCGGCAACTCTAGTTGACGGTACAAACCGAAGCTAACAGATCGATTCGACTTGTGCAGACGTACAGGGCACCCCTCAGATGTATGAACGAAGAGTACCGTCAAAGCAGTGAGTACGCAACTGGGCGCATTATTCGCATGAGACAGTATTGGGGATGAATTTCTTCAGCAGTACAACGCTTGTGTACAGAATACTTCGCGGAAGGCCATAGAACACGACCAGGCGGGTAACGTGTCGCCTATTCCAAAATCCACGCTCCCACCCCCCACCCCCTCGCTCTGAAAAGATCGACACCTGAAGTGAATTGTATTGCAGAACACATCTGCGTCCTTCTCGGCTCTGGACCAACAGTGGAATAATAGAACACATCGTACGCTATCAGGGCTGACAGTTCACCGCCGTTTCTTAAGGCATTGGGTACACACATGGCGTCCACTTCTCCCCCTACCTTTGACTGATGTGCAGAAACATGATAGACGGCAGATGTGTATGGAACAACGTAACTGTTAACAGGAATGGCATCAGATGGTCTTTTCGGATGAATGCAAGATATTTTGGTTAGAAAATTATAGACGTATTTCTATTCGTCACAGAGGGGGAGAGCGGCATTACAGTGAGCGTATTACTACAAGACATACAACACTAACACTAACATTGTGGTGTGGGGAGTTCATTGGTGCGAGTTCAGGGCACTGTGTCTGGTTTGACCCACGTGAATTCTGCGACCAGTAGCCATATCCTTTCTCAACAACGTGCTGTTGTCGTGGTCTTCAGTCCGCAGACTGGTTTGATTCAGCTCTCCACGCTGCCCTGTCCTAGGCAAGTCTCTTCAACTGAGAATACGTTCGGCAACCTGTCCTTTTCAATCTGCTTACTGTATTCGTCCCTCGGTCTCACTCTACGATTTTTAACCCACACACTTCCTTTTAATACTAAGTTGACGATTCCTTGATGTCTCAGAATGTGTCCCACCGATCTATCCCTTCTCTTAGTCAGGCTATGCCAGAAACTTCTTTTCTCGTGCAGGACTGAATTTTTTAGCACGACAACACACCAGCACATGTTAGTGGACGAACACCTGCCTTCTCGGTGTCACATTATGTCAGCCTGAATCTTTTGCATAATTGTCAAGCACGTCTGACCATAGATTCATTGAGAATCGGTGTTCATGCTCTATTTCCTGTGTCGAACAATACATAACTGACTGCTGACTACCTAATGGTAGGTTGATTACGTGGGTGAGACGCAACACTGTGCTCACACATTTCAGGAAGTGCCAGTGTGCTTATACCGTAACCGAGCGTCGTGCACCCCTTCATGTAAACCCATGTTTATCACAAAACGTTTATGTTACTAGATC
Organism: Locusta migratoria; assembly: GCA_026315105.1. NCBI lineage: Eukaryota > Metazoa > Arthropoda > Insecta > Orthoptera > Acrididae > Locusta > Locusta migratoria. The sequence goes on along the minus strand of CM048746.1, from coordinate 52,298,853 downwards.
TATGTTTACTAGATATACTTTTCTTACTTCTATTACTATAACCAATTTTCAAACAATTGAAAACTTTTTTTTGACCAGCCTGTTTGCAGAATGTAGAGAGGAGTGAGAACATAATGATCTTCATCGGAAACCCATGTCCGGGAATGTCATCCAGTGACATAATGAGCACTTCTTTACTTTTGTCAATGTGAAACAGATGTCTTCTACAGCAAGGTCTTTGCATTCTATGTTTTAGAAGTACGTAGTAACGACCAAAACAGGAATATAGTCATTGCTTCTAAGATTCTTACTCTTAGAGCTACGACTATATCTTCATCTTACAACACCATGAACATTGTTTAATGTGGCCTTATGGAGTCCAATCCTCCCTCTCACCTCACAAAGCCATATCCATGTAAGGTTATTATTATTGTTATTAACTCGCTCATACTGTAATGCTATTGCTAACGTTGATATGGTTTTAAATTTCAGATACAGATATTTTTTCAACGCTGACCTGCACTAACGTGTGAACTGCTCACCTCACTATCGAAGCAAACACTGCACCGCCCCCATCCCAAAGCCATATCAATGGAACCTTAATTTTAGTCCCTCATAATGCAACCCATGATGCACTTTTAAACGTTGAAACGGAACGACATCTCAGCTGCAGAAATTGTTTGCAAACTGCCCTGAATGAACTTAACAACTGACGCCCCCCCCCCCCTAGCCGGCCGCGGTGGCCGAGGGGACTGAGGCGCTCCAGTCACGGTCTGCACGGCCACTATGGTCGGGGGTTCGAATCCGCCCTCGGGCATGGATATTTGTGCCGTCCTTAGTATAAAGTAGTTTGTAAGTTTAGGGACTGATGATCCCATAGTTAAGTCCCATAAGCTTAACAAACATTTGAACATTTGATTTGACCCCCCTATCCCGGGCAAAACTGTTCCCCACCCCATCCAGAAGCATATGCATTAAACTCGTATTTCAATACCAATTCGAAATATTGAAACATCTCGACCCTTTCAGACCAATGCTGGACAGCGAATTCGTAAAATTACGGCCGTAATTGGCGTAATTTTACTTTAGTCCCTCAGAATTAAACTTCTGATCCAAATTTAAACGTTGAAACGACACCTGCAGATTTTTTTCTTATTTTTGTGTATCTAGGAATTACTATTATACCAGACTTAAACTGGAAAGAGCACGTAGATAATAGCGTGGGAAAGGTGAACCAGAGACTGCTTTTATTGGCAGAAACCTTAAAAGATGCAACAAAACTACTAAAGAAACTGCATACACTGCGCCTGTCCGTCGTTTTTTGGACTATTGCTGCCCACTGTGGTATCCTTATCACGTGGGTTTGACGGAAGACATCGAAAGAGTCCAAAGAAGGGCAGGTCGTTTGGTATTGTCACGGTACAGGGGAGACAGCGTTACGGAATTGATACAGGATGTGGGATGGGAATCATTACAACAACGGCGCTTATTGCTGCGGCATGGCCTACTTACGAAACTCCAATCGCCAACATTCTCCTCCGTATGCGAAAATATGTTGATGACTGCCACCTACATAGGTAGAAACGATCATCAGAATAAAATACGAATCAGAGCTCGAACAAGAGATTCAGATGTTTTTTCTTCCCTCGCGCTATTCGAGAATGGAATGGGAGATGAATAGTATAAAGGTGGTTCGATGAATCCCTCTGCCAGGCACTTAAACGTGATAATGTGATTTGCAGAGTGTCCCTTGTGGATGTAGAACTTAATAAAGTTGTGATCTGCATCCTTTCCCTTTCCGCGAAAGGCACTTTAAATCCCTCCTCCCTGCTCCAAAGGATTAACCTATTTACGCCCCTGCCAAATAACGTTTCTGGGTAGCGCACAGCGCTCCTTCTCCACTAAGAGCGCTAGCTGTGTAGGCGGGCGTCCTGTTAGCCTCACAAAAAGAGGGAAGAGGAGGGACTTTCGGTGCAGGCGGTTTCTCCTGGGCGGTGCAGCGGACCGGTGCGTCAGGACAATGACAATGGCGCCACCGCCACCGGGAAACCCCGCCGCCCCCTCCCCCGCCCCCCTCAACAATCGCTTTCGCTCGGCGGCTGTCACTCCGTGTCGGCCGCGGCGCAGATCCGCCTCACCTGCTCGCTTCGACAGACCGCGGCGACAGGCGACGGCTGCGGCTGATAATAGCTTTCTCCGCTCTTCACTCACAACGGTGCGACAGGTTGCCACACGAGGCCGATCAGCCGTCAGCCTACGTCTCGTCTTCTGTGTTTCAGGCTGCTCCTTATGGTGCAAAGCCCAGCAAATAACAAGTCATCTTTTGTTGTCCATCCGGTAACTGTAGCCCGGATAGCTCAGTCGGTAGGGCATTACGATTATAACCGAAGGGTCCAGGGTTCAAGTCCCTGTTCGGGCGAATATTTTTGCGCCTCCGTGGTAGAGTGCCAGGCTACAAATCCAAAGGTTGCGGGTTCGATCCCCGTCAGGTCCTAGGATTTTTATCTGTCACTTTCCACTTCTTTCACCTGTGGCGGTATTGCTCATGTGAAAAATACCGAGTAGCACTGTGGTTCGGAACCACGTTAAAATGTAGGTCCCCCCATAACTGGCTGGTTAAGTCAGTTCGAAGGTCGGAGGAAGAAAACGGCATACCACCTCCAAACAGGATCATGCTTAGTAAAGCACTGTGGTGTTCAAACCAATCTTCGGATTGTTGACTGCTTAACCTTAACCAGTAACTTTCGTGTGTGCTGCCGGATCCCGTAGTCATTCTGACATGATATTTCGGCCTGGAAACGTCCAGCCATCTTCAGGTGAGTAGCGAGTACTGAAGAGCCCAGGTGCAGTAGCCGACATATCGTGTCAGAATGACGACGGGATCCGGCCGCACACACGAAAGTCACTGGATGAAGAAATCACACTTATTGTTGTTGCTGCTCTGTCTTCCGTAATTGCTTAAATAATGGTGAGAATATTCCGCCGTATGCAGGACACTTCAATTTCTGTTACATTTCTCAAACATGTTTCAGTACATTTTGTGTATCTTCAGTAGGTTTTTTTTCAAGTGTTCAAATGTTTGTTAAGCTTATGGAACTTAACAACGGGGTCATTAGTCCCTAAACTTACAAACTACTTATGAACTACTTACGAATTAGGACGGCACAAATATCCATGCCCGAGGGGGGATTCGAACCCATGACCGTAGTGGCCGTGCAGACCGTGACTGGAGCGCCTCAGTCCCCGCGTCCACCGCGGCAGGGAGGTGTTTATTTATTTATTTTTTTTTTTTTTTATATTGCTTGTCTGAAAATCATAGTAGTAATGTACAAAATGGCTTTTTTATACACATCTGAAAAGTTTTTTTACAAGATCCTTAACAGTGCTGTAAGTTGAGCTTGTAGATAGAAATATCTATTTTAATTTTTCCAAAATTAGGCCTATAAATACGACTTCCCCAGTTTTTGTATATACATACCTTACAGTGGACTACGTTAAGATCACACAATGAAGTACTTATTACTTCTCGTAATTTTGTACAACTTGTCATCTGCAACTCGAAACAAACAGTTTCTATTTAATTTTGTTTTCTTGTCTCTTTGGCCTTATTGCTGCACAGGGAGGGTTTGCTCTTTGTTAGGGTTTGGCACGTTAACAGTTACAGGGTGGCCGGGTGCCCATCTTGTCGCCACCCACAGCTCCTCGGGAGGATATATGTACCCAAATAGCTGCGTATAGTGTTATTTGTGTGAAAATGTAGTGTTACAAAATGTTTGCGAATCGTGTAACTGAGGCGGGACGTAGGTACCAGGCCGGTATTCACCTAGGAGGATGTGGAAAACCGCCTAAAAACCACATGCAGGCTGGCCAGCACTCCGACCCCCCCCGACCCCCCCCCTTCCTCGTTAACACGCCGGGAAGATTCGAACCGGGGCCGGTACGCCTCCCCATCACGGAAAGCGGTGCATTAGACCACACGGCTAACCGAGCGAGTGAACAGTTTATGTTTATGTCTTTTTTTTTTAATTTTCAATTCGAAAACTGTATATTCTGTGTTGTTACTTACGGTTCTATTTATTTTTTCTTGGCTCCTTGTTTTGTCGAGACAGCAATTACAGAAATTTTTAGAGTCGAAAAAAACAAGAAAAAGAAACAGAACCGTAAGTAACAACACAAAAGACAAGATTTTCGATTTCAAAATTTGAAAACGATAAATATAAACCATTTGTTTCTCTTGCAGATGACAAGGTGTACAAAGTTACAAAGAAGTAGTAAGTACTTCTTCACTGTGTGATCTTAATGTAATAATCTTAACTTAATAACAATATACAAAACTGAGAAAGTCGTATTTCTGGGTGTAATTTCCGGAAAAACTAAAATAGATAATTCCGTCTGTAAAGTCAACCTACAAGGCTGTTAAAGATCTTTGTAAAAAAACTTTTTAGATGATAATCAAAAAGCCATTTTGTACAGTACTAATATAATTTTCAGACAAACAATTAAAAAAATCTTACTGACGATGGCACAAAATGTGATGAATCATGTTTGAGAAGTATAACAAAAATTGTAGTGTCTTGCATACGGCGCAATATCCTCACAATTCCCCAATAAAAAAGTGTTAAGTGCAGGAACAAAATGTTTAAATGTTTGTAATTCTACGTGATCAAACTACGTTGGTCATCAGTCTCTAGTCTAACAGACTACTTAAACTAAGTTAAACCAACCTAAGGACAAAATACAGCCGGCCGCGGCGGCCGAGGGGACTGAGGCGCTCCAGTCACGGTCTGCGCGGCCACTACGGTCGAGGGTTTGAATCCCCCCTCGGGCATGGATATTTGTGTCGTCCTTGGTATTAGCTAGTTTGTACGTTTAGGGACTGATGACCCCGTAGTTAAGTTCCATAAGGTCTACAACATTTGAACATTTGAACTAGCAAAACTTCTCTTAGGAAGGAGGAGGAAGGAAGCTTAGGGTTTAACGTCAGTTCTTTTCCGTGTTCAAGAGTATCTGGTTTTGAAATTTCTTCTAGTTTCTCCTATGTATACTCACTGACATCTGTTTCATATGAGTCATATATGCCTGATCTGTCGAATTTTTCTGTTGGTGTTATTTCTATTTACACAAGTTTTAAGGGATGATGAAAGGAAATAGGCTTCACTATTAGTTGACGACGGTAGTCTTTGATTGTTCAGTTCGTGAAGAAGTACGACGCTGTTTTTGAAAGTCATCTCCTTGGCTGCTAATGGTCTTGCAAGCAGCTAACATACTCAACCATGTTTTAGGTGACGACAAGGTGTTCAGCTCGACTACATCAAACAAAAACTGACACAAAACGTGGAATCAGAGATCCCAACATTTTCGAAATAACGAAAATAACGAAAACAAACTGACACCGCGGGATTCGAAACACCGACTCTGTGACTGTAAGGCGGGAACGCTACCAGCTTTTTTCCCCTATTGTTTTATGGATAGTTCCGTTACTTGCAGTCGTTGATTTTGTTTGTTCGTTATGGTTCGATAAGTTCTTGGCTCAGCAGTCTGAGAAGGCACGCTCAGCCTCAGCGCCCGGCAACCTGAGCTGCAACTGGTTTAATTATTGGTACTTACGTGTACTTTGCGAAACTTCAACGTTAATATTGTCGAAAAATTTTTAGAGTTGCGTCGAATGGCTTTGGTTGATTGTTATTTAAGTTCTGAACTTCACGTGAAATAAATTCAACAATTCGATACGCATGTGGTTCCCTTGTTAGATTATGTGGTTGCAGATGACAATGCTACCAGTGCCTAATTACGTGAAGTGTGTCCTACAAGACTACCCAATGCAAAAACTAAGGTAAAATAACCAAAAATAAGAAATAAGACATTTAGGCCTAAAAGAAGTAAGATATAAGTACTAAAATAATGCATATTTTTGGTTTCTTTCATAGCTATAAATAAACAAATAAATGAACCCTTTGCTGATGGGACAGGTACCAAATATTTTGTGGTTCGTTACGGAGTTCTCGAACGGTTTGATTTCAATTTATTACGAAGAATATGTTATATTACTGATGATCTCTTTTTTTAAGTTGTCCATTAAAATATAAATTACAATGTATTTGTTTGATGTGTGTTCTAGATTTTACATCAAGGAAATGCCAAAGATATCTCTAGGAGAGAGCTCATAGATATATTTTAACTGCATATGAGCCGCTCAAGATAATTCCCCTATGTCAAAGAAGATAAAACTGAAAAGGGAATATTAATGATTATTGTATGGTGCAAGATGATCTCCCAATGATTTATTGCTTCCTAATGTGGTTTATAGTTACTTGCTTGTGAGTTACCGAACTGGCTGCTATGATAAGCAGAATCACATGTTTATGGTTACGTAAGTTTAAAGCCGTCACGAAACAGAAAAGGAATTTACCAGAGTGAAATAGGTTTCAGTGGATAGTAGTGACAGATGCACTACTGATAGCCGGCCGCGGTGGCCGAGGAGACTAAGGCGCTCCAGTCACGGTCTGCACGGCCACTACGGTCGGGGGTTCGAATCCCCCCTCGGGCATGGAATTTGTGCCGTCCTAGTTCGTAAGTAGTTCATAAGTAGTTTGTAAGTTTAGGGACTGATGACCCCGTAGTTAAGTCCCATAGACTATACAAATATTTGAACATTTGAACACTACTGATAATAGTGTAACCTGACCTGAGTTTTCTCTAACGGATCAGGGTAACGACAGTTTGTGGGAACTGTTTGATGGTTATAAAATGGTAATTGACATTAATGCTGTGTGTCAGCACTAAGTAACTCATCTATGGAACGTATCTATTGAAGATTGGTTCTTGTTGTGGTTGACGACGTAATTTGAACCGAGCAGTCTTATTGTGTTATTTTATGAATCCTGCGGGAGTGCATTGAGTCACGCGTTGGTTGTAAGCTTTATAGCTATGATTTGACTGGCTCTGGTTGCAAATTGTGTGCTAGTGGGTTCTGTGAGTTACACAAAATAAAATAGACCAGCTTACCTTCCGAAACATAACGGAAAAGTTTGACTGTGACGGATAGAATGTTGACAATTTAGTGTTTAGAATCAATAAAACAATTTGGAGATCTCGCAAGTAACCATCTACCAGCTTAGAGTGACTTAGGTTTGGTGGGAAAAGATACAGTTAACACTTTAGAGTTGTTCGATGCAAACACCTGAATTGGGCTCCAAGCTTGCTTTCAGATTATTTAAATATAAATACCGAGCTGTAAGTGGTAGTGGCGCCGAAGGATTTATTTTTCTTTATTTTTTTAACCTACCTAAAATGTTAGTTAGCAGTCACTCTAAAGCTAAAATTCTGTATGTGACGTACATAAAGACGAAAATGAAACATAACTAAGCCTGGAGGCGTGATAAAAAATAAATGAAATTTAGTTTATTTATTTACCATCTTGCTTATAAGATACAGTGGATTTCTTTTTTATTTTAAGGAAGGGAAAAGTGTTAGTCGTAACTACTATCTTATATATATATATATATGTAATGCAGAGTCAACCATGTCTATAAGAATGGTTAAAAAATGAAAATATTTTAGCTTGACATAAAGGGAATATTGAATTTTACTAAAGGAACCTCTTAAGACATACGAATATTATCGCTGATGAATAAAGTTTTTTTTTTTTTTTTTTTTTTTTTTTTTTTTTTTTTTTTTTTTTTTTTTTTCGTTATATTTCTGATAATATTCGGAACGTCGTCAAAAAATGAAAGAAAATAATATTACTTAAGGTTGGATTTTTATTTATTTTTAAAGGAAGCTTAATGAGAAGTCTCTTCCAATGAAATGTTTAGATAGAGAGGATGTCTTAGATTAAAAGTAATTTATACTAATAAAGGTAAAAGGTAACGTCGTTCCATTAATCGATATCTATATATTTTCAATGAATTAGAAAGGTTAATCTTAATTTTATTTTTGCATGGTGTAGTTAAGTACTATGATTTTTACGTTTAATAGTAAAATATAATTACAGATAGTTGCTTTGTAATCGTTGATTATAGACCGCGCTTACGTTGGTGACTAAATTTTACTTAGGGTAAGGTGGTACAATTTCGATCATTTCGGACAAATGTTGTTGGTACTGGAAATATGTTGAGAAAAGAGATAATTTTAACTATGGCACTTGTTCTTGGATGTTTAACGAATATGTAACACAAATACTAGACCATTAAAAATGTTAGTATAAACACAAAAAAATTTTACGCAAGTGTGAAAAATCGATCGAAAATGTACCACACTAGGTACAATTATGATCACTTCCTCGTAAAATTTTGATCACTGGCTTCTTCCACATAAAAAGCACATTTTCCCTCGGGCACCAACGCATACTTCTTAGGTAACAAACATTGCATAATATAGAATTGCAATCGCGTGGAAACTAGATAATTTATAAGAGCGCGCTCGACGACGTTGCTCCACGTACCTCTTAACAGGAAAAAATTTATATCTCCGTAGCGCAAAGTGGTGTATTCTTGGAAAAGACAGGAGGAGCTGTAGAAACCTGCTACACTACAACGCCACACAAAGGCATGTGCTACCAACACTACGAGACTGACAAATTATGTTGATCGGAATTGTACCTGTATGGAATTTGTACCACCTTACCTTACGTTGTCGCCAGCGTATGCGTTGTAGTGGCAACGTATTTAATTGACGATATACTGGTGCACAAGCCAAAGGTGTATATTCATCTTGAACGGTATTTCACTTACTCTACAACCTGATGGAATTTGTCTGAGGTTATTCATAGTCAGATGCGTTAAATATGTTAATAGCGTATATTGTTGTTGTTGTTTGGATGTTTTAGGGGGACAAAACTACGGAGGTCATCAGTCCCCCACCGTATATTGTTACACTTAGATCTTTTCTAACGTTATATGCGTCCAATTGCCTAACAAATAGTAACATCGCGGAATCTTTAACTACATTAGACTAGACGGGGCGTTACAGGGTGCTGAAACATATTTGGGTAAAAGTAAAAAATAGTGGTTTGCATATCAAGTGGCTCTCACATCAAGAACTTTTTACTGCAAACACGGCAGTCACAAGAGGTGCACGCCGAAAATGATGAATATTCTGCAAAACAGATGCTGTGCGCCGAGCTGTAAGGAGAATCGCGTTGTCATGTAGCAGCACAACAGCTACAGAGAGCATTGAAAGCCTCTTGGTCTGAATGGAATGTAGCTTTTACCCGTTTTCTTTCACAGTAATGGTCAGCTCTTGGTGTTTCATTTCTATACAGGAAGTCAATGAGCAGAATGTCCTTTCTGTCCCAGAGAACCGTGCACATTACTTTCTTCACCGACACGGTCCGTATCAGTTTCGTCCTGAACGGAGATACACAGTGTCACCAATCCATTGACTGCTGGATGTTTCCCGGGGCAAAGTGAGAAATCCTTCTCTCTTCGACCGTGACGATCGCGTCGAGAAACCGGTCGCCGTCATCATGGTGCCGCTGTCGAGACGTCATCGCTGCTCCAAAGCGTGGCGTTTCGTGATCAGGAGTCAGCATTTTGGCATCCAATTTTTTGTTTAACAACAGTTGCCCAGCGACACTTTAATGCAGTAAGGATCTGCGGAAAATGGTTGCTGAGATCCGTAATCGTGAAGCGACGTTTCTACAGAAAGCGCTGCCGCTCCCCCTCAGAGATGATCACTGATGAGGGAAGGTCGTCCATTCCGCTCCTCATCGTGGACACTTTTGGCTGATCGCACCATCCTCGGTCAAAAATAAAGATAGACGAGGTCGCCTGATCACGGTCAAAACTAAACCGCTTATAAAACGTCTCTACGGGGCGCCTGCGTTAACCGCCGACCACGAAACCGCCGTCAGCCAACCGTGCATGTGACTGCGGCTAGCTCCATCCGTTGGAAGGCGCCCTGCAGATGCAAATAAATTAACAGAAGTGTAAATTTACACACCATCGCCTGTGTAAGTAACTTTTGTAGACACTCTTGGAACCATATTGTAAGGACTTTTTAGTAAAATATGAGGGACTTTGAAGCAAATTTGTTATGTCAGTGGAACTCAGATAGAATACCACTACTAAGCAAAGAAGGGAAAGCTGAAAGGTAGAAGGAATATATAGAGGGCCTGTACAATGGAAATAAAGTTGAAGGCAGTATTCTAGAAATGAAAGACGAAGTAGAGGAAGATTAGATAGGCGATACGATACTGCGAGAAGAATATGACAGAGCCCTAAAAGATTTGAGTACAAACAAAGCACCTGGAGTAGATGATGTTCCGTCTGAACTGCTATTATAGCCAGGAGAGATAGTAATGAAAGAATTGTTGCACCTGGTATGCAATATCTTTGAGACTTCAAGAAGAATATAGTGATAGCAATTCCGAAGAAAGCAAGTGCAGACTAATATGAAAATTACAGAATTATCAATTGAACAAGTCATAGTCGCAAAATACTAACACGAATTATTTATCGACGAATGGACAAACTTGTGGAATCCAACCTTGGGAAAGATCAGTTTGGATTTAGGAGAAATGTAAGAACACGGGAGGTAACATTCGCATTAGGACTTATTTTAGAAGATAGGTTAAGGAAAGACAAACCTATTTTTTTAGCATTTGTAGATTTGGAGAAAGCTTTTGACGGTGTTGACTGGAAGACACTCTTTTAAATTCTGAAGGTAGCAGGGGTAAAATATATTCAACTTGTACAAAAACCAGACAGCAGTTATTAGAGACGAAGGACTTGAAACGGTCGCAGTGTCTGGGATCGGAGTACTACAGGGTTGTAGCCTTTCCCCAACGTTGTCCAGTCTGTATACTGAGCAGGCTGTGAAGGAATGCAAGGAGAAATTTAAAGAGGGAATTAAAGTCCAGGGAGAAGGATTTGCGATTTGCTGATGATATAGTAACTGTCAGAAACAGCCAATGACATGGAAGAGCAATTAAAACTAATGGATAGTGTCTTGAAAGGAAGGTATAAAAGTAAAACGAGGGGAATGTAATGTAGTGTCAGAAAATCAGGCCGATGCTGAATGAATTAAGATTAGGTAATAAGACGGTAAAAGTAGTAGGTGAGTTTTCCTATTTGGGTAGCAAGATAAATTCTGATGGCCGAAGTAAAGAATTAACAGGGTGACCCACTCAACTCTTTCACCCCAGATATCTCAGAAAGTACACGAGATATTGAAAAACGAGTTTCACCCTCATGAACCTACGGCAGTGGCTTATAAATGTAGGTACTATCAGACAGTCTAAAACGTAAAGAAGTATTATTATCAACGCAAAATAATTTTGTAATCGCTATCCCACATTATTTCTTAATCAGTCAATAGCATGAAAAATCACAGAAGGAATGGCGTTGGTTGCATAGCGATGCGTCATTTACATCCGGAAAAACTGCGAAGCGAAATTGACGTTTCAAATACATGAGGCGCGCTGCTAGCGCGTGTCCGAGACTTAACCGTGAGTCTCGTTTGAGTCTCGAGATGGGACAGGTCAATTAGCGCACAAAATTCGGCACTGGCAACGTTTTCCCAATTATGGACGGCAATAGACCTAGTTTTTAACACTATTGGCGGGAATAAACTCCTCAGTTTTATAGAAGGTCGTTGTCAGCATCATGTAAAAAAACTCAGCAGATTTCCTACGTAGATTGGAGAGATTGCTTTGAGTGACACTGATATTTAGTTAGTTTTGATGTTGTTTGTCTTCACTTGCGTTCCTCTGTCTGATATGTTGCAGCTGATTGAGGTTAGGTTTGGAACTGCATGAACGAATTTATTTACACATGTTTTGATTTCCACCTACTTCTTATTAAATGACCAGTACTATGAACAGAGAGATGGAGTTTATATGGGAAGCCCCTTGTCACCTATCTTTGCTAATTTATGTATGCATTGGAGTCAGCGGCGTTGCACTTTTTCTTTTTACATGTGTAGAGGATACTTTTATAATTTTGCCTCATAGTAGTGATAACTTAAAATACTTTTTTACGGCCGGCCGCGGTGGCCGAGCTGACTGCGGCGCGCCAGTCACGGTCTGCACGGCCACTACGGTCGGGGGTTCGAATCCTCCCTCGGACATGGGTATTTGTGCCATCCTTAGTATTAGTTAGTTCATAAGTAGTTTGTAAGTTTAGGGACTGATGACCCCGTAGTTAAGTCCCATAGAATCTTCAAACATTTGAACATTTGAACTTTTTTACGTTATCTTAATTCAATCCACCCCAACATCTCTTTTTCACTGAAGTTGTAAAAGAACGATTCCTTTCCCTTCCTTAACGTTTTGGTCAGGAGGAAGGTATGATATGCAGCTTATAGGATGCCAACTCACACATATTTATATCTGAAGACTGATAGTTCTCACCAGCTAGATCATCGTGAAGGGGTACTACGTACCTTCGTACACAGGGCTTACGTCATTTCAGAGCAGGAAAACTTGTCAAATGAGCTCACGCATCTGTAGGCCAATTTACACCAGAATGGTCACAGTATTACGCTCCCGACCAAATGTGATGATAAGCCGAAGGTCGCTAGCAAGTCAATGGTCTTTCTCCCATTGTCAACAGTACTGGTAGTATTTTGCGTACTTATGATGTGAAATGTGTGTTTCGACAACCACATAAAATTAAGGCGCTGTTAGATTCCGTAGAGGATGATCTTGGTTTACGCAAGGCGGGAGTCTATCGTATCCCATGTAAAACAATTAGGACTGTTAAGGAGCGATGTACTGAGCATAAACGTCACTGACGATTACAACAACTCAACAAATCTGTTGTTGCCGAACACTACCAAGACACAGGTCACCCAAAGGAATATAACAAAACGAAAATTTCGTTGTGAACTACCCGCTGTTGTGCAATCAAGGAAGCGACTGAAATAAAACTATCGTTTAACCTTATGAATAGGGATTGAGGTTGTCGCTTAAATTCTGCATGGAATCGTGCTCTCTCACTTGTCAAAAAACAGAGGGACAAAATTAATGCCTTCGCATCCGTTTAAGACTGATTTATGGTAATTTTCATTTTAGCTCGTGTGATGGCGCTGTTTGTTTGCTAGGACGGTGTTTGTTGTCTACCCTGATGTCACTGGAAATCGAAGATTTAAATGTCGTTGCGCATTGCTTCTTGGCTGCAGTGTTGCCTTGAAAATGACAGGGTGCGCTACCGCCCAAATATCGACCGACGATGATTTCTGTATCTGGCTGCATGCCCGTAAGGTCCACTCCTATGAACCACAGACATTGCCGAGGTGGGGTGGCTTGCGTGCCTCAACGATACAGATAGCCGTACCGTAGGTACAACCACAGCGGATGGGTATCTGTGGAGAGGCCAGACAAACGTGTGGTTCCTGAAGAGGGGCAGCAGCCTTTTCAGTAGTTACAGGGGCAACAGTCTGGATGATTGACTGATCTGGCCTTGTAACATCAGCTAATGTGGCTTTGCCACACAGTTACTGCGAACGGCTGAAAGCAAGGGGAAACTACAGCCGTTACTTTTCCCGAGGACATGCAGCTCTACTGTATGAACATATGATGATGGCGTCTTCTCGGGTAAAATATTCCGGAGGTAAAATAGTCCCCCATTCGGATCTCTGGGCGGGGACTACTCAGGAGAATGTGATCATCAGGAAAGACAACACTGGCATTCTACGGAACGTAGCATGGAATGTTAGATCCCTTAATCGGACAGAGAAGCTAGAAAATTTAAAAAGGGAAATGGATAGGTTGAAGTTAGATATAGTGGGGATTAGTGAAGTTCGGTGTAAAGAGAAACAGGATGTCTGGTTGCAACACTCCTACTCATGTTAGTGCAGGTCAATAATACAATTAAGGTAACGGAACATTACGTCTACCGTGCAGTTCCGACCACATAAAAATACTACTTCACAAAGCTAACATAGTCGTAGTGTGCCCCTCTGCGAGGATTTAAAATGACTGTGTGTATACCTAACAGATATGGCATAAGATCTTCCCCTTCGTTTCCTCAGATATGTGATATTCGGTAAATAAACACAATAATGTCACAGGTATTGGATTTAACACTGTTTAACCTAAAAGTCAATTGTACTACTATGAAATTTTGGTGGTCGCCAGCCCAATAGGACACAAAAGAAATAGTTGTTGGTAACACTGAATGTAAAAAACCAGTCAAGCAAAAGAAAGAGTAAAATGCAATCCTCAATTCAAACGGAAGCAGCTATAGCGGCACCACTAGTGGTCATTAAACTGAGCAACACACATATGAAACACAACTGGCATCTAACTATAAGCAGACAAACTTCACAACAAATAGTACTCAGTATTGTTTATCTTTGAAATGATTATAGTGGTTAATCATTTATACTTGATGTAAATCAACTGTCAATATTAGTCAAAATTTCCTTGCAGTGTCAGTGCTCTCAGAAAAAATGATTGAACTAAGATTGCTAAACTGACACAAAACCACTGCTCAAAAGTTTCTAAAACAATTACATAATGCAGATAAGATCGTAAATTATTAGGCCTGCGCTGTCTTTATTTGTAATCGATAAAAGAACTGAAACAATAGATGAGTGAAAATGGTCTGTCGCAACATCTACTAACTTTTTCTTTGAAACAGAGAAATTTAATAGGGCACTAAATCTTATTCACTCTGTAAGTTCTGAAAATGATTCTACCATACACAATGTTTTCACTTTCTATTTCAAAATGTTTACACAAAATATACACTGAAAAGATAAATATTGTACTTACATGAGAACTTATTAACTCATTTTCAACAGATTCTCTTTAGTGTGGTTGTTTGTCTTTTTCAGTAAGCAAAACTCTGAATTTTAATTAATTGCAGCTAATCTTTAAGTTACTGTTCATGAAAAGAACCAAACTGCTCTGAATGTTAATTTCATGAAGCATATTGCAATCAAAGTACCTTTTATTTTTATTTTTATTTAAACTTGTATGCAATAAGACAAGAACTAAATTAGCAAATGTAGTTAAGTTCTTACTTATAATTTGAATGCACTTTAAAATTTACTATATTTAATTATTACGCAAAATTCTGTCACTGAGCAGCAAAAAAGTAACTAGTTTTGTAATTGCAAAATTTATGAAACCACACTATTAAAAAATGTTCAGGTGATTCTCGGAAATTTCACTGTTTAAGGAGTAGCACCCTGCTCCAGGTTGTGATTTTGGACAATAACCAGGTTAACATCAGGTAAAATTCATTCTGGTCATTATTAAAATTATGCAACACACACACTTACGAGGTTCGTGGCTGTACAAATAATAACAACTGTTTCCTACAAAACCTGTGAAGTGAGAGATGAGCTTCCACGTGGCTTCCACGATGCAGAAATGTTGATTCCGGCTACAGTGGCAAAATACAATCTTCTTGGCGTCGCTATAAACAGCCGAATGCCACAAAATTACAACCAATGGGGCGGCTGTAATATATATATACCTTCTTGGAGATGAAAGTTGCCTCTGTAGCCAGCCTCAGCTCACTATGTCCTCTCACACCGGTGGTCAAACTCGCACTCTCTCCTCCCTCTAGTCTTTGTACTCCAGCAACGCACCACTTGGCGCGCTTTTCCACCATTTACCACCACCTCTTTTTCCGTTTTTATAGTACTGTCACACATCTTTTACATTTCGCCATTTCTAGAACTTTCCTAAGCCAGAACCTCGCTAAATTCCACAATTACAATATTTTAATACAAAATATTCATATGTTTCACAAAAAGTATATAAAATTTACATTCAATAATATTGATACATAATATAGTTTGGTATTACATTACAACACAACGAATTTCAGCACCTATCGATAAATCGAACTTTGGAAAAAATTACAGAATTACTTTTTTATTATTAGTATTACTATTTGAGATTTAAAGTTTTTAAATTATGGTGTCACATGGTCAGGTGGGGGTATTACATGAGTAGGTCTGATAATGAATAAGAAAATAGGAATGCGGGTAAACTACTATGAGCAACACAGTTATCGTATTATCGTAGTCAAGATAGATACGAGGCCAACACCGACCACAGTAGTACAGGTTTATATGCCAACTAGATCTGCCGATGATGAGGAGATCGAAGAAATATATGAGGAGCTGAAGGAAATTATTCAAACAATTAAGGGAGAGGAAAACTTAATTGTTATGGGAGACTGCAATTCGGTAGTAGGACAAAGAAGGGAAGAAAAAATAGTAGGTGAATATGGATTGGGCAGAAGGAATGAAAGAGGAAGTCGCCTGGAAGAATTTTGCACGGAACATAATTTAATCATAACAGACACCTGCTTTAAGAATCACAAAAGAAGGTTGTATACGTGGAAGAGACCAGGAGACACCGGAAGGTTTCAGATAGATTTTCTAATGGTAAGTCATAGATTTCGGAACCAAGTTTTAAACTGTAAGACATACCCAGGAGCCGATAGACTCTGACCACAACATATTGGTCATAAACTGTAGGCTGAAACTGAAAAAAACTGCAGAAAGGTAGGAAAATAAGGAAATGGGACTTGGATAAATTGAGGGAACCTGAAATTCTTAAGAATTTCAGAGGGAGCTTTAGGCAACGATTGACAGAAACGGAGGGAAATAAAACAGTAGAAGAGGAATGGGTAGCATTGAGACATGAAACAGTGAAGGCAGAGGACAAAATAGGTAGAAAGCCAAGGCCTACAAAAAATCCTTGGATATCACAGGAAACGCTAAAGTTAATTGATGAAAGGAGAAAATATAAAAATGCAGTAAATGAAACAGGCAAAATAGAGTACAGACGACTAAGAAATGAGATTGACAGGAAGTGCAAAATGGCTAAGCAGGAGTGGCTAGAAACCAAATGCAAATCTGTAGAAGAAAGCATAAGAAGGGGAAACGTAGATACTGCCTACAGGAAAATAAAAGAGACATTTGGGGACTAGAAGAACAGCTCAACAAAATCAAGTACTCAGATGGAAAACCAGTTCTGAGCAAAGAAGGGAAAGCAGAAGGGTGGAAGGAGTACATAGAGGAGCTCTACAAAGGAAATGAACTGAGAGACAATGTTGTAAGAAGAGAAGAGGAAGTAGATCAAGATGAAATAGGAGATACTATACTGAGAGATGAAAGATCTAGGTCGGAACAAGGCTCCCGGAGTAGGTGACATTTCCTCAGAGCTACTAAAGTTTCTGGGAGAGCCAGCCATGACAAAACTATTTCACCTGGTGTTGTAAAGGCTGGCCTTGTTGGAGGTCGTCAAAAAATGTCAAAAATCAGAATGCGTAATGATATGCTGTAGTAATAATAATTTCGTTATTGAATGTTGCAGCAAATCACAACTAAAGGGTCGCAACAACACTTTCGCAGTGAAAGTTAAAATTCGAATAAATAAAAAAAATGATATTAATTAACTTGAAACAGTCACTGTGCTAATTAATTAATTTTGGCCCTACTACAGCCTCCAACCAGCACCTCTTACGATTCACGAACAGCACAACTTCACAAATGTCAGAATTCATGTAATGGTGATGGCGTGTTCGTGTATAATCAAAATCGTAATAGCTGATAGACTCTGATTGTAATGATAATAGCTCAGTACTGTGAAACTGCGTGGTGCAATGAGCTTCACAAATACTACAAAGTTCCCAATAATTTTGATAATATTGTTTAAAGCATTCAACTTCCTTATAAAACTTTACGTGAACTATTTTTGATTAATTGGTTCCAGGGCCTGGGTAGCGTATTTCATAAAAATTACTTTCGTCAAGTCTGGTTAATCAACTATAATACTTTGACTACTGTTATCCTGGTTACTTTCTATATAAATGAAAGCAACTTTACTTTACGTGCAAACTCTCTTGCAAGTTAAAAGCTTCGTCTTAAAAATTGATTGCTAAACTTAGAACAGCACTGCACTTTAATTACTAGTCTCTGTGGTTGTAACACGTTTAGCAATTCTTTAACTCGTCTAGCAATTTCTTTAAAACTGATCGTAATTATTTTGAAAAATGATTGAACTTGTTAGTCAATGTACAGGCTTGCATAATCAACATAATCTAATAATGGGGTGACTACAACTACTTACAAAATTAAGACTGGTTTCAAAATAAGTCATACATAATTGAACCAAAATTCTGATTGGGTTGACACTACAATTACATGTATACAAAATAAAATGTTACAAAAGTACTCATCTGTTTTCGTTGTCTTCGTCGTGAAGTCCATACAAGACAGATATGATTACAATCTCTTACTGGTGGTCCAAAAATATTTTTATCGACAACTCTTTGTTCAGCTCGTCTGGCTGAAATCTCCATGCATTGATATCACCTCGATACACTTCCTAATCTCCGTAATTACAGCAGCGATCACTCTCGGTGACAATAGCCTTGATAACCAAACAATTACTTTTCTTGCGAACATGAAAAAAAAATTACACTGATCACTTTCGAGTATAAACAAACTTCTTTCGCACTTCCTTCAATACATTAAACAGTACGCCTCTCAGGCTTATTGCAACTTTGCTAATTCATTAAACTCGCGCCACACTGCGCCTACCGTGCCTCTGCACCATCAACAAAACATTTATGTGTTTACTTTGGCGAGTCCGCTCCGCGACTGCTTCAGCAGCGCGACACTCACAGCTACTAAGTCTGTACCAAAGACAGTCTTTACAACAGGTTCAACATTTTCTATGGCGCATTACCAACTTAAAGCATAGGAATGTCCGTGCATTCATGCGGGTCTACACATACAGTACATGTTTACACTAAATGATTCAATATAGGAAATGACGTTACATAAGAAATATATCTAGCATACAAGAAATGAAAATACGTGAAATGAACAAATTTAAGACAATATATACATTACGTTAAATCAAACTGTAAGATACAGCAACAGGTGTACCCTTACAGTGTGTAAGACGTATGAGACACGCGAAGCACCCTCAAAATTTAAGGAAAATGTTATAATCACCATTCCAAAGAAAGCAGGCACAGACAGGTGTGAAAACTACAGTTTAATAAGTCATGGTTGCAAAATATTAACCACGAATTATTTACAGACGGATGGAAAAGCTGGTTGAAGCCGACCTCGGGGAATATCAGTTTGGGTTTAGAAGAAATGTAGGAACACGGGAGGCAATACTTACATTACGAATTATTTTAGAAGATAGGCTAAGGAAAGGCAAACCTACGTATCTAGCGTTTGTAGATTTGGAGAAAGTTTTTGATAATGTTGACTGGAATACACTCTTACGAATTCCGAAGGCAGCAGGAGTAAAATATAGGATGCGAACAGTTCTATTCAACCTATAGAAAAACCAGACAGCAATTATTAGACTCGAAGGGCAAGAAAGAGACGGAGAGGTTGGGAAGACAGTAAGACAGGGTTGGAGCCTTTCTCCAATGTTATTCAATTTGTACATTGAGCAAGCTGTAAAGGAAAGCAAGGAGAAATTTGGAGGTGGAATTAAAGCTCAGGGTGAAGAATTAAAAACATTGCGTTTTGCCGACGACGTAGTAATTCTGTCAGAGATAGCAAATGACCTGGAAGAGCGGTTGAATAGAATGGACAGTGTGCTGAAAGGTGCATATAAAATGAACATTAACAGGAGCAAAACTAGGGTTATGGAGTGCAGTCTAAGAAAATCAGGTGATGCTGAAGGAATTAGATGAGGTAACGAAACAATAAAGGAGGTAGATGAGTTTTGTTACTTGGGCAGTAAAATAACAAATAATGGTCGCAGTACAGAGGATAAATGCAGAATCGCAATGGGTAGAAAAGCGTTCCTGAAAAAGAAAAATTTTTTTAACATCGACTATTGATTTAGCCTCAGGAAGTCCTTTCTGAAGACATTTGTGTGAAGTGTTGCCTTGTATGGGAGTGAAACATGGACGATATACAGTGCAGACAGGAAGAGGATAGAGGCTTTTGATATGTGGTGCTACAGAAGAATGCTGAAGATTAGGAGGGTAGATCGCGTAACTAATGAGGAGTTACTGAACAGAATTGGGGAGAAAAGGAGTTTCTGGCATACGTCGACTAAAAGAACGGATCGATTGGTAGGACACATCCTTAGACATCAAGGAATTGTGAATTTAGCATTGGAGGGAAGTGTGTGGGGTAAAAACCGCAGAGGAAGACCAAGAGATGGATAAAGTAAGCAGATTCGGACAGATGTAGGCTGCCGTTCTTATATGGAGTTGCCGAGTCTTGCCCAGGATAGGGCATTGTGGAGAGCTGCATCAAACCAGCCGCGGTGGAGAAGCCGAGCGGTCTAAAGCATCTCGCTGCGGAGCGCGCGGTTGCTCGCCGTGGAGGTTCGAATCCTCCCTGGGGCATAGGTATGTGTGTTGTCCTTAGGTTTGTTTACCTAGGTTTAAGTAGTTTGTAAGCTACGGACTGATGACCACGCAATTTGGTCCGATACATTTACAAACATTTGAACATTTTTGAACATCAAACCAGTCTCCGGATCAAGACCACAACAACACAACCCGTAATTTGTTTAAATATTTCATGATTTTTGTAAAATATTAACAGTGTAAAGTTATAAAGTAATATTAAACGAAGTTTTTACGATTTACACACTACTGGCCATTAAATTTGCTACACCAACAAGAAACACAGATGATAAACGGGTATTCATTGGACAAATATATTATACTAGAACTTACATGTGATTACATTTTTACGCTATTTGGATGCATAGATCCTGAGAAATCAGTACCCAGATCAACCACATCAGGTCGTATTAACGCCCTTTATACGCCACGGCATGCCCATGGAACTTCAAGACGATACCACAGTTCATCAAGAGTAGGGACTGGCATATTGTGACGATCCAGTTGCTCGACCACATCGACCCGACGTTTTCAGTTGGTGAGAGATCTGGAGAACGTGTTGGCCAGGGCAACAGTCGAACAATTTCTGTTGCGAGAAAGGCCCGTACAGGACCTGCAACATGCAGTCGTGCATTATCCTGCTGAAATGAAGGATTTCGCAGGGATCGAATGAAGGGTAGAGCCACGGGTCGTAACACATGTTAAATGTAACGGCCACTGTTCATACTGCCGTCGATGCGAAAAGAGGTGACCGAAGCGTGCAACCAGTAGGACCCCACACCATCGTACGCCAGTACGGCAATGACGAATACACGCTTCCAATGTGCGTTCACAGCGATGTCGCCAAACATGGATGCGACCATCATGATGTTCTAAACAGAACCTGAATTCATCGCAAAATATGACATTTTGCCATTTGTGCACCCAGGTTCGTCGTAGCGTACATCATCGCAGGCCCTCCTGTCTGTGATGTAGCGTCAAGCGTAACCACAGCCATGGTCTCCGAGCTGACAGTCCATGCTGCTGCAAACGTCGTCGAACTGTTCGTGAAGATGGTTGTTGTCTTGCAAGCGTCCCCATCTGTTGACTCAGGGATCGAGACGTGGCTGCACGATCCGTTACAGACATGCAGATAAGATCCCTGTCATCTCGACTGGTAGTGATACGAGGCCTTTGGGATGCAGCACGACGTTCCGTATTGTCCTCCTGAACCCATCGATTCCATATTCTGCTAACAGTCATTGGATTGCGACCATCGCGAGCAGCAGTGTCGCGATACGAAAAACCGCAATCGCGAGAGGTTACAATCCGACTTTTATCAAAGTGATAGTACTCATTTCTCCTCGTTACACGAGGTATGACAACAATGTTTCAGCAGGCAACGCCGGTCAACTGCTGTTCGTGTATGAGAAATCGGTTGGAAACTTTTCTCAGGTCACCACGTTGTAGGTGTCACCACCGACGCCAACATTGCGTGAATGCTCTGAAAAGCTAATCATTTGCATATCATAGCATCTTCTTCTGTCGGTTAAATTTTGCGTCTGTAGCACGTTATCTTCGTGGTGTAGCATTTTACTTTCATGAACATGAGTCCCTTTCAGCTGCATATAATATTACTCCCCAATCATGTCATTTGCAACAGGAGATTTCTATTAATGCATCGAGGTAGTGGAGTTGCACTAGAGTTCCTTATTGCTGAATTACAAGAGCAATAACTAAAAACGAAATTGGGAGCTTTTGTACGTAATTGCGAACTGAAAGTCGATGTGAAAAACACTGGCGTTGATTAGGAACACAATGTGACCATTCCGTAACATTGTCATAGGATAGATTGAGATCCGTTGCCCTGAAAAATTAACCTGTGTTTCTAAACTTTTTGGCACATCAGAATCATTATATCACCCAAGATATTTGATCACAAGGGGTCACTGGACTTAGCCGATGACAGAGATTATCAAGAGTTGGTCAAAAATTTTCAAGAAAATCGTTTCTCTCTTAATTTTTAGTTACCAGAGGTAGAATAATTACAATACAGCAGTTCTTTACCAAATCAGAACTTTCGATATATTTTTGCGATTTGTTTGAAAACTTGTTCGTGTGTGGTAAATTTGACCATTTAACCCAAGACATATTGCTGCATAAATTGCCAGCGATGATATGGGGCCCTTTACCGAACTACGTTTTATTGAACTGTCTGTAATGTTCTCTTCAAACGTGTTTGACGTCCAGTCGATTGGTCGGATACTAAACATATCTTTTTCTGTGTTACTACAATTTTTTCAAGCGAGGACACATGAACTTTTGTACTGTCAATATGTCATTATTATTATAAAATAATTCAAAATTTTATAAAGAATATAATTAAACACGTGCGAGCGAGGGACCCACACGAAATGAACAACCTGTCGGAAACCGGCGTTGACCACTTTCGAACAGTGACCTTCGTTCCGAGAAGATACCGGTACTCAATCGCCCCACCTTAGTACACATAACTAGTTTCTTTTAGCAGACGGCTATGCACTAGATGAAAATAATTCGCTTCGGTTAACTGCACTTTATAAACACTTACGATAGGTTTATTTCCTTCGACCGCCAATATTAATTAAGTTCGCCACGAAAAATTTGCACGCCATCTGTTAATAGACCAATCTGGCCAGTTTTAGTTGTGTGCAGGATTTTGCAGAATTTTTTGCAAGTCGTAAATTACACACGCCTCTGGAGAAAGGAGAAGCAGCTGTATAGGCATCAAGAGCTTAGATAGCAAAGAAGTACAGTTAATGGGCTATGACAGTAAAGGAACTAGTTCAGGGATGGCGAAACTTTGTACATATACGTGCCATATTTTCACAAAAAAAAAATTAATGTGCCGAAGACGTGCCCCGGCATAAAATCCAGACTCACAGCCACCGACCCTACATGAAATCTTTGAAATAACGAAAGCACTGAAAAATAGCAATTAAACCGAGTCTGACTGCAGAAATTTTGAAATTGGGTCATAAAAGAATTACACCCAAAATCCACAAAATAATTGAAAACACTTGGCTTACAGGAAATATCAGAGCGGGAGTCGGCTCTCATTCACCCATTCCACAAGAAAGACAAAACTGAGCCAAAAAACTACAGAGGAATCTCCCTGCTTCTATTCACTTACAACATTCTGTTCAGAGACCTGTTAAATCGACTGGAACCACAGATTGGCCCCCAAATTGGCAAATGTCGAGCGGGCTTCAGAAAAAACCGTTCCTGCAGCGAACAGATTCGGAATCTCCGCACAATCCTATTCATAAGACACTGCAAGAACACTACAAAAACATTTTTAGACTTACAAAGCCTTTGACTCCTTTGACCGAGACATACTCTTCTAGAATCTAAAAGAGATGAAGGTTGATCTTAAAAACCGAAATCTAATCAAAGAGACCCTCACTAACACCAACTTCAAAGTCAACATTATAGAAGAATTATCGGAGCCCTCTGAAATCAAAACCGGCGTCCGGCAAGTTTATGGTGTCTCACCCATTCTATTCAATGAGTCTCAGAGAAAATTATTCGTACATGGGAAAGGGAAGTCCCCGTAGTTAAGCCCCATAAGCTATACAACCATTTGAAATATTTGGAATGGGAAGTTCAAAATGTTCAAATGTTTGTTAAGCTTATGGGACTTAACTACGGGGTCATCAGTCCCTAAACTTACAAACAACTGACGAACTACCTTACACTAAGGACGGCACAAATATCCATGCCCGAGGCGGGATTCGAACCCCCGACCGTAGTGGCCGTGCAGACCGTGACTGGAGCGCCTCAGTCCCCGCGGCCACCGTGGCCGGCGAATGGGAAGTCAAAGGATTTCAACTAGGCATAAATAGGGAAAAGATAACCCACATCAAATGCCTCGCTTCAGATGACATCGTCTTACTCTCGAATACTAGAACGGTAGCATAGCGTGTGCTAGAAAATTTCCACGAGATTGCCGTGAAAACCGATCTACAAATTTCGTATGAGAAAACACAATTTTTTGATACACAATCATCAGATACTTTCCCACTAAAACCTAAGCACGGGAAAAATCAACGGTGCAGTTTTTATAGAAAATATCTGGCAAAAACGTCCCACAGAAGAACTATACAGACGCTTTGAAACAATCACGACATACATCAGAAAACTGAGAGCAAAATTGGCCTACTTTAGGTTACGGTAGTAACACTAAAAGTGGGCCTTTGCGATCGTCTTTTGACAGCTCGAAATTTAAATGAAAATAACGGCTTAACTATTCATCTGACACGAAAATTGAATAACCGAATTTTTAGAGGAGAAAATTCTCTACAACTCTGCTCTCTTAGGTTTTTTTTTTATATCTCGTAGCGTTTCAAAGATATTTGCAAAGATAACGGCGATTTTGGGATGTATGTCTGTCTGTCCGTAACGTGTTCCCTGTTTGTAAGACGAACCGTTCAACCGATCAGCACCAAATTTTACAGACATGATTGTAGGCCGCCAGAGACCAGAACCTCCCTGTTTAAAAATGATCGGAAAACAATACGGTAGTAAAAAAATAAATAAAAAAAAAATTAAAAAAGAAGGAGAAAAAAGCCGTTTGTAATATAATTGTAATTGCAAACGAACCGTTCATCTGACACGAAAATTGAATAAACTAATTGGTAAAGGAGAAAATTCTCTACAACTTAGCTCATTTTTGTTTTTTCATATCTCGTATCGTTTGAGACATATTTGCAAAAATAACGGAGATTTGACACCCTCCATTGAATTAACGAAAACCAGCCGTTCGGAAATGTCACGTCACATTCCTCGCGTATTTGATGATTTTCTTATTGTAACTAACACGTTATCATTTCAAAGCAACGGCACACTGAGGAATTAACAAAAACACATCGTTCTTCGTACGATAAGTGATAATCTAATGTTTACAAATGCCACATTAACATCAGTCAACAACGGCCATGAATAGTATGATATTAAAGCACTGCTGTTTTGATTTATAGCCGTAGCGTAGTGGGCAAGATGCTGGACTCTGACGCATAAGGTCGTTGGTTCGAAACCCACCAATTCAACTGTATTTCAAATTATAAGATATTGTTAACAATATGAATTCATTTATTGTAAATTCTTGTACGAAGGATATATTTCCTAATGTTAATTGTAAGAAATCAAAAATTGTAAAAAAAAAAAAGATTATTATTTTGGTCCAAAATGTTTGCAAAAACTTATAAAACTACAAATCTAAAGTGGGCCGTAAACCCTGTCAGTGCGTTTTTTTTTTTTTTTTTTTTTTTTTTTTTTTTTCATGCTTATCGCCTGGATGAATGAAACCAGACTAACTAAATGGATATTCAGCATAATTTCTACATTGAAATTGGGCACATCTTCGTACACAGGAACCACAGAAGACCTGAACACATTAAACATGTGTGTGTAAGACATACAAGACCGCAAAATATGTAGAGAAAGAAAATCAAGAACCAAAAAGTTGACTTTAAATCACAACACAAAAACAACAGAAGCAAATGGACAGACTCATAAAAGAAAGCAAAAAGGAAAGAATGAAAGGTTTTTGGAAGATAAAAAGAAGAAAAAAGACGTGAATAAAAGCTAGATTTTTATGTTTTAAGCGCTCTCCTTAACGGAAATATACGCATATATATATATATATATATATATATATATATATATATATATATATTGGTTTCAGAAGAAAAGGTTCCATATAAAGGCGATGCTGGGTACATAGTGGTTCATTTATAACTAAACCTAAATTGAAGGAGCTGCAGACACGCTGCACAGCAGAAGGCTCAAAAGTTTAATGTCGCTACTGCATACTCTCCTAATACAGATCTACTGTATTTAACATTCTGGAATTGCACCTGTAATGAGTATTATTAATATCAATAAATCACTAATAAACATTTAAACATGAAATATTAATTACAGTAGCATCTATATGGCATCCAAATATAGATCTGCAAAACATGGCGCTCCATACAACTCGGCTACTCCTGGGGCTACTCCCGCGGCAGACGATTCAAAGAAATAAATTACTCGAATTGTTACAGAGAAAAATAAAAAAGTAAGCTGCCGTTCGCGTCCTTCTGGAAGGACGTCACTGCTATCTGGGTTGAATTAATTAAAAATTATGGACAATACGATTGTTGTTGTTGTTATGGTCTTCAGTCCGGAGACTGGTTTGATGCAGCTCTCCACCCTACTCTAACCTGAGCAAGCCTTTTCATCTCCTCATAAGAACGACAACCCACATCCACTTGAATCTGCTTACTATACGCGTCTCTTGGTCTCCCTCTGCGATTTTTACCCCACACACTTCCCTCCAATGCTAAATTTACGATTCCTCGATGTCTAAGAATGTGTCCTACCAAGCGATCCCTCCTTTTAGCCAGGGTATGCCAAAAATTCCTTTTCTCACCAATTCTGTTCAGTACTTCTTCATTGGTTATGCGATCTACCCACCTAATCTTCAGCATTCTTCTGTAGCACCACATTTCAAAAGCCTCTATTCTCTTCCTGTCCGCACTGCTTATCGTCCATGTTTCACTCCCATACAAGGCAACACTCCACACAAATGCCTTCAGAAAAGACTTCCTTACACTTAAATTAATGTTAGATGTTAGCAAATTTCTCTTTTTCAAAAATGCTTGTCTTCCCATTGCCATTCTGCATTTTATATCCTCTGTACTGCGACCATCACATGTTATTTTACTACCCAAGTAACAAAACTCATCTACCACCTTCATTGTTTCGTTACCTAATCTAATTCCTTCAGCATCGCCCGATTTTCTAAGACCGCATTCCATTATTTTTGTTTTGCTCTTGTTAATGTTCATTTCATACGGTCTCTTCAACACACTGTCCATTCCATTCAACTGCTCTTCCAGGTCCTTTGCTGTCTCTGACAGAATTACAATGTCATCAGCAAAACGCAATGTTTTTATTTCTTCCCCCTGAACTTTAATCCCTATTCCAAATCTTTCCTTGCTTTCCTTCACCGCCTGCTCGATGTACAAATTGAATAACATCGGAGAAAGGCTACAACCCTGTCTTACTCCCTTCCCAACTGATGCTTCCCTTTCATGCCCATCGAGTCTAATAACTGCGGTCTGGCTTTTGTACAAGTTATAAATAACTCTCCTTTCCCTATATTTTACCCCTGCTGACTTCAGAATTTGAAACAGTGTATTCCATTCAACATTGTCAAATGCTTTCTCCAAATCTACAAAAGCTAAAAATGTAGGTTTGCCTTTCCTTAATCTATCTTCTAAGATAAGACGTAAAGTGAGTATTGCCTCCCTGGTTCCTACGTTCCTCCTGAATCCAAACTGATTTTCCCCAAGGTCAGCTTCTACCAGCTTTTCCATTCTCCTGTAGATAATTCGTGTTAAAATTTTGCAACCATGACTTATTAAACTAATGGTTCTGTAATTTTCACACCTGTCTGCGCCTGATTTCTTTGGAATGGGGATTATTACATTTTTCTTAAAGTCTGAGGGTATTTCGCCTGTCTCATAAATCCTACACACCAGTTCAAATAGTCTTGTCGTGGCTGGCTCTCCCAGAGACTTTAGTAGCTCTGAGGGTATGTCATCTACTCCTGGGGCCTTGTTCCGACCTAGGTCTTTCAAGGCTCTATCAAATTCATCTCTCAGTATAGCATCTCCTATTTCATCTTGATCTACGTCCTCTTCCCTTCCTACCACATCGTCTCTAAGTTCATTTCCTTTGTAGAGCCCCACAATACGATTAAAACTCCACTATTGTGGTAATATCTATGCACTCAGTACATGATATTCTCTCTCGCTGCATTTTAACTAACAGCCAAAATTATTTGATATTTCATTCAGTTTTGATAAACAGACTTTTTTTAAATTATTTTAATATCTCTCCCATATTTTCATTATCTTTTCCGCAAAAGTATTGTCTTGCTGTGACAGTTTGTCCTCTTTTTTCAAGTTAGTTTTCTTTCCTATGCTGGTTAACGTATAAATAAGTGAGTGTGAAATCGCAGTTATTTTGGCCAAATATCTCTGAAACGGTTCGCGTTTAGAAATAACATAACAGATCAAAGTTGTTGAGAATTTTCTCCTCTCCAAATACGTTTATTCAATTTTCGTTTGAGATGAACAGTTAAAGCGTTATTTGCAATTAAATTTCGTGCTCTCGAAAGTCCAGCAAAAACGGCCTGTTTTTTAATGCTACAAACCTATTTTTTGTCCCAAATATTTGAAAATGGGAGGTTCTTGTCGCTGCAGGCCAACAGTTACTTCTGTAAATTTTGGTGCCCATCGGTTGACTGGCGCGACCTAAAAACTGTGAACACGTTACAGACAGTGGCAAACCGCCGTTATTTTTGCAAATATCTGAATAACAGAGCAACGTCGTAGAGAATTTTCTCATCTGCAAATTCGTTCATTTCAACGTCGAGGTGTCAAAAGGCGATCGTGAAGTCCTAGTTATACTGTTACTACTGTGACCTGAAGTGGGTCGAACCAAAAGCATTATGCACACGTTTGTGTTCAAATGTGGTGGCTACATCATTTGGAAACACGTACTGCACAAGTACAGCACCACACCGCTACACCACAGTCTAACAAATACAGTGACGACAGTCCCAATGATTTTTGTTATACACGGCGATGGCAGCGCTCCAAGCGGTCGGCAAGCTATATTTCTGCATACGATCTTCGACGATTGCGAATAGTATAATTTTTATCGATTTTAACATACTTTTTATTAGGATACATATGTAGTACCATAAAAATAAAAAATAACTTAATAATAGCTCCACGTTTGTCATTATTAGTTTTACTACAATTACTAACAAGGTATGAAGCAATGAATCACAGGACAGGTTATTTATAATTATCTTGTGGCCTATAGGTTTTTATTGGATAATTTCATTTTCTATTAAACATAAAAAATGGCTAGGAAACACCAGAAGACCTGCTCTTTGGCAAAAAGACGCCACTTTTCTACTCAGCAACATTACGATTTCTTCACTACAATTACATTAAAACCAATGAGTGTGGAACGTTGCAGAAACAAAGAAAAACACATGCAAAATTTAAAAAGACACAGAATCCGCAAGACTGGCAATCTTTTACTGAAACTCGCAACCTAGCGCGGACTTCAATGCGAGAATCTTATAGTTGTTTCCACAACGAAATCCTGTCTCGTAATCTTGCAGAAAATCCAAAGAAATTCTGGTCATATGTGAAGTACACTAGCGGCAAAACACAAACAATACCTTCACTACGCGATAGCAATGGTAATACTACCGACGACAGTACTGCTAAGGCAGAATTACTAAACACAGCTTTCCGAAATTCTTTCACCAAAGAAGACGAAGTGAACACTGCAGTATTCAATCCAAGAACAGCTGCCAGCATGCGAAACTTAGAAGTAGATGTTCCTGGAGTAGTAAAACAACTTAAGTCACTAAACAAAAATAAATCTTCCGGGCCAGATTGTATACAAACTAGATTCCTCTCAGAGTATGCTGATGCAATAGCTCCGTACTTAGCTATAATTTACAACCGATCACTCAGCGAAAGATACGTACCCAAAGACTGGAAAGTTGCCCAAGTTACTCCAATATTCAAGAAAGGCAATAGGAGTGATCACCAAAATTACAGGCCTATCTCATTGACGTCGATTTGCAGTAGGATTTTGGAACATATACTTTGTTCGAATATTATGTACTACCTCGAAGAGAACGACCTATTAACCAATAGTCAGCACGGATTCAGAAAGTATCGCTCTTGCGAAACACAGCTTGCCCTTTATTCACATGAAGTGTTAAGTGCCATCGACAAGGGATCTCAAATCGATTCCATATTTCTGGATTTCCGGAAGGCTTTTGATACTGTACCCCACAAGCGGCTTCTAATGAAATTGCGTGCTTATGGAATATCTCCCCAATTGTGCGATTGGATTCACGATTTCCTATCAGAAAGGAAACAGTTCGTTGTAATTGACGGTAAGTCATCGAGTAAAACAGAAGTGATATCTGGCGTTCCACAGGGAAGCGTTATAGGTCCCCTACTCTTCCTCGTGTTTATAAACGATTTAGGAGATAATCTGAATAGCTCCCTTAGACTGTTCGCGGAAGATGTTGTCGTTTATCGGCCAGTGAAGTCAACAGAGGATCAAAAGCAACTGCAAAGCGATTTAGACAAAATTTCTACTTGGTGCGAAAATTGGCAATTGGCACTAAATAAAGAAAAGTGTGAAGTAATACACATGACCACAAAAAGAAATCCGCTGAACTTCAATTATGCGATAAATCAGTCAAACCTTAAGGTCGTAAATTCTACCAAATACCTAGGAGTTACAATTACGAACAACTTTGACTGGAGCGAACACATAGAAAATATTGTGGGGAAGGCGAACCAAAGGTTACGTTTCATTGGCAGAACGCTTAGAAGATGCACCAGCTCCACCAAAGAGACTGCCTACATCACACTTGTGCGTCCTCTCTTGGAGTTCTGTTGCCCCTTGTGGGACCCTCACCAGGTGGGACTGACGGAAGATATTGAGAAGGTTCAGAGAAGGGCAGCTCGTTTTGTTTTATCACGTTACGGGGGTGAAAGCGTCACGGAAATGTTGCACGAATTGGGGTGGAAATCATTAAAAGAAAGACGTTATTCATTGCGGCGTGATCTGTTTGCGAAGTTTCAATCACCGACTTTTAGCTCTGAATGTGAACATATTTTGCTAGCACCCACCTACTTAGGGAGACGTGACCATCCCAACAAAATAAGAGAAATCAGATCGAAAACGGAACGATTTAGGTGTTCTTTCTTCCCGCGCGCTATTAGAGAATGGAACGGTAGAGAAAAGTTATGAAAGTGGTTAATGAACCCTCTGCCAGGCACTTAAATGTGATTTGCAGAGTATCTATGTAGATGTAGATGAACGTAGGAAACGAACATAGAATGCAATAACTACAGTATTTAACGTACCAAATCAGACAACACAGCTGTAACTGAAGGAAAAGGTGAAATATATGCCTTAAAACGGCAACAGCAAAACTCAGTTTCCCAACAAAGAATAAACCAATTCCACAATTGTTGCTACAGTTGAACCACATAAGTTCAAACATAGGGTTTTTAAGTTAAAATAATTAAACTCAAAAGCATATGCGCGTATAAGAAAGATGAATGAAGTGTAAAAATGAGCGAATCATTAGACTCCATACTGAATCGATGAGCGTAAAATAACTGCCTGTCATAGTAAGAACAGACCATAATAAAATTTTATCTTTGTCTTGTGTTTATATTGTACTTACTTTTAGCGGAGTAAGCTGCCAATAAATACACATTCGTAAGTATTTCTTCATGACGAAATTGTTCTTTATACCACTGGCTCAGTGAAATTCGGCTTTTTTTTACATTAATTTCCCGAGTACGCATGTCTCTTGATATTTTACTAATGCTTGTGACTTATAAATTATACGCAGCCACAATTTGAATTCGAGATAATTGTCCCAAACTTTCCTACAATGTTGTTCGTACTCGGGTCCCATTTTGCACACGACACTCCCAGGCAAGTAGAACACACTTGTAATAATAAGAGGTACGAGATGCGAATAATCCAGACTACTGCAAGCCAGTGGCACTACAAGTCACTTTGTATGACCGAACAACTCAGAAGCTGAGGAGCCAAGTGTCGTGTAACACTAATTGAGAGGAACGTGAAAAGAAGCAGCTGGAGAAATCCCAGCCCACGTCGTAGCCGGAAGTAGCCTACAGTGTGAGAGACGGTTGTATGGGCGTTTGTGACTATAAACCGCGGGATATGTTCTAGACCGAAATAGACGCCAAGAATGCACTATTTAAAACGAACCCTACTCCTTACCATTTCAATTGAAGGTTACACGTAGCAAATACCATCAAAGTGAAAGCAAATGGTAATTAAATTTGGAATTAAAACTTTTTTATTGGAGGCAGTAGTAATATCGTACATTTCCCTCCACAAACCTTGAAATGAACCTAAAAAAAGTCTTTAATCCCAAAAATAATTTTCTGTCGCGAAGAGGCCCTGTAAGCCCTCCAGATTTAGCGACTTTTCTCCCAAATTGGCAACTCTGATTAGGAGGTACTCCGTAACTTTTGTTTCTCAAGATCTTTTTTTTATTTTATATATATATTTTTTTATGGGTCGCTACAAGGTATGCAAGAACAAAACCTGCAAAATGAGAGGATGAAGCAGCAATGATTTATGCTGAAATTGAGCAAAAGTAATGAGACAACACTGCAGAACTAGGGGAGTCAACTGAAAGGTTTCGACTACTTATAGGAACACTTCGAAAGAGTGGCCAACAGAGGACCTCCAAATTAGCTCAGACTTTTAGTCGTATGAGGAAGAGAAGCACAAGATATGCAAGAATTTTGTGAAACCCTGACAGACTGCGAGGTCTATTTCTTGAAAGTAGAAAGAAAAAGAAGTAGAAGAAATAGAATCTATAAAAGGGTATGATTTGGAGGAATGGCAGAATTTATTAAACTGGACTCCAGGTCTACATCTACATCGTTAGTCTACAAATAACACTGAAAGAGCATTCGCTAAACCAATTTCATACTTTGTATCCATCATTCCAGTCTGGAATACAACGCGGGAAGAAACAACGTCCTAACTCCCTTACAACTTCAATCTATTTTTTTTTTTTTTCCCTCAAGATCCCTTTGTCCACAAGTAAGAAAACTTGTTTCATTACAGTTAAAGGGGATAAATACTTAGTGATTGCAAATAATCGACTTCTAGTTGATAATGCAGAAAATAACAATATTATATACAATTATAGCCCACTCCAACAAGCAATGGCGATCGGAGCAATAATTGACCCATTTACCTCATTTTCTGGGAAAAGCATAAGTTTCGAGAAATATTCAAAGAAATGTAGTGGTAGCTATAACCAAATCGTTGCAACTCAACAACGATCGATAAAAGTCAGGTGAAATTTAGAAAATATAAGTCGAAGATCGCAAAATGTAGTCTAAACAGTTTTGTTGTTTGTAAACCCGCTTGGATGCAACTTCTATGTCATTAGTCTCTACCCTTACAAAATAATTAAACTAACTTACACTAAGGACAAATCACGCGCACCCATGCGCGTCGGAGGACTCGAACCTCCAATGAGAACGGCCACCCAGTCCGCAGCATGACGCCTTGTAACACGCGGCAATTCCGCAACACTTAAACAGCGAGAAATAAATAAATTTACAAAAGAAAGTCCATAATACAGACGCCACCTCAACAGGTGAGCAAATTATTTGATTGTAAAAAACAATCAATTACAAATTTCCATTATAGATTAATAGGTAATTTACAAGAAAGCTTTCCACCGAAATAGCCGCGCACCTATCGATATATCGAACGTGCGCAATGGTCGATGATGACGTCGCGCGAATTTTGAGTTGTTTACTTGTGATAGACCGGACACATTCTCTCACTCTGTGTTATTTCGTGTGACTGAAGGAATTGACGTGTTTACTAGTGTTATTGATATGAGTTCGAGTGGAATATTGTAGAAAGCACAGTTTATTACCTCATGACGGCCTTCGAAATTGCATTAATTGCGAAGGTGTTCAGACAGTACGAATAAGAGTTGGCTAAAGACTCGATCAGCGGCAAGGAGAGCGTAGCGGTGCGTCCGTAGCAGCATTCGGTTGGCATTTAGAGTTGCCAATGGCGTGTAATTTTGATTTTAGAAATATGTCATGATTTTAAAGGTTGTGGTTAGGCAGGAACCTAGTACTACAGATTAAATTGTTGAAAGCGTTCTACCAAATCATGAACATTAAAGAAATTAGAGTAATTCGTATCATTTGAGAGACAGACACACGTACTTTGATTTAGTAGCAACACAGTGTTATATCTGAACAGAAAGACAGTGCACGTGGAGAAACGTAGTTTTGTATTGTGCAATGCTCTGCATTCGGATATTGTAATTCATTTCGAAAGTAAAATCAATGAAACGTGATGTTAACACATTGATTTTCACATCTTGTAAACATTGTTCGCCGTCATTCATCCCAGCATATACAGCGACTGTTGCCAACACTGCAGCACCACGCCATGTCGCTGATGGAGACTTTTACCGTAGGAGTTAAATCGACAGATAACGAAATTGCTTTTCTGTTGGTTTGCAAGAAATAAGAAAACAACGATAAGAAGACACACATGGTTTGAGGTTATTGCCGATGACTTACACATCAAATAGCTCCGTTCCTGACGAAAACGCCACTCACGAATAATGTATGTACACTATATACTTGTATTTGTATTGTGGCAGTACTTAATGACACAACACATGCCGTAATTCTCGCCGCAACAATAATCGTACGTTCGATATATCGTTAGGTGCGCGGCTATTTCGATGGAAAACTTTCTTGTAAATTACCGATTAATAGCCGAAATCGATTAGGCGGAGCAAACTGCGTCGCTTAAGCTCAGAAGCAAAGGAACACATCACTGAAGTGCATTATTGCTAGTTAAATAGTGTTGAAATTGGATTACGATTAGGATAACATCACAAAGTAACTAGTTGAAAAACAAGTGTTTAAAATTAAGTATTTCACCGCAATGCTTACTACTTTTGGTTTGCGACTGACAAGTAGTGATAAATGATTTTATCTATCTCAGTAAAGTAATTGCGTTCATATTTAATTATTACTGTTCTATGTTTAGTTAAGATGTTCGCTAACAAAAACATTACACACAACTGTATTTGAATATCTTATCAATTTATGCAGATTTTAATGTAGTATTGCGTCGATAGTAAACAGACTAATGTTAATGTGTGTTTTTGAAAGATAAATCACTACCATTAATAATCACTAATTAGATGTTACTCGATTCCTTAAACAGTTCAGACAAACTCACAATCACTAAAAGTCTCTATAAAATTCACCATTACTTAATTTATCTAATATTTAAATATTGTTTTCCAGTAATTAAATGACTTTCAGAAACAGTTAGCTATTGAATGACTACTGTTATTCCTGTTCAGTAAAGCTTTTAACACCGACGGCAGACAAATATGGAAATTAATAATCTCTCACTCTAATTAATCCAACAGGGTAAATATCTAGCGAGAAATCGTAACCACAATTAACAAAATTATCTGATTTCTTATATAAAAGTTAATCACTAATACACTGGCAATCATAACATTCTATAACGAAAGAAACTAGCGGTATCTTACTTTAATGAGGGGCTGTTGCGTTGCAGTCGGACGTTGTTGGTATACATGGTTGATAACAACAGACTTTTCTTGGCCTTGATCTTATTAGCACACGATAAAATCCTTATTTTTTATTTCCTCTTAATTGTTCAGTTCTGTACCTGAATTAACATTAATGGCTGTCTGGCAATCAAGACTCTTCTTACGTTGAGTCATTACAATCCCTCAGCACATATTCCGTCAAAACTGGCAGAGCGGTCGCCCAGCAACGATCTTCAACAGCAACTATTCGCTCGTAGTCCCTCTACCAACGATAATATCTCTACTTTCCAAAGATTCTCCTTTTCAGTCTGTTACCATTGATCTCTTGTATAGAGATCACTGTCTGTTACACAGATATACGTTATTTAGACTGGTAAAGTCGCCGGTTTTAATGAATCCTGACGCCGCCATCATACCTACACAAACATCAAAATGTTTGTGTATGTTACTTAGACAACTTGTGAACTAAAATGACGTTAAAATCTCTTTGGGGTGATTTAAATAGGTTCTGATGTTGAGCTAATTTTTGCGTACTAGCTTAATGTTATAAGATGAACATTAAGATACACACGCCCATGTTTAAAGCAGACATGCAGTTTTCGTAAGAAAACTCCAATGAATGCGGACACTCGTTGTCAATAACAAAATGCCATCTGTACGTACAGAAGCACTTTAATAGCGAGGTTCCCATTAAAAAGAAATAATAAAAAAAGACGGAGTTATTTCTAATTGGAGGCAGATTAACCATTTCAGTTCCACATTATGAATTCAGCTCTGAAAAAAGGACTCGAAACTCCGACGTTGAGTAAAGGCGCGCTCCGCAGCTAGGCACCTTAGAGCGCTCGGCCACTCCACCGCGGCGCGGAAATATCAGCGACAAAAACAGATGCAAAGCGATTCCATGTCAAGAAATGGACTAAAGTATCTGGCCAAGAAACTTGAAAAACAGGTGAATTAGGTGATGCAGGGAGGCGTCTCATTCCCACGGCGTTTGTTGAAGGAGTTGCTGCTACAGCTGTAGACGACCTTGTAGTACACTCCTCAAATTCTACAGCCTGTGCTCGAGATGTGGAAACTGTAACGGAACGCTCGTTTTCGTACTTACATTATTTACAGAGGCTGTGTAGTCGCTTAATCTTATTACGATTAAATAATATTAAATAATTTCTATTGATTATTTGTTAAATTTAAACGATGAATTGTATTTTTATGATATTTATAATGGTAATTTTTGTGTGGTTTAATGTTATGTTGTAGATTTCTGTGTCCGCATACAAAGTATGAGAATTTTCAGGTGAAATTAACGACGCCAAAGATGTTCCTAGCTGCCGTTGATGCGCGTGTAGCTGGCCACTGGGAGAACGCGACGAACGACAAATTAATAATGACTTTAATTGTTAATCGCCAAAGCTCTTATATTTTAGATGCTTTTGCTGGTTCCAGTTACAGAAATTTAGTTCAGTTGCAATAGTTCATGCGCCCGAGTACGATCTATTTAGAGTCGTAAAGTTTTGTTCACTCGCGGAAGTTAAAGTCGAACACGAATAGTATATTGATATACAATCGTTTAATATTGCTAGTGCTGCCAGGCAATATTTACTATTTTTACTAATTTGATTTGCTGAAGAATTTGAGTTAATAAACCGACCAACTTCTTTCCTGCTGGGAATTGAAGATTGGAATCGGAACATTAGTAAAGGTATGGAATAATTTACGATAGAGTATATTGCGACTCATCGTCAAGGTTCAGCTGGTAGTTAAAGAATATCTGTAAAAGGTCTTAGCAGAATTTTCTTGGTTTCTGATAGAGGGATCATTTTATCTGGTAATTGTATTTTTTATTGATGGCTGAGGGCCATATCGCAACGTACATGCGGAATTCCTATTGTGAATAGGAGTATACTATTTCGGTTTGTCAATCCTGTTGAGTAACATATTCAGAGAACCTGGTATTTGTGAATCCTTTGGGAGTTCAGTGTTTTTATTCGTGTACTTTATTTACTTATTCTAGATATTCGTGTATTTTATTAAAAGGGTTGTCTCCGAACTGTGGTTACGCTATATTTCCGTTTGTTGTTGAATGTTAATTTGGAAAAATATCAACTTTCCTCCCTGTGTATTGCATAAACCAGAACTATCAACAAGAGGTAGTGTTATAATCTGAAAGTTGGAAACAGCATAGTATTCTGAAATATAAGGCGAGTTATCAAGTTAAAGTGGCGAGTGACGTAGGAAAAATCTGGGGGGAAAAGATCATTAAATTTTTAGTGTCGTAAGTCGCCAACACCTGATGAGACTCAAAGTGTTGCTATTATATATGTGTAAATGTAAATTCGGAGTCAAAAGCGGTGGTTGTGCCGCAGGTAAATAATTGTAACGAAAAAAGCTCGTTAGGGGGTCATAGGTATAGGAATAACTCGTACACAAAATTTTGTGTGGCCTGCGTGCAGACAAATTAAAAAGATGAAACATAGGTCCCTTATTTATTATAAATGTTCAAATGTTTGTAAATCTATCGGACCAAACTGCGTGGTCATCAGTCCGTAGCTTACAAACTACTTAAACCTAGGTAAACTAACCTACGGACAAACACACACACCCATGCCCCAGGGAGGACTCGAACCTCCACGGCGAGCAACCGCGTGCTCCGCAGCGAGACGCTTTAGACCGCTCGGCTACTCCACCGCGGCTATTTATTATATCCCCGTGTTTGAACACGAAAAGAAAATAAAGATAAAAAAGGGCTAGTAAACAATACTACGAAAAGTCAAAGTAGCTTTTGGCTTAAGAGGTATCTCTGACTTCGGAAATGGCTATAAGATTTTTTCCTAAATACGAGTTAAGCCAGAGAAAACCGTTACTGCTAATATATATTTTTTACATAATATTGATGAAAGAACCAATTACAAATATCTTAGGAAAGAAATATTTACAGAGAGTAGCACACTGAGATATATACCTAAGTTCAGATTAATTATATCGAGTGAAAGATAAAAAAGATAAGTGATTAGCATCTCTGAAAATATAAAAAGTATCACTGTAAATAATATATTTCATACTGTTAAACTGAGTATATATATGGATGATACAAGTGAGAATAAACATCGCATATCGCTACACAGAGAAGTATTTTGTATCAAGAAAAGATATTTAGTTAAAGTTTATAAGCTAGCAGAGATATCGGTCATAACTTATAGTTATTAGAAAATTCATTTGGTAGCGATAAAGCATAAAATTTTGCACAAATTGCTATTATTGATTGTTAACTTCTAGTTAGTTTGTGCCTAAATGCAAAGTTATTACATCTGATTAAACGTGATAATGTATCACGTAATATCATTGGCTACTATCGGTACACACGTAGATAATGGAGTGAAATTTTCTTCAATGCCATACGCTTGTATATTGTATATTTATTTATTTAATCGAGTCTGAGCTACATCTGTAGTTAATTAATAAGCTACATATACAAGATTACTAATAAAAAGTAAGTGCTAATTATACATTCATATATATATATATATACAATCATGATTTTCACACATAATATGTTATTATTGTCCATAGCAGGCTCATATCTCTCTCCAGTGTTCGGCACACTTCACTGCAACGTCGTTGGCCAGCCACAGGTCTTGGAAAGTGCATGGCGCCGGCAAGGATGGGCAGCTCAGCAGGTGTGTCATTGTTTGTTTTTCTCCACATTGGCAGAGCTCGTCTTCTGCGTATCCCCACTTGAACAGGTTATCCTTTGATCTTCCCATTCGACACCTAAGCCTATTTAGGCTCTTCCAGACTCTCCATTCCAGTTGAGATCCAGCCGGAAGTTCTTCATTAATGTTCCAACATTGCAAGCTGTTTTTTTTTTTCGATTTCTGTGTCCACATTAATTTCCTGGTTGTAGTTTGGCTTTCATTTAGTGGATGTTCAAATTGAATGAAATCTTTCCTCGATTTTAATCTTGACACCACTGGC
The DNA here is from genome assembly GCA_026315105.1 of Locusta migratoria. Lineage (NCBI taxonomy): Eukaryota > Metazoa > Arthropoda > Insecta > Orthoptera > Acrididae > Locusta > Locusta migratoria. Next base: position 52,259,349 of record CM048746.1, on the reverse strand, counting down.
TGATGTCCGAACAGGGGATGTCTTCTATCCTCGCACTGTCTGCTTCTTTCAGCCATGGCCAAAGTTTGTCGTCTGATATGTGGGGGAGCTATTCCAGAACACATATAAAGGAGATCACGGTTTGTAGGCTTCAGGCATCCCGTAATTAATCGACATGAATCGTTCAGTGCTGTATCTAGCTTGTGGGCGTGCGTCGATCTTCTCCATACAGGGCAAGCATATTCAGCTGGAGCAAAACACAAAGCCAGGGATGATGAACGCAAAATTTCAGGATTTGCTCCCCAGTGTGAGTTGGTGAGTTTGCGGATTATACCGTTCCGTGTGTAGATTTTCGCTCTAGTTTTTTCTACATGACTCTTGTAGGACAGTGTTCGATCTAATATGACTCCGAGATAAACTGGGTTTGGGCAATGTTTAAGTTTAACTGAGTTCCATTCCAATTGTAATTCCCTTTTTGCTTCCTGGTTGTTCAGGTGTAATAAACAAGTCTGTGTCTTTGCTGGATTTGGTCGAAGCTGGTTCCTGTTGTAATATTCAGTAAGAACTTCTAAGGCATCTGATAGGTTTCTCTAGATGTGACTGATTGATCTCGATTGGCAAGCAATGGCTACGTCATCAGCATAGATAAAACTTCTTGCATCTGGTCCAGCTGGTTGGTCATTTGTATACAGGTTGAAAAGTAGAGGGGACAAAACACTACCTTGTGGGAGCCCATTCTTCTGGTTCCTCCAGCGGCTCCTTTGCTCTTGAAATTCCACATAGTATCTTCTATTGTATTGTATATGCAAAGCTACAGTCAATCTCAGCGAGCTATAGTGTTCAAATAAATTAAACCCCAGTTCATCCGTTTTAAAAAAAAAAGGTGTGTTTTTTCTGCCATTTAAATTTTATTTAAAGCGTTATCCAACACAAACTAGTGCCAACTTAATAACGTACTGTTCCGTTCTGTAGTTTCGAAAGACGACTACAGGACCATAGTCCGTTAATAGCTTACAAATATTAGGGGACTTAAATAGCCGGCCGCGGTGGCCGGGGGGACTGAGGCGCTCCAGTCACGGTCTGCACGACCACTACGGTCGGGGGTTCGAATCTCCCATCGGGCATGGATATTTGTGCCGTCCTTAGGATTAGCTAGTTCATAAGTAGTGAGTTTAGGAACTGATGACCCCGTAGCTAAGTCCCATAAGCTATACAAACATTTGAAACATTTGATTGGACTTAAATAAATTATTCTCTTATCTATAAGGACGCGCTAGAAAACGGAATTGTCTCTCCCCTGGTCAGCAAATCAAAAGATTTTAAAGCACATTTTACACTGGCGTCTTTACAAGATCTGTCATGTGTAACAAATGCAGTCCCCGGATGGGCTATAACGCCGTGATTTTGCCCTTCGTATTTTGGCACTTGTGGAAATGGATGGCATGTGGCTAGGAATATTCTTTTGACGGACGAGGCACATTTTAATCTGCACGGTGCCGTCGCGTATGGGGTTTTAATCTCTACCGCGTTGTGCAGGAACATACACTGCATTCAACTTAACACTATGTGATCATAAGTATCCGAACACCCATAAAACATACTTTTTTCATATTATGTGCATTGTGCTGCCACCTACTGCCACGAACTCCATATCGGCGACCTCAGTTGTCATTAAGACATCGTAAGAGAGCAGAATGGGGGATCTCTGCGGAACTCACGGACATCGAACGTGGTCAGGTGATTGGGTGTCATTTTTGTCAGAAGTATATATACGATACTTACATACTCCTAAACATACCTAGTTCCACTGTTCCTGATGTGATAGTGAAGTGGAAACGTGAAGGGACACGTACAGCACGAAAGCGTACAGCTTGACGTCGTCTGTTGACTGACGGAGACCGTCGACAGTTGAAGAGGGTCGTACTGCGTAATAGGAAACACATATGCAGAGTGTCAAAAATCCAGACTGCATCAGGATCCACTCCAAGTGTATGACATTTAGGCGGGAGGTGATAAAACTTATATTTCATGGTCGAGCGGCTCCGCATAAGCCACACAGTCCGCAGGTGTGATGAAAGGAGCGTAAACATTGGGCGACTGAACAGTGCAGAAACGTTGAGTGACGAATCACAGATCTGATGGTAGTGTGTGGGTTTGGTGAATGCCCAGTGAACGTCATTTGCCACTGTGTGTAATACCAACAGTAAAATTAGGAGGTAATGGTATTATAGTGTGGTCGTGTTTTTCATGGAGGCTTACACCCCTTGCTGTTTTGCGTGGCAGTATCACAGCGCAGGCGTAAATGGATGTTTTAAGCACCTTATTGGTTCTTCCTTGAAGAGCAATTGGAGGATTGTGAATGCATCTTTCAACACGATCGAGCACCTGTTCATAAGTCACGGCCTGTGGCGGAGTGATTACACGACAGTAACATCGCTGTAATGGACTGGCTTGCACTCTGACTTGAATCCTACAGAACACTTTTGGGATGTTTTCCAACACCTACTTCGTGCCAGCCTTCACCGATCTACATTGATACCTCTCCTCAGTACAGCAGTCCGTGAATAATAGGCTGTCATTCCCCAAGAAATCTTGTAGTACCTGATTGAACGTATACCTGCGAGACTGGAATCTGTCATCTGGGCTAAGGGCGGGCCAACGCCATATTGAACTCCAGTATTACCGATGGAGGGCGCCACGAACTTGTAAGGCATTTTCAGCCAGGTGTGTGGATACTTCTGATCATATAGTGTATCTGAATGGTGTGGTTTGACAAGCTCCTTCATTTTCGGTTCGTTTTTCTTCGTTGAAATATTTCCTCGGCCTGTTAGGTGTACAGTAAAAACTGCTCGTTGGAAAACATCCTTTTGCAACACGTGATTCCGGATTTGCAAAAAACGGAAATGTGTCCACATGCGGTGGGGCGGGATATTGTTGATGTTAATTGTATAAGTTATGCCAATAACGGAATGATAAACTCGTGTATCGACACTAGTTATGAAATTAACTTGATTTTATGCAACTTTATTTATTTGCTAAGTAATTGTTGACTTGTAGTTTGTTGTTCCTTAGCAACACCAACTGTTGAAAGTTAACCGTGAAAATGTTATTGACTTCGTTCACAGCAAGAATCAGAAAAAAGAAAATAAATCTTTAAATAGTTCTTGAATAAAATATTAGGTTTTTGTACGAGCAGGGACAGGAGAGTTTATCTGTAACCGTTACTGAAATTTAACCTCAATTCTAACACAGGCTCTACGGTTCGCTGTTGATAGCTTCAACTCTAATATTAGAATTCACCGCCTGCTAAACTCAACGTTCCACATTAACACTCAATATAAATTTCTTGTCAAAGTCGAATATAAGTCACAGTTAGTCTCCTCTATTATATTAAATCTCTTCTTAAAAAAGTAAAACTTCTCTATAAATCAGATTAGTCTTCCAGTAAGTATAAATCACACATTAAATAAATCTTCCTAACGTTCAAAATTCTTTTCAACATAATACATGTTTATTTTCTTCTGAAATAGTACAAGTTCAAACTAGTAATGTTTGTAATAAGAAATCCATTCAGAACGACTATTAACAATGTCATCAACATATATATATATATATATATATATATATATATATATATATATATATATATATATATATGTTGATGACATATATATTCTTCTTTTGGACGATTGACGCGCAGCAATAAAGAAGGCGCCATTGGATCCGTTGCCCCGTAGCCGTCGGTTAAATTCTGTTAGAGGCCGTCTATTGTAATGTTGGCTGCAGTGGCGACGACGCTGCCTTTGTTCATTGCGGCACCTCGATCGTACATGAAACATACAAAGACAAACAAAAACATTTTAAGAATCACATTAGAACATGATAATATTTACACAAACAACAAATATACACAATTTGGTACTACTTTTGGTTTATAGCTTTCAAAATAGGATTGACATAGGGAAGTGGAGATAGTCCATGTTCGTCCCACTACACACACCACTGTTTTCATGCAAGATGAAGCAACAACACATGTCGGTAGTCAGGTGAAAGATGTGATTGGACCAAACTTCGGTGATGACCGCATCATATATAAGCACTCTGGAGATGTATGGCCTTGCAGATACTCCGACCTAAGTCCATGTGACTTCTAGTTGGGAGTTTTGAAGGTTCGCCTCTATCAGGGATGTATTCGGACACTTTCGGATCAGAAGAATAGCTTACGACATTTCAGACACATTACACCTGATATGCTGAGAGAAGTGTTACTAAGTGTGAGGTCATCCGTATGATCACTAGAAGAAATTCGTTAAACTTCAGTTACTCGATAAATAAGTCACACCTAGATGCCGTAAATTCAGCTAAATACCTAGGAATAACAATTACGAACAAATTAAATTGGAAAGAACACATAGAAAATATTGTAGGGAAGGCGAACTACGTTTCATTGGTAGGACACTTAGAAGATGCAACATTTCTACTAAACAAACTGCCTAGACCACACTTGTGCGTCCTTTTTTGGAGTATTGCCGTGCATTGTGGGATCCACAATAGGTGGGTCCGATTTAGAGAAAATTCAGAGGTCAGCTCGTTTTGTATTATCGCGATATAGGGGAGAGAGTGTCACGGATATTGATGTAGGAATAGGGGTGGAAATCATTAAAAGGAAGGCGTTTTTGCGGCAAGATCTAGTTGCGAAATTTCTTTCACCAACTTTCTCTTCAGAATGTGAACATATATTATTAGCACCCTCTTACACAGGGAGATATGACCATCATAATAAAATAAGAGAAATCAGATCGAAAACGGAAATATTTAGGTGTTGTTTTTCTCGCGAACTATTACAGAATGGAAATGTAGAGAAATATAATAAAAGCGGTTCGATGAACCCTCTGCGATACACCTCAGTGTGATTTGTAGAGTATGCATGTAGATGTAGATGTAGATTATATATAAATAAAATAATGGTGGTCCTATCACAGTTCCCTGGGCCACCCCTGACGATAACCTAGTCTCTGATGAACACTCGCCATCAAGAACAACGTACTCAATTGTATTACTTACGTAGTCTTCAAACCACTGATATATTTGGCTATCTATTCCATAAGCTATTACCTTCGTTTGCAGTCTGTAGTTAGGTACCATGTTAAACGCCTTTCGAAAATCGAGAAATACGCAGTCTGCCTATTGCCCTTTATCTATAGTACTCAAGATGTCATGAGAGAAAAGGACAAGCTGGGTTTCGCAGATCGATGCTTCCTAAAGCCGTGCTGATAAATGATCAGCTACACCTAAACAACATCCTGACTTCATACTCCGCTGGCAAACCGATTACTGGGCTTACCCACGAAGTCTCAAAATGTTCAAATGATTGTGAAGTTATTGGACGTAACTGTAATGTTCATCGGTCTCTAAATTTACAAACTACCTTAACATAAGAACATTACACACGCCCGTGCCGGAGGGAAGACACGAATCTCTAACGTGGAAGAACCTCGCGCACCGTAGCAAGGCGCCTTAGCGCGCACGGCTATTCTGCCACAGCCCACGAAGACCTTGCAACGCCTCTGCTATGTTGCACTATTCCTACAGTTTCATTGCTAACATTACGGACAAAAACCTGAGAAACCTCAAATGAAACTTCGCTGCCGGACATGTAAAGTATCACATTTTCGCGTTCAGTTTAACATATTATTAATACTATTGGTAGAACACGTTTAAGAAATAGTATGTTGATTTAAACATAACTTTGGCTGTCCTTTTACGTAATTTTAAATCTTTGATACTTTCGTAAATAATAGCTGCAAACACTAAAAATGCATTACACTTAGTTACAGAATATGCTGAGCCTATATAGATACTAATTTGTATAAAAACAACGATATTACATGTTATAACTATTGCACAACATGACTACATATGTACGTTTTGTTTAAATAAATTAGGGTATACCATGTTTTATATATCACTGTATCCTAAATTAAATACTGATCATTTTCACATACTAAAATTAATAATCCGTTTGCTACTAAGGAACTAGCTTCGAAATAGACAACACTACGACGACTTTATACAAATCCGTATTTATAAAAAATTAGACCACAAATTGAATTACATTAAAATTACATCCCTCAATAATAGTACACCTTCATAATATTTCCAAAACAGATACATGTGCACTTCAAAAATACAAATAACATAAATAAATTGAGTTATTTCATAACAAATCAAAATATGACTTTTAATTTGCGTACCACATAAAATAACAAATTTCCTGAAACAAGTACACAAACTGAACTAAATAGTAGTAATGTAAATGTAATATTGCAAGTTGAACATTTTGACGTATTTCAAGTACTCCTGTATTCTTTATTTAATAACTGCAGAACATAGTATTTCATCTTATTATGTAGTTCCGTTGTAGAGAAGCCATGTTTTGTCACTCTATTCGTAGCCACAAACCTGTTGTAGTAATACATTAATGAATTTTTTTAAAATAACTTGTGCGATGCTTGTCGCTGACTTCTGCCTCTCTCTGCCAGCGTATCGATAAACATATGACATTTGTCACGTTCAACTTTTTTTGCAACAAGCTGAAGGTAGAGAGCGGACCTGTTCGTCACTTACTGTTTTTTAGTCAATGTGTTAGGACGTTTCTAGGATTTTGTCTAATTAATGTAAGTGTGAGCTCAGTCCTTTTTTTATTAATTGCAATAAACCCCCATAGTTAATTTGAAATATCTTACTTACTTACAATCCCTTCTCCATTCTCACTAATTTTAAAGTTATTTATTTTCAGCAGATCCAGTACTTCATAAAGTGATGCTCGGTTATTGTTGCGATTTGTTTCGTGATTGTACTACAACGTTCTCTGTGCACCTTTTATTTATTTCGTGACTATGAGTGGTTTATTACATTTTAATGCCTGCAGAAAAATCTTCGCGATGTTTATGAAGTCCGATAATTTTGCAATTTTTGTCATCTATCATGATTAATTTTCAATACGGTCATAGAACAATAGTAAACGAAACACATAATCCCAGCATCAATTTATCGAAGTAATATTCCAGTCATCTCAGCTAGAATCACTACAGAATATGACCTAAATATTAGTTCCATCTCTCAATAAGGTAAAATTTAGATTCCGCCGACGTCTTCTGTAATGTTGCTTTCTGGTGTTGTATTTGCTAGCGAAATTACGACCGCTACCATTTAATGGCGGAATCCAATAATTTTGTTTAAATTGTCACTTCCTTGTCAAAATTGTTCATTAATTTCATTTCAAAATATTTCACTACCTGGTAAAATTTCATTTGCGGTCCCCAACCTCAACTTTAGTACTCAACACCCATTATCACGCGAAATCAGCATTACACTGTAAGCACTCTATTATGTTGCTGCTTCATTTTTATTTTTTATTTTGGACATTGTGCAACTATGTCTCGTTTAATCTTCATTTAAGTGAAAATAAAATCGTTTCCATATAAATTGGCATCATGTTTATGATTTACGAAACTATCCTGAAACATCAATCTCTTAGTGAATGCCGAAGACAGCTCACAACGCAGTGGACTTCAGCCAGCTTATAAGATAAGGTTTTTTTAATCATCTTCACCTACAGTGGAATGACTGTTATAGAGGCTGTGAACTAATAAAACTTTCCGTGATATAGGAAAAAAAAATTAGGGATCAGTTTGACTCATTCCCAAAAGGGGTGAGGAAGTTAGAATCTGCTATGTATAAAGCCAGAATTGCAGCACCGAAACACCGTTAGTTTAATTAGATCCACCCTGGACATTTCATATCATTAACAGAAATTAATAATGAAGAGAAAAATCATCAAAATTACATAAAACTTAAACGATCATTAGTGGGAAAAATATATCACTGACTGTGTTATAGTGCTACTGAGGGAGTAGATGCTGGGAAAAGTCCAACACTTTTGGGAATATACTGCAATTGTTTGGACTGTGAGCGATCGAGACCGTTTTTGATGGTCCGCAGTGGCTAGGGACAAGACGAAGCAAGTAGTCGCATACGACCAGTAATTAAAATGAAGTTAATTCGGTGTAGTAATTAGTTACATCGTTTCGCTTAAGAAACTTCTACCTTTCCACTTTCATGCACCAGTATTTTAATGAGGAACATAACAGGCATCGCGCTCGTTTACTTTAAAAAACGTAGCTTTATAGAGCAACTGCAAAACGAATTGCTGCTAATTCAGAGACGTCAGGAAAGATAGCGAACGCAGTACTGCTGTATGAGAAATTTATACGTCCGACACAAAGTTATTGCGAGGAAACGGGTAGTTCTAGTTACGAGCCAGATGGCGCTAGGCAGACCGTGAGAAACCCGGTTGCCGTATGCTGTTGCACTCCAGCTTACATACTGCACCCAAAGCAAAAGCCGAAGCAGTGCACAAGTTTTTGATTTCTAATTGAAATTTCACTACATTTTTAATCCGATTTGTATTTTTCTAAATATTTCGAGAAACAGTTTTAAATGCCTCACCCGGTATAAATTATACACTACGATTAAGGCGACTGGTGACCTTGCTGCTTAGTTCCCTTCAAAATCCAAAACAACAACAACACAACTACACAGAAAATAATACTAATACAGTAATTATGTGTAATATAAAACAGAAGGTTTTTCTGAAATGTGCGAATGGTTTTGAGTAAGCATTTTGAAAACAGTGAATAGAACATTACTTATGACAATAAACAATAGTGTTTCCAATAAGAAATTTACTCCACACAGTTTAAATAGTAAGCTGAGCGAGATCTGTGAAATTCTTAAGTGTTGTTGCCAATGATACTTTGCATGTATGAAACGCTACTAAGTCAAAGACGTCGTGAAAGATAGTGAATGCACCACTTCAATAAGGGAATTTTGTACGTCCCATACAAATTTACTGCGAGGAAACGGGTTAGTTCTAGATCACAACTAGATGAAGCTTGCTGGTCTGAGGCTTTGGTCGTTTTTGTAAATATACATACAGTACAAAAGAACTGGAAAAATGCACACTCGCATAAATAAACAGATGCCAATCTTAATAATATATCATTCTCTTCAATGCTATGTTTACCGTTCACGATAATGTCTTTTTTACGGTCCAAAATTCTGCTTCAGTCTTTAAGGAAAGTTTCAAAGAACAATCTTACTTTCGACAGGTAGTCTTCCTCAGACGCTGACATTTTAAGATGTTTAAGGTTCTCATCTACAAACTGCTATCTTATCCTTTGGTAATGAATTAGAGTAACACCTAAAAAAAGAACTAATTTTAAGTAATATCCTTGCATAAACAATTTTCGTTCGATCTAATATGAAAATGCAGGGTGATATTTTTCCACCTTGTTCAACACAAAAAAGGTCTAATGAACTTATGTCCAGATATGAATGATTTCCGTAGTAGTGACGATTCGTTCAGTCATACGTTGTTATAGAGGCTGCGTTCTGATATGCGCTCACCCATGCAGTCACAGTTGCAGTACGCTTTGAAAATAGTTATATTTTCACATCATCATATGCAGATTGATAGAATGGCTAAAGTACAGATTAATTATTGTTCTTGTTTAAACAGACTGGGTAGCTGTTTAAGGCATAGCAGCTGACGTACATAACTCATCCCTATCAACAGAGACAACGAGCCATAAACCTTTTACTACCCTGAGTCATCTATTGCCCAATTCTTATTAGTGAGTACCGATAGGATGGTCGCAAGTAGACCACGCCGCAGCGTCAAACGCAGTTGTTGTAATGATTCCCATCCCAGATCCTGTATCATTTCCGTGACGCTGTCTCCCCTATATTGTGACAATACAAAACGGGCGGCCCTTCTTTGGACTCTTACGATAGCTTCCGTCAAACCCACTTGACAAGGATCCCACATCGAGCAGCAATACTACAAATAAGGACGGACAATCGTAGTGTATGCAGTCTCTTTAGTAGATCTATTGCATCTTTTAAGTGTTCTGCCAATAAAACGCAATCTCTGGTTCGCCTTTCCTACTACATCATCTACGTGTTCTTTCCAGTTTAATTCGTCACTTTTCCCGAGAACATGCAGCCCTACTGTGTGTATATTTGATGATATGCCTTCTCTTGGATAAACTATTCCGAAGCTAAAATAATCACCCAATTTGGATATCCGTGCGGGGACTACTCAACAAGATGTCTTAGTCAGGTAATGTAACACCGGCAATCAGTGGATTGGAGGGTGGAATGCTCTTTCCCTTAATCGTGTAAGAATGTTAGAAAATTTGAAAAGGGAAATGTATAGCTTGAAGTTAGATCTAGTGGGGATTAGTAAAGTTCGGTGGCAGGATGAACAGAATGCTGTCAGATGAATAATACAGGAATAGATCTAATAATAAATGAGAAAATATGAATGCAAGAAAGCCACAATGAACAGCATAGTGAACGCAGTATCTAGCTAAGATGAAGAAGCCAGTGCACACTGCAGTAGTACTAGTTGAGAAGCCAACCAATCCTGCCGTTGATAAGGAGACAGATAAAAAAGTGACCAGATTAAAAACGTTATACAGAGAGTTAAGAGACAAGAAAACTTGATCATTGTGGCGGAGAGGAAAAAAGAGTAGAGAGCCGAAGAGAATGAAAAATCCTAGGTGAATATGGCCTAGGGAAAAAGTAGTGAAGAGGAAGCCGCCAGGTACAATTTTGCACCGAGCGTAATTTAATCATCACTTAGTTTAGGCATCATAAAAGAAGATCGTTTAGGTGGAAGAAAATAGGAAGGTACCGGAATGATTTTATAATGGTAAGAAATAAATTTCTGTACCAACTTTTAAACTGAAGGACATATCCAGACTCAGATATACACTGTACATTATTAGGTTTGAATTGAGGATTAAAACCGGAGAAACTGCAAAAAGGTAGATAAGTAAGGAAATGTAAACTGGATAAATTGTTGGAATCTGAGACAGTATCAAAGGGAGCACGAGGTAACAATTGAAAGATATAGGGGAAAGTAATACAGTAGACGAATCGGTTGCCTTGAGAGAGGAAACATTGAATGCTACTGAGGGTCAAAGAGACAAAACGGTGTAGTACAAATCATTGAATAACAAAGGAGAAAATGAATGTAATTGATGAAAGGTGAAAATAAAAACTGCAGCAAATGAAGCCGACAGAAGGGTGTACAGAGGGATAAAAAATGCGGTTAACAAGATGTACAAATTTGATAACAGGAATGACAACGTGAATGATTCGTAAGAACGAGACGGCACATGCAGAGGCATTTAGGCATTATTTTTTCCCTTAGTCCCCGCTTTAATGGGCGGTAAAACGTCCTAATATCTAGAACAGATAGAATTACCCCTTCCCATACACTTCGCAGAGGTCTGAAAACTGTGGATGTAAGTGCAGATTTCAAAAATGACGATTGCTAAGTCACGCCATAATTGTATCAGTCATTTACTACACTACTACTCGCGATGTACCAGTCTAAATCAGGAGAAAGCAGAAAAAAGAGCAATACGAGGAAGGCTAAGAGTGGAATTAACAAGGTCGTGTCAGAGAATTGGCCATAATAAGTGACGAATTCAAGGTACATCGTATTGCCAAATAACCAAAAGGCAGAGGGGAAGACGAAGAAATACCACTTGCAAGGTGTTTTGCTTATTAGAATTCTTAAGTTAACCACATTTTAATTTTGACCTGAGCTGTGCTTTAATGGAAAAATAATTGAGTTTTAATTTTTTGTTGGGTTGTAGCGTAAGCATCAGCGAAGCAGTAACTTCATAATTGCGGACTCCAGTTTCTTGACACCTCGTCCGCTGCCAGGTACTACCCAACGAGGCGTAATTACTGCGATCCATTACATTTTAATTGATGCTTTTTCTCAACATATTATGAATCAGTGTAACGTCCCACGTTCCGGTCATTATTCTGAAGCGTCGTAATTTGTGAGTTGCGCTGTTTTTCTCGCCTTCCGTAGTGGTACACAGGTGCGTTGACTCTTACGCCGAAAGTGTCCGACTACTCAGTAGACGAGTTTCAGCCACGAAAGGAAAGTGATCGGTCACTTCTTACTTTTTATTAGTCTGATTCGTTTTGCACATACGCTGTGATACAAAAATGAACGAAAAAAATAGAACCACACTAGCGAGTTGTAAGGCGCATTTACTTTTTTCTGTAATTTTATTATTTTTGCAAATATCTCGGATTAAAAGTTATAAATATATCAATGAAATGAAATGAAATATTAAAAATAATATATCACATTAAAAAAAGAAAATAAAATACATAGAAATAATAATACAATGTATGTTTTATATTTAGTTATATCTTTTTGAATTATTTTTTGTCTAAAATATTTGCAAAAGTATGCCGAAAAACAGGACAATACGATCTTTGCTTTTACAATTTTTTTACTTTTCTCCCTTTTTGGCAGACCTATTCAAAGAAACTGACTGACAGAAACAAATTAATATATATATATATATATATATATATATATATATATATATATATATATATATATATATATATATATGTGTGTGTGTGTATGTTAGGAAGTAACGAAACCATAGCCAAGTGGTGCCCGATCTGTTGAAAGCCATGACATAATAAAAGGAAATACATTACGAACAAATGGCGTTATTTTTCCAAAAATCTCTGAATCATTGCGAGATATGGAAAAACCGTAAAGAGGCCACAGTTATAGAGAATTTTCGCCTCCTAAAAGAGCTTATACATTTTTAGTCTCAGATAAACGGTTAACGCGTTATTTTACAATTTAATTTCCAGCTCTCAAAAGACCTCTCCTACAGTATGCTGACGACACCGCCTTACTAGCACTCGCCCCCTCCCTCGCTCGATCCCAACACGTACAGCAGTCTCACCGCTCCAAGTTCTCCAACTGGTGTATCCAGTGGCTCCCTAAGGTCAACACTACTAAATCCCAGCCTCACCCTTCACCGCTGCCTTTTTTCGAAACCTCACCTTCGAACAGTCCGTCTGAAAGCCCACTCCCCCTCATCCTGCGTAAGCTCCTTTCCGGCTGAGCATGGGGAATCTACTCCTCCGCCAACCTGTATACCTACCGCTCCTTAATGCGTCCCATCTTACTCTACGATGCGCGTAATAAAGGGAAGAAACGGGGGTGCGAAAGAGGGGGCGACAGGCACCGGTGGTGTAGCATTCGGTGCCTAGTGTGGATTCACTGTCTAGGGCGGTGATAGGTGTGTTTAGGTCTGAGGAAGCGGGGGGAGAAGGTGGTCCAATTACTGTAAGCCATGGCCGAGAAGAGGGATAGAGATGTTGGTACGCTCGTGGACATCAGGGAACCGCGTATTGTTGGGGATGAAGAAGACGTCAGAAAGGCAAGTCGTGAAGTGGTCTACCTAACTGGTTTTGTTGGGATATAAAGGTTGTTGTGAAGCAGTGGGTAGTGGAGAACGGAGCCAGTAAGGCAGTGGAAGGCTTTACAGTACTTGGAGGAACTCACGGAGAGCGCAGCATTAAGGCGGGTGCGTGTTTGGCGCCAGTCCCGGCGTCTTTTCGTGTGCCATTAGATTTGACCATGGTGAAGGAGTGTATCATGATCATGGGTTCGCAGGAAGATTGGTAGATTCGATGGGATTTGCAGAGGAGGAGAGTCTGTGGAGGGAGGATGGGACAGTGTTGGTGGATTGCTTTGGTAGGAATGTGTGCATGGATGGTGTCACAACAGTCTGGTGAAGGATGGGTGTAATCTGGTCACTGTCAGTGGAGGTGTAGAGAGGGAGACTTGTGACCAATCTGTCCATATAACGAAGGTAGGCATGCCACTTGGCGAGGGAGTAATCGTGGACAATCTTGGGAGGGGTTACAGGATGGAGAAATGGTTAGGATGGCTGTAGAGGCCTCTATGGTTAGGAGAACGGGGGGCATGGTCACTGAAGTCGAGGACATCCGCACTTAGGTGGCCCAGAAGGTTAGGAGAGATGAGGACAACTTTGTGGGTGGTGATGCTCTTGGGTGTGTGGTTTTTGGGAGGGGAACAGAATCGCCCCTTAGCAAAAAGACAAACTGACGCCACCGCCAGAGTTAAGCAGCGGAGCGAGAAGAATGGTTAAGGTTGGCGGTCATGAAGGAACGATCTGTACGATAGAGAAAATCATAGGGGAGGGGGCAGTGCAGCGGATGTAGATGGTGGGTAGGGTGACGGTAAAGGAGAGAAGAAAGAGGTTGAGGATGAGATGTTCAGTAGGATCGTTCATTAGATGTTGTGGACGGACAGGGTGATGACAGACGTGCCCTATCGCCACTGCACCTCGAGTGAGGGGTGGGGAATCATCTGTTCAAATATTCAAACGTTTGTAAGTCTATCGCACTCAACTACTGGGTTATTAGTCCATAGCTTACAAACTACTTAAACTAAACTAAGGACAACACACACATCCATGTCCGAGGGCGGATTCAAAACTCTGACGCGGAAGGCCCAGCTATCCGTAATGTGGCGCTTGAGACCGCTCGGCTACTCCTGTGCGACATACCATCTGTACAGTGCAGGAGGTAAACAGGTGTGCTGATGGAATGGCAGGGTTGGAGGAAGGTTTGATTTAGGAGAAAGGCATCCACACACTGGTGGAAGAGGGTATGCATGAAGAGGGGTTTGTTGGCAGGGTGGCAACGAATGTTATGGTAGAGAACGGTGATGGATAAGAGTGCTGTGGGGGAGGGGGGAGTGAGAAAGAGAGAGAGAGGGGGAGATGTGAAAAGGGTTACAGTAGTGATTTATATGAGGGTAACGTTTCAGGAGAATGTGAAATGGGAGTGGTTACAGAAGAAGGTCGTGATGGTTTTGTAGGATTTGTAGACGCTGGACTCGGTGCATATTCTGGAGGACCGTGATGATGAAGTGAATTACATACTCCAAGGCGGTAGAGGGCACAGGGAGTTGTTGGGGTGAATGGGAGGATCTATGGGGTGGATGGGGGTTGTCAGCTCATGGGTAAGAGGAGCAGGGTGGGCTTGACACTTGTAGGAGTAGGTTGAGTGAGGGCTGTCATAGGTGGACATTGGTGGAGGCAAGGAAATGTGCCGACTTACAGTGGGGACAGATTGGGAGGGTTGAGGCAATTCTGAGCCAGGTGACCATTGTAGACGAGAAATGGGCGACCATAATGAGATTGGTGGGGGAGTGGGAAGGATACACCTTGTAATGGTGATCATATATGATCGCCCCCTCAGTGGCGAGCCAGTGGATGAAGGATGCGGACTCTATAAAGATCCGCATCAGGAACATAGGACCAGTGGCACTCTAGATGCGGCAGGCAGAGCGGATCTCAATGTTAGGGTGGGAGTTGAGCTGTACCTACACCTCCTTCTCTGTGATCACTGGACTTTGGTGATATCAGCAGTGGGTTTTGGAATGTGGAAGGGAGGTTGACGCTTGGGAGGAGAGGTGGAGGTGATGTATGGCATGAGAGTGGTACGTGGCGTGAAGTTGCCCTAGGAGAGATTCAGGAGTAGGTCAGTGTGGAAAGTGGGGGATGGTGACTTGATAAAGAAGGATTCCATATGGTGAATGAGTTGGGAGATTGAGGCAGAAGTAGTTGCATATTTCAAGGGAGAGGGTGCAGTTATCTAGGAATTTGGGATCGGGACAGGAGAGGATGTGGATGTGAGGGTGGGGAGGGGGGATATCCATGGGAAGTGTGGGGTGGGAAGGAGGAGTGGAAGCATTGGTGCTGGGAGCCTTTTTAGGGATAACGTGGACAGGTGGACAGGATCCACACTGGATCGTTTGGTGGCGGTTTTATTAGTGGTGTTGGAAGTGGAGAGGGTGGGAAGGATGGGAAGAGGGGTGGGTTAGGATGCATGTGGCGTGGGACGGGGCTAGACTGCAGGATATGTTGCTTTTCGGAGCTCAGGGAGAGGGTTGACTCTGCCATTGTGGTATGGTGGTATTGAACTTCAGCAGGTGACAGATGGGGGAAGTCTTGGGAATAGGTGAGAGAGGGAGGGGGTGAGGGGTAGATGAGAGTGAAAGGGATGAGTTCGTGGGCGGCGTTAGTAGGGGAGGAGGAGTCGATGGCCAGATGGGATGGATGGCTAAGGCCTGCATAAGGACAAATTTCATGTGTGGATTGCTGAAAATAGCACCTTGCTATTGGTCAGCCGAACGTCACGTGGTACTTAGAGGCCAACATAGCCAGTATGCGTAAAGCAGAAATCTACTAATTAAAACATTTCTAGTCTATACCAGGGCCAGCCAAACGCTGCACAGGATGCAGAGGTGCGGAAGTGAGGCAGTGATCAACAGCGACACCTGTTGTAGACACAAGTTCAAAATGAATGGCGACGGCTCCACTTGGTGGTTTATGTGGTACAAGCAAGAGAGCAGCACACTGAACCACACTTACTGACTCTTGGCGACTCGTCTGGGTAGAAACTGGCACTACATGAGTAGAGACGGCTGTTGCGAGCACACCGCGACTCAGAAGTAGAACTTGTGCAGCAGCGCTGCAAATGTGCAGAAATTCTGGCCGGCACTGGTATATATGAAGGTTGCGTGTCATGAAACTTCATTTTCTGTTATCTACATAACTTAATAATAAATTGTTTTATGGTATACAATTCAAGCCTACAGATGGCACCTTCGTATTTAACTTAATATGGCACACTGAGCAATATCGTCCATATTTCTGTGTCTGAAGAAAATTCTGGATAACTCATGCCTAGATGATATTTAATATAATATCTATATGCCGTCTTTTGTATAATCAACAAATAACTGTGGAGGTCTATCGTTTCCATTAATAAAACTCTTACAAAGCCATCGTTTCATTACAGTAGTACTGTGTCTGTGCCGTATAGTTCCACGCTTGGTGAAAGATAATCGGTATCGTTGTTGGTTCTGAATCGCAGCGTCACTTGAGTGTGGCTTACATTCCCACCGGCTGCTACCGTTTTCTTTCCTTCTAGTTGTCATACGTAATAGTGCAAACAAATAACACTTGAGGATCAATTCGAATGTTATTTAATCAGATTTTTTTCTGAGACAATTTAGATCAGCTGTGTTTGAAAGACATCTAACACCCACCTTCACGATAATGCGACCTTTTTAGCACTCTTATCAGTATCACGCAGTTAGTTATAAGTCAACTCCAGACTGAGCACAGAACCTCTTCAATACCCCACAACGGGTAAGTAATGCGGAGTGTAGATGGGTTCGTTTACATACATGTGAATAAGCTATAATCTGTGTAATAATATCATTATTCCATGAACGAATGAATTCACGTTGTGGAATTGAGCTAATGTTTCATGTTAAAACGATGCTTCCCTTGTAATTCTAGGTGGGCTGAGTACATACTAATGAAATAGTATCATCAGCTTTGGCGACAAAAATAGTTACAATATAGGAGAAAAAATACGAGCATGATAAATGCAAATTGAGTTCGTAAATACTGTGAACATGACGTTAAGTTAGGCGGTATAACATTAAAATACGAAGGTGAGTCAGTAAGTCGCAAACTGAGGTAGACACGGCAAAACTGCGCGCTTTTTAGGGGTATTTCTCTACCACTACGAGACATCCGGCTTGTGGGTTGCAGCAATAAAGTTACAGTTCAAGAGCGTCACTTATAGGATGCAAACGCTGCCACAAAAATTCCAAGCTCCAGGCTTTTAGAGCCTTCTCGAACGATGGGACAAGTATATAAATTTACAGGCGGAGTCAGCTGAAAAGTAAAGCAATTTTCAGGCTTGTAAACGCAGTAGTGGCGTGTCTACCTCAGTCTGCGAGTTATTTACTGACTCAGCATCGTAATTTGGTTCAATAATCCATTCATCTTATTATTTTACTAGTAAAATATAATACAAACCTTAACATCCTTGTAATCTGCGTCTTACGTTTTGATGTTTCAGTGACGTATCTGTGACAAACCTGTATTTCCGTAAGGTTTATTCTAACGCACATTATTTCAAGGTAACAATTACGGCGGGAGTGAGGTAGAAAAAATCTTTAAACCATTTACGGTTATGGTTAAAGTTTCTGTTATCAAGTCCACTTGTGACAGTTTCCTTGACACTTTTCTATCTTCCTTTTACCTTGCGTTACCGCGAGCAGCGTGCTAACTTGTCTAGATGTAATAGACTGAACGTTGCACATGAGGCCCGTAGGCGGTTCTACTCAATATTTGACTTACCTGGTGTCTTCTCTCACGTGGACGTCCCCAGCGCAGAAGCAGCACACAGGTCGTAGAGTCGAGGCTGCAATTGAAAGTGGTAGATACTGTGGCAGTCTACCTACCATTAACGAAGTCGATGAATTCCTTCAGAGATGCTAGTGGCTCTGTAATTTTTACCACTCACACGAATGCAGAAGCCACAAACTGCATGTTGACGTGAAAATTCACAAAAATAACATTGTTACAGCCATAACACACTTTGATGTACACTGCACCCACTTTACAAATATTTTTAGCCCCATTATCGACCGGTTAATACAAGACTGGTTATCACAAATGCCACTAGATGTTTACCGTGTCGGGGCTCGTAGTAAACTAACTAGCAGTGGATCTGGGCTCCACGCTAGCGCTTAGAGCTTTGGCACCAACGTACACTTCTAGAACGCTACACTCACTCTGTACCTAAAATACTTAATCTAATAAATTTAGAAAACAATGGTGTAATCACAAACAATTAATAACATACATTATGGCAATAGAAATGATAACAGAATTTTTATTTATTAAATAATTAATAAAATAACTGGGAAGTTGTGACGCGTAAAGATATAGCAACAGCCAATCAGATCACTCTTGGAGAAAAGGGCGGAGTTTTCCCACGGGACCGTACCAGTACCATCTGGCTACTATCTGGCACAGCCACTTCCTACTATCCCATGTCTATTTCATTATAAGTAAATGGAATTATGCAATAAAATAAAGAAATGGCTGCTGGACTGCAAGCCAGTACCGCCACACAATACATGCTTGCCAAAAATATCTGATAATATTTAAGGAAGCTATTGAATATTCATATGACGAGAAATTTATTATAACTTCATTCCTATTGACAAGCAAATGTAATCCTTTCTCTACGAAGCTGCTCTACCAGGATTACAAATTCCATCGCGTTGATAACTTGTATTTGTATTTGTAGCATCATTTATGCAAAAGTATGCTCCGTAGTATATTCTTATTACTACGCTATCATATCGACTTTCATCTTCTTCGTAAAGTGATTATAAAAGCGATGTAACGCTGCTGCCTTGTGTTTGCTATGGGACACGGCCGCTGCTTTCTCTGTACAGGGCTTCACCACAGTCTAAAGGCTAGTTACACGACGACACTAGGTTTCATGAAACTGCGCTACTGTCCAGTGCGCATGCGCGGCAGGCGTTCGAGCAACTCGTCGGCGAAACCAAATAGTTTCTGCACCTTCCAACTTCGGCGAAACTGATTGCGCGTGTTTTTAGGTTATGTTATGACCAATACAGAACAAAGTACAATATACAGGGAGGAAAAAATAATTTGGTTTTTGAACATATATGCGCTGCGTAGATGTTTGTGCGATTTTAACGGCGTGTTAGTGCTCTTCTAGCAATTATTTGTGAAATTAAATATTGATGGGTTGACGATTAGTGAATTGCACACTACAATATATCCAATTCGAAATACCTATACCAACGAAGTATGGCAATTGTAGATTTCGGAACTTGGTACAAGACGAATATCTACTTGACAAGAAACGTAATGCAATTTGTAATTTCAGTTCTGGTAACAATGCTTCACGCATAACGGTAACTTGTTTCTTTATTGCATTACTAACACAGTTTAAAAGGTACGTTAACTGCTCTGGTGACATTCTAAATTGATTAAAATAACTTCTAGGGTCTTCAATCACATTTCCTTTCAGCAAGGTCGCTGAGCAACAGAGCTGACTTATGCGGCGACTTCACACAGACAAGCAATAGATTCGCCACAACTCATACAGCTACAAAAACTTTCATTTTACGGCGACTACGGCACTCACAAAACAACGAAACAGAAGTGTATAGAATTGGCGCCGTGTCTACAGACATACACGAAACCAGTTGCGCGCAATTCATTTCATGCATCGAGTTTCGCAACCTAGTGTCGTCGTGTAGACTAGCCGTAACATACACACTCACTGCTGTCAAAGTTCTTACCAACTGACAGTTAAAAAAGACACTAGCGCTCCTAGTGGTGGCAAAGGTACCGAAGGAGTAATGTTTGTTTATAATTATTTGTGTACGTAATTAACAAAATAGTTAGTATTATTTTTGCGTTACAAGCAGTAGTAAAATATCAAAACACATACATAATCGAGAAAATGAGTCAGTGGTATAAAGACCAAAGTTGTCTTGAACAAATGCACTCCTGGCCATTAAAATTGCTACAACACGAAGATTACGTGTTACGGACGCGAAATTTAACCGATCGGAAGAAGATGCCGTGATATGAAAAAAAAAATAAGCTTTTCAGAGCATTCACACAACGTTGGCACCGGTGGCGACACCTACAACGTGCTGACATGGGGATAGTTTCGAACCGAGCTTATCGCGATTACGGTTTATCGTATCGCGACACTGCTGCTCACGTTGGTCGCGACCTAATGACTGTTAGCAGAATATGGAATCGTTGGGTTCAGGAGGGCAATACGGAACGCCGTGCTTGATCCCAACGGCCTCGTATCACTTGCAGTCGAGATGACAGGCATCTTATCCGCATGGCTGTAACGGATCGTGCAGCCACGTCTCGATCCCTGAGATGGGGACGTTTGCAAGACAACAACCATCTGCACGAACAGTTCGAGGACGTTCGTAGCAGCATGGACTATCAGCACGGAGACCATGGCTGCGGTTACCCTTGACGCTGCATTACAGGCAGGAGCGCCTGCGATAGTGTACGCAACGACGAACCGGGGTGCACGAATGGTAAAACGTCATTTTTTCGGCAGACTCCAGGTTCTGTTTACAGCATCATGATAGTCGCATCCGGGTTTGGCGACATCACGGTGAACGCACATTGGAAGCGTGTATTCGTCATAGCCATTCTGGCATATCACCTGGCGTGATGGTATGGGGTGCCATTGATTATACGTCTCAGTCACTTCTCGTTCGCGTCGACGGCACTTTGAACAGTGGCCGTTACATTTCAGATGTGTTACGACCCGTGGCTCTAACCTTCATTCGATCCTTGCGAAACCCTACATTTCAGCAGGATAATGCACGACCGCATGTTGCAGGTACTTTACGGGCCTTTCTGGATACGAACAATGTTCGACTGCTGCCCTGACCAGCACATTGCCCAGATCTCTCACCAATTGGAAACATCTGGTCAACGGTGGCCGAGCGACTGGCTCGTCACAATACGCCAGTCACTGTTCTTAATGAACCGTGGTATTGTCTTGAAATTGCATGGGCATCTGTACCTGTACACGCCATCCAAGCTCTGTTTGAGTCAATGCCCAGGCCTATGAAGGTCGTTATTACGGCCAAAGGTGGTTGCTCTCGGTACTGATTTGTCAGGATCTATGCACCCAAATTGCGTGAAAACGTAATCACAAGTCAGTTCTAGTATAATATATTTGTCCAATGAATACCTGTTAATCATATGCATTTCCTCTTGGCTTATCAATTTTAATGGGCAGAAGTGTACTAACGAATTTTTGTATATTTCCAGCTTATTTTGCTGAAAGTAGTAGAATATAAATATAAGAGAAACGTACATTTATATTATGGCCTGTTTTTCCTGTGAGGGGCAGTTTTTGACGCATATCAATATTGGTTATGGAGTCTAATGATTCACACATTTTTACACTTCACTCTCTTATACTTTTGAGTGTAATTACTTTAGCTTTAAAAACTAGTTTTTGAAGATTCTTGTCGTTTGTAGTTTAGCTGTAGCAACAATTATTGTAAAATTGGTGTCTTCTGAGTTGGGAAATATTTCGATTACTCTTGCTATTTTATTGCCACGTCTGTGAAGTTTTTCCTTCAGCTACAGTTGTGGTCGGTACGCTGCACAATGTAGTTATTGAATTCTACATACGTTTCTTACGTTCCATTCTCATCGATTTCACTCCAGTTGTAGTGAATAAACCTTAACGTTCGTGCGCAGAAAAGCGACGTCTTTCTGCTAAGGACAGGTCTTCTGGTGTTTCCTAGCCATTTTTTAGTTTTAACTAACTAACCCGGCAACGATTCCCGGTATCTAATGTGTACGGAATATATACCCTAATACCTTTTCTTCTCCCTATGTCTCTCCCTCCCTCCTGCCTTTAATTCCCCTCTTCCTTTGCCCATCTCTTCCAACCCCTATCTTTTTCAATTACCTTCGCACCGCTCCCTCTTATCCCAAACAATATCCATCTCCTATTCCCTCCTCTCAGCGTCTATATCACCCCGCACTTTTTAAATCCATTTGATTCCCCCATTTTCTATCTCTTCCTCCCCATCTCTCTGATCTTATCTATTGTTATTGCAGTCGGGACCTTTATTAGGAATATAAGTCAAAACAGATGAATAAATCAATTGGAAACACGCTATTAGACAGACCTTTCGAGCTGCTCTGTCTGTGAGGTTAGTAGCTTTAATGGCCGTACTTTTTATGGTTGTATTCTATGAACAGGTATGATCACAAATTTAAGCATAAGTAACAACTTTCCTGTTTTATGTTAAAAATGACTGGGAAAAGGAAAACAAAACCGCACACTTTTGTAGCACAGCGTAGCATGCATTTCTCGCAGCGAGCAGAATAGAAATGCTGTTTATAAAGTTTGTCTTCTTAAGAGTTTTCGAATTAGAAAGTATGTCAATACAGCAGGATTATGTAACAAAACATTTATTTGAAATACAATAAGTGGAATGGAAATATGTCTCGAAAGTCTTTAAATTCAATATGTGGAATGGAAATACAGCGTTTCGAAAGTATTTTGTTACGTTAATTTCCTAACGCTTGATGATGAACGTTATTTTTTGTCTTTCCGTCCGGAGAGATAGCGAACAGTGCGGGTGGTTTACCAACTCTCGAACACGCCACGTACAACTGCCCATGGGAAAAAAACATGGCGAATCATCAAACGGTAGGCATAACAATTCATACAGCTGATCTTCTTGTTTATTTCTTAAGCTGCAAGTGAATTATGAACTCATATTAGGAATCTAACTGAAAAACGATTAACATCGTTACTACATACAGGTAAAATTTTAAAATCCGCGACAGATGCGTGGTGTAGCTATGTTGGCAACAGCTGTTGGATCGTGTGAATCAAGCCGGCCAATCGTGGTAAAGCTTGAGATAGAAGAATGAAACTTTCGGTGGCGATAGTTGTTTTCTCTTCATAGTAAACAAAATTTTTTGATAATCCGCATAATAATTTAATCCACATTAAACTTACTGAGGAAGATCATGTTTCTCATGTATAAGAGTGAAATGGACTTCCCTTATGGACATAGAGGCCGGTCGCAGTGGCCTAGCGGTCTGCTGCGCGCCAGTCACAGTCTGCACGGCCGCTACGGTCGGGGGTTCGAATCCCCCCTCAGGCATGGATGTTTGTGTTGTCTTTAGCATAAGGCAGTTCATGAGTAGTTTGTAAGTTTAGGGACTGATGACCCCAGCAGTCAAGTCCCTTAAGCTTAACAAACATTTGAACATTTATGGACATAGAAAAATAACTCACGATCTCTACTCTGTAACACTCAAAAATAATACGAACTGTATTGAATTGTATCTTTGCAACGCTCTAAAGGTATGATCTCAAGCGATAACACCATCGAGGTAAGAATAATACGGAGGGACTTCTAAAGAAACAATGTATCATGTTTCAACCTTGCGTGCATAACGCAATCTCATTTTATTCTAACCTCCTTGGCGTATTTGTTTGCTCCGTTACAGGGTATTGTGTCGTTAGGCGCGTTGAAGATCGTTGAAGAAACTAGAAAATGATCCGAGCTCGAAGCTTACGTCTATTTTTCTCTTTCCGCCATCTTGGTCCTATACGTTGCTTGACTGCCATGAGAAGTCTTGTGAATTTCGTATGTTTGGGTTTTAATAATGTCACAGTGTTGTACTATTGGGTGTTGTTATGAAGCGAAGAAGGGAGGTAAACATTACAGTACTTCCATTAGACATCAGAAATGCAGGAAGATGAACAGTCTGACTGATGAAAGTCGTCAGAGAAAACTAGGAGCCCATAAGCGACCTTCGGTTCTTCTACTCATTCATAATATAAATTAATAGATTAAATATTCACTGACGAATGGATCACGCTGCAGATGTCTATATAATTTTAACTTGAATAAATTTGTGAAAAAAATTCCTGCATAATGTCGTGAGGTTAAGTTATTCACGCGTCGTTGGTTTTGTGTGCGGGTAGTTGCCGAAAACATACAAATATTGAACGTATTAGTGAGTGAACTAGATTCTCGTTTAGATATGAAATTAATATATAGTTCCTGAAGCAAGCTTTTCTCATTCTTTTTCATGTGTGTTATTACGGGAAAAAGAATTGAAACAAGACAAATATTAGACATTCAAATGTAATTGGCGTTGTAAAGGCACCTTTAATTTCTGTTTTTGGTAAAAGTCATGTAGTGGGTATCCCCTTGCATTTTTCGTAGTTCATGTAATATATAAGTACATAATACGTAAGAAAATACTCATCAAAGACTTATCCATAATCTAAATGGTTTTCTTCATTTACGCTGTGTTCCGATGATGACACGTCGCGGTCTATTCGAATAGTTGGCCACGGTACATATCAGTTTCAATTTGTCGGTGAACTCTTTCGATCCGGAGCCACTAACCAAGCAGTTTTCTTAAAATCTGACGATAAGTATTTCGTAGAGCCGCCAGGTCCGCATGGACAGAACTACGCGAAGTTTCCGCATCTGTATGTCGGATATAACATCCTGTCTCTCGAGAATGAAAAGAGTTGGCGCTGAGCTCTCAACCTTAAATAAAATTTCGACATCTTACCTACATTTCGTCCGCAGCATTGTATGTGCTAAAATGCGATTTTTCCTCGGCAAACTCTTCAAATTTTCGCGTAATAGTTTACTTAATTTGATGTAGCACGGAAACTATACGTAATGATGAATAGAAAATCAGATAATTATCTAGCTAATATATCACACTATAACACGCGAAAAAGTTAAATTTTTTCATTGAATAGTTTTCTCAAAATCGGTTGACAAGTGTTGTTAAGCGCTGGGAACGTTGTAGCGGTCGGTGCGTAAGCAGCAGCGGAATAGGCCCAGCATGGCTGCCGCTGGCAGCCTGGCCATACTTTCCGTATACAGAGTTTTACGCTGGGGCACTGCCCACTGCGTCATAGCGGACAGCCGCTGAGCTAGCGATCGAGCCGGCTCGGAACTACCTTGCTTACGTGGCGTGAAGAATGCGCTGGGGCCTGTCTTTCTCGTAGGCCTCGGGCTCGGACGCTGTGACGTCAGACACTCGGCACATCGACGCTCCGTGTGCCTTCGGCCCGAGGCGCGCACCCTGGGTGCACCGCCGGTGCCGGCAGCGACGCCGTCCGCTTCCGCCAGACGCCGCTGCGCTGGCGGCGGTGCCCGCCTCTGCAGAAGGCCACAGCCCGCCGCTTCCTGTCTCCGCCGCCGCGAGCGCCACCGCCGCCGTCCCCCATTCAGCGGCCCCCAAGGCTGCCCCGTATCGGAAAATCGCAAAAAGCCGACAGCTCGGTTTTTCCCGCTATGGGTGCGACGTAATGCGTCCACACTTCACACTGTGTCCGTTATCCCAAGGATGACGGCCCTACTACGTGTGCGTAATGTCTGCTGTTGCCTACTGTAAACATTTCCGTCTCTGTTGACACTGTGAAGAATTGGAGACCGTTAATTCTCACTGGCACGATTGCCAATTTTATTCGCTGATTACTAGTTTCAACTCTTAACGAGCTACACTCCTGGCCATTGAAATTGCTGTGCAACGAAATGACGTGCTACAGACTCGACATTTAACCGACAGGGAGAAGATGCTGTGATATGCAAATGATTAGCTTTCCAGAGCATTCACACAACCTGCTGATATGTGAAAAGTTTCCAACCGAATCCTAATACACAAACAGTAGTTGACCGACGTTGCCTAGTGAAATGCTGTTGTGATGCCTCGTGTAAGGAGGAGAAATGCGTACCTTCACGTTTCCGACATTGATAAATGCCGGATTCTACCCTGTCGCGATTGCGGTTTATCGTATCGCGACATTGCTGCTCGCCTTGGTCGCGATCCAATGACTGTTATCAGAATATCGAATCGATGGGTTTAGGAGGGCAATAAGGAACACCGTGCTGGATCCCAACCGTCTCGTATCACTAGCAGTCGAGATGACAGGCATCTTATCCTCAAGGCTGTAACGGATCCTACAGCCACATCTCGATTCCTAAGTCTACAGATGGGGACGTTTGCAAGACAACAACCATCTGCACGAACAGTTCGACGACGTTTGCAGCAGCATGGATTATCAGCTCAGATACCATGGCTGCGGTTACCCTTGACGCTGCATCACAGGTGCGCCTTTGATGGAGTAAGCAACGACGAACCTGGGTGAACGAATCCTCGAACAGTCCATGGGAGCTACTCACATTTTCTACTAAGTCGTTTATAAAAATTAGGAGCAGTAGGGACCCTATAACACTTCCCTGGGGTACGCGACATATCCATTCTGTTCTACTGGATGATTTTCCGTTATTTACAACGTTCTGTGCCCTTTCTGACAGGAAATCAATATTCCAATCGCACAACTTTGCCGATATTCTGTGAGTACGCAGTTTGATGATACGGGAGTAATAGCTTCAGACCTCTAGCTAAACCCTAACACACTTTACTGTGACTTACAACGTAAATTCGCAAAACTTCTCACCAAAATTGAAGTAATATTAATTACAATAGTAGCTGAAGGTGTAATCACTAATTTTTATTCCAATTTCATCTGTCCATGGCGGTATTTATCCTACATGTTGTCCAGCCTCATAAAGATATATTTATAAATAGGACAGAAATCACAGGTAGCTTTCATTTATTTATTCCATTTAGCTGTATCTATTACGAAGAAGGTTTGGTGATATAGAAATCTTTGAAACACGAATGCCGCCGACATGTGCACTGGATAAGTGATGTATTTCAAAAATTTGTTATCCTAAGGAACCAAACTGCTTGGGTCGCCAGTCCCTAGACTTTTAAAATATTCTAAACTACCGGTACCTGAACGTAACTTACACTAAGGACAAAACACAGACCGATGCCCGAGGGAGGACTCGTCGTCCGGCGTGAGCGGCAGCGCAATCCATAAAACGACGCCCCAGACCGTGCGGCCATACCCACGCGGCTAAATCATGCAGTTACTCCGTTGCGTGGTGACCAACTTGATTCTTCCCTATTACCAATAACACTGTGAGGAACATGAAAAGCGTCACTTGCAACTATAAGTGCACATTTCTTTGAGGCATGCTTGATCAAGTGATTGAATATGAGTGCACTAAACAGATTATTTATTGTATGGCATATGGCAGCAAAATATATATAAATATAATTACACAAAGAACAAGACTAAACTGCCTAGATTTGCAGACGATCTTGGACTACTGGTCAATAATGTGGAAGAGGCTAAAGTCCAAACTGAACAACTAGAAAACATTGCAGCCAAAGTGGGTTTACAAACTTGATTTGAAAAGGCAGAAATTACGCCAACTTTCAAGGTTGAAACTCCTGTCATTCAGCTAAACAGTAACAAACAAATTAAAGTACAACGAATCACATGCTCAACATATAAGAAGAAATGTCTCTCGATGAATGCCAAATTCAAATATTATGGTTCAGTAGGTAAGCCTGAACCAATTTACGCAAGTGAAACTCTGTTTAAGTTGAATTCCAAAACAAAAACGGATAATTTGCAAAAAATGGACAGAAGGATCATCAGGACAATCATAGAAAAAAATCAAGTATTCGGACAATAGAAACTGCTGCCCAATGAAATAGTCTATCTGGAAAATCACTAAATTGTGGACACAATGAGCAAAAGGAGGATTGCCTTTTTTAGTCACATAATAAGACTACCAGAGACCAGACTGCTGAAACAATTATTAAATTTCCTTTGGAAAAGTAAAACCAAAAACAACTGGTTCGTTGAGGTCCAGAACGATTTAAAAGAGCTGAATGAAACAAATTGCAGAGAAAAAAAGAGACGAGGATACTGAGAAGTGGTGATACAAGACAAATTAAAATAGTCAAACGAAAACAATACACCATTAACGATAAAAAGAAGGCGGGCAAGTCAGAAAGAATGAAGACTTTTGGGAAGAGGAAAACCAAGCTGAGAAAGACAGTACTGTATGTGGATTGATTTAAGTGCTCCAGTGTGGGCGTAAACTATGTAAATAAATAAAAGAAATACACAAAGAACAAGAATATATATACAAATATAACAGATATACTGTACAAGAACAAATTTTCACTAAATGTGAGTGAACAATGTAATACGTACAACGAAACACATGGAATCAAGACATTTATCGTCCCAGACAAGCTGTTGGCTACACATCGATATACAAGTCTTCAATCCACTTCAGAACCTCAGATGTAGCTTTTATAAAGTCCTCAAGCTCAGCCACTACATTTTATTGTGGTTCAGAAACTGGCAATGTGCTTCACAGTCAAAACTTGGGCTGTCCACGAGTCCCTATTATTAAAGTTTGGTTTTGTTTCTTAGGTGGCCACTTCGGTTGCAACTGAGCTTATTCCAGTCTATTCTTGCAATGTTTATCCCTATTAGTGCTTTTCAAGAATCACTCCAGAACTGATGATAACTGACTGAATTCTCCGACTCCTTTGCCCAATTGTCTTTTAGGTTGAAAGTGACCTTTCCTCTTATTTAGTTCTTCCATAATGGCTTTCGTGATTTCAAGCGATTATTTGCCAAATTTTTATGAAATCCTTCATAAGAAAACCAAATTTCTTTATTTGTTTGTACTATTTCTTCTCATTCTTTAATAGACTTTTTTGTGTTCTTATTTTCGGCCGAACTATAGCACAGTCGGTAGTGCGCTTGCCCGCGAAAGGCAAAGGTCCCAGCTTCGAGTCCCGGATCCGGCACACAATTTTAATCTGCCAGGAAGTTTCATATCAGCGCACACTCCGCTGCAGAGTGAAGTTTCATTCTGGAAACATCCCTTAGGCTGTAGCTAAGCCATGTCTCCACCATATCCTTTCTTCCAGGAGTGCTAGTCTTGCGTGTTTGCAGGAGAGCTTCTGTGAAGTTTGGAAAGTAGGAGGCGAGGTACTGGCGGAAGTAAAGTTGTGAGGCGGCATCGTGAGTCGTTTCGGGATAGCACAGTCGGTAGTGCGCTTGCCCGCGAAAGGCAAAGGTCCCAGGTTCGAATCCCGGTGCCGGCACACAATTTTAATCTGCCAGGAAGTTTCATATCAGCGCACACTCCGCTGCAGAGTGAAGTTTTATTCTGGAAACATCCCTTACGCTGTGGCTAAGCCATGTCTCCACCATATCCTTTCTTCCAGGAGTGCTAGTCTTGCGTGTTTGCAGGAGAGCTTCTGTGAAGTTTGGAAAGTAGGAGGTGAGGTACTGGCGGAAGTAAAGTTGTGAGGCGGCATCGTGAGTCGTTTCGGGATAGCACAGTCGGTAGTGCGCTTGCCCGCGAAAGGCAAAGGTCCCAGGTTCGAATCCCGGTGCCGGCACACAATTTTAATCTGCCAGGAAGTTTCATATCAGCGCACACTCCGCTGCAGAGTGAAGTTTTATTCTGGAAACATCCCTTACGCTGTGGCTAAGCCATGTCTCCACCATATCCTTTCTTCCAGGAGTGCTAGTCTTGCGTGTTTGCAGGAGAGCTTCTGTGAAGTTTGGAAAGTAGGAGGTGAGGTACTGGCGGAAGTAAAGTTGTGAGGCGGCATCGTGAGTCGTTTCGGGATCGCACAGTCGGTAGTGCGCATGCCCACGAAAGGCAAATGTCCCAGGTTCGAGACCGGTTCCAGCACACAATTTTAATCTGCCAGGAAGTTTCATATCAGCGCACACTCCGCTGCAGAGTGAAGTTTCATTATGTTGGAGTTGACGGAGAGGCACCCACGGCGCTGGAGTGGATTTTAATGTGCCGGTGATTCTACGCATGGTATCATTTAACTGGGCGCCTACCTTGTTGGTGTGGTTTCTGTGGCTTCTCTGTCAGACCGGGCCCAGTATTCTGCTGAGGTGTGCACTATAGATGTTGATACTCATCGCAGTGTGGACGCATCTACATCCACAGAACGTCCAACCAATTTTCTAATAACATTATTAGAAAACGTAACGGATTATGAATGACTGCAAGAAGGTTGATGATGTTGCGACAATGGAGTTCAGTATAAGTATTGTCGAGTAAAACCCTCTCACGGAAACGTTTAGCGTTTCAAATCGTTCAAATGTTTGTATAGCTGATGGGACATAACTACGGGGTCATCAGTCCCTGAACTTACAAACTACTTATGAACTAGCTAACACTAAGGACGGCACAGATATCCATGCCCCAGGGGGGATTCGAACTCCCGACCATAGTGGCCGTGCAGACCGTGACTGGAGCGCCGCAGTTCCCTCGGGCACCGTGACCGGCTTCAGCGAATCGTTTCCGCTGTCGAAAGAAGTACTCATTCAGAGGTTGAATAACGCAAGTTGCGCCTGGGTGAATGGTTTTCACCTTCATGTGTTTGTCTGTAATTATGCTGGTGTGAAAATGAATCCAGAACCAGACAACATCTTGATCCAACATTGGGAGGTAGAGAGTTACCTCGCCATTGTTCAAGAATACGCCTGTCCAATTCATCTGGCTTTGAAGCTGTCATATATGCGTTCGCAGGACGGTTCATATTCTTTTGCACAAGGGTACTAACAGTTCCTATTGCTTCAAGGAAGTCAATGAGTAGTGGAGAAATAATTCTATCTTCTACACGATTCAAAAACAGATACAATATTTTCACCTCCAGTTCACTTGACATACAAATATAATACAGTCTTAATAGACCTATCTAGTTTTACCAAGGCACTGTGCTTCCGCGCGCACATATTACTTGCAACTGACTGTCTGTTACTGTCAAGTTAGCAGGGGAAGCTGAAATGTGCGTTACTACTATCTGCTGTATTAGTTATGACTACGTAGCAAACATTGAGCCAATGTCCGAGAGACACTTAGTGAATGTACCTTGTACATGTACTATGGTGTAAAAATTGGCATTTGACTCTAAATAATGAGAAGTGTGAAGTCGTCCACATGAGTACGAAAAGAAATCCGTTAAACTTTGTTTACAAGATAAATCAATCAAATGTGAAGGCCGTAAACTCCACAAAATATCTAGGAATTACTATTACTTCAGACTTAAAAAACACGTAGATAATATCGTGGGAAAGGCGAACCAGAGACTGCGTTTTATTGGCAGAACCCTTAAAACATGCAACATAACTACAAAAGAAACTGCATACATTACGCTTGTCCGTCCATTTTTGGAGTATTGCAGCCCAGTGTGGGATCCTTATCAGGTGGGTTTGACGGAGGACATCGAAAGAGTCCAAAGAATGGCAGCTCGTTTCGTATTGTCACGATACAAGGGAGACAGCGTTATAGAAATGATACAGGATCTGGGATGGGAATCATTACAACAACGGCGCTTATCGCTGCGGCGTGGGCTACTTGCGAAACTCCAATCGTCAACATTCTCC
Source organism: Locusta migratoria (assembly GCA_026315105.1). NCBI lineage: Eukaryota > Metazoa > Arthropoda > Insecta > Orthoptera > Acrididae > Locusta > Locusta migratoria. Next base: position 52,227,666 of record CM048746.1, on the reverse strand, counting down.
TCCGAATGCGAAAATATATTGTTGACTCCCACTTACATAGGTAGAAATGATCATCAGAATAAAATACGAGAAATCAGAGCTCTAACGGAGAGATTCAGGTGTGCTTTCTTCCCGCGCGCTATTCGAGAATGGAATGGGAGATAAATAGTATAATTGTGGCTCGATGAACCCTCTGCCAGGCACTTAAATGAGATTTGCAGAGTATCCCATATAGATGTAGATGTAGAATGTAACCGCCTATTTACTTTTAGCCGCGTTTCACATTTCACTCCATATTCTCTTTGTTTGGCGAACTTTTTCTTCAGTTTTATTTTAGTTTACGGATATGCTTTACTTCATTTCATTTATTTATATATTTATTTACTTATTACAGTGGTTGTAAAAACAGGTCATGACGATTTCGTACGATTACGATAGCTTTAAGCTACTCTAAGAGACTGCCAACATTTAAGCAACATGATAATGATATATTCATTTTCGACTGTCGCATACGTTGTGAAAGTATGAATAAGTGAATGGGGAAAGTGACGAAATTTTAGCAATGCCATTAACCTGGAATAAATGCAGTTACATCCTCTCTATGCTTGTATAATCTAGTCTATAACTCTAATGTTTCTCCATAGACTCCCGCTGGCTGTGTGCTGGGTAGGATCAGCGCTAGTATTTTTATCGCATTAACTTCTACATAGAAAAGAAATGGGGTGTTTTTCAACATTACGTCAGTAGATTTGCCCTTTAGATGAAAGTTTCTAAATTTGTTTTTCGAGTTACAATCTCGTAACTCGTGTTGTTAGTGTACTTTTTACACTGTCTAACAGTCTAGCTCACGTAGTATCCCGTTTATTATTCCAGTTCCGAACTGTAATGTGCCGTTACTCAGGCGTTAAGAGCTTACGTGGTATTGCAGCCATTCAGTTTTCTGCTTCACGAGTGTCTTACGATTTTTTATAGTTGTGAAATACCTTGTTCTGGTCCTCTGTAATTTAGGGCTTAAGGCACATTAAATACTGCCATTAAACAGTAAAACGCGCAGTAAAACCAAAATACTCGGCATTAATTGGCCACAATATCACTTCTACAAATCGTTTTGCTTTCTAGAACACGATCAGACAACTTTTTAGCTATTTTGTGCTTTTAGAAGGTTTCAGTAATCGGTCATGCTCTTGGTTTCTAACGCATATAATTTCTGTTTCGTTATTCGGTTTCGTTGGTACTATTCTTTTTTATTTCCGCCCTTGTAAGAACCAGCTTCCCTCCACACTCAACGCCTTCCACTATTATTAAAAAAAAAACACTTAATATCTATATAACTTATGATTAGAAGTTATGGGTTCGGTAGGTTGCGCACCGGTTTAAGAAAGCTTCTTTCCCATGCAACTCAACGACTTCAAAGTTATATCTCCTGAACCATATATAGTTTCGGAGTTACACTCAGTGGCCAAAGTGACGACTTTTCCCAAATCGTGGTGCGGACAGATTTAGCAGCAACGAAACAATAAATTGAAAAGTATATTGGTACAGCCTGATGACGAATTTTTACTGTATGGAGAGAGGAAATGGAGTAACCATCATTATCATCATCATTAGAGACTGATTGTGCATTTCAGCGTTCAGTCTGGAACATATTAACCCTAATAAAATTCATTCATGATCCTCTATTCAATGCTAACATTGATGCCTCGTCTGATGGTAAGCCTCTCATCTCAAAATAATTCTTTAGCGAATGTAAGAAGTTTCCACATAGACTACCTCGACTCTTACACTCTGCTTCCGAACCCATGACTTTCATAGGTAACCTTGATTGTCGAGGTGGGGTGGCTGACCGTTCTAAGGGGCCTTGCTGCGGAACGCGCTGTTGCTCGCCGTCGGAGTTTCGACTCCTCCCTCGAGCATGGATGTTTATGTCTTTAAGTTAGTTGAAGCAGTTTTTAAGCCTAGGGATTGATGACCAACGTAGTTAAGTCTCTTAGATTTTAACTTTTAATCTCGCTTCTCCCATGCGTGTAACGTGACCCCACCATCTCAGCCTGTTCGCACTAACTGCTACATCTATGGTGTTCATTCGCAATTTTCTTTAATTTCCCCATTATGGACGCCCTCCTGCCATACATCCCATCTATTATTACCTGCAATCATCCTTGATACTTTCATGTCCGTAACCTCCAACTTATTAACCCGGTTTTCACTTCCGTACAACAAAGTTGGTCGAAAGATAGAGCGGTGCACTGTTAACTTAGTCTTGGTACTGACTTCCTGTTTTGCAGAAGAGAGAAGATCGTAGCTGAGCACTCACTCCATTAGCTTTGCTACACCAGTTCTTTTACTACGTAGCCATTCTGTGAGAAAATACATCATAAGTGCTTGAAATCGTTGACCTGTTGTTTATTCCTCCCATTTGGCAGTCAGTCTGGTTAAATATTTTTCCGACAGACATTACTTCCGTTTTGGAGACACTGATCTTCATACCATAAGCCTCACACCTCTGATCTAGCTCTGAAATATTAAACTGCAACCTTTCAATCGAATTTCCCGTCACAAATAAGTTGTCAGCATATGCAAGACTGCTTACTTCGTTTTCACATACTTTAATCTAATCCTACTAGTATATTGTTTTCAACATATGATTCATAAATTGTATGAGCAATTGTGGCGACAGGTTACAGCTTTGTCTTATCCCTGAACCATTAACTCAATTTACTATCAACTCTAACTGCTACCTGATTCGGTAAAGATCTTTTATTTACTGCAGAAGTTTGCTTTCTATTCCACAATCTTGTAGAATCGACAATATCTTACTCCTAGAACACGATCATAAACCTCTTCTAGATCTATAAAACACAGATAAAATTTTCTGTTTCACTCATAGCACTTCTCCATTATCTGTCGTAAGCTAAAGATCTAGTACTGACAGCCTCTAAGAGGCTTAAACCCACACTGATTTACTTCCAACTTGTCTTCTACTAATACTCGCACTCTCCTTTCAACGAAACCTGATTTTGCCCACAATACTAATTAAAGAGACACCACTGTAGTTGTTACAACTTTTCTGTTTCAATGCTTCAAAATGAAGTAATAGATAAACTTATTTCTTTCATTAATCTGTGAAATATTTTAGTGAAAAAGGTTTTGTTTAATGTTTTAAATAAGTGTAGATGTGGTTGAGAGTTGCTAAATGCTTTTATTACCGAATTCTAGAGGTGTGTAGCGTGTACTAATCTCACCGCAAGAATTACGCTTTCACGAGAATTTAATACATATACCAACTTAAATACTTGACTTTTGTGTTAAATATTTAACGTACCACCCCCATGAACCACAGACATTGCCGAGGTGGGGTGGCTTGCGTGCCTCAACGATGCAGATAGCCGTACCGTAGGTGCAACCACAGCGGAGGGGTATCTGTGGAGAGGCCAGACAAACGTGTGGTTCCTGAAGAGGGGCAGCAGCCTTTTCAGTAGTTACAGGGGCAACAGTCTGGATGATTGACTGAGCTGGCCTTGTAACATCAGCTAATGTGGCTTTGCCACACAGCTACTGCGAACGGCTGAAAGCAAGGGGAAACTACAGCCGTTACTTTTCCCGAGGACATGCAGCTCTACTGTATGAACATATGATGATGGCATCCTCTCGGGTAAAATATTCCGGAGGTAAAATAGTCCCCCATTCGGATCTCCGGGCGGGGACTACTCAGGAGGATGTTGTCATCAGGAAAGACAATACTGGCATTCTACGTATCGGAGCGTGGAATGTTAGATCCCTTAATCGGGTAGGAAAATTAGAAAAATTAAAAAGGGAAATGGATAGGTTGAAGTTAGATATAGTGGGGATTAGTGAAGTTCGGTGGCAGGATGAACAGGATTTCTGGTCAGGTGAGTACAGGATTATAAATACAAAATCAGTTGGGGGTATCACAGGAGTAGGAGTGATAATGAATAAGAAAATAGGAATGCGGGTAAACTACTATGACCAGCACAGTGATCGCGTTATCATTGTCAAGATAGATACGAAGCCAACACCGACAACAGTAGGACAGGTTTATATGCCAACTAGCTCTGCCGATGATAAGGAGATCGAAGAAATATATGAGGAGCTAGAGGAAATTATTCAGACAGTTAAGGGAGAGGAAAACTTAATTGTGATGGGAGACTGGAATTCGGTAGTAGGAAAAGGAAGAGAAGGAAACATAGTAGGTGAATATGGACTGGGCAGGAGGAATGAAAGAGGGAGTGGCCTAGTAGAATTTTGCACGGAACATGATTTAATCGTAACAAACACGTGGTTTAAGAATCACAAAAGAAGGTTGTATACGTGGAAGAGACCAGGGGACACCGGAAGGTATCAGATAGATTTTATAATGGTAAGACATAGATTCCGGAACCAGGTTCTAAACTGCAAGACATACCCAGGGGAAGATATAGACTCTGACCATAACTTGTTAGTCATGAACTCTAGGCTGAAACTGAAAAAACTGCAGAAAGGTAGGAAAATAAGGAGATGGGACTTAGATAAATTGAAGGAAAATGAAGTTCTGGAGAATTTCAGAGGGAGATTTAGGCAACAATTGACAGAAACAGGGGGAAATAAAACAGTAGAAGAGGAATGGGTAGCATTGAGAGATGAAATAGTGAAGGCAGCAGAGGACAAAATAGGTAGGAAGGTAAGACCAACAAAAAATCCTTGGATATCACAGGAAATACTAAATTTAATAGATGAAAGGAGAAAATATAAAAATGCAGTAAATGAAACAGGCAAAATGGAGTACAGACGACTAAAACATGAGATTGACAGGAAGTGCAAAATGGCTAAGCAGGAGTGGCTAGAAGCCAAATGCAAATCTGTAGAAGAATGTATAAGAAGGGGAAAAGTAGATACCGCCTACAGGAAAATAAAAGAGACATTTGGGGACAAGAAAAACAACTCTACGAATATCAAGAACTCGGATGGGAAACCAGTTCTCAGCAAAGAAGGGAAAGCTGAAAGGTGGAAAGAGTACATAGAGCAGCTCTACAAAGGAAATGAATTTAGAGACGATGTTGTAGGAAGGGAAGAGGAAGTAGATCAAGATGAAATAGGAGATAGTATACTGAGAGATGAATTTGACAGAGCCTTGAAAGACCTAGGTCGGAACAAGGCCCCAGGAGTAGATGACATACCCGCAGAGCTATTAAAGTCTCTGGGAGAGCCAGCCATGTTAAGACTATTTGAACTGGCGTGTAGGATGTATGAGACAGGCGAAATACCCTCAGACTTTAAGAAAAATGTAATAATCCCCATTCCAAAGAAATCAGGCGCAGACAGGTGTGAAAATTACAGAACCATCAGTTTGATGTCATGGTTGCAAAATTTTAACACGAATTATCTACAGGAGAATGGAAAAGCTGGTAGAAGTTGACCTCGGGGAAGATCAGTTTGGATTCAGGAGGAACGTAGGAACCCGGGAGGCAATACTCACTTTACGTCTTATCTTAGAAGATAGATTAAGGAAAGGCAAACCTACATTTTTAGCTTTTGTAGATTTGGAGAAGGCTTTTGACAATGTTGACTCGAATACTCTCTTTCAAATTCTGAAGTCAGCAGGGGTAAAATATAGGGAAAGGAGAGTTACTTACAACTTGTACAAAAGCCAGACCGCAGTTATTAGACTCGAAGGGCATGACAGGGAAGCATCAGTTGGGAAGGGAGTAAGACAGGGTTGCAGCCTTTCTCCGATGTTATTCAATTTGTACTTCGAGCAGGCGGTGAAGGAAAGCAAGGAAAAATTTGGAATAGGGATTGAAGTTCAGGGGGAAGAAATAAAAACATTGCGTTTTGCTGATGACATTGTAATTCTGTCAGAGACAGCAAAGGACCTGGAAGAGCAGTTGAATGGAATGGACAGTGTGTTGAAGAGAGCGTATAAAATGAACATTAACAAGAGCAAAACCAAAATAATGGAATGCGGTCTCAGAAAATCAGGCGATGCTGAAGGAATTAGATTAGGTAATGAAACAACGAAGGTGGTAGATGAGTTTTGTTACTTGGGTAGTAAAATAACGTGCGGTGGTCGTAGTACAGAGGATACAAAATGCAGAATGGCAATGGGAAGAAAAGCATTTTTGAAAAAGAGAAATTTTCTAACATCGACTATTAATTTAAGTGTAAGGAAGTCTTTTCTGAAGGCATTTGTGTGGAGTGTTGCCTTGTACGGGAGTGAAACATGGACGATAAGCAGTGTGGACAGGAAGAGAATAGAGGCTTTTGAAATGTGGTGCTACAGAAGAATGCTGAAGATTAGGTGGGTAGATCGCATAACTAATGAAGAGGTACTGAACAGAATTGGCGAGAAAAGGAATTTTTGGCATACCCTGACTAAAAGAAGGGTTCGCTTGGTAGGACGCATTCTTAGACATCGGGGAATCGTAAATTTAGCATTGGAGGGAAGTGTGTGGGGTAAAAATCGCAGAGGGAGACCAAGAGACGCGTATAGTAAGCAGATTCAAATAGATGTGGGTTGTCGTTCTTATGAGGAGATGAAAAGGCTTGCTCAGGATAGAGTAGGGTGGAGAGCTGCATCAAACCAGTCTCCGGACTGAAGACCATAACATTTAACGTAATACTATACACTTGAAAGAATACATTATAAAAGGAATCTAAACTTTTAGATGAGTACAGTGACTTCACGAAGAAATAAAAATGAAATATTTGTTGCCCATTAGTACAATCAGTCAACTTTAGCTCAAATTTCAGTGAATTCTTGCGGTGTTATATCTCAAGCAGTCCAAAGTGTATTAAAATCTGAGGGGAGACAGTGCCAAATTTATATTGTTCTATGAAACATGTATTTATTTATTTAATCAATGATCAGTCTCCTAACTTTGCACTGAAATTGACATCCCGTCACTATATTGCGGTGTTTCGCAGGTTCTCAGATGTTTTCAGTTTACAGTGTTTCCTCTTTTGCTTATAACACATTTCGGTTACGGGAAGATTCCAGTTCTGAGAAAGTGTCTTGCAAGGAAGTCATTGGCTGCAATTTTCCGAAATGCTGCCGCAGTTTCCCTTCGTGGGTGTTTAGGAAGTGTGCTGTTATCACTGAGAGTATTATGTCGCCAAATGCTCAGAATACTTCTTCTTGAATTTACTATTAATTAGTCTTTTGATTTAGATGTAGGATTATTAAGAGTAAACTTATTAAAGAGATCTATGTTTCATTTTCGGCTAAAAATATGCCATTTCATTCTTATTGATTCCTATATATTACGATATCCAGTGAAAAACTATTTGAGTTCCAGCCTCGCAAATTCAGAAAATGGAGGATTTTATTTCATTTATGCGAGCACTTAGAGGTGTGTGGAAGTATGGTATCGCCTGTATCGGAGAAATTGAATCACAAAATATAAAAATCTTTTTGAGATGTTTCGAGATTAGTAAAACTGCTTTAGTGCCAGGTTTATTGACTCCAACTCTCCATCAATATGGAAATGAAACTGTCCGACAGAATTGTAACAACAAAATATTTCACTATACATTCCAGTATTTAGTATTTATTGTTTCTAAAGCCATATTTTTATAGAATTCCTTAATCACTTCTGTTTTTAAAACCCTTTCATTGATTGAAGTCTGAATTTGACTGAGCATAATTTGAGACGTGCAGACTGGTGGGGCGAAGTCTTCTTCACTCACTGGTGGACAGTTCTTTCTTAATGCATCAATGCATTGCAAAGAAACGTGTTTGTATTTTCAGCACACTATCATGACGTTTGTAACTGTTACAGTATGTCTCACTGGTCATCTGACTATTTTTAAATATTAGAGTAGTGTCAGTCTGAGAATTTACATTGTTACAGGTGGCATGACAGAATCTGCTTGAGTAGCTAAAATTTGTGTTTTTGCTTCTCCTGTAATAAGGCATAGAGGTAGATTCTAATTTAAATATCCTGTTTACTACTTCAGATTCAACAATATATTGGGTTTTATATACATTTTATAAGTAGAGTTTGGTACCTAGAGAGAGCTACCTTGCTTTTATCGGCTAATCTCATACAAGGAGACAACATGGGTATCGGATTTTAGAATTTCTTTATATTTATGGTACGTGAACTTCAGAACTTAAACAACAATCCACCAAAGCCATTTGACCCAAATCTCAAAAATATTCGAGAAAATCGATTTGGAAGTTTTACAATGTGCACGTAAGTATCAATAAATAAAGGAGTTGCAGCGTCTGTTTACTAGCTCAGGTGAAAGCGTTCTGGCGTGACAACCATAGGGGTCAGTAGCTCCGTTCCCATTGTCACAGATATATATTTTTCATTTTCGAATTCGGTTATATAAAACATTTTTGGATATCTAATTCCACGTGTTGTGTTAGTTTCTGTTCATATATAGACTATGTAGACGAGCTGAAAACCTTATCGTCGCGTAAAACGATAGTTGAATAGGTTAGCTGCTTGTAAAGCCAGTAGTAGCTATTGAGACGACTTTCCAAAAACTGTGTCGTAGCTCTTCACAAACTGAACTTTCAAATGTAACGTGTTTTTTTTAATTTTTTTTATTGAAAGCATAATTATTAACAACCTTCTATAAAATATAGAAGAATAAGAATAAACAAAATTACGTGCACTTTTCGTAAAATATTACTATTAGATATTAAAATTGTCTAAGTAATCGAACTAAACGCAAAAAAAAAAAAAAAAAAAAAAAAAAAAAAAAAAAATCGTCACGGCAGGAATCGAACCCCCAACCCTAGCGTTGCACCGTCAAAACGCTGCTGAGCTACACCGACAGATACTGCAGTTCACGTTAGTTGGGTGCTTACGTTCACTTGCAAAAATTCAAAGTCGTTTTTATCGAGAATTTTTCAGAGTTGCGTCGAATGGCTTTGGGAGACTGTCATTTGAATTCTGAATTTCACGTACCATAAATATAAAGAAATTATAAAATCCGATACCCATGTGGTTTCCTTGTTAGTGATGTCCAGAATTTTCTTGACCTTCGAAATCAAAAATTCAAATGTTTGTAAAGCTTATGGGACTTAACTACGGGGTCATCAGTCCCTAAACTTACAAACTACTTATGAACTACTTACGAACTAGGACGGCACAAATATCCATGCCCGAGGGCGGATTCGAACCCCCGACCGTAGTGGCCGTGCAGACCGTGACTGAAGCGCCTCAGTCCCCTCGGCCACCGCGGCCTAGGGCTAACCTTCGAAACAGCACTTAGTATAAAATGCCAACATCCTTTGAATCGTCAAATTAAGGTTTCTGTTGATTGTGATATCGTAAATTTATACTAGGGATTTAATGGGGTACCGAGAAAATTTGGAAGACTGTCTTTTCGGCATTAACACTCATTAAATTTTATTTTGACCAGTTTCCTAGTATAGTCAGTGCTTCACTCATTTTCGCCGAATGTTGGTAAGTTTTCCTCTGTGGCAAAGAGATTCATGTGACTAAATCGTCGAGATAAAGAGCTGTTTTAATGCCCTCAACTGTGTATTTCTCCTGGTAAATCATTAATCATGATAGTAAATACAATGACAAGAAAGAGCGTGAACTTCTTAAATCTTCTCATCTACCTTGAGTTTTGCCGTAATCCTTCTGCATAGTCACATTTGCATAGACTCCAGTCTCTTTTTCTCTGCCTTTATCATAGTCCATGATCCGCATCCGTATGTTAAGACTCCCCAAACAAAAGTTTTGGCATTTATCTCTTAATTTCCAGACTTAAATGGTTCTCTGTGGGTAATTTCCTTTTATTTTTTATTTTGGAAAGTTTGCATTGCCAAGGCTACTCTTCTTTAGTCTTATGAGCTATAAAGAAAACTAAAATTTTGTTTTCAAATCTCCACTCCATTTTTATTCAATGGGTCATGAACCCCTAGAATCATAGTGAAGAAACACTTTTTTAATTTGTGTATAATATACACTTTAAGATTACGAAACGGGCGCAGCATGAACAAATTATCCGAATGATATGGAAATCAGTGAATGTGATGTACACGTATAGGCAAATTCATAATTACAAGTCATAAAAACTGGATGGTTTGTTCAAGAGAAAGACCTTTACATATTGAACAAGTCGACTAGGCGTTTGTCCACGTCCGGCGCTATTCTCGCGCTTATTGTAATTCCTTTTGGAGACTTGTTGGCTGTTACCCTCGGCGACACGGTGGCAAATTCTGCCTTCTGGCACATTAGGTCGTCCAAATCCCAGGCACGTTGGAGGGTCCTGTCGCATTATGCTACAGACTTTCTCACATTGGAAGAGATCCGGCGACTGCCAATGGTAGGGTTGGCAGGCACGAAAACCTCTCGCTATCTGCGGGTATCACGTTCCTTAAATCTAAGCCCAAGACTACTTGCCATAAAGGGCACCGGAATGGGGCATAGAGCATCAGCGACGTATTGCTGTGGTGTATGAGTGTCCCGGATGTCACGGCAAAAGGTGCTCCTATGAAATGACCACCATTCTTGGTTTTCAGGCCGTGTGGCGCGGGTCATTCTAGAGCGTCACAGACATAAATTCATTCGTCATCCATGTCAGTTCGACGCAGATCATAACTGGAGAGAATTGTACTCTACTCAGTGGTACTGACTGACGATTCAGACGATTCAGAGGAAGTTTAGAGAAGGGCAGTTCGTTTCCTGTTATCGCGACACAGGGGAGCGAATGTCACTGAAATGTTGCATGACGTTTGGTGGAAATCATTACAAAAAAGACGTTATTCGCGGCAAGATCTATTTGCGAAGTTTCTTTCTCCAACTTTCTCTTTCAAATGCGAACATATTTTGTTCCCATATTCCTACATATGGAAACATGATCATCATAATAAAATAAGAGAAATCAAATCGAAAACGAAAGGATTTAGGTGTTCCTTTTCCTCGCGCGCTATTAGAGAATGGGACGGCACAGAAATATCATAATAACGGTTCTATGAATCCTCTGCCATGGCGGATCGATGATAGCGATCATTCAGTGGTTCTGTTACCTCTTGATCGGTCACTTCCTTCTTGATAGTGTGTTCGGCTAAGGTTCATGCATTCCTGGCATCATCGTCTAATAGTGGCATCGGTTCTATTCCAATTTTGACATTCTCTGAGTACTATACATCCACACACACATCTAATATATAAAGCAGAGTGTCCGTATGTTTGTGTGTAAGTGTTGCCTACAAATATACAGTTTTGTTCCAATCTTTATAAAATTTTTATGCAGATCCATTACAAGAATTTTAAATGTAAACTATGTATACATCATAGACAAATAGCGAAGTAAGTATTAAAAGCTAAACTTATCTTAACCAGAGACGGGCGAGTCAATTGCATTTGGCTTTGCTGCTATAAGACGCTCTATGGTACATTTGACGGGACACAGTGGACAGGAGACCGTATGTAAAACAGTTTGTGGTACTCCGCATTCACAGAGGATAGACAATACAGAAAATCTTGAACTTGCAGTGCTCCCTCGTAGACTTTTGAGTGCCTTTCAGGTTTCCCAGTTTTCGTCACATCCAGTGTCTATTTGACGACTTCCTCCAAAGGTCCACTCTGGTTTTGCGTCCTTCGTATTCTTCCGTTGATCTCAGGAAACTCTGTCTTGATTTTAATCGCTGATGGTCCAGTTGGCACCCATGGAGAAGGTGGCGTTCAGATTCTAGATTTCAGCCTTTCTTTGAAAGCTGCTGCCCCCTTCGGTCGGTGAGAGGAGCGATACCAGCCAGATGGTGGACCTTGTGTAGAGGGGTTGGATTCAAGAATCCTGTGATGATTCTGTTTGTCTCATTGAGGGCGACATCGACTTGTTTTGCATGTTCTAATTTATACTACACCGGGCATGCGTACTCACCAGAAGCGTGACACAGGGCAAGTTCTGAGGTTTTGAGGACTCTGGATTTGGCTCCCAAGTTAGAACATGTCAGCTATCGAATGGTATAGTTTCTTCCCCCAACTTTTGATTTCGTATTCAAGCATTGTGGTTTGTATGTTAGGGCCCTATCTAAAGATACATCTAGACATTTTGGGTTCGGGCAGTGCTCTAGAGGGACTCCTTTCCATTCAATATCTAATTTTCTGTTGGCCTGGTTGTTTCAAAAGTGGAAAGCACACACTTGCGTTTTCGTTGGGTTTGGCCTTAGTTGGTTCCATTGGTAACACATATCTAGCTTTACTAGGGTCCTAACCAGACATTAAACCTCCTCAAATGTCTTCCCTTGTGCTCATATAGCGAATATATAGCTACTTGTGCCTGCGAGGAGGCGCTCATCGTTGATGTGAATACTGAAGTGTGACGGTGGCATCTACATCTACATCTACATGGGATACTCTGCGAATCACATTTAAGTGCCTGGTAGAGGGTTCATCGAACTACAATTATACTATTTATCTCCCATTCTATTCTCGAATAGCGCGCGGGAAGAAAGAACACCTGAATCTCTCTGTTCGAGCTCTGATTTCTCGTATTTTATTCTGATGATCATTTCTACCTATGTAAGTGGGAGTCAACAATATATTTTCGCATTCGGAGGAGAATGTTGGTGATTGGAGTTTCGCAAGTAGCCCACGCCGCTGCGATAAGCGCCGTTGTTGTAGTGATTCCCATCCCAGATCCTGTATCATTTCCGTAACGCTGCCTCCCCTATATCGTGATAATACGAAACGAGCTGCCCTTCTTTGGACTCTTTCGATGTCCTCCGTCAAATCCACCTGATAAGGATCCCACACTGGGCTGCAATACTCCAAAAATGGACGGACAAGCGCAGTGCCCTGTGGCAGGCCATTCCTCCGGTTTCTCCATCTGCTTTGTTTTCCCTGAAACTCCGCGAGGAACCTCCGACAATTGAGCTGTCCTTTGTATTGCTTTGATATTCTCCGTCTATCTCACATTACGATGAGCCCACATTTTACAGAACTGACAACTGTAGTCAAGGCAGTCCTTCTCGTAGTTCTGTTGCACCTTATAAGTGGTCTGCCAATATAAAGGAGTCTTTCATTCGCCTTCCGCACGTTATCTAAGTTTTCCTTCCAACGTAAACCTGTTGTAACAGTAGTTCCCCCCAGGTGGAATATTTACTTCTAAATACATTTTCTTTTAGTACTCATTTGGGCGATGTAACATGACGGACATATATTCCATATGCCACGTAATTATTCAAAGCCCTGGAATCGTATGGAAGGCATTCCGGAACACGAACAGGTCTGCCGATATGTGCAAGTGCTGCTTCTGCAGGGCGACTGCGGAAAGCTGGGTTTGTTCTCAGCAACAGCTTACGACCGCGGAAGACCCTAGCGGACAATAGCGAACCGTCGAAAATGGGTAAGTCCCTACTGGAAGGCAAGTTGAGCAATGCTGTCCAGAGGCAGGGAGGTGTTATAATGGATGCTCTGACACATACTAAATAGATGAACACTCTCTAGAGGCGGCTTATCTACGCATACGCGAGCCCTTCCGTCAGTTCCAGCTAAGGCAGGTGACGCGCGATGTAGAGACGAGCACCACCGGACCTGAAGCAGCAAACAGGATGACGCAGACTCCCTATAAGAAGCCGATCCACCGGACTACGCAGGCGAAGACCAAGACTTCGGACTTCTGACGCTAGAAGTCACCGGAGAGGACAAGATGGCGCCACTGTTCCTACGGAAAATGGACGACGTGGAAAAGCCAGCCAGCCACCAGAGAAGAGACGAAAAGAAGAGACAGACAGAGGGAAATGAAGATCAACAAGATCGACCACAGCACCTGGACGTCTTCTTCGAGGAAAAAGACGACGACTAAAGATGCTGGCCGAACGGCAAAGAAGAAAAAGGAAGAAGCAATGGAAGAAATAATACTTACACAGCAGGAAGAGGTGGTAAGACCCCACCAGCAGCTCTGGCCCAGGTTTCCGTGGTTTCCTGTTGGTTGTAAGATGAATAACGGAGCTGTCCCCATTCCCACGAAATATTCCAAAAATTAAATAAATAAAAGAAGTTTGTGAAGTTTATGGGACTTAAGTGCGGGGTCATAAGTCCCTAAACTTACAAACTACTTATGAACTAACTTATACTAAAGACACAAACATCCATACCCGAGGAGGATTCGAACCCCCGACGGGGAGCGCCCATGTAATATTCCCAATCGGGACAAACCTTATCCCCCCAAATAATATCCCTCCCTCTGACAGATAAATAAACAAAGCCAAAACAGAATTACACACCCATTGGCTGAATAGAGCATTCAAGATGCTCTCAAGCAGCCCGCCCATCGGCCATCCCCGTCCGGGTTGGGAATGAAAAGATAAAAACAAAAAAATTAAGTATAAATAAATAATACATCACTCACGTTCTCCTCAATTTTGAAGGCTTCTATGATGTCAGAAAAACTTGACGCATTTTTTAATTTTTGTATCTTAGAAACTCCAAAAGTTAAAGTTCACAAATCTGAATGTAGAAAAATTCTACTTTTAATTACCAACATATGAATGTGTCATGAGACTTCAAAACACTGTATTTTATAGTCAAATGATGCCATAGATCACTATATTGCAATTTTTTATTATTCCACATCTAGTTTCAGCAGTCTAGCTGCCATCTCCAGATGCCTCATTCACATAACATGACTATAAGCGTGTGGTCGCTTGTGATGAGTGCTGTAGTTTAAAAATGGCTTCTTTCATCTTACATTTTATATATAATCACTAATATGTGGTCTACTCTAAGAGGCAGTTTCAAAATAACGGTATTTTGAATTTTGTTCCTTGTTTTTGAATGTGTCTCCTAGAGTAATCCACATATTAGTGATGTTTATTTGAAATGTGACATGAAAGAAGCCATTTTTAAACTAAAGCACTCATCATAAGCGACCACACGTTTATACTTATTTTATGTAAATGAGGCATCTGGAGATGGCAGCTAGACTGCTGAAACTAGATGTGCAATAATAAAAATTGCGAAATAACTATCTTCGGTAACATTTCACTATCAAAACAGGTCGCGCCCTGAAGATGTGCAAACTAACAAACTGTATTTTTCCTTATAGCTTATTACCTGAAGCTATCAATTGGAAAGCAACAACCTTGTAACTATTTATTTACAGAGTTACTACACCTGTTATTTTAATTTATTATGGAAATATAGTCAAATCACCGTATCCTCCAAAGTAAAAAAGGTTGGTTGGTTCCACTTGTCATCATATTGTTGTAACTATTTTATGAACATTTGTTTACTTTGCTAGTAACTTTATTTAAATATTAGTAGTACGAGCGGTCAAGCTCATTTATTTCATAGATTATTCGTACTACTGATAAGTATTTCCAAAGTGTCCGAATGTTTATAACTTTTATGTTTATTGACAAATTTTTAACTTAGCGTGGAAGCGCTCTGAGTTAATTCAAAACAAATCTTTCATGTTAAGTATTCTGCCACTTTCGCAAGAGATGGCGATATGTCAGTGAGAGAAAGCTTAGCGCAGAAAATTGTTGTAGCCAAGTAAAATACTTGGATGTTCATGTGGAGAGCTGGAGTGCTCCCTGGGGCTATAGGCTATAAGAAAATTTTTCTCTCATCTTTGAGGACCTGACAGAGTAGCTGAAGTGATTCGTTTGCGACAATGATAGAATCTGCGCAGCAAAATATAACTTTGGCAAGGGTCAGTGAGAGCCACTTCCAGAATTGTAACTTCTCTCTATTCCATTACGCAAATATAACTCAACAGTGCATGTGATTTCGCAGAATATCTAACGCGTCTTGATATGTTATTCTTTGGACTAAGACTTAAATTGTTTTGAGCTGAAGATTATTTCATGTTGTGCGATCGCGAGATGGACTTTGTTCCTGAGCATAATCGATGATTACTGTTGAGGGATTTCATTACCATTCTCACAATGCAGCCCACATGTCTGTTACGTTAATTTTATAAGGTTTATCTCTATCCATTATTGTTATTTGGTGAAGGAATTACAGTTTACGATGAAGAAATAAAAATATGGTGCTTTTCTGACGGCATTGTAGTTCTGTCCGAGACAGAAAAAGACCTGGAAGAGCAAATGAACGGAATGGAGAGTGTGTTGAAGGGAGCATATAAGATTAACATTGTTGTTGTTATGGTCTTCAGTCCGGAGACTGGTTTGATGCAGCTCTCCACCCTACTCTATCCTGAGCAAGCCTTTTCATCTCCTCATAAGAACGGCAGCCCACATCCACTTGAATCTGCTCACTATACGCGTCTCTTGGTCTCCCTCTGCGATTTTTACCCCACACACTTCCCTCCAATGCTAAATTTACGATTCCTCGATGTCTAAGAATGTGTCCTACCAAGCGATCCCTTCTTTTAGTCAGGGTATGCCAAAAATTCCTTTTCTCACCAAGATTAACATTAACAAGAGCAAAACAAGGGTAGTGGAATGCAGTCTAACAAATCAGGCGATGTTGAAGGAATTAGTTTAGGTAACGAAACAATAAAGGTGGTAAGCTGATTGTTACTTGAGTAGTAAAATGACATATGATGGTCGCTGTGCAGAAGATATAATTGCAGAATGGCAATGGGAAGAAAAGCGTTTTTTAAAAAATAGAAATTTGTAAACGTCGAGTATTAATTTAAGGGGAAGTAAGTCCTTTCTGAAGTCATTTGTTGTAGTGTTGCGTTGTAAGGGAGCGAAACTTGGACGATAAATATTTGAGACAGGAAGAGGATAGAGGCTTTTGAAATGTGGTGCTACAGAAGAATGCTGAAGATTGGGTGTGTAGATCGCGTAACTAATGAAGAGGTACTGAACAGAATTTTTGGAGACAAGGAATTTTTGGTAAACTTTGAGTAAAAGATCGATTGGTAGGATACCTTGTTAGACATAAAGAAATCGTAAATTTAACATTGTAAGAAGT
Organism: Locusta migratoria; assembly: GCA_026315105.1. Classification (NCBI taxonomy): domain Eukaryota; kingdom Metazoa; phylum Arthropoda; class Insecta; order Orthoptera; family Acrididae; genus Locusta; species Locusta migratoria. Next base: position 52,210,828 of record CM048746.1, on the reverse strand, counting down.
GTGTGGGGGGAAAAATAGCAGAGGGAGACCAAGAGACGCGTATAGTAAGCAGATTCAAGTGGATGTGGGTTGCCGTTCTTATGAGGAGATGAAGAGGCTTGCTCAGGATAGAGTAGGGTGGAGAGCTGCATCAAACGAGTATCCAGATTGAAGAATACAGCAATAACTGTTATTTATATAGGATCAAAACATATGTTTCAATAAACATTATTCAACAATCTTGCCTTGACTAAATCATTTGAAAACGTTAGAATAAAACCTCATTTATTAAGTGATCATTTATGTTTGTATTTGATTGTTGTTTCGCATGGAGTGTATGAATGTAGGATCAGTGGTGGAAAGTACTACTTCCAGCTTTTTCAATTGCTGGGCAAGAAAGCAGACATGTGCTGTTCGACCCTGAGAATACATAAAGCCACATTCCTAGCACAGAGCTGCACGTAGCCCGATACGTGTACGTTGTGTTTGACCAATGCAGTGTTGTGTAGACAACATATACAGAAAACGCAAAGTCGCAATAGGGGTTTTATCGCCCGGGATTTGAATCTTATCCTTTTACAATTTTAGTTGTAATTCCAAGACGATCTTGAAGATTGTTGCACCATATAATACAATCGAATTGCGTTAACTTTGTAAAACAGTCAACTACAACTGAAGGGAAACTCGTCCTTACTTTAAGATATGTTTCCACCAATGTATTATTAAAATAAGGGAAGTGCAAGCATCTAGGTAACATCATATTGAAGTTCGAGCTTCTGTGGTCTGCGTTTGCTTTAAAAAAAGTTGTTTTGTAATTGAATCGCTCTTCCTTGAGCAAAACACTATATTTCTTCTTTTAGTTACCCATACATGTTTCATTTCAGTTGCAGCTTCTTCAATGGTCGTTTATTTATTTATTTCTTCTTATTATATCTTCAGAAATTGATGTTTTTCTACGTTTTCCTCGGGCTCAATAAAAAATTTTAAAAAATTAATAATGACAATAATAATAATTATAGACAACAGGAAAACCTAAACATGTAACAACAAGAAAATAATAAAAACGCATAGGAGATGCTGTAACTGCGATGAAACATATTTGGGTAATAAGAAAGAAGAAATTCCGAATTTTTCTCAAGGCAGACCGAAGTTACAAAAAGAACATTTACGTAATATTAGTTATAGGAATAAAGTATTGAACAGAAGTGGACTTAAGGTAAAATAATGACTACAACACCATTCAATTCATTATAAATTTGTTTATTCACAGATTTGCTCTACAAATATATTTGGTGAAAAACATAAATATTGACAGATAACAGTCGTAATTACGCATTAACTTTTAAGTAATAATACCTTTTTAAAATAAATGTAACTAGTGAAGTAAGGGTTTAGTCGAAAAACGTACCGAGCAACGCGTCTCGGCTGGAGCAGCGCTGCAAAGAAATCGGGGCTGAATTCCGGAGCGGAGAGTCAGGCGTCTCGCAGCTGCAAGCAGCGCTGCTTGCCGCACCACTGTGTGTTACGTCGCCACATTGGACTGCGCGCAGTTTCGCTTGACTCGCCGCTGCACGATGTTTTCACCCTTCTACATGACGCCAGTAATTGGCCTTGAACCTGCGAGTTCACTGCCCAGTGAAATTGGCATCCGTGTGTTTCGGAAAGCTCAAAGTATCAGCGATGCTCGTTCGCTAGTCGTCACCTCTAATGGGGGTGGTTTGGTGTCATATGTAAGAGGTGGCCGTGGACGCTTTGGTGGGACATTTGAGTCGCGAAATGGAACGTGTCTAATTGGCATTGCTTTACGACCAAATGCATTGGTTGTTCGCTATTTTTGCAGGCGCCATCCTCGTGGATGAAGGAAGAACGTGAACAGCGGTCTTAGCGAACAGGACGCTTGGTGCTGTCACCAAAGCTGACGGAACCGTCTCTTCTCTAGCAGGACGCGCCATCGCAAGCGCGACGTCGACACCGCTCTGAACTTGGCGACGCATTAGTACGACTTAATACTTTGGTGCCTATCGTCGCTCTACATCTGCATCAAAAAGGTGACGCATTTCCGGCTACGATCAGGGTCCAAATATCTTCATTTTGTCAGTTTAATTGACAACACGGCAGGACCTGCACTGCTGTTGTTTCAGCTTCACAATGTCAGTAGAAAGATCGGCCGTGTCACTCACAACCGTGTGTATCAATTCCAGCTGAGTTTCAGTATTATCTTCGCATCCCATACCTTATTAGTTTGCATTATTCTAGTTGAATACTTTTGACAATACATAAAGTACGTGACAAGGAATAGAAAGGAGAGTAGGGAGATAAATTTTCCCCCCAATTTTGAGACGAAATATTTCTTTATTTTATTCATAAAATACGTTATATTAGAATTGATTCAGCACATGACAAAGTAAATATAGATTGTAGATTTATTACACAGTTAGCATTAAATTTATCTGATTAAACAAGAGAAAGAGTATTTTGACTGTAATAATGTTTTTAGATACACTAATAAAGTCAGTCTGCTACTTTTTGTTAAGAGAATCAGACAAGATGTACAGATTGCTGTAACTTTTGAAATATATAATATATATGATATGTTGACTAATGTTTGAAGTTTATTTAGATTCAATGCTCAGTGATTGGCTGGTAAAAAACTACGAATCCACATACTTCAAAATTACTACAGATACATAAGATTTATATAGACTGGCATATATTCAAAGCAATAATGACTCAAGCACATACGTGGCAATTTATTAGTTCAATGATTCTTCCTACTAATGAATAATCTCAGAAAAAATAATTTTTCAAATCATTTTATATGAATTATTGTAAAAATATTTATTACTTTTCACAGTATATACTGTAAGCATCAATCACCTGTTAAATTAGTGTTGTTAATAATTTTGCTGTAAATAAAAAAAACATTGGTTAAATCGAGCGATTGTTATGATTCAGGTATAACCGCTTTTGCTGATCTCATTTCGAAATATTCTTGTGGAGATAACTGTATAAATTACACTTATAATATTTTTGTAGCAGAACTGTTGTTTGACCCAGGGCCCTTTATCATTGGGTTAGGCGTTAATAGATACATTGCACATTGACTAGAATCGATGTACATGTCGTCAGTTCTCGTGTCCTAGCTTATTCAGAGAAAGGAATAAGATAATTAACATCTCCCCTTCTAATTTACAAGCACCACTACTTCCGACTTCCCACATTGCCATGAGGAACAGCTATGTTTTCTTGTGTTTGAAAAGAATGCAGGCATCCCGTTTGTTCGTTTTTTTTTTTTCTTTTTTAGTGTTTCAAACGGCACTCGTCGTCCCAAACTTCCGGATCAACTTCTTTACTGATGATGCAGTTGGAGCAGTATTACGTCCAAATGTCATACGCAATTATCGAACGGATGCCAAGAGACATTCATTGTTTTTGTACAAACTTTTTTTCACTTGTGTACGTTGTCCAGCCTCCATCACCTCCATGCCGGAAATAAACATCAAACAGCAATGCTCACAACACAAAGGCTATCAGGCTGCTAATGGGAAGAATCCGAGATAACAAACGTTAAAAATTTGCACTGACGTGTTTTACGGCTCACTTTAAATTTGCTTGTAGTTTTAAGATTTTTTACAAATATTTCGGACAAAGATAATAAAAATGTAAATAATAAAACATTCTGGGCGAAAGGATTACGACTCTACTATTGTGATAATATCTATGCACCTACCACGCAATATTCTTTCTGATTGTATTTTAACAAACAGCCAAAATTATTTCATATATGAGTATAGTTTAGACGAACATACTCACTCTTTTTGAACTTTTATTTTAATATCTCTACTACATTTCCATTATCTTTTCCCGTTAAAGTATATAACCTCTCTTGTCTTGGTAGTTTGTTCTAATATTATTTTCTTTGCATGTAATGGATATGAATGACTATAGCCTGCATGGAATGTAGGGTACTTTTGGCGTTCGGACGCGTGACAATAACCTGGAAGGAACAAAGCGTACATTTGGTGTTCGGAAATCAGTCACGTGACATCCCTCGCCCAAAACCTTGCTTCAGACTCTATTTTGTATACGCCATCTTGTTTTCTGTATTTGGTGATTTTTTTATTATAACTCAAACGTTGCCATTTCAAAGCAATAGCGCACTGAAAATTATCAAAATCACGTCTTTCTTAGGACAATGAATTATAATATAATGTCGAAAAATGCCATGTTAGCAGTTAACACTTTCCATCGATGGTACGAGAATTACGGACTACTCTCGCAGCTGTTTGTCATAACGTAATGGGCGACGAATTAGTTTGTGATGTACGAATATGTTAGACGGTGTTTCGAAACTTGCCGGGCGTGGTGGCTCAGCGCTCCGTGAGAGAGCTCGACGCCCTCTGTAACAAAACAACTGAGTCAACGACGAAACGATCAAAATAAAGCATAAACCAAGGTCCACAAAGGACGGATGAAACGGAGAACCAATAGAGAAAAGAAGAAAGAGCTCAACGCCAACTCAAAAAAAAAAAAAAAAAAAAAAAAAAAAAAAAAAAAAAAAAAGCAAAATTCTCAAGTAACAACCCAGAATGGACATGAAAGAATGACTGAAAAACATCGAACTTGAAGAACAAAAACATATTAATAATATAGTAAGGACAATTTACAACTCACCGCAAAGACGTGGCGACGAGCTGCGACAGGCATATACAAAAGACACTCACATACAACACTTTCAGATATCGCTCATGGCCTTCTTCAGAAAATAGAACACTCACGCAATCACACAGGCACACAACGCAGTCATACAACCATCACCTCCGGCTGCTGCACTTCGAAGTTGTATACCAAGAAACTGAGTCAGTAATTGATACAATGCGGTAAAGAAGGGTTGCTTTTTACTGTCACATTTCCAGACTACTAGAAACTAGGCTACTATAACAAACTGTTCACCTAATTTTGGAAAAGTAAGACCAAGAACAACTGGTTCAAAGAAGTTCAAGATTATTTAGATGAGTGAGGCTTGACAGGGCAACAAATTGAAGGCAGAGAAGAGAAGAAGATCTTGAAACTCAGTGACGCGTTATTTAAATTTAAGACATTTACATGCAAAAAATAAAAAAAACCATTACTGATAACGAAGGGGCAGCCAGGTCGGAAACGATTAAGAAGTTTTGGTAGCAGAAGAGGAAAGCCAAATCTAGAACTAGGATTAAGACTACTTAAATGTATATGGATTGCTCCAATGTGGGCGTAAAATATGTAAATAAATAAACGCATGTATTTAGAAGTGCCGCCGCCCTGGGCTTCCGACAGCCTTAGTGCGCCACTGGCGCAACATAAAGTGGGCCAAAATATCCACGTAAGCCACCCGGCAAATGACAAAAAGGGACAGAATTAGAACTTCTCCTTGTTACCCAACTACAGTCTAGCTGTAGAGGTCGACACTTCAATACTCGTGGGTGGGTTATTGTCCACTTTGACGAGACGCTGCTAGGGGCTTGAAGAATAACTACAGTACAATGTAAGACCGGCCATAGTAGTACAACTTTATTGTAACGTAGAACTAGATATCATCGGAGTTGTGAAGCAAGTGAATAAGCCTTCTGGTGTGGACTGTATACCCACAAGATTATGCTGATGCGATAGCTCCTTACTTGACAGCCATATACAACCGCTCTCTCAAAGAAGAAACTGTACCAAAAGATTGGAGAGTTGCACAAGTCACACCTATATTCAAGAAAGGCAGTAGGAGTAACCCACTAAACTACAGGCCTATTTAATTAACGTCAATTTGCAGCATGGTTTTGGAACATATCCTGTATTCAAATATTATGAATTATCTCGAACAGAATGATCTATTGACCCAAGGTCAACACGGATTTAAAAAATGTCGTTCATGCGAAACACAGCTAGCTCTTTATTCACACGAAGTGATTAGTGCTATCGACAACGGTTCGCAAATCGATTCCGTATTTCTTCATTTCCAGAAGGCTTTTGACACCGTACCGCACAAACGGCATTTAATCAAATTGCGTGGTTATGGTATATCGCCCCAAATTTGCGACTGGATAGGGGATTTCCTGTCTGAGAGGACACAGTTTGTAGTAATCGATGGTAAAGCAGCGACTAAAACAGAGGTGATATCCGGCGTTCCACAGGGTATTGTTATCGGTCCTCTGCTGTTCCTTATCTACGTAAACGATTTAGGGGAAAATCTGAGCAGCTCTCTTAGGTTGTTTGCAGATGACGCTGTCATTTACCATCTAGTAAAATGATCTGAAGATCAAAACCAACTGCAAAAATTAGAAATTGACTGTAAATGATGAGTACGAAAAGAAATCGGTTAAACTTTGTTTACAAGATAGATCAATCGAATATGAAGGCCGTAAACTCCAGTAAATACCTAGAAATGACTATTACATCAGATGTAAACTGAAAATAACAGTTAGATAATGTCGTAGGAAAGGCGAACCAGAGACTGCGTTTTATTGGCAGGAAGCTTAAAATATGCGACAGAACTACTAAAGAGACTGCATACATTACCCTTGTCCGTCTTTATTTGGAGTATTGCTGCCCAGTGTGGGATCCTTGTCAGCTGGGTTTGACGGAGGACATCGAAAGAGTCCAAAGAAGGGCAGCTAGTTTTGTATTGTCACGATTCAGAGGACACGGAGTCACGGAAGTGTTACAGGACCTGTGATGGGAATAATTACAACAACGGCGGTTATGGCTGCGGCGTGGGCTACTTACAAAACTGCAATCGCCAACATTCTGCTGTGAATGCGAGAATATATTGTTGACTTCCACTTACATAGGTAGAAAAGATCTAGAAATCAGAGCTCGTACGGAGAGATTCGGCTATTCTTTCTTCTCGGCCGCTATTCCAGATTGTAATTGGAGATAAATACGAGGCACGTCCAGAAAGTAAGTTCCGTTTGGTTATATAAAACGAACGGGTACAGATACAGAAAAGATATTGATTGTACAAAAATATACAACGGTTAAACTACTTTTCTACATAGCTTCCGAAATTTTGAAGGCAATTTTCATAGCATGGCACAAGGTTTTGTGTGCCTTTTTGATAGAATGTTGCCGCCTGTGGATTCAACCACGTGGTAACATGTTCTTTCAGCTCTTCATCATCGTTGAAGTGTTGTCCACCAAGGAGAGATTTTTAGGTGTGACAAGAGGATTACTGTCAAAAGATTTTTTTTTTTTTCACGATAATGTCTGACCTCACACATCGAATGTGACCAAACAAGTCTTACTGAAATTTCAATGGTATCTCTTTGATCATCCTCCATACAGCTCGGACCTCTCTCCTAGCGACTTTCATCTTTTCTTACACCTAAAATCTGTCCTTGGTGCTCAACACTTCAACGATGATACAGATCTGTTACCATATGGTTTAATACACAGGCGGCAACTTTCTATGAAGACTGCATGCAAAAACTTGTGGCACGGTATGACAAGTGCCTACGAAAATCGGCAGTTACGTGGAAAAGTAGTTTAAGAGTTGTAGAATTCTGTGCAATAAAAATTTCTTCTGTATCTTCGTACAATTTCATTTTATTACCAAACGGAACTTACTTTCTGGACGCGCCTCGTAGTATAAAGGTGGTTCGGTTAACCCTCTGCCAGGCACTTAAATGTGATTAACAGAGTATCCCATGTAGCTGTAGAGGTATATGGTTCATTCCGTCGCGCTGGTGCATCAGTTGGACGTTTTGGATACTCGGGACACGGCAGGAGGGTTGGTAGCGGCGGGGGCGCCAGCGTGAGTTACGCCTCTGCATCTGCATGGTAACGGCGGCTGTGGCGCGGTACGGCGTTAATCTTACGCTGGATGCCGCCCCCGGCAAGGCGTCAGGCGGACTGCAAACGACGCGCGCCGACGTTCGGAATGCGCCGCGGGGTTCTCCGGTCGTATAACGCGCCGGCGGTCACGTCTCGATTTACGGCTGCCGCGACGTTCCCGGCGAGTTTCTCCGTCTCGTCTCGCGGAAGCATTCCGTCACACGGGCCGAGGCGAGGCGTGTTCGGGCACAGCTGGAAAGCCGCGGCGGGTGACAGTGGTACTGCCACTGCGGGACAGAGAGGACGCACAGGTGAAAGCTAAAATGTTTATATGGATTTTTAAGTAATTACAGTTCCTTTCTACCACTTCCAAATGATACTCATCTTTTCAACATTACGATGTATGGGGGCTCTGCTCGCTGCAACATTATTCTCCTGGGGCGTCGTGGTACAAATAAATACTCGTAGGTACAATTTTTCACTTCTTCTTTAACTTCCAATCAAACATCTTACCCACCAAAACATTACAACTTAGTAAGGTATACAATGGAACATAACAACACAGACTGACATCGATTCCAAAGTACTTCAGAAACGGCAAAACTCGAACTCCCGCACGAAAGGCGGTGAGGCAAATATATAACCTTGACAATAATGAGGTTACATTAAGCATTGTTCATAACAGTAGAATATACTAATTTACAATTACCAAACACTCGAGTAAAACATTTCATGTACACAAAAGTAAAATGAAAACTTTACATACAATAATTTTAGATGGTGTAAATCTTTTTAAGTCTTAATCGCGGTACTGGCTGTTTGACAATAAAGTGTGATGTTAAATGTCAATTAATTTGTTAATGAGTACATCATACATGTTCCTAACATATATTGAACTATCAAATATCTTCTACATTCGCAAAATATACTCCAAATCTTACGTCAGTCAATATATAGAAAGAATTACAATATTCAAATCTCGACTATTACATTAATTAACACAATTAGCTGGTCAACACAACTTGTTCATGAGCCTAACATATATACAATGCTATTTATTTTCATTTACATAAAGTTTCTAAAATTCGTCTATCTAGTTCTTGAAATAATGTACAATGACAAAACTATTGTTTGTAGAACTGTCTGGAAAGCATCTAAACGAATCTCTTAATTAATTAAATTTATCACTTGTTTTAATCACAGTATCACCGAGAGACTGTCCTACGCTGATTCCTAAACTGGCTATTTCGTTTTTAACTAACTTCACACGCAACATGTATCACTATTGAACCACACGATTCCGGGTCCGACTCAGACGGTATCGTACGATAACATTGAGATGAGACGGCCAGGCAGACGGTATCATTCGATAACATTGAGATGAGAAGGCCAGCAGTATCATCACAAAGCCGATTAATGGACAAATTTCTCGATCAGCGGCATGTTAAAAAAAATGTTCAAATGTTTGTTAAGCTTATGGGACTTAACTACGGGGTCATCAGTCCCTAAACTTACAAACTACTTATGAACTACTTACGAACTAGGACGACACAAATATCCATGCCCGAGGGGGGATTCGAACCCCCGACCGTAGTGACCGTGCCGACCGTGACTGGAGTCAGCGGCATGGCCTAATGTATTCACGTGACGTGAAGCGGCAGTGTTGGCAACAGTCGCTGTGGATGCTGGGATGAATGACCGCCCACAATGTTTACAAGATGTAAAATGAATGTGTTAACATCACGTTTGAATGATTTTATTTTCGAAATGAATAACAGCGTTCGAATGTAGAAGATCGCACATTACAAAACTACGTTTCTCCCCATGCACTGTCTTTCTGTTCAGGTGTAACACTTTGTTGTTATGTAAATCGAAATACGTGTCTGTCTCTCAAATGATACGAATTACAATATTTTTTCCAGTGTTCATAATTTGGCGCTTGCAACAACTTATTCCATACTCTTCCGTTCCTGCCTAACCACTTCCTTTAATATCACGACGTATTCACAATAATCGTAACATTCGCTCACAACAATTGAAGCTGTACTCTTCGGTTCCTGCCTAACCACATCCTTTAAAATCATGTAAGCTTATTGATGCAGTCGCGTCGTTCAAATATCTAGGCGTAACAATGCAGAGCGATATGAAATGGAACATGTAAGGACAGTTGTGAGTAAGGCGGAAGTCCACTTCGGTGTATTGGGAGAATTTTGAGATGTATTTCATTTATAAAGGAGACCGCGTATAAAACGCTTCTACGACCTCGTCTTGAGTATTGCTCAAGTGTTGGGACCCGCTGCAGATCAGTTTAATGGAAGACATAGAAGCAGTTCAGAGGCGAGCACCTAGGTTTGTTACTGGTAGGTTCGACCAATGAGCGAGTGTTACGGAAATGCCCCGGCAACTCAATTGGGGATCACTGGAGGAAAGACGATGTTCATTTCGTGCATTTCTGTTGAGGAAATTTACAGGGCCGAAATTTGAAGCCGAGTGTAGTTCTATCTTGCTGCCGGCTACTTACATTTCGCGTAGTGACACAAAGACAACATAAGATAAATTAGGGCTCGTACGGAGGCGTATCGGCATTATTTTTTCCTCGTTCTGTTTGGGAGTGGAACAGGAAAGGAAATGCCTAGTAGTGGTAGAGTGTACCCTCCGCCACGCACCTTACGGTGGATTGAGGAGTATTTATGTAGATGTAGATGTAAATAATGCACTTTCTGTTTGTCATAAAGATTGGACAAGGTGCGACACAGCCACCATAGTTCCGCTGCGATCGTCTTGATTGGAGAATGACCCACCGCAAAAGGAAGTACAGACGTTTGAAAAATGAGGTTGACAGGAAGTGCGGACAGGCTAAGCAGGAGTGGCTAGAGGAGAAATGCAAGACAGTAGAAAAAGGTATAAGTAGTGGAAAGATAGATACTACTTGCAAGAAAGTAAAACAGACGTTTGGGGACAAGAAAAGCAGGGGTGTGAATATCAAGAAGTCAGATGGAAAACCAGTACTAAGCAAAGAGGGGCCGGCCGCGGTGGCCGAGGTGACTGAGGCGCTCCAGTCACGGTCAGCACGGTCACTACGGTCGGGGGTTCGAATCCCCCCTCGGGCATGGATATTTGTGCCGTCCTAGTTCGTAAGTAGTTCATAAGTAGTTTGTAAGTTTAGGGACTGATGACCCCTAGTTAAGTCCCATAAGCTTAACAAACATTTGAACATTTTTTTAAGCAAAGAGGGGAAAGCTGAAAGGTGGAAGGAACATATAGAAGGCCTGTGCAAAGGAAATGAATGCAGTATTCTAGAAATGAAGTAGAGGAAGATGAGATAGGATTTACAGTACTGCGAGAAGTATTTGATAGAGCACTAAAAGATTTGAATAGAAACAAGGCCCCTGGAGTAAACGATGTTCCGTCTGAACTGCTATTATCGTTAGGAGAGCCAGTCATGAAGAAATTGGTCTACCATGGTATGCAAGATGTATGAGAAAGACGAAATACCCTCATACTTCAAGAGTAATATAATGGGTCCAATTCCTAAGAAAGCAAGTGCAAACAAAAGTGAAAATTACACAAATATCAGTTTAACAAGTCACAGTTGCAAATTACTAACACGAATTATTTACAGAAGAATGGAAAAGCTGGTGGGATCAGACCTTGGGAAGATTAATTTGGATAGAGGAGAAATGTAGGAACACGCGAAGCAAACTCATATTACGAGTTATCTCTGAAAATAAATTAAGGAAAGCGAAACATAAGTTTTTATCATTTGTGGATCTGGAGAAAGCTTTTGACGTTGGTGACTGGTATAAAATTTTCCTTTCCTCAATGTTGTTCAGTCTGTACATTAAGCAAGCTGTAAAGAAAAGCAAGGAGAAATTTGGAGAGGGAATTAAAGTCCAGGGACAGGGAAGAAAGGCATGCTGTTTGCTGATGACATAGTGACTCTGCCAGAGACAGCAAAGGACCTGGATGAGAAACTGACAGTGTCTTGAAAGGAAGGTATAAGATGAACATTAACAAGAGTAAAACGAGGGTGATGGAATGCAATGTTAGAAAATCAGGCGATGCTGAAGGAATTAGATTAGGTAATGAGACAATAAAAGTAGTTGATGAGTTTTGTTATTTAGGTAGCAAGATAACTTCTGATGGCCGAAGTAAAGAGGACATAAAATGCAGAATGGCTATGGAAAGAAAAACGTTTCTGAAGAAGCGAAATTTCTTGACGTCCTTTTTGAAAGCATTTGTCTGGAGCGTAGCATTGTGTGGGAGTGAAAGGTGGACAATAAGGAGTTCAAACAAAAAGATGATAGAAGCTTTCGAAATGTGGTGCTACAGACAAATGATGAAGATTACATGGGTAGAGCACGTAATTAATGAGAAGGTTCTCAACAGAATTGGGGAGAAAAGCAGTTTCTGGCATATCCTGACTAAGAGAAGGGATAGGTTGTTGGGACACATTCTGAGACATCAAGGAATTGTCAGCTTAGCATTAGAAGGAAGTGTTTGGAGTAAAAATTGTAGAGGGAGACCGAGGAATGAATACAGTAAGCAGATTCAATAGGATGTAGGCTGTTGTATGTATTCTCAGATGAAGAGAATTGCACAGGACAGGGTAACATGGAGACCTGCAACAAACCAGTCTGTGGAGTCATGATCACAACAACAACAACAAAAACTAACATATAGAGATGCTTATGAACAAATTTACTTACCAATCTCCAATATCTCATCTTTCGTCTCTTCCGGCGAGCCGAGAGGACGGAACCGCGATCAGACCACTCTTGTTCGAGGCTATCAAGTGCGGTGTCGGCAGACTGTGCTGTGTGAGTGCTGTTACATTTTATTTTAAAATATATCCCCTTTTATTAAGAGCAATGTCTTCACCCAGTTTTCATTTAATAATGTCCCAACCTTACTTAATTATTCATTTTCTGTGACGTTTGCAGCTCTTCGATATTCCGTCGTAAGATGTTCAGAAAATCAAATGTTTGTAGAGTCTATGGGACTTAACTACGGGGTCATCAGTCCCTAAACTTACAAACTACTTATGAAGTACTTACAACTAAGGACGGCACAAATATCCATGCCCGAGGGGGGATTCGAACCCCCGACCGTAGTGGCCGTGCAGACCGTGACTGGAGCGCCTCAGTCTCCTCGGCCACCGCGGCCGGCAAGATGTTCAGACGCCATCACTTTCGCTTCGCGTATTTCCATGATTAAATTCCGATCACTTACTTTATATCATTACCTTCTTCCTTTTACAACCTGTATTCGTATTAACAGCTTCGAGAAGTCGTATAGATCTTGCTGTTAGTCATTTTCTTTATCAAACTGTAGTACACGGTCCGACAACAATAACTTGAGAGGTGAACAGTCTGAACATTAATTTAGTGTGGGATGTATCATAAAATTTATCTAAACCATTCTACAGCTAAACATTTTCAGCTGCTGTGATCAAGATCTTCAGAAACAAGCTACAACGAGTACTTTCTTTAAGTTTTCTCTGTAACGTTATTTTTGTGTTCTGTTTCAGCCCCAATCTGTATTCGGTCTTTCATACTATTCAGTCATTTCGTGCATTAATTTCATCCACCCTTGTCTACATTTTCATCCGACTTTTCTATGAACGAAATTTTAACAAAAATCTTTAATATTTTATTCGCGGAGTTTAACATTAATTCGTATAGGCAACATGACAAAAGTAATGTGACAGCCATTAGAACATCTGTTTTTCTGCACCTCTTTCGTAGACTATATAGAGGAAGGTTGCCGATATTGGACAACTTTTCTTATTTTGGGATCCAAAGTCTACATTATCTATCTAATCGAAGCAAAATATACTTTAAAAGAAGCTATATGTTGTACACTTTCATCCGCTAGTTTTGTACTGTGAATAAACACAAAATATAAATAGTTATTATTTAAAATTTAAAAATATATAAACGGCCCAAATTAGGAAACCGGTTGCCTAATTTGGACCTTCAGTTGCTTAAATTGAACCGCATGCCAAAACAATGACTAAAAACGAACTAAGACCCGTAATATTAAGAAGAACTTCATTTCAACATCTCGCCATTGATATTCCTTCTGGCTGACGGAGAGAAAGCTGTGTATTTCGTCTCATAAATGAAGGAAACCACTTTTTAACAGCCATTTTCTTTCCCATGTTGAAAGAATGAGGCAGTTCATATTTCTGGTTTATGTCGAATGCAAGTTTACAAACATCTTTGATTGTGAATACGAAAAAACTCTCTTCAAATAAGATAAGGTGATCTGCGACAATTTTTTCCATCTCAGTTGTAAAGGTTGATTATCTTCCGAATAACTGAACTTCATTACAGAACATGCTTTTACCATCAGCATATCTCTTCAATTGTAGTTTTTGGTACTCATTATATACGAGCACACTCGTTAAGTTCATGGTTACTGTTTCTGTATGTTTCCACAGCTACCTTCCGTTCATCTTCTGTCCATTTCCCACACTTTCACCTTATTGCATCTTCCAAATCTAAAAAGGCTACCATACTTACTCCTTATTTTTTAAATTGTTTTGCAGCCTAGAAAAATAAGCCTAAAAACGTAACATCTACGTATTACCTATTGTTAAATGACATTAAATATTATTTGTTACGAGTGATCCCTAAATTGGACCGGTCCAAATTAGGAAACAGCCTTTGGTCCAACTTCGGCAACTCGACGCCATATAAGTAAAGATAACGTTGAAGGAACAGAAAACTCTAAACTCTAGCTTTACGATATTAAATTATTAGCTAATGAATGGCACTTTGAACTATAATGCTGATAATATTTTTACTGACTTTTAGAGCAGAGGAAATCTTATGATATGTAGCAGAAAACTTAGAGCGACATCGAAGAAAACGCAATAACGGAAACTGTTCTCACTCCAATGACTATTGTCGACTGGCGACTGAGCCACGTGACTTCGACAATGTTACTCACCAGTTGAGCGATCTTAGAACTTTAAGTTACCAACACACAGTGAAATACGGAGGTGGTCCAACTTAGGCAACGGTCCATCTTCAGCAACTCTCCCCTAAGTTTGAACAACGAATCGCAAGTTGCATCAAGAAAATTACGAGAATCGATTAATTCATTTTCCAAAAGATTTCGAGTGAAATTAATTCTCGGTTCATGGTACCATTCGTATCTGCATCGTTCTTACATTGGCCGAAAACACAAGTACACCGCTTTCGAATCTTCCAATTCCCTGAAGAGTCATTGATGAAAGGGTATGGCTTACATGAAATGATAATATTTACAAATAAAGGGCTCAAGCGATACTGAGGTACCAGGTGTCGATCAAGGTTGAAAAACCCATACGACTGCGTGGTGTAGCCCCCACGGATGGCAATGCAAGCGACGATTCTGCTCTCCATTCGATGATGCAGTTGGGAATAATGTCTTGTAATACATTATTCCGTGCAGGATGGACCAATAGAAGTGTTTATGCGAGAGTTTCGGGCTGAGGAGTGGCATATGTCAGTTGTCATCCCACCTTATCCCACATGTGTTCGGTTGGAGACAAATGCTGAGATGGCGCTGGCCAGGGATCTTGCTGCACAGCTTACAGAGTACTTGGGTCTGACGTGCAGTGTGTGGCTGAGCATTGTCTTTTTGGAAGAACACATTGCAAGAATGGCGAAAGGGCGGATCTTACAACATTTTGTATGTACCGCATGCTGGTTACCACAAATAGCAAAGGTGACCGTGAGATGTAGTTTATCGTAGAACATATGGTCTGAGATAAGGTGAGTGCGTTATGGACGAATGCATTCTATGAAAGAGCGCTCGCTAGGTCTAAAGTCCGTTATACACGGACGACTTAGAAACCATTATCAGTACAGCTACTATCCCCCAGGTGGCACCTACAGTCATCGGCTCAAAATCGACGTCGTCTTTCACTGTGTACTTCATTTTTCTTTCTCCAAAAACTGCTAACTTTTGAGGATTTTGTAGCGCGAGTATTTTACACTTTAAACGTGTATGAATTAGTGCACATTTCTCACTTATCAGGTAAATGGATAAAGACAAAACGAAATTATTTTTACAGTCACACTAAATGTAGTATGTCGTCGTTGACCGACAAACCATATCTGACGCTAAGGCAAATTGTGCGCATAGATTAATTCCTTTCGCATGTGGTGTCAACTGCGCTGAAATTAATTCTTACCTGATGACATTTGTATATTTGACGTACCGATTTTATTTTATCTGCCAAAAACCTCATTATGTGGAATATTTATGAATTTCGGCAGTCCTGAACTATAAACGTACAGGAATCGGTTCGAATTGTGCAATCGACGATTCGCTATTCGTTGCCAAGATCTCATCGTCCAGCTTAATTTAGCGCGTTCTGAGACTCAATCGACATCCACTCCACTGGAAATAAAAAATAATACATTCAAGGACTAGATATTTGTCTGTGATTAGACGTAATTCAATGTATGTAATGTAATGTACAGTAATATGATCAAATACTAAAATTTACTGACATGTCATAAGCTAAATCTACACATCTTATAAAATTGGTTGTATATCTGTATGTCTGTGTATAAGTTCCACATTTCCTCCTAAACTACTTAACCGATTTCAACCCAACTTGATACACATGTTCCTCTCTATCAGCCAACAATCGCGTTTGGGGTAAGAACCAGCTACGACACATACTTCAGGAGATATGACGTCATAAACAATGACATTAGTATATAAGGGGAACATCATATGATAATATTTCACATCCCCTCCCAACTACTGGACCGATTTCATTCAAATTTGGTACAAATATTCTTTAAGGTCAGGATTTATTTGATACGATGGCAAACACTACTTACGATACATAGTTCATACAATATCACGTCATAAACAATGGAAACTGTCCCATCTTGCAGTGCCTGATAGGGCGATTATATTCGGACTATTTCAGAATGAGAGCACTTAACGACTTGCCATATACAATAACCACAATTTCGAATCTTTACGAAACTTTTTCTCGCTGACAACCCTAAAAAATGACGCAACGAAAAAAGTTTAACGCTTACTACTTTGCCAATCTACGGCTTTAGGCAAGACGTTACATGTTATTACTGATACACTGTAAATTGTATTCGTGAGACATTTCACAGACAGTACATATCATAATTCTGAATGTTCATTCGATATTATATTACAGTTCGACATATAGTTCATGACATATGAAGCCACAAACAGTTTTGTTCATGAAAAACCGCATCATCACGCATGAGGTTTCGATCTATTACGTCTTTACTACTAACACCATTCACGACAAATTTTGCAGACATTAGGCACATGAACCACTGAATGTACCTTCGAATTTACATCATAGTACGACACATACTGCAGGAGATACGACATATAAAATAAAATCTCCAGATAACTCAGACATCATATGATATTTTTCGACATCTCTTCCTGAAATAATGGACCGATTTAAACTAAACTTTATAATTTATAATTTTGTACATTATGCATATTACTTTGTTTTACTGTTAAATACACTACTGGCCATTAAAATTGCTACGCCAAGAAATAAATGCAGTTCATAAACGGGTATTCATTGAACAAATATATTATACTAGAACTGACATGTGATTACATTTTCACGCAATTTGTGTGCATAGATCCTGAGACATAAGGATTGCGTGTAAAGGTACAGATGCTCATACAGCTTCAACACGATACCACAGTTCATCAAAAGTAGTGACTGGCGTATTGTGACGAGCCAGTTGCTCGGCCACCATTGATCAGACGTTTTCAATGTGTGAAAGATCTGGAGAATGTGCTAGACAGGGTAGCAGTCGAAGATTTTTCGTATCCAGAAAGGCCCGTACATGTCCTTGAACATGCGGTCTTGCATTATCCTCCTGGAATGTAGGGTTTCGCAAGGATCGAATGTAGGGTAGAGCCAAGGGTAGTAACATATCTGAAATGTAATGGCCAATGTACAAAGTACTGTCGATGCGAACAAGAGGTGACCGAGACGCCTAACCAATGGCACCCCATACCATCAGGCGGTTTTGATACGCCAGTATGGCGATGACGAATACACGACTCTAATGTGCGTTCACCACGATGTTGCCAAACACAGATGCGACCATCATGATGCTGCAAACAGAACCTGGATTCATCCGAAAATATTATGTTTTGCCATTCGTGCACCCAGGTTCCCCGTTGCGTACGCCATCGCAGGCGCTCCTGTCTGTGATGCAGCGTCAAGGGTAACCGCAGCCATGGTCTGTGAGCTGATAGTCCGCGCAGCTGAAAACGTCGTCGAACTGTTCGTGTAAATGGTTTTTGTCTTGCAAACGTCCCCATCTCTTAACTCAGGGATCGAGACCTGGCTGCACGATCCGTTACAGCCATGTTTTCCGTATTGCCCTCATGAACCCACCGATTCCATATTCTGCTAACAGTCATTTGATCGCGACCAACGCGAACAGCAATGTCGTGATACGATAAACCGCAATCGCGTTAGGCTACTATCCGACCTTTATCAAAGTCGGAAACGTGATGGTATGCATATCTCCTCCTTACACGATGCATCATAACAACGTGTCACCAGGCAACGCCGGTCAAATGCTGTTTGTGTATGAGAAATCGGTTAGAAACCTTCCTCATGTCAGCACGTTGTAGATGTCGCCACTGGCGCCAACCTTGTGTGAATGCTCTGAAATGCTCATTTGCATATCATAGCATATTCTTCCTGTCGGTTAAATTTGACGTCTGTAGCACATCATCTTTGTGGTGTAGCAATTTTAATGGCCAGGAATGTAATTTCTAATCATCTGTCATGAGTACGTGAAAACGGAATCTTTTCCAAATTTTTATAAGAATGAAAAAATGCATACATACCCCGGCAATACCAGGTTAAGCAGATAGTATAAAATAAATCTGTAGGTTACAAGGGAAATGCTCCGTTACCTACTGTTTCATACCTCCCATGACGCTGTAGGTTACAAGGGAAATGCTCCGTTACGTACTGTTTCACACCTTCCATGACGCATACAAAAGTAAACGTGTTGTCATGTTTTAGTTACTATCGTCATTATGGCACTGCATCCGCTCAGTGTTATAATAACTATATTACCAATCAGTTTAAACCGTATTACTCGCACTAATTCTACGTCGTGTTCATAAGTGTTGCTTACAGACGTCTGGCGCTCTGCTATCGTAGTGGGGAAGAAAAACGTAGCAGGCGTGTTAGCGTTACTGTTATGTTAGGCTGTGTCATTACCGTGGAACACGACCGGAAGGTCCGCCTACAGGAAAACAAAGAGCGGGCTACGACTGTCGCATGGCTGCTTCACGACGATTTATTTGCAATCCTAAGTCCAGATTTCAGCGCGTCGAGTTTCATTCACGGTATTACTGTAGTCTAAAAGAAACAGTCCTGAAACGCAATAGGGAAAAAAAGTGATACCTTTTCACAGCTGAAGCGATGGTAGCTCTACAAGCGACCAGCATGTAGCAATGTGATAATACAAACTGCGATATTGCTATTTTCAATGCTGTTACATTCATATTTCCTACTCATATTTTGTACTAAAATATGAAAAGTAATTATGGTAATCTCTCTTCTCCTAATATCAATAGTCAATAATAATACACTCCTCGCCATTGAAATTGCTACACCATGAAGATGACGTCCTACAGACGGCCGCGGTGGAGTAGCCGAGCGGTCTAAAGCGTCTCGCTGCGGAGCGCGCGGTTACTCGCCGTGGAGGTTCGAGTCCTCCCTGGGGCATGGGTGTCTGTGTTGTCCTTAGGTTAGTTTACCTAGGTTTAAGTAGTTTGTAAGCTACGGACTGATGACCACGCAGTTTGGTCCGATAGATTTACAAACATCATCTGCTACAAACGCGAAATTTAACCGACAGGAAGAAGATGCTGTGATATGCAATTATTAGCTTTTCAGAGCATTCATACAAGGTTGGCGCCGGTGAAGACACCTACAACATGCTGACATGAGGAAAGTTTCCAACCGATTTCTTATACACAAACGACAGTTGACCGGCGTTGGCTGGGGAAACGTTGTTGTGATGCCTCGTGTAAAGAGGAGAAATGCGTACCATCACGTTTCCGACTTTGATAAAGGTCGGATTGTAGCCTATCGCGATTGCGATTTATCGTATCACGACATTGCTGCTCGCGTTGGTCGCGATCCAATGACTGTTAGCAGAATATGGAATCGGTGGGTTCTGGATAGCGAATACGGAACGCCGTGCTGTATCCTAATGGCCTCGTATCACTAGCAGTCGAGATGACAGGCATCTTATCCGCATGGCTGTAACGGATCGTGCAGCCACGTCTCGAAAAATGTTCAAATGTTTCTAAATCTATCGGACCAAACTACGTGGTCATCAGTCCATAGCTTACAAACTACTTAAACTAAGGTAACCTAACCTAAGGACAACACACACACCCATGCCCCAGGAAGGACTCGAACGTCCGACGGCGAACAAACGTGCGCTCCTCAGCGAGGCGCCTTAGACCGCTCGGCTACTCCACCGGGGCGCCACGTCTCGACCCTGAGTCAACAGATGGGGACGTTTGCAAGACAACAACCATCTGCACGAATAGTTCGACGACGTCAGCAGCAGCATGGACTATCAGCTCGGAGACCATGGCTGCGGTTACCCTTGACGCTGCATCACAGACAGGAGCGCCTGCGATGGTGTACGCAACGACGAACATGCGTGCACGAATGGCAAAACGTCATTTTTTCATATGAATCCAGGTTCTGTTTATAGCATCATGGTGGTCGCATTCGTGTGTGGCGACATAGAAACCGTGTAACCGTAATCGCCATACTGGCGTATCATCTGGTGTAATTGTATGGGGTGCCATTGGTTACACGCCTTGTTCACCTCTTGTTCGCATCGCCGACACTTTGAACAGTGGTCCTTCATTCGTTCCCTGCGAAACCCTACATTTCAGCAGGATAATGTATGACCGCATGTTGCAGGTCTTGTTGGGAGCCGGCCGCGGTGGCCGAGGGGACTGAGGCGCTTCAGTCACGGTCAGCACGGCCACTACGGTCGGGGGTTCGAATCCTCCCTCGGGCATGGATATTTGTGCCGTCCTAGTTCGTAAGTAGTTCATAAGTAGTTTGTAAGTTTAGGGACTGATGACCCCGTAGTGAAGTCCCATAAGCTTTACAAACATTTGAACATTTCTTGTTGGGAGTTTCTGGATACGGAAAATGTTCGACTGCTGCGGCAAGGAACTGGCTCTTCACAATACGCCAGTCACTACACTTGATGAACTGTGGTATCCTGTTGAAGTCGCATGGGCATCTGGTACTGTACACGCCATCCAAGCTCTGTTTGACTCCATGCCCAGGCGTATCAAGGCCGTTATTACGGCCAGAGGTGGTTGCTCTGGGTTCTGTTCTCCGTATCTATGCACCCAAATTGCGTGAGAATATAATCACATGTCAATTCTTGTATATTTGTCCAATGGTGTACCAATTTTAATGGCCAGTAGTGTAAAATGTCGGTGCAGTGAAAAACATATGTCTGATAAAAGCTGAATCATAATCATATCGTCCAAATACGTTTCAATAAGAGAAATGAAGTGCAGCCGGATGTGTTAAAAGGGAACCGATTATGACGATATCCATGTTCTCGGCACCTTGTCTTCACTAGATGTCTTCAACTACTTTATTATTTATGGCGAATTTTGTAGATCTTAATAAATTCAAAATAACACACGTGTTTTACATCCTTGGATACTATTTGAGACATCTCTATATAAAAGGCCTTTTCGCCTTCTCCTAATTCCTCCGCCCTGTATGATGGGCCTAAACGGAGACTGGGGTTAGGTGTTTTAAACCAGTCCAGAAATTTTTACAAAGCTGATAAAAGGAAAGAAAATGGTTTTAAAATATAAATAAGTGTAATAATCTTTATGTCATAATACGTTGCTTGCAGTGGTCATTTTGAGCAGCAGCTGAATTGTATTTCACTGTAAGGTTTTTAAAGTAAACGCCTTTTGCTACTGCGAATGAAGGGTTTTATTTTAATATCATTAAGTCACCCATACGCGTTTCGCCTTTCTCTCAAGGCATCATCAGTGGGTGTCCTGAAATATTTACATTTTTTTGTTTACAGTAGAACCAGAGAACTGCAATGTGTTTCAAAAACAGTGTAACATTTCGACCTGGTTGCCAGAATAAGACTGAAGTGGAGTAGCAAGTGCTGTAAGTACACCATTTTATATCAAACAACGAACTGTTTTTAATCAGAAATGAAATGATTTGTAGATATGTAAGAGACCTAACCTATATGTGTAAACAAAAAGATGTAAATATTTCAGGACACCCACTGATGATGCCTTGAGAGAAAGGCGAAACGCGTATGGGTGACTTAAAAATATAAAAATAAAACCCTCCATTCGCAGTAGCAAAAGGCGTTTACTTTAAAAACCTTACAGTGAAATACAATCTTTATGTCAAATTACCGCCATTTCGAATTGCAAGGAACTGTGATGATTCGATCTGCCTCCTCCCCCCCCCCTCCCCGTTCGTTGTCTTCTGTAAATAACCTTCACAAGACGTAAGGTATGAGCTTGCGGTGTTTTCTGGTTTGTAACTTAAATACTCAGGATATTCCTGATTGATCAACTGCTCATTCTTGAAATAAAAACCAGTGTTCCCTTACAAGAAGAAACCACTACGGATTACGTCCTAAGTATGCGACTAACGGTATGTGCTTGGGTTATTTGTTGATTTGTGACTTAAATACTCAGAATTTTCCTATTTATTCAACTGTTCATTGTTGAAACAAAAACCTAGTGTTCCATTACTAGAAGAAGCCATTACGCTTGCATCCTTAGTATGCGAATAATGATATGTGTTTGCGATATTTTCTGGTTTGTGACTTAAATACTCGGGAATTTCCTGATTGTTGAACCGTTCATTGTCGAAATGAAAAACCATTGTTCCCTTACGAGAAGAATCCACTACGAATTGCATCCTAAGAATGCGATATTTGTGCTAGCTATATTTGTCGATTTATGAATTAAATACTCGGAATTTTCCTGGTTGTTCAACTGTTCATTCTTGAAACTTAAAAAAAAAAAAAAAAAATAATAATAAATAAATAAATAAAAAGAAAGAATCCACTACGGAGTATGCAATTCAAGGATCTTCTGGCATGATGCTCATTACACCACATAACGGAAATATTTCTTTACGTTTCAAGCAAGTTCGAGGGAAGTAGAAAAAAAATAATAATAATAAAAAAAAAAAAAAAAAAAAAAAAAAAGAGAAAGAAAAAACACACTTGTGTTGTTCGTGTGCAGGTTTGCAGCCACTGCAAGAAACAGAAATCATCCCAATTTTATTGACTAGTTGCGAATAGAATTAGCTGCCACAAGGATAAAGAGAAATAGCCTTGGCCGTCTGTTTTGGCGATAACCGCAATAAGAGATAAACATAAGCGTACTCTTCTACAGCCATTGCCACAATCAGTAAGATTATTCTCGATGTGAGGCTGCACTGTCGGTCTTTGAGAAACTGCCCGACGTTTCGTCCACTGTAACAAGTGACCTTCTTCTGGGGATCCGTCTGACTGCTGAATAAGTGAAGCTCGGTTCTTATATAACAGTGCGCCAATGACAAGAAAAATACTCCAAGTAAACACCATTGGATGACGCCTCTTTCCTCCAATGGCGTGAAATGTTGCAAATGCCAATAACGAATACCAAACATCCCCACTCGTCTTCTTCGAACCATTATTTGCATTGTTATATAAGAAACAAGCATTCGCTCATTCAGTAGTCTGACAAAAACCGAGATAAAGTTCATTTGCAACAGTGACCGAAACGTCGGTCAGTTTCTTTAAGACTGACAATGCCATCTCACCACCCAGAAGAATTGTATTGGTTGTAATAACAGATGAATTAAGCCAAGGATTACGACAATTGTACCTCATTAATGTGCCATCCATCGATAAGTTTATTTTGTTCAAGGTAGAACTTAATAATAGTTCTCTAGATCGAACTTGGCGATACTGGGTACGCGGATAGGAAAACGTCGGTACACTGTTTATTTCGAAAATAAAAGCCACAATTCCATGCAGCCGAGTGTGTGCTGACATGAAACTTCCTGCCAGATCAATATTGTGTGCCCGAACCGGGATCTGAACGTGGGACATTTGCCTTTCACGGGCAAGCGCTCTACCGTCAGAGTTATCCGGGTACGCTTCATGGACCGTCCTCACAACTATCCTTGTTCCGGCACACAATCTTAATCTGTCAGGAAGTTTCATTACAGTGCACACTCCGCTGCAGAGTGAAAGTTTAATCCTGGAAACATCCCTTAGGCTGTGGCTAAGTCATGTCTCCACGCCATCCTTTCTTCTGGGAGTGCTAGTCCTGCACGTGTCGTAGGAGAACTTCTGTGAAGTTTGGAAAGTAGAAGGCGACGTACTGGCAGAAGTAAAGTTGTGATAACGGACCGTGAAGCGTACCGTGATAGCTCAGTCGAGACAGCGCTTGCCCGCGATTTCCGTGATTTTCCTAAATCAGTCCAGGTAAATTCCTGGATGGTTCCTTTCAAAGTGCATGGCTGAATTCTTTCCACATCCTAACCTAATCATACCGAGCGTAAGCTCCGTCTCTAATGAATACGCTGTCGACGGTACCTTAAACTCCAAGCTTCCGTCCTTCCTTCCTTGCCGGCGAAAGGCAAAGGTCCCAGTTTCAAATACCGGTTCCGGTACGTAATTATAAACTGCCAGGAAGTTTCAAAGCCACAACTGTTAACAGATTCATCTGTTAGGCAAGACGGTCACTGCTCTCATGGAAGGAAAGCTTCCGTTTGCTTACGGAACCATTAATTTGCTTCAGCCGAAGAATTTTTTTCTTACCATGTTCTTGTTACCTACTTACCAGGCCAAAATGTACTTCTTCAAGAATGTGACCGCCGGCCGCGGTGGCCGAGGGGACTGAGGCGCTCCAGTCACGGTCTGCACGGCCACTACTGTCGGGGGTCCGAATCCCCGCTCGGGCATGGACATTTGTGCCGTCCTTAGTATTAGCTAGTTTGCAAGTAGTTTGTACGTTTAGGGACTGATGACCCGTAGTTAAGTCCCATAAGCTATACAAACATTTGAACTTTTTTTTTTTTTTTTTTTTTTTTTTGAAGAATGTGACCTGCTAATGATAAGAGTTTCCTGGCAGTTTATAAACAGCCATATTGATTATTTGCAACTATGAGTTTATTTAATGAAACCACAGAGGCGGATCAAACACTATGAGCATCATGCAGTATGTTTCTTCTTTCGCAAGTTGGCACCACTGCGTACAGTAACAACTATATATCACTTTTGACATATTTTAAAGCGTAACCTTATTTTATAATTTCCGAAAGCTTTTTTTATTTTTTATTTTATTTAATTTATTTATTTTTTACAGATGCTAGTTAATGTAAGAAATTAAATTACTGTGACAACTGGACTCAACACTGTCAATGTGTTGGTGAAGCTTCATGCCAAAGACTGGTACATTGTTGTATGGCAAGTGCCCAACTATAGTCCACTATGATTTTTACATGCCGGATCAATGACACCGTTACTTTAACTGTTTATTCCACTGCTTTTTACACTCACAACGATGTAGAAAGTATTTTAATGAAAAATTAAGTCACAATATAAAGGACACACCTTCTGAAAAGTCTCCAACAACAGCTGGCACAATAATCAGTTTGGAAAATATGGTTTCCTTATTTAAAAAAAAAAAAAAAAAAAAAAAAAAAAAAAAAAAAAAAAAAAAAAAAAAAAAAAAAAAAACTCTTATATCTTATATTTTTTTATATAAAAATAACAGTCAATTTCGCAAAATTTGACAATTTATTACTTCAGGTAACCGATTTCGATCTTAGATTAGATCATCTTCAAACCTGTCGCTGTAGATGATCTAATCTGAGATCAAAATCGGTTACCTGAAGTAATAAATTGTCAAATTTTGGGAACTACACTGTTATTTTCACTTGCCTTTCACTTGTCTTTCAGCTGTGGGATACTGTAAAATTCAGTTTTCGAAGAGACCTTCACTTACAAACTAATTTTACACACAATATCTGTCATTTCCGACGTTAAAATATACCTTCGCCATTTGCAAATGTTCCCACTTCTCTCCGTACAGCTAACTGTGGTGCATGATTTATGCACAATCAGAACACCACCAGGCCATTATTCCAACGCCCAGCCTCCATCATTCTGAATTATCGTCAGACACTACTGTTACATCAACAAACTCACCACTATTCGTCATCGTCTTCTTGGAAATCTGAAAATTAAAATCCATCCTGGAAAATAGACCACAGATTTGCTCAAGTTCACATGTTTAAATTTGATTGCACATTTCTCATGTGTAACGTCATCATATAAGCGCCAAGCTAAAGATAATATAAGTGTTTTAAAAGACAGATACAGAAAATTCAAAAGAGCTGTCTCCTACCTCGCATTCAGTACGAAAGAAAAATGGACGATTAAACTGAAGATGAGGCTCTTCTCTCTATCATCCTGCCACTGAACGGCAGACTCCCTCAGTATTTCGAGAAGGATGGAAGCGCTCGACTGTAACTAAACAGTGCTGTGTAGAGTCTTCAAAACCAATTTGGACCACAGTTGTGGTTAAAGAACATAGTGATGGGAGTTTACGGTATGCGTTAAAACTTAGGCGCCACCGGTGTGAACAATCGACGTACGAATTCTAGGAAGTTCCCTTCCAGTGGTATTATGCCTTTTGTTCTGAGCCCGTCAACACAACAAATGAGCGGTCAAATGCGTCACTTCCCAGACTCCGAAAGACGCCAGCTGGAAGATGCCCAGTTTCACTAGCGACAGTTTCTTCTTTAACGACGTTGTACACTTGGAAGAACATCACTGGCGGAGTAGTGGCGAGACCCGAAGCTGAGTCACGATGACTGACGAGAGTTGAGAACGATTCTGGCCGGACAACGTAAAACTACCACGGCAAAAGCAACTCCAAAACACGACACTCTCTTGCGTAATACTGTTTCGATAAAAACTGTAGTAACTGTTCCACCAACAAGGTTTACGTGCGTGTTCTTTATGACAGAGTGAACAGTTGGCTCATTATGTACTTAACCAGTGAAAGAAACACGACAAGAAGACTTGTCAAGGAGCAATAAAACGATACAATTTACGAAAAGCAAGGAATAAATAAGATACATAGGAAGAATGTAAAAGTGTTGTAAACAAGGCCACTGGTGTCCGAGTGCGGAACTACAAGACACCGCGTTTCACTTGCCACTTCACTATCACTTCACGGCACACTACAGCACTGAATTTCGCGTTAACGTATGGCGACAACCGTTCAGGACTTAACTTCCTTCTAAGGGCTGTAGTGGCTCAATTCTTAATAACGTAAGCCAATGCAAAGATGGGATGGAAGTTGTGTCATGATAATAAAAGGTGCACATTTGGAAGT
Organism: Locusta migratoria; assembly: GCA_026315105.1. Classification (NCBI taxonomy): domain Eukaryota; kingdom Metazoa; phylum Arthropoda; class Insecta; order Orthoptera; family Acrididae; genus Locusta; species Locusta migratoria. The sequence goes on along the minus strand of CM048746.1, from coordinate 52,183,555 downwards.
ATGTGATACAGTCCAATAAATGATCATTCATATTACTTCCTACAAACAATCGGGTTTTTGTATCGAAAAGCCGGAAAGAAGCAAACGATACAAAATGCCTACTTCATACAGTCAAGTATTAGGGAGATTCCATAAAGATTTGGGCACGTTGCTTCGAACGTCTTCCTGTCGGGACACCTTCGTTCTGGAAATCGGTCTCGATACAAACGTACCGCGCCACGGTTATTGCCCCGTGCTATTCCATACATCAAATGGGCATCTGCCAACTCCGAATTTCTAAACATTGCACTGACTGCGAAACCACGTTCGTGATGAACACTAACCAGTTGATGCTACGTAAAGATGTGTTTGATGGTAGTACTGTAGGAGTCGCATGTAAACACAAGCACTGAAGTCAACATTACCTTCCTTCAATTGGGCCAACTGGCCGTGAATCGAGGAAGTACATTACATACTAACGAAACAATGGGGTATTTTGACAATTGTCTGCACGAATTATGTTAATTTACATTTAAAGAGAAATACTAAAATGAGCTCTAACATGGAAATTAACCGTTTCCGGACACATGTCCACATAACATATTTTCTTTCTTTGTGTGTGAGGAATGTTTCCTGATAGTTTGGCCGTATCTTTTTGTAAGACACTGCACCTCCTAAACCACTGGACCGATTTCAACGAAACTTGGTAAACATGTTCTTTACTATCAGACAACCATCGCTGTTGGGGTAAGAACCACCTGTGAGACATACGTAAGTAGATATGACGTCATAAACAATGACAGTCGTGAAAAACGGCCACATCATTTGATAATATTCTACATCTGCTCCTAAACTAATGGACCGATTTCAACCAAATTTGGTAGAAATATTCTTTAAGGTCAGGAATCATTTGCTATCGTAGCTAAAACCACCTAAGATACATAGTTCATACGATATATCGTCATAAACAGTGAAAACTGCCCCATCTTGCGGCGCGTGATAGCATGATGTTATTCCTCAATAATTTGAGAATGAGAGCACTTAGCGACTTGCAATAAACTTTAAACATAATTTCAAATCTTTACGAAACTTTTTCTCGCTGACAACCCCAACAAAATGATCAAAGGAAAAAAAAGTTTATCGCTTATTTACTATGTTCATGATGTATATCTACGGCATTTGGCATGACGCTACAAGTTATTACTTCTACACTCTAAATTGTATTCGAGAGACATTTCACAGACAGTACACATATATACCACTGAATGTTTGTTACTTATTATATCACAGTTGGAGATATACTTCATGAGATATGAAGTCATTAACAATTTTGTTCATGAAAAACCATGTGATCGCAAATGAGGTTTCGATTTATTACGTCTTTACTTCTTACTTCATTTACGACATATTTTGCAGACGTTAAGCACATATATCACCTGAATCTACCTTCAAATTTATATTATAGTACGACACATATTTCAGTATATGTGTCATATACAATGAAATTTCAGAGTAACTGATACGTCATGCGCTACTTTCCCACATCTCCTCCTTAAATAATGCACCGATTTCAAGTAAACGTGCTACCCATATTGCTTACGATCAGACAACAATTGCGGTGGGGTAAAAAAAAAGAAAAAAAAACTACCTACGACACATAGTTCAAGCGATATAACATCTTAAACAAAGACTTACAAAAACTTTATTATCACGCGACACTTGATTTACGAGATTTCATTCATCCACTATTAATTTATCACGAACAGTTTCCTTATCTAACTCTCTAGAAATCTGAAAAATTATTTAATTGTAGGAGACATAGTCAAGGATATATGATGTCATAAGTATTGAGCTGCATATTTCTCTGTTTAACTGTTTCATAAATTATAAGCTGATTTAATGAATACATGAAGATGAAATTTTTTCCGAATTGTTATTTTTGTTTCTAATATAAAACTGAAAAAATGCAGACTGGCGACTATGGCTAATATATTGCTCAAATGTTTGTAAATGTATCGAATCAAAGTGCGTGGTCATCAGTCCTTAGCTTACAAACTACTTAAACTAAAGTAAACCAACCCAAGAAAAAAACACACAGACCCATGCCCCAGGGAGGACTCGAACCTCCGACGGCCAGCAAAGGCACGCTCCGCAGCGAGGCGCCTTAGAAAGATATTGCACCTACACATACACGGTCAAAAAATTTCAGATGTGCTTTGTACAAGATCAGAAAATTGTGGCACATCTCTTTTGGACAACACAATCGCAATGTCTCAAAATAATAGAACCGTTAGGGGGAGATTTAGAGCAGATAGATAGCTAGAGAGAGAATCAAATTTAAAATTGCACCACCGTTGAAGTAATTGGTGGATGCTGTAGTAAAAAAATCGATTACATTCTGATGAGAACTACAGAGACACTTTACCAATCTCTGCCTCGAAGTGTTGCAGTTCAAAGCCAACTTCTTACTGAGGATCAAAAATTGTGTCTATAATACATGTACAGATTATTCTGTACACATCCTGTTGTACGTACCGGAAAAAAATATATCGCAGGGAGGGCTATCATTTTCGTGAAATTGATGCATGAAAGCAAATAGGAACTATTGTTAAAGTGGATTCTCTGTAATTGGAAAACATTCATAAACTATTTTTATACAACTTAAATATAATGAAGAAGTGTTTGAGCTTCTTCAATTCTCATTAACAGTCGAAGTTCAGTAGATAGTACGTCTGAATGAATATGTCTAAGACCTTTTCCCACGATTGAAAGTAGAACTAACAACCGTAAATGCGAATTTGTTATTCGTAACATTAGTCATATGTTTCTCAGCATCGTTTGTAAATCGAAACAGAAATACTTCCAGATATCATTTTTGATTGCTGCAACGATTTATAGCGCAAAAATAAGATCCGAAATACAATCGTATTTTCAACGTACTGCACCATTCCTCATACACATGCAATATATAATGAGTAAAACTGGTTCCACTCCATACTGGTGGCTGGTAAAGCAACACGTTATGAATTTATCCCGAAAGTCAGTCTCAGCTGCAAAATTTTATTTATTTCAATGACGCGTTTCACCCTTTTGAGTCATCGTCAGATAATGTAAACAATATATGGTTACTATCTGTCATCGTTGCAAAACAAAGAGATATTGAATATCAGTTTCAGCCCGCAACGAGGTCGAAAGCCTTCGCCGTCCGCATTCTATCTGGCCACATTGTGCTGTGCGCAACATGACGTCTTTGGTTTCGCCTAATGCCAAAAATTTTAGACGACTACGACGATAGGTTTCCAACCTAAATAGTTTATTTTGCAATGATGACAGATATCTCACCATATATCGTTTACATTATCTGATGATGCCTCAAAAGGGCGAAACGCGTCATTGAAATAAAGAAGATTTTGCAACTGAGACTGTCTTTCAGGACAATACATAATGCTTTTGCACAATGTTTAAACAAGCCAACTGGTTGCAGCGGCGTAGTAGAAAAGTTGAAGAAAATCTTCCTGCAATACCATTTCTACCACATACACAATCACAGCACTGCTGTACATTTTTCTTATTCACTGAGACAAGGCTGGAAGCGTGCGGAAATCTACAGTTCTGAATTTGAAGACGAGTTAGTGCAAATAGAAATTTTAATCTGATTCGCGATGCAATGAAATGCATGTAGTGACATAAAAATTGGAAGTAACTAGAAAGTGGAAGCACACTTGTTACTTGGACTCTGGGCGACGTGAGACGATATATTACTGGACAGTTTATTGATACCACTCTTGTAACGTACAGGCATTTTCCTGGAAATGTCGTTTCCTTTTACGACAGAAACAGCCTAAGACCTGAACATATATCTACTCCAAAAAGAGCATTGAGTTTCGTTTAGTATACTTTGAAGAAAACCACAGAATGTGAAAACTAGTCAACTTGCATGGAATGAAAATTCTAGATATCGTGACGTGTCAAATAATTTACAAGAACAGGATCTGAAGTAAGAGCCATACCGAAGTAATAATTGAACATCAAAAGCAGTAAAACTGTGTCCTAACATAGAAGAAACCATCAGGACAACTTTAACAATGTCTGAACCGAAAAGGGGAAGAATCTTCAAGATGTGATTCTTCAGTTTCTCCCGGCGTATTTGATGATCAAAATATCCACGGGTGTACTGCCGGTCTATAGTGTCCAACGGGCCCGTTGGACACTATAGACCGGCAGTACACCCGTGGATATTTTGATCAATCTTCAAGATGTTAGCTTTTGAGGCAGGTGTACATACTCGAAATTATTTATTATTGAATAAGTTGTAGCTTCGGTCATCAAATCTCTAAGATACGACTGTTTTAGATTTATTTCACGTTCACTCATGTCCCTTGAAAATTTGCTAGTGCTTCAGATGCAAAATTTAGTAATTATTTAGTTACTTGAGTAGAACGATAACTAAACGAAATATTTATTTTGCGGCTGGTTTTATCAGAGCTAGGGGCGGTATTGTCTTTCCAACTGTTAGATGAAAACAACTTCCGCAGCACTGTCGCACGATTGTCTATGTTAGAATGTGGTACAGTTTTAGAACGCATTACGAACCTCCCTATTAACCTCGTGCCTACAGTTACTGGACACCGACGATACGATGTTAGAGCTCGTGTTTGTATGGAATGTTGCGAATGCGCACATAGTTAATAGTTACGGCTACAGAATCCCACTGAATGGCGTTCAGTTCACAGGATTGTATGGAAAGTTGCAAAGAGGCTTTTGCCGTGTACACTCAATAGCTTTCAGAAGCGAACATCAGAAGTGGTGCTTGTTAGCCAGTAAATTGAACCACCGGCTCAACTTCCACCAGTTAAGTGGCTGTGGAAGACTTATACAGATATGTGGGCTTACCAGTGACAATCGCGTCAATAACAATTGGTACGGCAGGTTTAACCCATATAAGACTGACGTCTTACATGTAGGACGTTATACATAATTTTGTTTAGATTTTATTGACTATCTTTGACACGCTACATTATAGATAGATAGATTTTTTTGTGAGATGTATTGTTTCGAGATTATAAACAGTTCAAGTATTTTCAGAGGAAAGGTTGCTGTAGATTGGACCATCCTGACACCAAGGAAAACCAGACGTTGAAACTGAGTTGTTGTTGAAATTGGTACTCTATTTAATTGAGAGAGCTCGACGCCTTAATATCAGTTCGTTTCTGGAAGATGCATTTCTGTGTACCCAGCCATTTTAATGACCCTTGTTGTCTCGAAATGTCCATTTGCTTTAACTGGTGTCCTCGGCATGCCCTACCGGCGATCGTAGAAGACGGGCTGGTTGACTGTTCTCCACAGAAGTATGAGCAGAATAAGTGGATCGACGATGGAATAGTTCCAACGTTTTATTCGATCCATTATTAATATGGAGTGTGGACAGACTATGTCAAGATAGGTTAAATTAATGGAGTAGGACGTCAAATCTTCCAGTCTGGAGCAGGAGAGGCACCACAGGACATTTTAATTTCCATTGTCTATACTTTCCAAACAAATTCATAATATCAGCTTAGGCAGGAGACATTGGGGATTTTTATTCTACTGGTGGAGTTTTATAATTTTTTCCATATACTATTTGATGCACTTTGTACGATCCTACATATTAGTACAATACGACCGTCACACCCCCAACACAAATTCAAATAATTATTATGTTTTAAAGTTCATCACCTGCTTCGCTGATGTAGACAAAACTCGTCTGTTGATCAGTTTCCTCGCAGCAATAATGTTCGCCTGAAACTATTTAATTTGACAGCCTGGCTCTTTTAGTAGAAAATGGAAGTACATTGCCGCATGTTTGACTTCAGTTTATTATCTTCAGAAACATAAATCGTATCGGTAAACAAGAAACCGCTGCTACAACATGGTGTTACAATCACTGAGACTGAGCCAATTAAAGATTGTGTCAAACAAAAACTGACTGTGATTCGTGCCACTCGTATTTGTTGATAATGCTAGGTTCTAGAAACTTCCAAAAAAAGTTTGTACAATCAAATTCTTTAATTATGCTTCCGTAATTAAATTAGGAGTTTTTCATTAATAAGATATACATCAGATTAATCATCACTAAACGCAGACAATTTTACAAATTTTATCGATCGGATAAAGTTATATACTACACATATACGCCATTGAAGTTGGAACAAACACACCAAGTACACGGTTTTTCTTTCTTTCACGTCAGACACGTTCGCCATGACTATCTCAGTGCAGGTTCGCGCTCTGCTTGTAAAGCTGTTTTGCAGGATTGATGACTGTGTTAAAGTCGTTCCGCAGAATGTAATACCATGATTAACTTTCTTTTGTAAAACATGGTTAAAATTTTTTTTTAATTTTTTTTTATTTTAATTTTTATTTATTAATTTTTTTATTGTGATGTGTGATGATGAGGGAAGTAATATGACTTTATTAGCTATCTTTGACGCGCTACATTATGTGTACACAGATGCAATGTAGTTTTCATCGTCTTTGAAGGTGAAAAAAAAAAAGCCTTGTGTTTGCTGCAATTGATTGTAGTTTAGTCCCTTCAAACATCCAACAACAACATTTGATTGTATTTCTCCCAGATGCGTTTCGCCTTTTATTTTAAAGACATCTTCAGTGAGTTCTACAAGTGCAATATTTTTGTGAGATGTATTGTTTCGAGAGTATAAACAGTTCACGTATTTTCTTAAATAAGGGGAGAAGTTTTACTTACATTTTCGTTGTCTTTCCAACTATTTGCTGCTGCTTCTTGTATCTGGTCAAGGCCCCATGTTGCACATTGTATAACTAACAAACTTTTTCGCACAGTTGTACACATATAGGAGGTGTTTTGCAGCCATGATTTACTTTCTGTATTTTCGCGTTTGATTTGTTTTGTTGCCAACATAACGAAATGTATGTTGGTTGCTAATCTTTGTGTGTGAACAAAATGAAACATCTCGAATGTTATTTGAAACAGAAGAATAAGAAGGGAGAGAGAGAGAGACTAGTCTTCCTTTGTATGTGTATGATTGCAATGTCTGTATGAGTGTGATAGAAATGTTGGTCTTCTGTTGATTTTTGTTTTGATTTAAATGAACTGTCAGGGGAGGGGGGTTAACGAGAGTCTCAGGGATTGGGCTATGTAACTTCTGTATCTAGCAGCGTAAACTGTGAATTGTGTGATATGTTTACTTGATCATTCAGCAGAATTTTCTTTTCAGCTTTTGTTTTCTGTATGTGATAATTTTCGTGAAGTGTGAGAAGGTGTTTCTTTTATTATTATTTATTCTATTTATTTTCATGTCATCTTCTCTGGAGGTGGGTCTGTGATTCTGTTGTCTTAGATCTTCGACAAGTTTGTACCATATTTCCAGACTCTTATGTGTTCTTTATATCTGACATCAAAGGTTCTGCTGGTCTTATCCTGTATATCTGCCATCAGAGTTGCTGCACTATAATTAGTATATTCTCGATTTTCGGATTATATATATTTGTGGTTTTTGTTAGTTTTGGAGTGTATTTTTGGATAGAATTATCTGTTGAGTATGCTGCATTTATACCATATTTTTTTTGAAAATGTTGGTTATTTTATATGTGAGTTTGTGTCTGTGTGTCATTGTGTACCATTTCGTGTCTTCTTTTACACTCCTTTGTTTATTCTCGGCAGTTGACTCTTTTTGAGAGTATCAAAAAGAACTGGACATAATAAATGCAGGTATCCAAAAACATCGGGTACAAGTGCGTCAATATCAGCGAGTGCCACCGTCAAGAGAAGATGCAAATTCAACAGTGTCAAGCGTTCAGCATTAATTCAGTGTACCTGTTGCTATCTCTATGCTTCGTAGTCGGGTCCGATGGTCTGCCCCTCGGCAAAAATATTTCTGGGCTCCGTGGCTCAGCGCGCCCGGTCAGAGGGCTCAACGCCCTCTGTAATAAAAAAAGCTGAGCCAAGAACTCATCGAACAAGAATGAACAAAAATGTTCAGCGTCCGCAACGAGTAGAACTAACCACAGAGCAAAAAAAAAAAAAAAAAAAAAAAAAAAAAAAAAAAAAGATGGTCTTCGAGTAAAGTGCTCGACTAGACACCGAAGGGTCGCGGGTTCAAAAAAATCGGACCTCGGATTTTTTCAGTCAGCACTTTAACCCATCCTCTTCACCTCTCAACGGTGTAAGGAGTCGCTAGAAACGACACGTGGTTCGGATTCCACGTTAAGCTGTAGTTTCCCTTTCCCCGGTTTTAATAACTGGGGTAGGCTAGGGACACGCAAGTCCCCGAAGTGGCGTCCAATTGAAAGACTTGCACCACGCCAATTGCCACATGAAATTATTATTATTATTATTATTGTTATGCTTCGTATGCATCAAAATTTATAGAGTGGAGAACTTTATTAAAAAACTTGAATGAAGTATGCTCTGCAGTGAAGCATATTTCGGAAAGAAAGTTCTATATCAAAAATTTCTTTCATAAAATTTTCATGGTGTGAACATTTATGCATTTCGACGAATATCACATTAATAAATGCAACGTAATAGCAAGAAGACAATTGCTTAAATTTTTTTAAATATCATTGTCACTCTAAATTTCATGATATGTAACTGTTTAAATACAACGCACTAATTAATTAAATTAATTGTAACTATACCAAAAATATAAATATTATGCACATAAACTGATAGGTATAATTAATTCTGAATGTCATACTTTAAAATATATCAAATTAGGTTATACTTAGCTTATACTGTAATCGGAAAGGAATTGCGAAATTTTTCTTTCTCACCCAGACGAGATATTTTACGAATTTTAAAGGCTCATCTAACTGCCCCTTCTCTCGCAGTTTGAGCCAAATCGGTAAGACCCATCACACGAGCTGCTTTTGTAATAAACATAATGCTTGAACCGTTAAAATGTTCAAATGTTTGTATAAAAAAATGTTCAGATGTTTTTATAGCTTATGGGACTTAACTACGGGGGTCATCAGTCCCTAAACTTACAAACTACTTCCGAACTAGCTAACACTAAGGTCGGCACAAATATCCATGCCCGAGAGGGGATTAGAACCCCCGACCGAAGTGGCCGTGACGCGCTGCAGTCCCCTCGGCCACCGTGGCCGGCGGACCGTTAAACATAACCTATAGTTTCCAGGACATATTTTAGGGACTGATTGTAAGCAACAGATTTGTTTGGCTTCTGACATTACTTTTTGAATAATGTCACTCATCCATGACATCTTACATATTATCAGTTTTATCACAATGTATGTAGTAAAAAAATATTGTGCTACGTGACGGGCACTGCAGACAAGATGCAATGGTCCCATATTTCACAAACCGCGCTGGCGAGGATGAGGTGCCCGCGGTTAAACGTTGAATGACTACTCAACAATCGCCCTCTATCGTGCAAAGCACTGCAGTGAAGCCGTGGTATACTCTGAGACCCAGCTAACAGGGCAGTGTGAGAACTCGTGACACAGAAACGTGGACCGCAAAATGGAGCAATTAAGCAAAGCGTTAACATCAAGTTTTGTTTCAAGCTCAAATCGATTCCGTATTTCTTGATTTCGAGATGGCTTTTAACACCGTACCGCTCAAACGGCTTTTAATCAAACTGCGTGGTTATGGTATATCGCCCCAAATTTACGACTGGATAGGAGATTTCCTGTCAGAGACGACACAGTTTGTAGTAATCGATGGTAAGGCATCGACTAAAACATAGGTGATATCCGCGTTCCACAGGGTAGTGTTATTCGTACTCTGCTGTTCCTTATTTACATAAACGATTTTAGATCAAATCTAAGTAGCTCTCTTAGGTTGTTTGCAGATGACGCTGTCAGTTAACGCGTAGTAAAATTATCTGAAGATCAAAACCGTCTGGAGAACAATCTAAATAAGATATCACTATGGTGTAAAAATTGGCAGTTGACTCTGAATAATGAAAAGTGTGAAGTCGTCCACATCAATACGAAAAGAAATCCGTTAAACTTTGTTTACAAGATAAATCGAATTTGAAGGCCGTAAACTCCACTAAATACCTAAGAATTACTATTACTTCAGACTTAAACTGGAAAGAATACGTAGACAATGTCATGGGAAATGCCAACCAGAGACTGCGTTTTATTGGCAGAACCCTTAAAAAAGATTCAACAGAACTACTAAAGGAACTGCATACACTACGCTTGTCATCTTTTATGGAGTATTGCTGCCCAGAGTGGGTTCCTTATCAGGTGGGTTTGACGGAGGACATCGAAAGAGTCCAAAGAAGGGGAACTCGTTTTGTATTGTCAGGATACAGGGGAGACAGCGTCACGGAAATGATACAGGATCTGGGATGGGAATCATTACAACAACGACGCTTATCGCTGCGGCGTGGGTTACTTACGAAACTCCAATGGCCAACATTCTCCTCCGAATGCGAAAATATATTGTTGACTCCCATTTACATAGGTAGAATTGATCGTCAGAATGAAATACGAGAAATCAGAGCTCGAACAGAGTGATTCAGATGTTCTTCCTTCCCGCGTTCTATTCGACTCCGGAATGGGACGTAAATAGTAAAAAGGTGGTTCCATGAACCCTCTGCCAGGCACTGAAATGTGATTTGCGGAGTAGCTCATGTAGATGTAGAAAGTATCGAAGATGAGCCATGTTCACAGTCGCAGACAACATCTAACGAGTGCGAAGGATGCTTGCAAGTGATCTGCGTCTGTCTTTGAGATTGGTAGCAGACGAGTTGAACATCAGTAACGTAGCGGAGACCCAACAACTCTTGACCTCGGTGGTTCGAGCGATTGAACAAGAAGCGTTAGCTGAAAGTTTACAACAGCTGCACAACCGATATCAGAAGTGACATGTAGCCAAATGCTATTACTTTGAAGGCCGGTATACGTACTTTGTTTGTAAGTCTTGTTTTTTGCAGTACTGGCCATTAAAATTGCTACACCAACAAGAAATGCAGACGACAAAAGGGTATTCATTGGACAAATATATTATACTAGAACTGACATGTGATTACATTTTCACGCAATTTGGGTGCATAGATCCTGTGAAATCAGTACCCAGAACAACCACCTCTGGCCGTAATAACGACCTTGATACGCATGGGCATTGAGTCAAACAGAGCTTGGATGGAATGTGCAGGTACAGATGCCCATGCAGCTTCAACACGATATCACAGTTCATCAAAGCTATTTACTGGCTTATTGTGACGAGGCAGTTGCTCGCACACCATTGACCAGATGTTTTCAATTGGTGAGATATGTGGAGAATGTGCTGGCCAGGGCAGCAGTCGAACATTTTCCGTATCCAGAGAGGCCCATACAGGACCTGCAACATGCGGTCATGCATTATCCTGCTGAAATGTAGGGTTTCGCAGGGATCGAATGAACGGTAGAGCCACGGGTCGTAACACATCTGAAATGTTACGGCCAAAGTTCAAACTTTTCAAAGAGGTGACCGAGACGTGTAACCAATGGCACCCAGTACCATCACGCCGGGTGATACGCCAGTATGGCGATGACGAATACACGCTTACAATGTGCTTTCACCGCGATGTCGCCAAACACGGATGTGACCATCATGATGCTGTAAACAGAACCTGGATTCATCCGAAAAAATGACGTTTTTTCCATTCGTGCACCCAGGTTCGTCGTTGCGTACACCACCGTAGGCGCCCCTGTCTGTGATTGCGTCAACGGTAGTCGCAGCCTTGGTCTCCGAGCTGCTACAAAAGTCGTCGAACTGTTCGTAAAGATGGTTGTTGTCTTGCAAAGGGATCGAGACGTGGCTGCACGATCCGTTACAGCCATGTGGATAACATGCCTGTCATCTCGACTGCTAGTGTTACGAGGCCGTTGGGATCCAGTACGGCGTTCCTCCTGAACCCACCGATTCCATATTCTGCTAACAGTCATTGGATTGCGATCAACGCGAGCAGCAACGTCGCGATACGATAAACCGCAATCGCGATAGTCTACAATCCGACCTTTATCAAAGTCGGAAATGTGATGGTACTCATATTTCCTTCTTAGACGAGGCATCACAACAACGTTTCACCAGGCAACGCCGGTCAACTGCTGTTTTTGTATGAGAAATCGCTTGGATATTTTCCTCAAGACCGCACGTTGTAGGTGTCGCCACTGGCGCCAACCTTGTGTGAATGCTCTGAAAAACTAATCAATTACATATCACAGCATCGTCTTCCTGTCAGTTAAATTTCGCGTCTGTAGCACGTCATCTTCGTGGTGTAGGAATTTTAATGACCAGGAGTGTATATTTACTGATACAATTCATCGGAAGTTTTCAGACGCACCTTTCAGGTATATTGCTCCTAAAAGTATTAGAATTGTTGGGCCTTCACATGAGGATTACTCCATTATCATGACGTAAAAGTAAGTTTCCGTGTTCTATTTTTAAAAGACAATACAATTACATTAAAAACTTCATTGTCAACAGGTTCAGCAATGTTTGAGATGTTTTTCGACGTAATTACCAACGAATTGAGACACTTATCACGGATTCAATTTATGTATCCCTGTGTCATAGCAATCTGACGCCTGGGAATGGAACCATCGCATAGCAGTCATAAGTCGTTGTCAAGACGCCGGCCGGAGAACAGAAATTTCTTGAAATACAAGAACAGATGGAAGTCGCTGGGAACAAGATCATGACTTTATGCTGGATGATCAAACAGCACCCAGCCGAACTTCTGAAAAACAGTTGCTGTGCGTCAAGTCGTATGACTATCGTCAAGGAGTACAACAGCGCCTGTAGTAATCATCGCACGCCTCTTCTCAATGGCTCGTCAATCTTTCCACGCTCTTGCACAGTAAAAGCGTCGTTATTGCATACAGATTGTATCAATAACACTGAAAATTGCTTTGCAAATTCATAAGTATTAGATCTGATTATGGCAGATGCCGACAGGACATTATTAATACTTTCAGCGACTTAAACATTTTTATTACATCTACATAGATACTCCCAAATCACATTTAAGTGCCTGGCAGAGGGTTCATTAACCACTTTAATAACCCTTCTCTGCCGTTCCATTATCCAATAGCGCACGGGAAGAAAGAACACCTAAATCGTTCCGTTTTAGATCTGAATTATCTTATTTTATTGGGATGGTCATGTTTCCCTTTGTAGGTGGGTGCTAGCAAAATATTTTCACATTCAGAAGTAAATGTCAGTGATTGAAATTTCGCAAATAGATCTCGCTGCAAGAAATGACGTCTTTCTTTTAATGATTACCACCTCAAATGGTGGAACATTTTCGTGACGTTTTGCCCCCTGTACAGTGATAAAAACGAGGTGTCCTTCTCTGAACCTTCTCAATGTCTTCTGTCAGTCCGTCGTAGTTAGGGTCTCGCACTGGGCAACAGTACTCCACGAGAGGACGCACAAGTGTGATGTAGGCAGTCTCTTTGGTGGAGCTGTTGCATCGTCAAAGCGTTCTACCATTGAAACGTAACCTTTGGTTTGCCTTCCCAACAATATTTTCTATATGTTCTCTCCAGTCTAAGTTGTTCGTAATTGTAACTCTTAGGTATTTGGTAGAATTGAAGACCTTAAGGTTTGACTGATTTATCTCGGAATTGAAGTGCACCGGATTCCTTTTAGTGCTCACGTGTATTACTTCACACTTTTCATTATTTAGTGTCAACTGCCAATTTCCGCACCATGTAGAAATTTTGTCTAATTCGCTTTGCAGTCCCTTTTGATCCTCTGTTGATTTCACTAACCGAGAAATGACAGTATCATCCGGTGAAGACTAAGGGAGCTACTCATATTGTCTCCTAAATCGTTTATAAACACAAAGAAGAGTAGGAGACCTATACGCTTTCCTGGGGAACGCCAGATATCACATCTGTTTTACTCGATTACTTACCGTCAATTTCTAGGAACTGAATCCAGTCGCACAATTGTGGCGATATTCCATAAGCACGCAATTTCATTAGAAGCCGCTTGTGACTTATAGTGTCAAAAGACTTCCGGAAATCCTGAAATATGGAATCGATATGAAATCGCTTGTTGATGGAACTTATCACTTCATTTGAATAATGGGCAACAACAAAAAATATACAAGTGCTTATTGTGAAAAACTGATCGTAGCAACTAATTGTCCAGTCAGCTATTACTTGTTTGATAGCGCACGAGCTCTTTATTAAAATTATTATTCTTTACCTGTGAACAGTCTTAGGAAACTATATCCTTGAACTACAACGTCTGAAAAGGATTACGTGAGTCAGGATTACGACCAAAGTGACATGTGAAACAGAAAGTAGCTGTCAAATGGAAAGAAACATACCTCTGCTTCTGAAAAAAGCGTAATCAGCGGCGGTAGCCAAAATTCGTCCTTCGGAACTGCTACACGGTTTTCAGCGTACGTGCCTCGCTTTCCTGTGGGAGCAAATACGGACGTAAGTAACCGAGAAAGGCACAGCAAAGTTCATGGGTAGGTTAGCCTTCGTCCTTGTCCAAACAGAAAAGGTCGCAGTGTTCGTTTCTCGTTAAGAGTTCAAAGACAGCGCTCAAATTACCATACAAGCTGGAAATTCCTAGCGGGAATTAACTGTATTTGTAAGAAAGGCGGCGCACGTAGATCGAAATGATGAAGTTTGGTGAAAACTGGAGCACAATTTATAGCTTTTCTGCTGATTGTATCTCGGTAAAGACTACCTTTGTAAAATGGCCAACAGCAGTGCTGGTCTTTTCGCGTAAAGGCTCTCGACAAGTTAAATCAGTGAGGTCACTTAACCTTCCTAGTGTATGCAAACGTAACTGTCGTAGGAGTGTACACAAAGACGTTTTGGACTGTTGGCGTGATTTCAAGCTTACCGTATACACTGAATCTAAGAACAGGTGAGCACACAAATAACTAATTGGTCACCTTCAGAAGGCCTGAAACTAACATGACGTTCAATCGATTCCAACCACCATAAGAGCGACCACGCATTCCTTCAGGTGTGCAATATCCAACTGACAACAGCTAATGATACACACAGCAGAGGTACCAAACTTGGGGGAAATTTATTTCTTATTTTCACCTTGTTCAAACTCGGATTTTTGGGAGGAATAAAGCCACGTTATTTAGAGAGTTCTCGATGTGTAGTGTGGTAATTGAGTGTCCGTCGAACTAGGAAAGCATCCGCTCCTGTCAAGACAGATGTTGTCACCTTTCTAGAATAATAGTCGTCAATAGCATGAAGATGGCAGAGCAACACCTGATTTACTGACATGATGATTTGGTAGGTTGTTCATGTTTTTTAACATCATTGACTGGACCAAAGACGTGTTGCAAAAAACTGCCACCTTTCCTCAACACTCCCCTGCAAGAATCGAGTTCCAGCCTGAATCGCATCCTGTTAGTCAATATAACGCGGAAGTGCACGACATATAAATTTAATGTTATAACTTATTAAAATACAGGCCTAAATTATTGACGACAATTTGCAGCAGGTATTCATAACTTATCCTATGATCAAACATTACGAATTATCTCGTTAATAGCAATCTCTCTACCCATGGTCATCACGTATTTAAATAATATCGTTCTTGTGAAACGAACCGAGCTCTTTGTACACTTGAAGCGATCAGTGCTATCGAGAAAGGATCTCAAGTTGGCTCCATATTTCTAGATTTTTAGAAGGATTTTGACAATGCAACTCAAAAACGGCTGTTAACAAAAATTGCATGGTCAGGTAATATTGCCTCAAACATTTGATTGTGTTGGGTATTTGTTGTCAGAGGGGCCCAGTTCGTATCCACTGGTGGAAAATCAGTGATGATACCTGACGTTCCCCAGGGTACTGTTATTGGTCTTCTGATGTGCCTTACGTAGATGAACTATGTGAGAGAAACTCTTAGCATTCGTGTTAGTTTTTTTACATTTGTAGTGTAATAAAGTCATCTCAAGACCAAAGCAAACAGGAAAACTATTTAGATAAAATATCTATATGATGCGAAAATTGACGATATAACATAAATAATGAAAAGTGTGAAGTTTAGCATATGGGTATTAAAAGTAATCCGTTAATCTTCGTTTACTAGACAAACGTGAAGGCCAGCAATTTTAGATAATGTCGTGGCGAAGGTGAAGCAAAGACTGCGTTTTATTGGGAAAACATTTAAAAGATGCAACAAAACTAGTAAAGAGACAGCCTACATTACACATGTTCGACGTTTTCCAGAGAATAGTTACATAGTGTGGTATCTTTGTCAGGTATGACTGACAAAGGATATCTAAAGAGTACCATTAAAGTCGCTGTTATTGCAAAGCAAAGGAAAGTTTTTCACGGAGATGGAATGGTAATCTTTATAAGTATTTTTCTTTTCTTAAATGATTTTCTCAATTGTTCTAAAATGATGATAAAATTTTTAATTATTGATCGAATAAATTATTTGAAAATGACTTTAAAGGTTGTCATCCAATAAAACAAATAATGGAGTCAAGTCAGCTATTATTATTAATGTTATTAATAACTTTGATTTACAGATCCACGACCGGTTTCACGTCTTTAAAGACGCATCTTGAGGTGATACTTTATTAAAACAAAAAAAGCTATAATTAAAAATACTGCAATAATAAAGTGATAAACATGACAGGGATTGAACAAAGTTATAGTTACAATTTTTACATATGAAAATTCATTACAGAGTCCCAACGTTCTAATTGCTTTCTGCTTAAAATATAATTAAATTGGCCATGGCCGAGGCGGAGCGGCCTAGCGCATTGAGGCGCTATGCTATGATGCGCCCTCGGGCATGGGTGTTTGTTTCGTATTTAGTATAAGGTAGTTCATTGAAAAACATTTGTCAACAAATTGGTACTGATAAATGGAACCAGTCCGACAAAAATTATCACTGTCATTCAGAATTAAAACCAGGGACGTTAGAATGTGGGACAAATAGGCGTGTAATTTTGATTACTTCATTGTCTATGAATCCTATGGACAGTTCCCGTTGGTGGCTCGAATCCCCCCCCCCCCTCGAGCATGGATGTTTTTGCTGTCTTTAGAATAAGTTAGTCCATAAGTAGTTTGTAAGTTTATGGACTGATGACACCGCAGTTAAGTCCCATAAGCTTAACAAACACTTGAACACACACTCCTATGGACAGAGAGAGACACTTTGGAATTTGTGGCTGCGGTTGAATAATGATAGTTAGTCGCAAAAGGGGTGTGGGAGGTACTGATGCGAGTTGAAAAAATACAAGCAATCAATAGGATGTGGGGGCATTAAAATTCATTAATAACACTTTATTAGTACGCAACCAATGAAGTGAAGGTGAACGACGGAAGAAATAAAACTGAAGGCCCTGAATCGGACTCAACGAGCGTCGGATGCCCCAATTACAAAATAATATGTAGCTTTACAAGAAAGGCTGCGATATCTAATTTCGAGATTTTGAGAGCTGATTTTTTTCCTCGCAATTTGAAAAGGCACTGTTGACCTCCACAAACATATGGAGAAATGGTCATCATATGAAAATACGAGTAATCGGAAACCGAACGGAGCGATTTAGGTTTTTGTTCTTAGCATGCTATATTCGAGAATGCAATGGTAAATAT
Source organism: Locusta migratoria (assembly GCA_026315105.1). NCBI lineage: Eukaryota > Metazoa > Arthropoda > Insecta > Orthoptera > Acrididae > Locusta > Locusta migratoria. Next base: position 52,165,999 of record CM048746.1, on the reverse strand, counting down.
ATGAAAGCTTTTCGGCGAGTCCTGTGCCAGGCACTTAGCTGTGATTTACAGAGTGCGCTATGTAGATGGAGAGGTAGAGGTAGTTGGAACGTCATTTACTGGATCCAAGTCTCATTACGAAAATCGGCACCCTCCCTCAACAGACTACACATTCACAGAACAACTTCTAGACTGAATCATATCCTCTAGTCCATACGAGGTGGAAGTGTATGACACGTAAAATTATAATTCGAGGTGATACCAAAGGAGCCTTACTCTAGGAAATTATTCGATCTGAGATGTGATTAATACTAGAAAAAGATGCCGGCCGCGGTGGCCGAGGGGACTGAAGCGCTGCAGTCACGGTCTGCACGGCTACTACGGTCGGGGGTTCGAATCTCCCCTGGGGCATGGATATTTGTGCCGTACTTATTATTAATTAGTTCATAAGTAGTTTGTAAGTTTAGGGACTGATGACCCCGTAGTTAAGTCCCGTAAGCTACACAAACATTTCAACATTTTTTTAGAAAAAGATGCATTCTAAACACTTATCGGAAGCTATACCCAGTACTGTGCTAACTCAAACCTCTCTCTGAATAAATCCCACAGTGCCATAAAATAAAATAAAATGAGAAATTATTGAAGCTGGTTGCTATGGAAATTGGATTCAAGGGTTTGATTTGAGAACAGAACAGACTGCACACAGGATTACCACATGAAATTCAGTTTTATTTATAAGTAGACTTGCAAAACAATGTCTCATGACCGATTTGAATGGGCGTGGACAAGAGTCAGATATGAACAGGAAAGGGGAAGGTAATTTCCTGTCTCACCAAAATGAAGTGGTCATTAGGTATTGGATCGGCGTCGGCGGCTACAGCATAGAACGCTGTTGCCCTGCTCCGCGCTCTGCGGCTGTGTGGCGTGGCCCGACCCACGAGTGAAGCCGTCAAAGTCCCGCGTCTGGCCAGGCGGAATTTGCCTGCATGTCACCTCGCTTCTCCGGCATCAGACCAAGTCTCCTCTTCGGTGGTCTCTCACCAAGTCCATCTCGCTCTCCAGCTACAGCTTCTTCTAGAATTTTTCGTCTCTTCGGCTATATGGTTGGTGGGTTGATTTTGCAATGTCGTCCAATAGCTGATAGCCGTCTTCAAGACCACGCCTCTCAGTCCCCAGTGGAAATTTTCTGTGGGTCGAGTTGAGACTCGCGAACTGGCGTCTTTCCCACGTTTCAAACGTGTTCTCTTTATCTCCTGCATTCCTTCTTGGTTCGAGAAAACAGTTCTTTGTGGCAGCTGTCTGTGTTAGGCCTGTGTGGTATGCCATTTATCTGGGTCTTTCTCCCTGGCCAGAAACGTTGTTTTGGTGGAACCACTTTATGTATAATGCAAGACAGTCTCATTGCCACTCACGCACGTCTGCACTGTAAGGGTTTGCTTGTCTTCTTCCAGTCGGCAGGGTCCACGGTTTATCTGTGACTAGATGAAAACCCGGCGTTGGCCGGGTATTTATTTGTTGATTCTTGTCATTTTTCAGGTATATATTCATTTGTATAAGTGCTGTATGTCTGTAACATCTCTTGGGAACATAATTACTACTAAAGAAGTAATAGATTAAAACTTGGTGAGTGATGGAACGGTTTTCCATAAACGTTACTGTTTATGTGCTCGTATCTTATGAATTACGTGTTGTGCTGTCATAGAATTTAGAAGGTACACTGAACTACATGCGTGTATACTGTTTGTAAAATTTCCTGCGGCTACAATTTTTAGTGCAGAAATATAAATTGTAACGTCATACCGAATGCCGTAGTTTTACTCCATAAACAGCGGAAAAATGGTGAGAGAGAAACTTTTTTTTCCTTTCATCATTTTGCTATGGTTGACGGTGAGAAAAATTTTAATAAAGGCTTGAAATTATGTTTAAAGTTTGTTGCAAATCGCTAAGTACTCTCATTATCATATAGCGAATATATAAAGTCTCGCCACAGAATGTGTCAGTTTCTTTTCGATTGCTATTGTTTATTACGTCATATCTTCAGAACCATGTGTCGTATGTGATTCTTAACCCTGCGGCAATTGTTACCTCACGGTAAGGAATGTGTGTACCAAATCCGGTTGAAATCGGTCCAGTGGTTTAGGAGAAAATGAGCAGCATTGTCGCTAAATGCAGCAGTTGTCGTCCATATAATCGTTTGTGACGTAATATTTCGTGAACTATAAATCGTACCTGATTCTTACACTTACGGCGACCGTCGTCATGGATTGAAGCTTACGTGTACAAAATTTCATGAAGACTGGTACAAAACTGTAGATTTGTATGCAACACGTACACACAAACAAACATACGGACACTCTGCTTTATATATTAGATTCCGCCGCTTTTTAGAAACCTCTGGTATCTGCAGATAAGGACTTTCTCTACACACATGCGATTGTGTCCATTTAGTTCTAAGGGCCTCTCTTCCCTGCGTCCATTGTCGCCATTTATCTACACACTCCTAAAGTCAGACTGGGGCCATAGAATGATGGGGTGGCGGATGGTGGGGAAGGTGAAAGTTGGGGTGCCTCAAGCTGGCTTCGTCTCGTATCCCCAGGAAGGCTGGAGGCCGGCGTGGCGTATGCGAATGCCTCCAACGGCAAAGTCACCGAACAAAAGCCCCCCTCGCCGAAATATTACAATACCTATACCTGTCCAGAACACTGCAAGACACCAAAATACCTCGGAGTCAATCTGGAACGTGCTGACAAATGTAAAGAGCAGTGCTTAAAAACAAAGCAAAACTTGGCTGCCAGGAGCAATGTTGTTAACAAGCTGACAGGAACAACATGGGGGGGGGGGGGGGCACAGCAAATACAGGGCGGACAACAGCATTAGCAGTATGCTACTCTGCAGCTGAGTATGCCCACCCGAGGAGAAACTGCACTGTTTATCCAGTGGAGCTCCCCCAGACACCCGACGGGACACAGCAGCACAAAATGAAATGAAAAAGGCACTAACATCCTAAACCCAGCCACTACCTGGCCATCAACCGGCACAGAGAAGACTTCTGTCTGGAAAGAACTTCCTTCGTAGCACAGAAGCACTCGCTGACACACCGCACCAGAAGAGCTGGCAGGCCAAATTGCGTCATCTGGAGGAGTGGCAGATTCCACAAGACGGTCTTCCCCTAGGTCACACGGACAGATGGTTCACACGGAAATCACTGTACCACCAGCGTTCATGTGTCATGAGATCGAACAGCAATCTGCAGAGGTGGGGCTTCGCAGTGGATTCTGTCAAGTGTGACTGTGTAGCTACAGTGCAGACACTGTCATATCTTCTGCAATACATATTACTCCCAACCGTGTGTATATGGAAGACCACATACCTGTCACACAAAATGAACGTTGCTAATTTTTGAGCATCCACTGTATATTTATATTTGTATGTATAATCTAAGTCACCATGTATTTATTTTATTCTTTGACTGGTTTAATCCATGTATGTAGTAATGCAATGTAGTAGTGTTCGTAACAATGTATTTGTTTGCTTGTGATATGATAAATAAATAAATACCTATAATAATATCTTACACTATGAAGGCAATCTGCAGGTGTTGCAGGAAGCTGTATATCACAAGAACAGCTACGGAATGATTATATCTTACTTCTTTCTTTGTTGAAAAGATTATAATAATTTGGAGCATTCAACAGTACTTAAACAAGCAACTGTAAGCATCAGAGAACAGTAAATTTCTCTCGCATTTGTTTATCGTTGCATTTTGTTTGTAAAACAGCGCTAATTGGTGTCACTCGCACAGTAGCAAAGCCCCTAGCTGGCACACGGCGTAGCGTAAGACAGGAAAAGGCTCTGACACGTAGCGGACGCAGACACCGGCGTGTTCTGATCGCAACGGTTACGTGGGTCTGCGGCGGAAGACCTGAACAAGTGGCCGGGCCCGGACCACAACATTGCGAGTCCCACCTGTCCGTTCTACATCTACGCAGACTGCCACGTGGTCGGTGGTGGAGGGTAGCTCGTACCACTACTATTTTTATTTTCGTTTCTTGTTCCCGCTCTCAAACAGAGCGAAAGAAAAATGACTACCTATACAGCATCCGTATCACTATGAGCACCTAGCAACTATCGATATAAACCAGTCGAGGCTAGAGCAGCGTCACCTGAAGAGCAATAACCACTGGTCTGACACGTGCTTAGTATATGTGATTGTGTTGTCCGTATGAAGAATGAGGAAGAACGCGATGTATCTGGGGTTCGACAGAGGACTGATTGTAATGGTCCAGAGGCTCGGCATGAGCATTTCGGAAATCTGCACGACTCGTTGGGTGTTCTAGAAGTGTTTTGGCGAGTGGCTCCAACAACTGGAGAAACATTGTCCAAACGTCGAGGGTTTGGGTGAACATCCCTCATTACAGATGTTGTATGCTGGGCAGACTGCTAAAACAGGACTGGTGGTGAAATGGGGGAGAGTAACATCAGACTTTAATGTTAGGCAGCATACAAGTGTGTCTGAACACACTCAGATGAGCCTCTGCAGCCGACTACCCTTACACGATGGAATCTTAACAGCAGTTATAGTCGAGCCAAAATACGATGATCCATGGTGCTTGCGCCAATCGACTTCGAGCACCTGCTGTGGTAGCAGACCATTGAAGTAAGTCAAACACGAAAGTTGCTCTTGTGTATGTGTGTGTCCAACTGCGCTGTGTCACACAACACAGTGACCGTTAGCTACACTGTCTGGCTGTGATCTAACTGCTTGGTATCATGGTGGCATTCTGTTTCCGCAGCCGGGGCAGTCTCCCGGCCCAGTAGGCGGCTCGACTGTGCACCCAGGATAAATGGCCGGTAGATGCGCAGACGGCTGGGCAAGCGCGGGGAGAGTGGTAGAGGTGTGGGGTAGCTGCCGGAGCAGTGAGCGAGCCCTGAAGTGGAAGTGCCAAAGCCATGTGAATACAAGGCCTGCACGCTGCCTGCCAAGAGTAGTCATAACACAAGCAAACTATTTGCCTTATGTAGCGTTTTGACGAGTTTGGGAATATACCCACATTTCACAGTGTGTATCAGAATGTTTTCAGTGTTGTTTATGTGATTCACAGCCAAATTTGTTTTGGTATATTTACGAACTATTATTAAAATATCTTTTCCATCCTTACTCCTTCGCCTCCCCACATGCCAACCAAACAAACCACCCAGTATTGAGATTAACATGTTTGGACAAACAGAGACGACGTTTCTACATAACAAACATTCCTTCGGTATACGGGGGTTCAGTGAGAAAATTCATACAAATTAGTCTCAGAGTTTCGAGGGTAACTGTGTTAAAAAAACATGTCAGTTTAACTTCAGATCACGATATTTTGTTCAGCTTCTATCTCATTTCGAAGAAATAATCCCTGTGTGTTCGCCAAACAACTCTCACCTCCAAGGAAATTTGTTGAGTAGTTTTGGTGAAAAGTGTGCTCGAACAGATTAAAAACAGACACAGTGGTTTCAAAGTGTTATTATACGAGGCGTGTTCGGCAGGTATTATTTTATTTATTTACTTAAGAGAGATAACACAGTTACATGAAGAACTTTTTTGGCAACAGGTATAATATTTGAGGTATTTTAGACATAGTCGGCAAAACAATCGAGACATTTGTCATATCATGGGATGAACTTCTTTTATTGCTGTGTCGTATGTCGCCTTTGAATTGAAGCAACGTATTGTGGCAGTGGTCTGTAGCTATTCATCGTTGTCGAAACGCTAGCCGGAGTACAGGCATTTCTTGAGGTGCTAAACAAGATGTCATTGACCTGGATTATGGGCAGCTGCTCGACCATGAAATCCACCTAACTGTCATAGTACTTGGAGTTAATCCTGTCCAGTGTGTAATTCCTGTTTGATGGTCTGGATAGATGTCTGCCTATTACACCGTGTGACATTCTTCAAATATCGGCGGTCTGTGTCAGTCAACAGACGAAGTCCGCATGTCTGCTTTCGTGCTGTAAGCTTCTCTTCACGTTTCTACTTCACCATCACATGAAAAACACTGGACCTCGTGATTTTTGGGAGTGTGGAAATCTCGCGTATAGGTTTCTTATACTGGTGACACCCAACACCTGACCTCGTTCGAAGTCTGTGAGTTCTGCGGTGCTCTTCATTCTGCTCTCTCACGATGTCTGATGACTACTGAGGTCGCTGATATGGAGTACCTCGAAGTAGCTGGCAGCCCAATGCACCTAATATGAAAAACATAGTTATGTTTTTGGAGGTGTCGCGATATTTTTGATGACATAGTATAGAAGCAGCCAACACAGCAGAATTTATAATCTGACTGGTAGAGCAAGTTCGTCGACACAGCTTTCATTTGCATGTGAATAGGAATAAAATTATAACAAATCTTTCTGAACATGAATATTTAATATCGTCCTTAAGAATTCTCATACATTGTCTGTTGTTACCTTGAAGTAACGTCCTTTAGGATAACCTTACGGAACTATTGGTTTATGACGAATACGGCACTGAAATATCAAAATGAAAGATTCAGATTACGGCTATGTTAACGTTTAAATTACGTAATAAAAAGAATGAATTGAAAAACCAAATAATTATTTAACGTTATAGTATCTGACTTAACATCATGTTGCGAATTAAATTTTCATCTCATACTCGTATTCTTGTTTCTGTATTTTTCTGTCGTCGCAGTCAATTATGCTACTTCGCGAGCTCACCTAGAATTCCATGGGAAGCATCTGTTTGATATGAATCATTAGTTCATACTTTTTGATGCAAAAAGAAATTACAGAGGTGGCGTTTCTGGGCTCACGCAGTTTATCTGAATCATAAGCGAATATTCCGTACCGCTTTCCTCTTGTGGGATGTTATATCTTTCGTATACAGAATCTGAAGTTGAGCTACAACTACAATGACAGTGAGGCATAATGTGTGGAAAAGTAATAACAGTAAGAAAACGGTCGCATAACCGTACCGGTACATGTATTATCTGTCTCTGTAACACAGTTCTTGTAAATTGTCTCACAAAAATTTAATCAAATGAAAATTCCCATTGGTCGTGAAATGTTATTGTTTTTCAGTGTTGCCTATCTGACAAATAGAAGAATAGAAAAGAATAAATAAAAATAAGGAAAGAGGTATTGCTGGGGTTCGAAGTCACGCATAGGTCTTACTGTGTTCAGAAGCAAGAACGGTATCAATTACACTGTATCAACAGCGGGAGTCTTGAATATATACTCAGTAATTCTAATATGACATAGTTTTTTCTGAGAGTTTCATTAAATGATGGAATTCCACAATTATGTGTTTATTGTGGAAAATTCAAATATTTTATTAAACACCAGGTAGATGACGTGAGTTATCTATAGTTTACCTTATTCGCAAGAAATACGAACAATATCTATCGGTGCGCCACATTAAATACGAAGCTGCCCCGCACAGACTTCAATTATGTACCAAAAAACAGTATATTAAGTTCTTTAGTTAATAAAAAAGTAGGCACAAAGTATACACAACCTCTGTATAGCGAAATAAACCTTAAACTAGTACATTTCTGCAGTATACGTATAGGCTAGGTTGGCCCAGGAATGGCTGCCGAGTCCCACGTAACGTTCAGTTGACCAATAGCACGACGCGATTGTCGGCATTTCACACATAAAAGGTTGTCGCTACGTTCTGTATGCAGGCTGCGTGCTAAATGACGGTAAAAAGGCTCACAAAGGAACTTCTGCAATACATCCTGGGGACGAGCATTGCCACGGAGAGCACAACACCTACAGTGAGCGTTGTTCTGACTGACACGTGCAAGTTTCCACATTGCTTCACAGTTTGTCCGTCTGTCTGTATCTTTGGCGTTTTCCCCGCACACGCAGGGTCGGCACTGTCTTAAACGCGGATTTGGCATGTGTTAATATTTACAGGGTGGTCGAATGCCCTTCCTGCCGCCACCCCATGCCCCCTAGGAGGAAATGTGAACCCCAAATGTCTGGGTATAGTGTCATATCTGTGTGAAACTGTGAAGTGTTACGAAATGTTTGCGAATCGTGTGAGGTGGGACTTTGGGACCAGCCCGGTATTCACCTAGGGGGATGTGGGAAACCGCCTAAAAACCACATCCAGGCTGGCCGGCACTCCGACCCCTTTCGTTAATCCGCCGGTCGGATTCGAACCGGGGCCGGTAAGCCTCCCCGCCTCGGAAAGCGGTGCGTTAGACCACACGGCTAAACGAGCGGGTTCCGCATTCAGTGAGAGCGCAGAATTCTACGTCTTAGAAATTGCTGCCACGATATAAAGTGTTTTTGGTGATTATGTCTAAACATACCTAAGGCATTGCAGTACCTTTTGCCATCTAATATTTTTAGGGGAGAGTGGGGCACATTCAAAATTCAATATTCAAATGTTTGTTTAGCTTATCCGACTTAACTAAGGGGTCATCAGTCCCTAAACTTACAAACTACTTATGAACTAGCTAATACTAATAACGGCACAAATATCCATGCCCCAGGGGGGATTCGAACCCCCGACCGTAGTGGCCGTGCAGACTGTGACTGGCGCGCCGCAGAACACTCGACCACCGCAGCCGGCGGCCCATTGAACCACATAAATTATTTCTCTGTGTTACTCATCCAATAATTTTGTTACACAGTTCATATTTTCAGTTTTTACAGTGTAGTCATATAAGTATCAAACGACATTTATGATTGCTCTATGAATAATTTGTTTCTAGCTACATGTCTTTGAAGAAAAATTGGTAAATGGTAAATTGTGTCCCAAAAGCGACGTACAATGAACCACTTTAAATAGTTTGTTAGACGAAGGTGTTTAGCATACAAAGTAATTTTTAAATGTATTTTGAAATTAATGGTTACATATATTTCAGTCATACATCATTAAACCTATAGGCGCAGACCTGTAGGCAAATTACCGAATATCAATAGATTGGAAGGTAATTCCAAATTTCAAATATGTAGTTAGTCTCTTTCTCACGCCATCATTAATTAATTTTGAAAGCTCGTAAAGTATGTTGCTAGATGGAACAAATGTTTCAGCCTTTATCTTTCCTCGAAAATTATACCTGATAGTTTCCCGAGTTATTCTTTGGTTTCAAAATTTTCAACACGTAGTAAACTGGCATTTTGTTTTTAGTTCGAATTTGGTCAAAATGAAATCATCCCTTTCTGATAATTAATCCAATTTCTCAAAGTTGTATACAGATTCACCAGATCATCGAGGCAGTGATTGCTCTCTTCATAATGAACCTCACTATTTTCTTCATCAGCTTCCTGCTCATGATGATTCCTATTTGGCTGTTTATTCGAATTTTTTTGTCGCTTGTAAAAAATTTTTCTCTCGTGTATTAGTTGGGGCACGATGAATCATGGCTCATCGTGCCCCGGGAGAGCTTCGTTAAATGTGCCCCAACAGTACATACTTCAAACAAAGCTCAAGTGAAGTTATACATAAATATTGTTAATAATTGAAGATATGCGTCATTAAACACAATATTCATATCGTTACAATAACTTAGTTTCTGTGAACTCCATGCAGTCATTTGTCACGAAATCTATGTACTGTTCCGAAAATTACTTCACTGTAGAGAAAATAACATAACACCAGCAGAAAATGAACGGCGGGAGCTAGATCTTACGGAAAAGAACTGGAGTATGTGGAGCGGTACTGCTGACATATGCACAGAGAAAAATATAATTTGTCACCTTCTACTGAAATTATGGTACCTGGTTCATTGTGCCCCGTGGTTCAAAGTGCCTACTCTCCCCTATGTAACTTTGTTTACTTTTCACTTCATATTTTCAATATATTGATTGTTACTTTCTGGATGCTCAACGAAGTATACGTTTACATGCCATATGCTTACATGTAGGACGTTCCCGCTGGAGGTTCGAGTCCGCCCTCGGCCGTGGTGTGTCCGAGTGAGTTAGTTTAAGTAGTTTGCATGTCCAGGGACTGCTAACGATAGCAGGTTGGTTCAAAATGTTTGTTAAGCTTATGGGACTTAACTACGGGGCATCAGTCCCTAAACTTAAAAACCAATTATTTACTACCTTATACTAAGGACGGCACAAATATCCATGCCCGACGGGGAATTCGAACCCCCGACCGTAGTGGCCGTGCAGACCGTGACTGGAGCGCCTCAGTCCCCTCGGCCACCGCAGCCGGCTGGCAGGTTGGTCCAATAGGTTTACAGACATTTGAACTTACATGGAAAGGAAACATTTTGGAACATAGATTTAAGTACATTTACAGGTAATATTTATTCTACTTTCATGGAATAATACAATGACGACTTCACGTACCTATTACGCTGTCGTAGCAGCACAGAAAATTGGCCTTAAAATATCATTCGGAAAAAAAACCCAGAAAAACTGACCCAGGAGAACAGGAAGTCAAAATTTTTGATAAACGTAAATATTTAGGCGAAATAAAAACATACACTCTAAATGAGGAACCATAATGGTAAAAAAGAATAAAAAACTGAATCAAGCAAACTATATTACCAAAAACACGTACAACAAGAAAAGTCTGCCTATAGCTGCAGAATTAAAACATTATAAAACAATTACACAACCAGAAATAACATAAGCAGGTGAAACCATTGAGTAGTGTCCCAACTATCGCCCCTGGGTCTAATATGGCCTATTCGTATTCTGATACTGCTGTGCACGCGACATATGAGTTTTTGTTGTAAGGCAGCTTCTGCGGATTTGGACAGCCAGCACTAGTCACAAGCTTCCTAAGGGTGAGAGCGAAAACAGGATGCCACCTCAAGTGTTAGGGGTCGTGTCAGTCGTTTTTACTGCCTGCAGTGAATAGAGGGAACAACCAGGTAAGTCTTTACATGTAATTAATTTCGTTTACACCACTGGAAAGTATGTTAAATAAGGATTCCACTTGGAGTACGTCAAATATTGAGGATACAGCGTCAAAGAGTATAAACGATATGCAAAAGGGGACAAGACAATGAACATGAAGCTGCAGTTGAGTTAACCTTGGAAGAACCTGTGCTGACGCCTGAGGGAGAGAAAGAGCGGTTGAGTAGGGTATGGAAATGGAAAAGAATTTCTTTGGTTTGATTCGAAATAATGTAAAGCAGATGACACTTCAAGTTGTCTTGAGCAACAATATGGCTCGTCCCCTTTTATAAAACAGCGAACAAGGCAGTTCGAAAGTGGTTTAATTTGTTATTGAAAAGAAATTGTTCCCCGTTACCAATAGGAACAGTACAATCACTGTCAAGGGCTAGGCGCTCCTGATTTCACTGGGTGGGCGAAAATAGGAACAGGGGTACTAGGAACCCACTATCGGAAAATTTCCTTTCCACACTTCCTAAGTTTTCGTAAATAACTCAGTATAACAAAGCTCTAGAAGCTGTTTGCCTTATGGAAACCAAACGAAGATGGTTTCCAGTAATATTCATATATATATATATATATATATATATATATATATATATATATATATATATTGGAAACATTTTTGTTTCACTTATGGGGAACAGCACACTTATTTCAATTTATATATAAAGAACAGTCTAGAGAGCAAAATATATATATATTTTTTCGACTAGTTTCGGTCTAATTTTAGACCATCTTCAGGAAATTAAGCTCCATTGATGTTGTGCAGCTTAATTTCCTGAAGATGGTCTAAAATTAGACCGAAACTAGTCGAAAAAAAAATATATTTTTTGCTCTCTAGACTGTTCTTTATATATAAATATTCATAAAGTTTAAAGTTTGATTTCACAAATCACGGAACTGACAAACAGGGAAACAAGTATGATAGGCGATATTTGGGGCCCTTACCCTATTCAAAACTACGAATACAGCATAAATTGACAGAATACTAAAGACAGAAAGAAGAATAATTAGGACATGTATAAATGAACAATATCAATTAAATGGTCGTTGGAGAATAGTTTCAGATGGAAGAGTATATAAGAAAATAAAACCAGTAATGAGCACAACCATAAAGAAACGCATCTCATTCTTTGAGCATCTGATAAGAACTCCAGAAAGCTGAATTATTAAAATAATAGAAAATTTGTGGAATAGTAAGAGCAACATTAAATGGATTACTGAAATTAAGGAAAAAGGAACTGTAAATTACAGTAGAGGACCTAAAACATAACACCGAGAAATTCAAAATAGCGCAAGACACACAAACCAGGATCCAAACGAAGATCAATAAAAGGACTACAGGAGGAGTGATCTCAGACATGGAGAAGAAGAAAGTATCGAAAAAAGTGAAGAAGTATTGGGCATACAGAAGAACAAAACATCCTTCACGTAACATAATATTAGTATAACCTGTGTATTATCGAATTGTGTTGAATTATTTGTGAACTAAATTGTGTTACTGTAAAATAACAACTTTTAAAAACCTGTGTAATATTGACTAGAGTGGTCCAATGAAAGTTGTTTGAAATTTGATAACTAAATTTTATGTAGTTTTCAGTGCTTATTTCAAAAATGCAATCCATGTTTTTCTATCACTTCAGGTTTTCTCTTAAAAAAGGGAGTATGTTCGTGTATAATAACGAAATGTAAGAAATATTCGCATTTTTTCCAATGTTATAAATTTTTTATTATTTATAAATCATGTTCTACACTACATTTACAGTACACTTCTATTTCTCTTTAAGCTCATAAGTCCTTATCATAATGCTTTTGCTTTCTGTTGAAACTTCTTTTATTGCTTTTCCGGCTGTGGACTCGTTGAGGATAATATCTTTTTATCATCCGGCAGTAGTTAGCTATCATGTTGACGATCCATCTTCCGTGGTATCTTCTTTCCATTTCTTTGATGTCTGCGTGGATCCTTCGCCTTGCTCTTCACCTACATGATCAAGGTTTTGCATAGTTTGGATCTATTTTGTTTCCTAGGAAACAGGTTACAACTAATTTAAAAGATATCCATCTTTCGTTTTCATTTTGTCCACAAAGTTGGGATCTGCCATTAGTTTTCTAATGCCTGGTCCGACAAAGATCGTTCCCTTAGCTCTGCCTCGAATAAACCAGGAAACTGTTCACAAAGATACCTGAAATGCTCCCCTTCTTTTGGCAATGGCTTAATGTGAAGTGGTTGAAGTAACACCTTTTTGGGGTTCACAAGGTTTTTCCTATCAACATTTTAACCCCTACCTGAAACGTTTCTCTCAAGGGCCAATCTTCTTTAATATAGTGTTGGTTTCTGTCTCTGCTGTCCCATTCAGAAAGAAAACAAGGGAACTGTGTATAGCCACTTTGTTGATCAAGCAGCATTAGAATTACTTTTAAATCCCCGCATAGTGCCCATTTGTAATCTGAATAGCAGAGTTTCCTTAACACCAGTTCACGGTTTTCGTAACGTTCTTTTAAGTGAATCGGGTGTGCAACCGGTATGGAAGTATACTTATTACCATTGTGCAAAAGTACTGCTTTAAGGCTTTTTGTTTGAAGAATCAATAAAAAATCTCCACTCATCAGAATCATATTATATTTTGAAACGTGCTGTAAGTCCAGGACCATCATTGCAAAACGCCAGGCCACCTTCATTAGAGAAGAAAGATACAAACTCTTTATTTGGCGTATATCTAGTATAAAACGGATACATAACAGTATATGGAGCTCCTGAAAACAAAAATTCAAACTCACTAAAGTGCTGAAATATGTATAAAAATATCCGAAAAAGCTGAAACTAGACTAGCAGTTTGTAGAATACCTGTACGTAAATCTGCGTCGAAAACACTACAAAAATCACTTATTAAATTTGAAACAATTTTTACGTCGCAGACCTGTGTAATTAATAATGATAATAATAATAATAACAACTATGACTAAACTGTAAGGATGGTTTTCTGGCAGAAGTAATTCAAATGTTGAAATGTTTGTAGAGCTTATGGGACTTAACTACAGGGTCATCAGTCCTTAAACTTACAAACTACTTATGAACTAGGTACTACTAAGGACGGCATAAATATCCATGTCCGAAGGGGGATTCGAGCCCCAGACCTTAGTGGCCGTGCAGACTGTGACTGGCGCGCCGCAGTCCCCTCTGCCACCGCGGCCGGCGGCTGACGTAATTTCTACGCTTTACTTTTGAGTGTGTTCGTACCAAGTGTTCACGCACAAGGCTGTACCGGCCCACTACCGGCTTGCTGACAGCCTTGTGACGGAAGGACTGTGGCGAAAGGGCGGCGCGCTCTGTACCCTGTCTCTGCCGACAGGGTGACCCTTACCGGAGGTCAAGCAGCGCTAAACCATTCATCACAGCGGTCACAGGAAGTATCGGCTGTCACATCTATTAGCACGGTAGGTGAGAACTAGTTGCACGCAATGTACAGCCTAGAATGAAAACACGTGATACGTCTGCTGTGAAAATCTCTCTGGCGAATCTGTACTGTCGTGTCTCGATATGACAGATAGCTCCGCCTTCCAAATTTAAATCACCTCGTTTAGACTAGCAGTGAGAAACGCTAGTTTGAGATACTCCCCCATTACAAAATGTGGCAATTTGCAATCATATTTTCATTTTGTGTAAGTCAATACAATTTTATTATTTATTTTACGTATCCAGGACTAAGACATATATTTCGATCAATAAATATACAATTAGAATACAGTTATAATAAACAATTTACGATCTAGGGACACTAATTTTACTAAATATATGTTTACAGTGTACAATTACATTGAGCAAATTACAATCTAAGAATGAAAAATTCAGTCAATATACAATTAAAATACACAAATTGCAAACTAGAAACATACATTGTTGAAAAGGGTGACTAATTTTGTAGGACACTGCTAGATGGGCTGCAAGCTCGAAAATTCTGCTGCTTTGATGGCCACATCATTTGATGCGTGTAGTCCTTTATGGTGCAGGGGTTGGGCAGATTTCTGCAGACGTGGAGGTGTTGTGGGTCCTGCACATCGCCACAGTCACAGAGCTCATCTTCTTTTGTGAAGCCCCACTTTCTGAGATCCGTCTTGCAGCGTGGCACTCCTGTCCTCAGTCTGTTTAGTGCCTTCCATGTTGCATACGACAGATGAAATCGTTCGGCAGGTTCCTCTTTGCTGTCCTCTCCTGCCCCTTCGTTTGACGAATTCTGCCATAACTCTCTTCTCCGAGTTCCAGGCCTCAATGCAGTGGGTGTTGTTGTACTCATAAAGCTTCTCCTTGACTTAAGCCTAGGTTTTCTTGGCTCATGTCCGAAGAGGGGGTGTCTGGGGTCGGTTTCCTGTTTCTTTTTCTCAGTTTCTGCAGGTGTTCTTCTGCGTATGTCTGGAGGCGCTATGCCCATAATTTCGTAGATTTTTCTGACAGGAGTTGGTCGAAGGCAGCCAGTCACTATGCGTCCAGCCTAATTTAGTGCCGCATCCACCTCTCTGGCATGTGTCGAGTTTCTCCAGACTGGTGCTGCATACTCCGCTGCAGAGAAGCACAGTACCAGGGCAGATGTGCGCAGCATACCTGGCTGTGATCCCCAGGACAAAAATCGACACAATATTTAGTATCGACCATGGAAACTATTACTGTGATGAACGTAGATACTAGCGACGCAGGTGGGTTCACATACATTAGTATGTACTCATCTTAATTTTATTACTGTCACATTATTACTATTGTTCAGTGGCGGCTGGTGTTTGTGATGACTGGGGGTTTACCTCTTCGAGTGCCGGACCATAGTGGCAAATCGGTGTTAATTTTTCTTTGACAATAAAGACCAAGGACATATGAATATGCACATGAACACTAAAACGAAGTAGAGAACTGATTACACTGTTAAGTGGCTGTAGCAAAATGAATTTGTTACGATAAAAAGAGATGCCACCTTTAGGTCACGTGACACTGTAGACAGCATTCTCTCCTAACCTTACACATGTGCGAAGACTGCTCTCTCGCCACATCTCTTCATGCAGTTAAATATCTGTAACAACGAAGAGTATAAATGTAATTTACCCTCAAAATCGGGACACATTATCTAAAACAATTGGAGCCTGTAGGTGATGCTGAAAATGTAAATAACTGAAACTGGTAATTGTCATAGAATCGGATTAGAGTCGTATTTTGTGCGCTCCCGTATCCTTCATCTGAATGTGGTAGAAGTTTGCACACTTGAGCTTCAAAACAACAGAAAACTCAATGCGTATGTAAGATTTCGTACCGTGCGTAGTGGACGGTCGCTTTGTCCGGCCCTCGACAGCATTTGAGCGATCACCATGGAATTTACCAATGAAGTTTTGCATGTTCAATGGAGAGAGGACGGAAACAGGAAGAGGGGATAGGAGTAGATAGGCAGGGAGCAGGGTTAGGTGAAGACAGAGGCAGGGAGATGGCTGGTTGGATAGAGGGTGGAAGTTTGACTAGAAGGAAGTGGCAAAGTGGGAGCAGGAGGCGGTGGAGGAGGGAACGGGAAGAAAGAGAAGCGAATGGGGAGAAGCGCGTGAACCAAGAGAATACTGGAGTAAGTACCTGAGCAAGCGCGGTGGTTCAGCTAACAGAAACAAGCCTAAGGCGGTAAAGACATTGCTAAAACTCTGAGACATAGGGGAGTCGATGGGCAAAGTGATTACTCTGGAGAGTGTAGCATATATATCCAATTCCCACCCTTATTTGACAAAGGCGAAGCTTTGCGAAGTCCGCTAGTAGGTATTCTTACACACCACCTACTAATTAGTGAGAAAGTTACGATATATATATTCAATGGCTGATCTGACAGATTCTAAACATTTGAGTTCCTACGTTTGTTGAAGGTTTCGTCAGCTCTGTATGTATACTGATACCTATCTTCATATGCTTCTTTCTATTGGTAACGGTTACCTGTATCCTGATGTTGGTGCAATAAAATTTCACGGGTTATTTAAATAAGTAACTGGAAGATGTAAAAAATTAATGCTCGTCATTTCGGATCCCATCTGATATTTAGTGAATAAAAGAACACGATATAAAGGTCCACTACACTCGCTGGCCGTAACTCTCATACAACAACTAATCTCACAATAACTAATTCAGAAAGTCGCTGGCTGTGTATTTTATATCTTGCAAATCTATGCCCTTCTTTGGTGGCAATTAAATAAGTGTTTCCTTTTACAGGTTACAATAAAATATTGACGATATAAATAGTTTTACAATTGAAAATCTTAACATTATTTACCGTACATAATTTACATAAGAACAAAATGCTGATATTTACAAAACAAAATTTCGAACTTAAGAAAATATGATTAGTGATTTTACTTATCGTTTTATTGAGCTAACATTGCAGTAGAATTATAATAAAGAAAGCTATCATCTACTGACTATGAGGTTTCATAAAAATAACGTGTTTAATTAAATACGAAAATGTGTAAAATGAATGAAACTTTCACTTTGGAGCGGAGTGTGCGCTGATATGAAACTTCCTGGCAGATTAAAATTGTGTGCCGGAACCGAGACTCGAACCTGGAACTTTTGCATTTCGCGGGAAAACGCACTACCGACTGAGCTATCCGGACACGACTCACGATGCCGCCTCACAACTTTACTTCCGCCAGTACCTCGCCTCCTACTTTCCAAACTTCACAGAAGGTCTCCTGCGAACCATGCAAGACTAGCACTCCTGGAAGAAAGGATATGGTGGAGACATGGCTTAGCCACAGCCTAAGGGATGTTTCAGAATGAAACTTTCACTCTGCAGCAGAGTGTGCGCTGAGAGCTTCTGTGAAGTTCGGAAAGTACGAGGCGAGGTACTGGCGGAAGCAAAGTTGTGGGGCGGCAAGGTGAGTCGTGTCGGGATAGCACAGTCGGTAGAGCGCTTGCCAGCGAAAGGCAAAGATCCCAGGATCGAGTCCCGGTTCCGGCACACAATTTTAATCTGCCAGGAAGTTTCTTGTGTAAAATGTTTTACCATTGTAAATTGAATATTTCCGTAATAATTATTGAACATTCTAAGATGAATTACTTTCAAATATTTTGTTATTACAGTGAATATTATTTCTGGTGGGTAGATGTTTTATAAACCTAGCAGAAGTCTTATTTTAGGGTTTACAATAATATTTAAATATAGAATAAACAATAACCACACGTTGTCATTCAAACTATATAGTTTCTTCCTCGTTGTTTAAATATGGAAAATGTGTTAATGAGAAGAAGATACAAGTGCTACATATATTAACGCTGCATAAAAAGCTGCGTAAAAACAATGAATTGCATAGAGTAACTTTAATTATCGTGTTTACAATTCAAGAAGGAGATTCCAAGATTATAAATGGGATCTAATCTGCGGCGTTCCTGAATTATAATGCAACTTTGTGTCAGAATTTGAATGCAGTCAGTCAAGAATTATCGGAGATTAACAGATTTGCACAAATGGACATTCGCGTTTTATATTAACACAGAAGAAGAAAAAAGGTAGTTATAACGATGATGTGAACTGAATAATTTCTTTTCTTTCTGATTGGTCATTTATGAGCAACACATATTAAATATTGGTTGAAGTGAAATTATGTTACAAAACTCTGTCATTCCTTTCAGTGGTGTCTGTAGGTAATTTTAATTTTAATAAAGGTAATAAAGTCATTTTGTATTAAAAATAGTCCTTCGGGCTGTGTCATGACATAAGTTTTTCCAAGCCAAAAGAAACAAATTTAACTAATCGCCAGTCTTCAATCGTTATATTTCACGCAGGTAGCATTCAGTGTGACACATTAGGGACAAAAAGCTTAGAATCCTAAATGGAATGTGAAAGACGACTTTCAGTGCTGCACTGATGTAATTGTCATTAAGTACAACATATTATAGAACAAAAATTGTGAAGTATTGCGGCGTTCCAATTACATCCAGGTAGTGATAAATAACTACCAATGTTGCACACCGAAAATAAGTGAAAATAACAACTTGTAGCAGTTGCGAGAACATTATTTTCTCTTAATACAGTTTTTAGACATTAGTTTTCAATCGAAGGAATGAAAACAAAATGCCACATAAATCACTATACTTCATACCTCTAGTGAAAACTTCTACATTTACACATTAAATTTAATGTGTTCATAACGGACTGAACAGATACGCTGCGACAACATATCATAAAAACTTGATATATTAAGTTATGAACGACTCCACAGGTAACACAGCCGCATTCCGAAAGGGGTAATTAAGGCGTTAATAAGGCTACACATCCAGACGTAATTAACGATAGCTGTACGCGAATGTTTTCCAGTTCTTAATGTCAATAACTGTTGGTAGACATAGGTATCAGGCACCAACGCAACTTCTAGCTCGTCTGGCGAGCCAGAATTTCGCATGTCATTGAAATATTTACAAGATTATGAATTCGTTCATCGACGACTCTCTTCTGTTATCACTTTATGTACCACCTGCGCAATTTATAAACACAAACTAGGAAAAAACACTCTATTCAGTGCAGTGTGACACAATTTTGTAAATTATTTCCTTCAGTTGGCTCTAAATCCCAGTGCCGCAGCACGAAAAATAAATAAATACATGAATAAAACAATACAAACAAATCACTCCTTTACAGCCTGTGTTTGCTTGGGGCTCCGTGAAGTGCGGCTGTAGACCCTGTTTTGTTATACAAACTGGCTGCGACCTGTCAAGGGGCCAGCCACACCTGCTGCAATGTCCCCAAAATGTTTAGCTTTAAATAAATGCAGGCAAAAACAAAGAACATGCACAAACGACACATTCACTTTTAACTAAACTGATGTTTATTCCACCTAATATTTGTCAGTTAATATTTGTTACGCTGACTTTAGAGCAATCCCGAGATCCTTAAGGCTGAAAATTTGAAAAACTCTTAAGTAGCACTACATAACAAAACATGTTATAAAAAACTGACAACAGTTGAAATGGAAGCAGGCTTGACTTCGAAGGCAACTGAACACAACACTTATACTGAAAGCACGTTTGTGACGAACTTAACACACACGCAGCACTGGCTGCTTCTCGGCCAGAGTGCTCTGCTATTTATACACAGACAGAATTTACCAGAAATTAGAAGAACTGTTAACATAAGAGACAACTAGAATTTACAAGTGAACATAAGAAAGATGTCGAACATTGTGAAATTGTTAATTACAAAGAAATAAATTTTAGCCGGTGGGGGGGGGGGGGGGATTGAACCGACAACCTTCAGCACCGCAGGTGGTAACGCTATCCCCTGCGCTACGCCGGCAGTCGGTTTACATGGTGTCTCGCGGCATTGCTCCCTCTCCTGAAAAACAGCGACCCGCTGTTATGTTCCGTGTGGAGCCAGCTGCAGTGTCCTGGATCTTGACCTTGTCATAAGTCCTCGGTATGGCAGTTCAAGAGAATCCTTCCCTTCTCCACGTTTATCGACGACAGACGTTTCTGTCGTGGCTTCATCAGTAACATTACCGTTCTTAGAGTTCTTGAAGCCATTGTCGCCTACCTGCTCTTCAAGATCATAGTAAGGCTTCATGCGCAGGACGTGAACAATGTCTCTTCGTTTTTGTCGTTTCGACGACGGCTCATAATCCTCAACTTCGTATGTGTTGTCTGACAGGCGGCGTATGACACGATACGGATCAAATTATCGCTTCAATAACTTTTCCGACACTTCAACCTTCTGTACAGGGGTAAAAATCCATACCAGATCTCCTGGTCTGTACACAACAGCTCGGTGCTAGTCGTTATACCACTGACGGTCCTTCTCCTGGGCGTCCAGTGTCCGTATGCGAGCCAGCTGTCTTGCTTCTTCGACCCTGGTGATGAGCTGTTTAACATAGTCATCCTAAGTGTCGTCCGGTTGGAACGGAAACAGCGTAACCATTGTCGTCTCAGCTTCACGGCCGTGGAGCAGGAAAAACGGAGTGAAGCCTGTGGTGTCTTGTCTTGCGGTATTGTAAGCAAATGTCACGACTGGCAGAATTGTATCCCAATCCTTCTGCTCGACATCGACGTACATCGACAGCATATCATCTAACGTTTTCTTAAAACGTTCCGTAAGACCATTTGTCTGAGGATGGCGCGGCAATATACAAATTAAATACTTTATACACTAACTTATCTAACAGCACTTTCTAAATTTTCGAGGTATTTGTGCCCAACAAAAATCTTCTGTAGATATTTGTAACTCAACCCAACTAATAATTATTCTTAGGATAAGTTAGTTTAAGCCGTTGACCACTGCAGTTAGGTCCCATAACTTTACAAACATTTGAATTTGTCTAAAATATTTTCATCCACGCGGGATGTCGATTTAGTCCCTAAGACAGTCTAGAGAACGCTTTCAAAAGTAGTTCACAAGACCCCTTGTCTGTAAGACCTAAACTTAATGAACATACTGTGTAGTCTTTATAGTTTAAATTCGCCTCCAGCCAAATTTGCATGGTGCAGGTATTTCCATACCGCACATCAGAGACCTTGTGCTACTCTGTCACATTGTAAAGGGTGACGCAGAAAGTAATTTGATTTCTTCTAGACCAAGGGTTACCAAATAACTTCACAATCGAAACAAATTTCGATCTCAGCATATACAATAGTTTTGTCGATTGCAATAAAGAGCGCGTGGACAGCAGTTTCCTGTCTCAAGGAAATTTATTACATTCGAACCGTTCTTTAAGCCTGTTAAATACAGAAAATTAACCAATGCATGATGTACAGGTCTAAAACTTTCAGTCTGAGGCAGTTAATGAATCTGTCAGTAAAGAACAAACTTTAGGTACACAATGCAGTGATGGAACCAGTGTTGTTGTATGGTACAGCAACCTACGCACAAAAAAGAAAGATGAAGAGAACTTTCTGGTTTCCGAAAGAAAAGTCATGAGAATGATATCTGGGCCACTCCGTGAGGAGAACACATGGAGACGGAGAAAGAGCCGGCCGCAATGGCCGGGAGGTCTGCGGTCTGCACGGCCACTACGGTCGGAGGTTCGAATCCCCCATCGGCATTGGATATTTGTGCCGTCTTTAGTATTAGGTAGTTTATAAGTATTTTGTAAGTTTAGAGGCTGATGACCCTGTAGTTAAGTCCTATAAGCTCTACAAACATTTGAACGCTGAAAGAAGAAAAAACTGTGTAACCTGATGAGTGAACCAAACATTGTAAAAAACTGAAATCACACAGAATAAGTCTGGCAGGCCACATTACCAGGAGACCAGACACCTCAGGGCAAAAGTGGTACTTATTGGAAGAGCTGATGGTAGTCGTGTAGTTGGAAGACCCAGAAAACGATGGGAGGATGAGCTACGGAAAGACCTTTGTTAGCTAGGAGTCCATGACAACTGCATCCAAAGTGCAAAAGATCACCATCTATCCATCTATCGAGCACCATTTTGAGGTCTTTACAAGATCTGGAGGATGCTCAATCGCCGATTTGATGATGATGATGGTGATGATGCGATGAACAAAGACACTCCTATAGTGTCAAATCCATCTTTTTGTACGTAAAATTTATGTATATTTCTGGTATTGTTAGAAAGAAAAGGGCATGGCATAATCTTCTCTCTCATAACAACAAAATGTCTTATACGTTCATCAGTAGGGAACAGACTGACGTTCATACAACTGCAGATGCATACGTCACACAAAACACACACACACACACACACAACCTTCATCTCCGGCTGCTGTGTTCTGAGTGAATGCAGCCACTGCAAATGACGGTAGTGTGTGCCGTCATATGAATGGCAATGTGTTCCATAATGATGAAGGGTATGACCGAAAGATGTGGACGTGTGATAATGTATTCTACGTGCTATCAGCGACGTGACGATCGTGTTTTCGTTGCGTTGCAAGATATCGTAATTTTATTCCTGAATTCAGATGAACTTAATAGTAGTTGTACAAAGGTAATGCACAATTTCCCTTTGTCTCAGTAACATAATTTTTGAGAATTCCTTCCTCGCCTTGTGCCTTATTTTACAGTACAGCTGATAATGAAGCAAACGGTACATTAGTCAAGTAAACTGCAGCGTAAGGAAGGCGGTAACAGGTATTTCCTACCTATCGAACACTGCAATCTGAAAGGAAGTATCGGAGAAATAGCCATTACGTCTCGTCGTCAACGATGACGTCATTACAGAGTCCAGAAATCTTCGATGGCCTTTGAGAAGGAATCAAGGAGAACCTGAATACTGATGGACCGACTTTTCGTTGCCTACTGCGGGCAACATCTTCAGAGGTGAGTCGACGTCTAGCTACTAGGCGCTGGAGGCCCTGCTTATATAGAGGACGTAGATGGCGCCACCACTTGTCACGTGCTGCCGACTACGATCTTTGAGCAGCCTCATCTCTCTCGATTACAGGTAATTGATTGTCATATCGTTGGTTCAAAGTCGACCGCTGTATGTTACCTAATTTCAAGCCTTATTTTCTGTTAAAATTATTGTGGCGTTTATGTATTTCTATAGCTTCTCTGTACATGCGTGTATAATAATGCGAGGTCTTGGCTAGAGCGCTCGTTTCACTAAATTTTATTTCGTGATCACCCTGTGTAAAAACATACTCTGCCACAGCTGACTTTTCTGTGTGACCCGGTCGACAGTTCGTTTTATGTTGCAATATGAGGGTAATGACATTTCGTTTTGTTGTTCCTATATACTCCATGCCACAGCTACAGTCAATTTTATACACCCCAGGCGTTGCTAGGGGATTTCGGGCCTGTTTCACCGATCGTAATCATTCACTAATTTTCTTAGGTCTAAAGACGGGAACCTTCAGCGACTACCTCGCACCTTATAGAATTATACACTTAAACCTTACTCATGAGTGACACTGCCCATTGGTGAAAAGCGTATAAAATCTGTTTGGTAGTTTTTGAGTTTATTGAGGACAGACAGACAGATAGATGCGGCGGCAGGACTTCGTTTTAAAATTTGTATATTATGTATAAATTGTATGTGTATATTTTATTCGTTGCTATGTTCTAGCCGCGGCAGATGTTTGTTGCAACTATCCTATCCTGCGCGCGGCTGTTCGCCGTCGGAGATTCAAGTCCTTCCTCGGGCATGGGTGTTAGTGTTGTTCTTATAATAAGTTACTTTAAGTTACTGTAAGTGGTTTGTAAGCCTCTGGGACTGATGACCAACGTAGTTAAGTCCCTTACGTGTCCAAACATTTGAATCTATTTTTTTTTTTTTTCAAAATGTTCAAATGTTTGTATAGCTTATGTGACTTAACTACGGGGTCATTAGTTCATAAACTTACAAACTACTTATGAACTAGCTAACACTAATGACGGCACAAATATCCATGCCCGAGGGGGGATTCGAACCCCCGACCGTAGTTTTTTTTCTGTGTTATACATAATATGATTAAACACATGGTTGAAGAGTCCTCAGAGTGATCAGTTCAGTTCTTACTTGCGCACTAATACCACAGTCTAACGTATACATAAAATTGTGGCCGGCCGCGGTGGCCGAGGGGACTGAGGCGCTCCAGTCACGGTCTGCACGGTCACTACGGTCGGGGGTTCGAATCCCTCCTGGGGCACGGATGTTTGTGCTGTCTTTAGTACAAGGTAGTTCATAAGTAGTTTGTAAGTTTAGGGGCTGATGACCCCAAAGTTCCATAATATTTATAAACATTTGAATATTTTCAATATAAACAGTTGTATTTTCCAAAAATCGGATATTATGGATGCAAATAAATATAATGTTTTATAAAGGCACAACAAGTCATTTCATATACATTTTCGAGGAATTGTAAGAAACGTGATGCTGCTTGTCAAACTGGTACTTCGTCTTCTAC
Organism: Locusta migratoria; assembly: GCA_026315105.1. Classification (NCBI taxonomy): domain Eukaryota; kingdom Metazoa; phylum Arthropoda; class Insecta; order Orthoptera; family Acrididae; genus Locusta; species Locusta migratoria. Next base: position 52,141,307 of record CM048746.1, on the reverse strand, counting down.
TTGCGTGTGTGAATTACCAATAGAGTCACAGTATAGTGAAAATAATTTTTCGCTTCAAATATGTAGTTCAATTGTTTATAAAAACAACTGACTATACGTTTCATCTAAGCACATGTAAAAACTGTAGCCAAAGCATTAATATTTGAAACTGCGGAGGACTAACGTCAAATGTACTAATGAATGTGTAATAAGAATGCGATAAGGTGTTTTATTGAATAAATCTACGCTTAATTTCCTCTACAGAGGATAAGAACTGCAACTCTATTTCACGTTACTCCTAACGATAGAAACAACTTCCTGCCCCGAGTCACGTGACTCAGGGGTTGGTTTCAGTCGAGGCCAACGAGAAAGACAGGCCACGGCGGGCACGTCACGTCACGTGCTGAGGCGGCGCTACCGCTAGCTGATTGGCCGACCGCTGGGTCACAGCCCACTGCGTCATTGCGGCCAGCCACTCAGCTAGCGGTAGCGTCTGCTCAGGCCGCACTTGATCACGTGACGTCACGTGCGCGCCGCGGCCTGTCTTTCTCGTTGGCCTCGGTTTCAGTTTAATGACGTCAAGCGCAGTCTAGTCTATGGGCTAAATGCTTCCTTGTAGACTAGTTTCGCCCAGCATCTAGAGAGCGCAGCACTGTCGACAAATTCTCGAGAGCGCCACAGAATTTCTCGAGAAATTGCCTCAGAGTCGCGCGTTTCTCGAGCTCACTCATAGCCCACCCCTGGGTACCCCAGTTCTCTGGGACACGCGAAGGCACTACGGGGAACCCATCCGTGGCACGAATGCCAACACACGGCTTCGACAGACCGGTGACAGGCCGCATGAGCAAGGGGCGTCGATTTGCGGCGAGTGCCCTGCTGTTTAGCGGCGTGCGGTGAGCGGCTCCCGGCGCTTTCTCTGATCTGCAGCCGCATAACTCCCGCCCCCTTCACTACTTACGGTGGCACTGTTGTGACAGGTGTCTGCTGCAGAAGGGAACATTAGGCTTCCGATACTGACTCACCGGCTACCACGTTCTAAAGAGCATCCGGAACAACGTTCTCTGTGACTCAGTCGATGGTTGCATTAGAGAGGTACTGGAAAGAAAGTGATGGTCGAATCCACACTGCACTTTGGTTCAAGATGCAAACCCTATCTAATGTACAGAGACGCTGCACTCTCTGCCGTGAAAGTTATTACCGTTTCTACATCTACATCCACAAGGGACACTCTGCAAATCACATTTAAGCACCTGGCAGAGGGTTCATCGAAACACCTTTATACTATTCATCTACCATCCTACTCTCGAACAGCGCACGGGAAGAAAGAACATCTGAACCTCTCCGTCCGAGCTCGGATTTTTCTTAGTTTATTCTGATATTTTTTTCTATGTAATTGGGAGTCAGATATATATTTTCGCACTCGGAGGAGAAGAAGAAGGAGAATTCTCGCGACTGCACACCGGAAACTTAATGGAATAGTCTTTGCGCCGCTAAAACCTGAAGATACACACCGTTATACTATTTTATCTGCCGCGGTGGAGTAGCCGAGCGGTCTAAAGCGTCTCGCTGCGGAGCGCGCGGTTGCTCGCCGTGGAGGTTCGAGTCCTCCCTGGGGCATGGGTGTGTTTGTTTGTCCTTAGGTTAGTTTACCTAGGTTTAAGTAGTTTGTAAGCCACGGACTGATGACCACGCAGTTTGGTCTGATAGATTTACAAACATTTCAACATTTGAACTATTTTATCTCCCATTCCATTGTCGAATAGCGCGCAGGACGAAAGAACACCTGAATCTCTCCGTTCGAGCTCTGATTTCTCGTAGTTTATTCTGATGATAATTTCTACCAATGTAAGTGGGAGTTAACAATATATTTTCGCATTCGGAGGAGAATGCTGGCGATTGGAGTTTCGTAAGTAGCCTACGCCGCTGCGATAAGCGCCGTTGTAATGATTCCCATCCCCGATCCTGTATCATTTCCGTGACGCTGTCTCTCCTGTATCGAGACAATACAAAATGGGCTGCCCTTCTTTGGACTCTTTCGATGTCTTCCGTCAAACCCACATGATAAGGAGTCTCTTTAGTAGTTCTGTTGCATTTTTTAAGCGTGCTGCCAAAAACTCAGTCTCTGGTCCGCCTTTCCTACAACATTATCTACGTGTTCTTTGAAGTTTAAGTATGCTGTGATAGTAATTCCTAGGTATTTGGTGGAGTTTACCGGAGTTCACATTTGATTGATTTATCTTATAGACAAAGTTCAACGGATTTCTTTTCGTATTCATGTGGACGACTTCACACTTCTCATCATTTAGAGTCAATTGCCAATTTTACACAATACTGATATCTTGTTTAGATGGTTCTGCGGTTGTTTTTTATCTTCAGACGACCTTATTAGTTGGTAAATGACGACGTCATCTGCAAACAACCTAAGAGAGCTTCACAGATTTTCTCCCAAATCGTTATTGTAGGTAAGGAACAGCGGAGAACCAATAACACTATCCTGTGGAACGCCCGATATCACCTCGGTTTTAGTCGATGCCTTACCATCGATTACTACGAACTGTGTCCTCTCTGACAGGAAATCCCCTATCCAGTCATAAATCTGGGACGATATCCCACAACCATGCATGGGTGCATTTGTTGCCCTTAGCATAAGTTAGTTTGTAAGCTTAGATTTACAAACATGTGAACATTTTGAACACCTTGAAGTCCACATAATTGTTCTAGTCGTGGGTTTCCACAGTAGTTTAGGAGGCTCTCCTCTTCACTGGTTAATGATTTGGTTTTGTCATTCTTACTCGGCGTATACAACTGTATACTTCAGAATACGAGCGTAAGAAAACTCGAAAAGAGAAGAAGAAACAGAAAATGTTTCTGATAGTCAAGTGCGCCCTACAGATACCGACGATATTCTTCATCCTGATCAGGCTTCGCAACACTTAGAAATCTGGGATTCCTAGATTACAGTCTTATCCACTTTTCCCACAGTCTACGGTTCAGTGTCACTCAATGCTGGGCTTTAGAAATACATTCTCAGAACTTTTTTCCCTGTCGCTAATGACTGCGTTTGATAATAGTAGGTTACTTTTCCGGAAGCGCATAAACAGATGTAAATGTGCAGAGTCTGAAGATCAGACAGTAATAGACGAAACATAAATCATAGAACCTGCGCAGGCGTATGGCAGTTTCCTGACGGCGTCATTACTGGGTTGCCCTGCTGGTACTGTAAAACTCGTCGACCTCTTGCCTTTAAAGGAGCTGCCCGTACACCTGTGGAGTCAACTGCTGTAGGCGACGTGGGAACTCCGTTACTTTTCAGAGGCCAACAAGAATAAACTCAGATTCAACTGTCGCTCCTAGTCGGGCAGGTAATGTTTGTAAATCATACATCGTAGAGGAAGGGTACCTAAAAGTGGACTTTTACACTGAACTTCATCTGTAAGTGGTAGCCACGCAAGGGCTGGCAATAGTTGCCTCTAGAGTAACGTAGTCCTTTAGGCGAATACCTGAGTGGATTTACAAAGGTCAAACCTTGCTCAGAACAGATATTTAACTGGAAGAGCACAAACCGCCTCTGGCTAATAAATTCTAAAGGTAATAAACCAACATTCAAAAATTTTAAAAATAGGTTTCTGTAATCGGTTTGTTGTGTAATCATCTGCAGCATGCGGTTTGTGCTCTTCCATATATATAAGGCATCCTCAGTCGATTCTGGGAAATAAAGTTTTGTTTATATGTGTATTATTTACTGATTACAAACGCTTAACGTCTCTTTTCTAAAGTAAATAAACCCAAAGACGATAAACTGGACCAATCAGTTACTTAGATTATCCATTAAGGATATTTCAGAAACCGTGACTGTTAATTCCAATATGATTTAAGAAAAATGCAACCAGTCTCTTTCGCTTGAAATGATACTGTTTATTTCATTAATCGGTTTTCGAACTTTTTCAGGTTCATCTTCAGACAGTGCATATATTATAGAATCATTTTAAGCGTGATGTTGGGTGCTGACTGAAAGTTGGGAATTTGGAAACATACTTTATTTATTAAGTCGACTTGCACATTGTTTAGGTCGTTTTTTGTATCTGGCAATTTAAGTGAAATTTGTTCATTTACTTACTGCGACTGTATGGTCGGATTTTTATAATTAATTTCCATTTCACGCCTCTCCTTGTGTTTAGATAACCACATCACTTTTCCGCTGTTAGCCTCTATAATACACTATCTACACCACTTCCCCAGTGTCCAATACGTGCTTTTACAACTGACGTTATTTAAAAACGTCTTCATTCAAAGATATAACACTCATTGTACAGGTAAGTTTGTTTTGTTTGTGTATGATATACCGAGCGAGGTGGGGCTATGGTAATATACTGGACTCACATTCGGGAGGATGGTGGTTCAAATCCACCTACGGCCATCCAGATTTAGGTTTTCCGTGATTTTCATAAATCACTCCAGGCAAATGCCGGGATGGTTCCTTTGAAAGGGCACGGCCGATTTCCTTACCCGTCCTTAACCCAAACATCGGAGCATGTGTTCCGTCTCTAATGACCACGCTGTTGACGGGACGTTAAACCCTAAGCTTCCTTCCTTCCTTCCTTGTGTATGATACAATCGACCAGTTAGCAAATAATTTTGTCAATATTAAACTGGAAAAGTGAATAATAAATTCTGTCTATATTTATTGGTTACGTTTTTTAGCCTTAATATGTACGTATATAATCAGTTAAAAGGACAAGAATAAAATTCATACTATTGCTTGTATTTATTTATAGACTAGAATATTAGTAAAGACTGATGATCCTGAAAAGGTTCGAAAACCGGTAACGGAATAAACAGTATAATTTCAAGTCAAAGTGACTGGTTGCATTTTTCCTAAATTCTTTTAATAATCAATTATTTACTTTAGATAGTAGAGGGGAGCTGTTTATAATCTGTAAACAATACATCTAAAAAACAAACTGTGGAGTAAAAGTAACGCGACTGAGAAAATAAACAGATTGCAGCAATAACAATTATTTAGAAAAAGGTTTTTATTACGTTGATAGAGACACCAACGATGAATTAATCAGAGAATTTGAACTCCAGATTAGGAAATGTAGCAGTGAATGCCTCACAGACTCCATTTCAAAAGAAAAATGTCAAGGCGAAATATCTAAATCAGTGAAAAAATACAGGTGTGAGACGGGGAGATCTTCATCTTTACTCCATTCCTACCGCGTCATGGAGAAAATCATAATAATTTGTAATTAAATACTGAATGAACTCAAATATGACCAATTCCTTGGGCGTTTTCGACCGTTAGACCCCAGCTGGAATCATGTTGTGCCTGCCTGTTGCGAGTCTTAGGTGACGCCACTTGGGCGAATTAAGCGTCGATGACGATGAAATGTTTGTGATGACATCACCACACCTAGTGCCCGAGCGGAGAAAATCTTCAAACGGCCCAGGATTCGCAACCGGAACCCCTGCGTGGCAACGCACCATGCTGTCCACAGGACTACGGAGACCGGCAATAGAGATGTTGCAGTTAACTGCCTCGAATTCGCAGAAGATTATGCCTTTCTTCCTGAAAATCTGAAAAAACGCAGCAATATGTTACTAAAAGAGATAGGTAACAAAACAGGTTTAAGAATTCATGTAGAAAAATCCAAATCTGTATATATAAAAATGAATTTTGTTTGCATGTCCTGTATGTGTTCATAAACCATTCATTCGATTGAAACGAAACTTTGGTGAACTCTTCATCGTACACCCACGAAGGTTCCTAACCCAAAAACAAAAGAGCACGACATATAGCTCAAGACATATGACGTCATAAAGAGAGGCCAGCGCGTGGAAATACACAGATTTATGCGCCAATTATTGGAAAATGGAAGTAGTTAGGGACCTGCAACGAAGTTTTCATGTAATTTCGGACGTTTATGAAGCGTTTCGTAACTGATCCCCCCTCCCCCACACAAAATGATGAAACGAAAAGAAGTCTACCGCTCACAACAGTTTCGCTGTAGATGCCTTAAAACTGTCGTATCAGGGGTGACCTAGTACTACATGTAGAAGAGAGGGAGAAGCTGAACAGATAGAATGGGACAGGAGATTGACAAAGAGCTGGAGGCGGTGACGACAGAGGCAGGGAATTGATGGATCGTTACAGGGTGGTTGGGTGAGAGGAGGAGTGGGCAGATGGGAAAGAGGAAGAGGGGGAGGAAGAGGCAGAGGTAGGTAGGCAGAGGAGGGAGAAAGACGGAGGCGGGAAGAGTACGTGGACTAACTGAATGTTGGGGTAAGGAAATACCTCAACACTGCAGGATTTTCAGCTACTTTATACATTGAGAATACTCGGAGTAGAAATACGAAAGCAACAAAAAAGCTAAGAGATTGGGGAGGTGAAGGGCAGAGAGAATAAGGTAAGGAGTGTGTGATGTATATCCAATTGCAGAGCATATTCATCAATTGTAAGGCATTGCCGAATTTGCTAGTTTATGATAAATATTTTTAAAAATTCTCCAGAAATCATAGTAACATACGTACCTCAAATATGGGGATTAAAGAAATTTAAATATACAGAGGAAATCATATAAAAAAACAGAATTGGAAAATCTCGTGTCGAAGACAGGATACATGAGATGGTAAGAGCTTGCAGGATAACAAGGAATACCTACAACAAGACGTGTTTCACGATAAACGTAAAAAAACTGCTCTACAACACAGCAATGAAACCGGAAAGCTTACACGCAAGTGAATGTCTAGTACTGAAATACAACTTGGATAAATTATAAGTACTTGATAGTAAATTTGTAGCTAAAACGCTTGGCCCGTAGAAGACTGTAGAATTATGGATACCAGCCTAAAGCGACCATGCTTCATTGTGACTCTTTCTGATATGGAACGAACGGAAAACTACAGGGTTACAGACAATATAAAACGAAACGTAAATTAGGTACACACCATGACGTCCGCACACTTTATTCAAGCCGGCCGCGGTGGCCGAGGGGACTGAGGCGCTTCAGTCACGGTCTGCACGGCCACTACGGTCGGGGGTTCGAATCCCCCCTCGGGCATGTATATTTGCGCTGTCCTAGTTCGTAAGTAGTTCATAAGTAGTTTGTAAGTTTAGGGACTGATGACCCCGTAGTTAAGTCCCATAAGATTTACAAACATTTCAACATTTTGAACTTTATTCAATATGTAAACACCACTACAGATATACGGATTTACATTACGACATGTTCGATATGCCTGTCTTCCGTGGCGAAATAATGCACGACCCGATGAAGTGTCGGAACATCGAGGTTGTCGGTGAACTCCTAGACGGTTGTTTTCAGCTCATCACTTGTTTCCGAGTTATTGTTGTACACAAGAAAGGCCATTGGTGTGATCCGTAAAATTACAGGTCTATGTTACTGACGTCGGTTTGAAGAACGATTTTAAAACATATTATACTTTCCTCAAATATTATGAACTACCTCGATGAGGACGACCTATTGACCCACAGACAACACAGTCTCAGCAAAAATCATGTTGGGAAACACAGCTAGCTTTTTACTCACATGATATGGTGGCTGCTATCGATAAGTGATGTCTAAAAAATTTCCAGAAAGCTTTCGACACTGTACCTCACAAGCGTCTTCTAATCAAATTACGTGGTTATGGAATATCGCCACTGTTATGCGATTGGATTCATGATTTCCTGTCAGAAAGGAAGTTGTAATTGACGGTAAGTCATCGATCAGAACAGCTGTGATATCTGGCGTTGCTCAGGGAAGTTTTATGTGGTCCCTACTGTTCCTTTTTTATAAACGATTTAGGAGCGAATCTGAGTAGATTACGTTAGATTCACACTTGTTCGGTAGATCATAAATACGATATTCGCAATGATGTGAAACGTATCAGGTTAATGAACGATGTATATGCAATATATGTTTTAAAATTTTATTTACTTTCTTTTTAATTTTTTTATGGATTTTTAGCGGAATTACTAAGCTTTATCTAAAAAAAAAATCATCGAAAGTGTAGAAGGACTTACCATTCATAATTTCTTTTATTTCCTTTTGAAATATTGATTGGCTATTGTCAGACTTTCGATGCTATATGGTAAGTGACCGAAGACTTTTCTGGCAGCATAATTCACCCTTCTCTGTGGCAAAGTTAAATTTTACCTTTAAAAGTGAATATCACCCTTTCTACTCGTTTTGTACCTAAGCACACTGCTATTACTTTGAAATTGGGGCATATATATTGAACCTATAGTGAAGATCCCTAGGCCCTTAAATAAATGTCTGCAGGAAGATCTTGGGTGGGCTCCAGCAATCATTTTGATTACACGCTTTTTTTTTCAATGAATACTTTTTTACTCAATGTTGAATTGCCCCAGAATATCATCCCATATGAAAGCAGTAAATGAAAATATGCATCTAGTAATCTAATTCACCGATGTGTATATCTCTTAGTGTATTCACGGATGATGTTGTCATTTACCGATTAGTAAAGCTAGCAGAACATGAAAACCAACTACAAAATGATTTAGATAAGATATTAGAGCCGTGCAAAAGTGGCAATAATGAGGAATGTGAAGTTATCCATAACACCACTAAAAGAAAGCCGTTAAACGTCAGTTACACGATACATCAGTGAAATCTACAACTCACCTCAAGTAAAGCTACGTTTCATTGATAGAATACTTATAAGATACAGCAGTTGTAATAAAGAACCTGCTTACACCACACTTGTGCGTCCTATTTTGGAATATTGTTGTGAATTGTGGGATTCTCAGCAAGTTGGACTGACGGACGATTTAGAGAAAGTTCAGGAGAGAGAGTCACGGAATTGAGGCACAATTTGGGGTGGAAATCATTAGAAAAGAGGCCTTATTCTTTGCGACGAGATGTGCGAAATTTCTTTCACCAACTTTCTTTTTCGAATCCTAATACATCTTGTTAGTTCCCACCTACATAGAGAGACATGATCATCATAGTAAAATAGAAATAAGACAAAAATAGAAATATTTAGGTGTTCCTTTTTCCCTCGAGCTATTAGAGAATGGAACTGTAGAGAAACATATAAGCGGCCCGATGAACTCCCTGCATTGCATTTCAGTGTGATTTGCAGGGTGTTTATGTAGATTTAGATACTAGAGAATTGTGCTGCATGTAGACTTTAACAATAAAAGTGAAAAAGTTATGATGTTTAACATAGCACCACTTCCCATAAGTGATGTATTCAGTAATGTGATCTATTTGAAGCCTTTTCACGGTATGTAAGATTGTGTTTTAGAGCACGAGATGGGTAGAAAATGACGGTTTGGGAATATTGTGGACAGAAAAGAAATATGTCTTCTCACACCTTATGAGATCATAGGCTTTACCACAAAAGTACCGAAACTGCCCCTTTCGCTGTTCTGACGATTTCACCTGGTCCACGTGCAACGCACGTCGTCTTGTACTGCCCGGTATGTCCCAGTTAATGAAGACGTAATCTTTCGCTCGATCAGCGTGTACGCCCTTTCTGGGAACTGCTGTCCAACAAGAATTCTTGCAAATGAATCACATTCTGTTTCACCGGCTGCAGGCTCCATACATCCCGGCTCACCTAGGTACACGCTTCTTTTTTATCGTCCTGTCCAAACATGTCTGTGGTATGGTGGGATTACTGGAGTAGCTGATTGATGCTTACGTTGAGAACTCGGCGCACGTACTGGCATCCAACTCCGTTCGATTTCATTACGCAATTTGAAAGCAACAACCTGTTTCAGGTGCCTTCCTGCCTTAGTTACGTAAGTTTTCCATACAACCCACTAATTTCTCTTTTAATCTGACCGTTTTCAAAAAACTGTCTTTATTGCATTACTATTTCTGATCAAAAATCTCGTTGATGTACTGGAATTACCACATTATCCAGTATAAAATCCAAACCGCCAAAAGTGAACATAGTATTTTCGATTTTCATTGTAATATGTCATAATTATTTTTCTGCAAACGATATGAAACTTGATTTCTTAATGTAAATAATGTTTGATATGAAAGTTTATATAGACTATTACATCTATGGAGTCGGTTGGTTACTGCATCAAACTGGTGATCATAGTGACCAGAAAGGCATCTTATTAGCAATTAAGGAGATTTGGTTTTGTCTTAAGATTATTTTGAATCATTAATAATGTATCAATCACATTTGGAAACGATGTCAAGGTACATTAGACATGTCATATGGGAGGAAAAATAATGTTTTTGCTCATAGCGACTGCGGCTGTTAGCGCAGGATAATTTTTTTGTGTTTCCATATAATTCCATTTACACTCTTTACGGACAACGGCGGTAAACAAAAAAGTATTTGTACTGTATTAATGTTTTTTTCTGAAAACTACTCTCGAAGTATTTTTTCTAATAGACCATGAACCACAAACGGGGTAGGCCTTACACATTTGAAGAAAGTGTGTCGTGACGATTTATTTCTTAATGAATTTTCTTCGGCGGAAATTACCACTTATGAATAATTTTGAATGTCAAGTACTGCTTAATGTACGTGTTCAGGTAATCTTCGAATATGTACCACTCGTATGTTTGGCATGGAGGGTAGGTCGGACCAGCGTTATTATTAAGGCTGTAGCGTACAAGCACAAAACTTCAACACCGACTTCCTCAGTAACCAGGGACGTTGTACGGAAAGTCACTAACCAGGCACTCACCATAGTCCCCTCAACTACTTAGCTGAGAGTTAACGATATCTAAGATTCATGTTAGTGACGGTCGCCTTGACACGGTTTTCTGGTTGCAGAGTATCTGCTCTTTCTCGCTACCCGACCTTAGTAGTCAACCGGAGACATTGCATTCCTATGTTATGAAAGTTGCCGAATACATTCTATACATCGCTGATGCTATTTGATCTACACTTGTTAGTTGCCCATAAAATTGTTTCTCGTAGTTTATCACTTGCATCACTTTGACTAGGAGGCCGCACGAGTATCGTATTTCTATCATATTCGTTGACTGTTCTGTCAGTTCTTGACAGAAAATTTTATACATTATGAATGAAATACACAAGATAATTGAGAGGTATTCTGCAAATTTATTGGTTTACGAACCGGTTTTCGGCTCTTACACCATCATCAGGTAAACATAAAAAGTTTAAGTCGTAAACTTGTAAGGTTTACCTGATGATGGCGAAACAGCCGAAAACCGGTTCGTAAACCGATAAATTTGAAGAATATCTCACTGTTACCTTGTGTGTTTCATTAATAACGTAGTCTTATTATATTTATATTTATGCTTCGTGATCTTCTGAACTCAAATAGAAATCAGCCGAAGCTATTCGGAGCAACTCACAAAAATTTTCTAGAAATTCTACTTGTAAGTTTCCTTAGACCCTCTGATGTCATCAAATTTTTTCGACAGGTTTTGAAGTTCGCCGGCACAACAATTCAGCTCGTTCGGTCAGACAATGCGTACTCTCTGAAAAAAGAAAAAAAAAACTGTGTGAAATCCCATCGATCAATTCTGAACGAATACCATCTGTCGATGGGAAAGGAAGGGGCAACCCCAGGAACAAAAATAAAAAAAAAAGAGGGCACCCTCTGTAATAAAATTTAAAAACAAAATTTTAAAAAATTTCATAGATCAAGACCGAAGAAACACAAGGAACCAATCTACATACATGAAGGAGAAAAAATCGGTAGCTTTGTAAACTGATAATCAAGAAAAGTATGGTCGACGGTTCAAATCTTAGCGTTCGTTTTAATATTTTTGTTTTTTTCGCTGTCTTGGAATACTGACATCATTTTAAATGTAAAATACATGTATTTGTTGAATCTTAATTTTAAACATTTTATGAAAAATTATGAATAATTATGGTTTCAGTGAAATAAATATCACAAATTACATAATTCGAGCAACTGTTCACGAAGTCGTCAACTGTAGACAAATGATGTCAGTCGTCGTGTGTTGCGAGTGACGTCTTCTGCTCAGTTTTTTATTACAGAGGACAGATAACCCTCTGAACGCTCCGACCTACCGTGCCGGACGCTGCCGGTAGATCTAAGACTCCTATAAAACCCGAGCTGAATGCTCCGCCATTTTACCACAAGCTGTAGGAGTTCGCAAATTCCGCACGGAGTTCACGCGTAGGCCTACATTTCATTCAGCTCGCTCATCGTCTCAAACTACTCACTGTATGAACATGAAACCTTCATATTGTGTTCGTGAAGGGTTACACTACATTTTTATTTCAGTTTTTTTTTGCAGCGATAGTAATAGATTATAACGACATAGTGTCGAGGGCCGCGAATATTCCCACTGGGAAGGAACTTATAAAATAGGAATATTGCCGAGAATATTTCTTTGGCCCAGGAAGTTTGCAAAAAAATTGGAATTTATGAAAATTTTTAGATTTTGAAAGTTGTAACACTGATAACAAGGTTAACGAAATAAGTAAATTCATACATTATAATCCAAGATGTACCATCCCCTGCATTAATTTCCTCAATAATTCTGTGCAGACTTTAAGTCAGTTGGAAAAAATGATTTAAACAGTACGCTAGGGCTACAATTCTTCCACAAGTTGAAACCTCACTTCACCTAAACTCACAAAATATTTCTCTGGAAGCGTAAATCTCAACCCATCGTCATCTGTAGTGTTTTCAAATTTTTCCAAACGAATGACTACGGGTGTTATACTTTCAGAATTCAAAGACTCCTCAATTCCTGCGATGAATTATGATTTATAAAAATTTCTTTTCTAAAATATCACTGTCAATTAACATTTTACAATGTTGTATGTTAATAAAGTCACTTGTATTTTCAAATAAATTATAAACTCGGCCGGTTTATTGTAATTATTTTTCCCCGAAATACCATTTTCATTTACTAATGTTTACAAATTTTGCACCAGTTTATTTTAAACTTTATTTCATAAAATATCTCTATCATCGACAGAAAACAAATTGAATAAACGAAAATCCCTGTGTATTTCAGTATTTAGTAGGTACTCACTCGATGGCATATAAATATTATAAATTCTGTTTTTCTAAAGGTAAATTACTTCGAGATTATACGTTCTACGAAACGTAAGAATCGTAAATTTCGATGCTTGGTCTTTCTTGGGCTAATTCTTCGATATTTAAAATATTGAATACCTAAAAATGTGTTTATTTCAAACAAGGAGGTTAAGTCCAGTTCCGTATAAACCTAAACCTATCTAAATATTTTAAAATAGAAGTAGGCCAGTCGTCAGGTATGTTTAGGTCCAAAAAAATTGCAGGAAGCTGAATTTTTGGCATGATGTTAGGACATATTAGAGTAGTATTAAACCAAGTTTGCAGCTTCTAAATCCTTTTGCGTAACTTTTAAGAGCCAAAAAACCTCGAAATTTTCGGACTTTTTTCTGGTTTTGGCTTATAACTCGTGAAGGGTGGTATTTTGACGAAAAGTCACTCACACCTCTATTAATGTACATAAAGTATTCTAAAATTTAAGCCCAACCGTAGCTCTTTAAGTCCAATAGTTCCCGAGATATTGGACTTCACAAATTGACTTATTTCTCCAAAAAGTTCAAATTTTCGATTTTAGTCATCTTTCGGCTAGAATATTTGCTCTAATGATCATCCCAGGGGGGAATGTCATACAAAACAAAGTTATAGAGCAGTTATTTAACTTTAATCTAAGTACTGAACGATGTCCATAGGCCCAATAGATTTCTAGTTATCGTTGAAAAACGAAAACTTGGAAAAATCGGAGTAGTCAATAAATTGACCCAGACGAATTGCAGTCCTCTTCTCCTGTGTATGTTAAAGGAAGAATTATTCATTGACGATGATTATTAACATAAAAAAAGCCTCTCTGGTTTTGGGTATTGGTCAGCCACTAAGGGATTGGGTCTTTCGTTCGTAGCGAGGCCTTTTGTTGTGCGAAGGTATCATCCCCCTCCCGTCCCTCTTACTCAGAGTCGTGACTTAGCGGGTGTTCTGTCCTCCCTCCCAAACTTTTTGCCTCCGAGGCCTTCCCCACTACACCCAGTCTGTCCTTAGAAACAGCCGTATTCTGATCCGTGAAGAACGTTTCAAACAAAAATCGTCTAAATCTTGATCTTGGTGGCGTTTTAAGTACTTTCTGTTTTACAATATGTCGGAGCTACACCCGTGGCATGTTTGTTTCGGGGTTGTCGGTAAGTGCTTGCAGAGGGAGTAGTGACAGTGAAAAAAAGCGGAATTTAGACTCTGATAAAAATGAGTCAGAAACGTGGGATTGAAAGGAACATGAAGTTTTTTGTGCAGTTTAAATGAAGTGACCGTACATGACGCATGCAGGAAGAGGTACACTGTGGAAAGTAATGTGTAAGCATTTGTCCAGTCGGATTCAAGGCGTCACATCATTGGATATTATTGTTTCCTTTGTAGTGAAAAATTCTCCAAGGAATATTTCGAGAAGCAGATATATGCATACCCTGCAGAAACAACACAGGAAAACCAATTTTCCACAAGTGACTTGTTTGCAGAGACCTTCACATGTGATTACAAACCAGCAGCTGCAAGTGTTCAAGCTCATCTAAAAAAGCGATTATTTTTGCGCAGGTTGGTCCGTACCACAGCCCAGTCTTGATGTTCATAGGCATTGGACAAAACATCCTTTATGAAAAGTGGTGCAATCAAAGACTTAGCGATCCTGTTGAAGAGCGGCTTAGAGTTGTAAAAGCTGCAGCAGAGATTATCCTGCAAGACATTCGTTCCCAAACATTTGACACTATTCATTATCCCCCGTCAGATGCTTTTTTAAAAGACGCAGAGTCATCCTTCTCTTGAACAGTGGAAAAAGAAGTGGATAGGATTTGCTCATGCAATCATGGCTGCAACGAGGCCCAAATCTTTCCTATCCTCAATTCAAATAAGCTTTGGAACCTATTTGTATAGAAAATTTGAATCAAAGCACCTTGTTGAACTTTGCTACTGTATGGGAATTTCTTGTACATATACGGAGGCTATGCATTTTGAAAGTTCCGCTATCCTCCGTGGGGAAGTGGCCCAACCAGTCGACAAAGGAGCTTTTATGCATTTTGTCTTCGACAATGCAGATGTGAACGTTAACACAATTGATGGAGAAAATACGTTCCATGAAATGGGTGGTACAATGATCATGACCCCTCACTCATCCGTTCGCCCAGACATAAACAAACCACGTTTTAAGTCTGTATGTGGCGAGTCTATAAGGTTCACACACTGCTACACACATTAAACATTCTTCTATTAGAAAGAAATTTGGCTTGTCAGCCATTTCAATCAACGAAGTGAAAATCGCTGAAGTCATTTTGCGAAAATCCACAGACCTGCTGTGGCTGTTTGGAAAAGAAACTAACATGCCAGGCCTCCCAGGATGGAATGGATTCATGGATCAAGTGACAGAAGATCTTCCTTACAAACGTTCAAAGATTGTATATCTCCCTTTTATCCATGCTCCCCCAACCGACTACGACACTGTTTTAACATCACTTTTAGAAGCCAGTTAAAGAACACGCATTTACAGTCAGGAAACATGTTTTGTGACCTACGATCAACCACTGTACTTGAAAGCCCGAGACATTGTGGAGAGCCAACAGCATCCTCAGCTTGTCAACATAGGGGTGAGACTTAGAGGTTTTCACCACCTCATGTTATTCATGGGGACCGTCGGTGCCATAATGGCAGGAAGTGACTCAAGGAATTTCTCTGTTCAATATTTGCGGAAAACAGTGTTCTTTTTATATACGATGCGTTAATAATCATCGTCAATGAGTAATTCTTCCTTTTTCTTTAACATACACAGGAGAAGAGGACTGCAATTCGTCTGGGTCAATTTATTGACTACTCCGATTTTTCCAAGTTTTCGTTTTTCAACGATAACTAGAAATCTATTGGGCCTATTGTTTGAAACGTTCTTCACGGATCAGAATACGGCTGTTTCTAAGGACGGACTGGGTGTAGTGGGGAAAGCCTCGGAGGCAAAAAGTTTGGGAGGGAGGACAGAACACCCGCCCGCTAAGTCACGACTCTGAGTAAGAGGGACGGGAGGGGGATGATACCTTCGCACAACAAAAGGCCTCGCTACGAACGAAAGACCCAATCCCTTAGTGGCTGACCAATACCCAAAAACAGAGAGGCTTTCCTTTTTTTTTTTTCTTTTTTTTACAGCAACACCTACTTTCACAAATATATTTGTATGCACTAACACATAATTACACCTCTTTATATACAATATGTTAATAATCATCGTCAATGAGTAATTCTTCCTTTTTCTTTAACATACACAGGAGAAGAGGACTGCAATTCGTCTGGGTCAATTTATTGATTACTCCAATTTTTCCACGTTTTCGTTTTTTAACGATAACTAGAAATCTATTGGGCCTATGGACTTCGTTCAGTACTTTGATTAAAGTTAAATAACTACTCTATAACTTTGTTTTGTATGACATTCCCCACGGGATGATCATTAGAGCCAATATTCTAACCGTAAAGATGACTAAAATCGAAAATTTGAACTTTTTGGAGAAATAAGTCAATTTTTGAAGTCCAATATCTCGGGAACTATTGGACTTACAGAGCTGCGGCTGGGCTTAAATTTTAGAATATTTTATCTACATTAATAGAGGTGTGAGTGACTTTTCGTCAAAAAACCACCCTTCACGAGTTATAAGCCAAAACCAGAAAAAGTCCGAAAATTACGAGGTTTTTTGGCTCTTAAAAGTTACGCAAAAGGATTTCGAAGCTGCAAACTTGGTTTAATACTAGTCTAACATGTCCTAACAACATACCAAACATTCAGCTTCCTGCAATTTTTTTGGACCTAAGGCAATTTTTTTGTCTACGACGACTGGCCTAAAAGTAGAAGTGCTGAAATAATAATAATAATAATAATAATAATAATAAATAAAAATAAAAAAGACTGAATATGAAAAGTTGTTGTATTAAACCTTTCTCCATTTAGTAGTTTTGATTTTTATAGCATTTTGCATTTTGGCAATTTTTCTACTCCTTTGTTCAATTATAATATTTTTTCAACATACAAGGTTGTTCGTGTTTCTTTTAATAACACAATTACCACATTGACCTATTAATTTGAGTGATTTCGTTTTAAAATTATAAATTCACAAGAAATTCATTGAATTATAATTTTATTTAAAAATATATAATTACTTCCTTAAACCTATTGATTATGTTTTATTGAGCTATCTGGCAAATTAATCATAAGTTGCAGGGAATTTATGAATTTTTTAATTATTGTCGGAAATATTCCCTGGGAATATTTCCTCGATTTTAATTTGCCGGGAATTCCACAACAGTATACCGACAGTTTACGAACATGCATTTTCTGAAGGAGTTACGAAATTTTCGACATGCGGAACACTGTGACAGCTTCATAACATGAAATAATTACAATTAAATATGAAACACCCTGATCTTCTCGCACGTTAAATAGCGGTAATAAGTGCCTGTATGGTATCAAACAACCACGCAAGTTCTATGTCTACAATTGTATCAAAATATTACATATCAATTTTCTGTTATATGAAAATGACATACTAAATATCTCAATAGACTCATTAATGGTTAATTTTTCGGAACACCTACATTTCTCTTATCGCCACCTTAATAAAATTTTCCTTTCTCTTTTCTTTTAATCAATACACAGTGAAATTTATAAAATGTCATGCCTTTAATATGATAGTACGGATGAAATTGGAACAGAACACTGTAAAAGTGCTTTATTATGTGAGGAAATGAGAACAAATCAGTTCATTACCTAGTAAACAGAGTACATCCGTCACATTTGTTTATCATTCCCTAAAAAAATCCGCCTGCAATATGCTTCATCTCATTAAATCATGCAATTCTTTCGTTCTGTTAGTGCTATGCGAGAAACTGATCAAAATGCAGTTCCCATTAGTTTTTGAAAACCTAGAAAGAGTTCCGAAACACATCCACGTCGAATAAAGTAATAAACATTTGAGGCTTATTTAGGAATAAATGTATATCAACTGAAAATTTCCTAACTTTACATTTTTTTCATTAAAAACATATCATGTCTTGAACAACGAGATAGTTAACGAAGTTTTGCATAGTAACCATATGACAAAATACTCTTCTCTTTACATATTATGGTTTACTATAGTATCGTTTTGATATTCTTAACCGATATGAGACAATTTATTGTACCCATATCGCTGGTGTACGCAATCGGAAATATGTTGGTTACCTAAAACAAATTTTCGCCGGATGAGTGAAATGTTGGGATCTCCTCCCAAATCTAAAATTCATTTGCCACATATGGTTTTACATGTACTAAAAGGAATATCTTAGAAACCCCTAATTTCATACCAACTTTTCCAAATTTGTTGCAGTCTCTCACTTAAACGTTAGTATCGCACTAATTGTTACTATTAACGAAATTATGGGCACTTCACGTTGCTGACATATAAAGGTATAATAAACGAAAAAAAAAAAAAAAATCGTACCCATTAATTTTTTCGGAATCATATCAGAAAGTTGACAGGGCATGCGCTTCTGTGCTACTGGCGCAACGCGATTCGAAACGATTTAGGCGGACGATTCAGCCGGGGTATTTAGTAGGTCTAGATAGACCAAAGAAAGTGAAAGAAATATTCCTAAACTTTAATTGAGAACAGCTGCAGCATGAGTAATATAGAAGTTTAGATCCCGGAGTATTGAATCAACTTAAATCACTTAACATAAGCAAGCCTTGCAGTCCAGATTCTATACCAATTAGGTTTCTTTCGGAGTGTACTGATGGAATAGCTCCATAACTAGCTGTTAAAATTTCAACGCAGCCACACGGATGGAAAATCGAGAAGATTTCGTCGGCTGGCTCTTTTCTCACGTGAAGTAATCAGTGCTATCGTCAACGGAAATCAGTTCGATTCCATATTTCTAGATTTCCTGAACGTCATAAGTGATTACTAATCAAATTGCGTACTTATTTAATATTGTCTTGATTGTGTAATTATATTAGTGATATCGTGTCAGATAGGACACTGACGGAATGTCATCGAATAAACAAAAGTGGTGTCTGGCGTTCCCCACGGTAGTGTTATAGGGTCTTTACTGCTCCCTAACTCTATAAACCATTTAGGAGACAATCTTAGTGTTCGGTCGAAGGGGGGGGGGGGGGGGGGGTGTCGCCATCACAGGAGGAATTTCTTGCGTCATAAAACAACCAACCCAGTGTACGTCTGAATACCCGGAATACAACAACATGTGTCTAACTGAAATTCATTATGTGTTAAATTTATGTAATTCCTTGTTTAAAATTTATTCTGAATTAAATAGAACATGGATTGCATTGAAATACAGTTTGTTAACGGTGAATGAGCACTAAGCCTGGAAACTGTTTTCATGAACCAATCGATATGTAAACGAACAAGATTCAATAACGAATTCAGAGAAATTAAAAGAAATTGTCTATACAGTGGGACCTTTCTTAATTAGCATAATTCGCTTCTGAATCTTGCCCTGAAATGCGAATGGCTAATAATGAAAAATATATTTTTCTGTAAAAAATCACGTAAAATATATTCCATTCTAAAAAATTTAGTCTAGAAGACTTAGTCCAACAGTTTACAAATATTCTTTATCAAGAGAAATAAAATTAAATTCACTGCCTTGCGAATATCAAAATTGTTTTCTGCGGTTTTAGAGGAGGGAGCGGGTTTACCAGAACATCTTTGCTCGCTACGGGGTCACGTATTCGAAAAGGTTGAAACAATAGGAAGATAGGACTGTGACTAGTCATAAATTAAGTACGACATGAAGCTCCAGAGAAAGTTCGTTGATGCAGTAGGCTAGACGTGGTGCTTCCGACATGGCACATGTCTCGCTTTCCCATCCCTACGAGGTCATCGACCTCTGCCTCTGTAGAACACAGTCGTAGCTCCGGACGTGTCGTCTGCGCGCTGTTGACAGGAGGCTAGGCCTACGGCGGCGCCATAAAACGCACCGGGAGCTCAGCTCGTTACTGCGGTCGCAAAGTGCCGCCGCAGACCGTACAGGCTAAACAAGCAGCCAGTAATTCCCAGTGAAAGTCGGCCGCGGATATGCCGCCTTACATTATGCATGGCGCTGTAAAATGTCATAATTTGCGAGCACCGTATCCGGTCACTAATGACTTCGTAGTTGAAAACATATTTCTTTTATAAATCTACTAGATGTAAACCCAGCGTTGTCGGGGTATTTATTTATCCTACACTCTCGTAGTCCATATCTCATCGCCCCCCTCCTCTCTCTGCATCCACCTCTTTCTCTCCCATCTCTCTGTTCGTTTCTTTTGTGTCTCGTTTCCGCCGGTTGTCCAGGGTGTCGGTGTAGAGATTAGAGAGAGACCGACACAGGGAAATAGGATGCACGCGTGTGCAGGTACAGAGTCTGAGGTTACCAGCCAGTGGGACAGCAGAAACTAGAAACACTAAGCTAGATTAGAACAAGATTTTTGTAGAAATAATACAATACTTAACTTGGAGGGCTGCAGACTAGTGGAATGCAGATACATAATTTAACTAGATAGAGGCCTGCCTACTGATGACTCCTAGTGCCTGTCCTAATCCCAAGCGACCGAAGCAGTTCAGTGGTGGCCACGAGCGGGATAGCAGCAGAGGGCGCTCGTGGCTGGCGTCGTAAGAACGCCGCGCCGTGCGTGCATGGCGGCGCGCGGCGAAAGTAGGTGGCGCGCACTTCAGACTTGTGCGACACCACAGTTTCCACCTTTCTCTCTCTTGGCAAGGTAGCCTCTGTCATGTACCATACAAACATTCATGCACCCAGTGATCTTCCTCTTGGTTTAAAGGTCACGTGTGCAAAAAAATCATAAGGATTGGAGCAAAACTTTGCATTTTGTAAAATTCCGTAAGTTAAATATCCTCCACAATACACCGAAAGAACTTGTATACAGACAGTGATATTCCTCTTGTTTTTAAGGTTGAGTGTGCAGTATTTCATCAATATCAGAACAATACTATAGATTTGTATGCAATAGAAACCCAGAGTCACATTGAAAAACGCACTTCATTGTTCTCAAATATTCCAGTTTTATTTCATACAACCCTTGATCTGAGAATAACGAAAACAACAGAAAAAGGATCTGTGAAATCGGTTGAGCCGTTCTCAAGTTACGGCGCGACCAAGGTATTTAAGGATTCATTTTTATGTTGAAAAGTACCTGCCCTCATGCATCGTATGAAAAAGACGGTGACCTTCCTCTTGTTTTGAAGGTCAAGCGTGCAAAATTTCGTGGAGGCCGGAATAAAACTGTAGATTGTGTGATTCTGTAGGATAAGTACGCTCCGCCTTGTACTTATCACAAAATACTTTCTTAGCTGACGTTTTCTACCTATAAACTATATTCTTGCAAAATTTCAGCTTCAGAGGTGAAGTAGTTTTCGAAATTTCGTGCTTAGTCAGTGAGTGAGTGTCCTTTCGTTTTTATATACATAGAGATTAAGAAAACAGATTGCTTAGTTTTGGATCCAAGAGAATGAAAGAACCCTTGCAGACAAAAATAAGTAGTAAAATGCAAATCTGTAATGCTAACTTTATTTGATAAAATGTCATGCCTGATGCGACAGTTTTACGGCATCTACAGCGAAACTGTTGTGAACGGTAGACTTTTTTCGTTTCATTATTTTGTGGTGTGGGGGCAGGGGGTCGTTTACAAAAAGGTTCATAAACGTCCGAAATTACATGCGAACTTTATTGCAGGTCCTTAACTTCTCCCATTTTCCAATATTTGACTCATAAATCTGGGTATTCTCATGCGGTGGCGTCTCATTATTTATGATGTCGTGCGCTTTTGTTTTTGGGTCAGAAACCTTCGTGTGCGTACGGTGAACAGTTCACCAAAGTTTCATTGCAACCGAATGAATGGTTTATGAATACATAGAGCAGATACAAACATTCATTTATGTATATGTAGATTTGCCATTCCGTCCTAAGAGGGAAATGTACTTTTCTAAATGGAGGCAACTAATGAGGAAGGGCGTAAGAAAAACGAAAGAGGCAGAGCAGAGTTGGAAGAAGGAAGAAAGGGGAAAAGAAGAAAGGGAAAAATGAGAAAAGGCAAAATAAGAAAGCATTAAAGAAGTATAACAAATACAAGATGCCGATGAAAAAAGATTGGAGAGTTTGAAACCTTCCCTTTCTAATTTAATGTCCGCAAATACTACTTATGAATCAGAGTACAGGTTTTGTTTATATAAACGTTTATTAAGGTGGAGTCTACTTCAATTTCTACTTATCTTCAATTCTTGAAGAAGTGAGTGGCATCACTTTCAACGGTGATTTGAGGAATCGTCTCAAGGTTCTTAACATGGGATAAGAATTACATTACTTACTTAAGATTTTAGTAAACACATTTATTCTGCTCATCCAGATTACATATAATTATTTTGTAAGCTGTCATATTTTAACTAGTGTATTTTAATATAGTGACTAAGTGCTATCTTACACTTATTATTTTACATCCATTTTTAATAAGATGACCAGCTTGTAAAATACATACTTGGTGATCAAAAAGTCAGTATAAATTTGAAAACTTAATAAATCACGGAATAATGTAGATAGAGAGGTAAACATTGACACACATGCTTGGAATGACATGGGATTATATTACAAAAAAAGCAATAATTAGCATAACAAATTACCACAAAGAAAAGATGATGTTCTTTATAGGAAATACTCAATATGTTCGCCATCATTACTCAACCATAGCTGTAGTCGAGGAATAATGTTGTGAACAGCATGGTGAGGCAGTGGCGGCGGATGTTGTCTTTCAGCATCACTAGAGATGTCGGTCGATCACGATACACTTGCGACTTCAGGTAACCCCAAAGCCAATAATCGCACGGACTGAGGTCTGGGGACCTGGGAGGCCAAGCATGACGAAAGTGGCGGCTGAGCACACGATCATCAGCAAACGACGCGCGCAAGAGGTCTCTCACGCGTCTAGCAATATAGGGTGGGTCACCATCCTGCATAAAAATCGTACGTTCCAGCAAGCGTTTATCAGCCAGGCTGGGGATGATGCGATTCTGTAACATATTGGCGTACCATTAACCCGTCACGGTAGCAGTTACAAAACCAGAATCACGCAGCTCCTCGAATAATAAAGCCCCGATAACGGTAGATGTGGTAAATCCAACCCATACCGTGACTTTCTCGTCGTGCAGTGGAGTTTCCACGACAGTTCTAGGATTTTCGGTAGCCCAAATTCTGCAGTTGTAGGCGTTGACAGACTTTCGAAGCGTGAAATGAGCTTCGTCGGTCCACAACACGTTACTCAACCAATCGTCATCTTCCGCCATCTTTTGAAACGCCCACACCGCAAATGCTCTCCGCTTCACTAAATTGCCAGGTAACAGTTCATGATGCCGATGGATTTTGTAAGGATAGCATCGGAGGGTACGCCTAAGTGCCAGCCAAACAGTAGTGTACGGAATGCCGGTGCGACGTGCGACGGCACGAGCGCTGACTTCCCCGTGCATAGACGAACCCGCTACAGTCTCCATTTCTTCCTGAAGTGTCTCAGCAGTATTACGCCTTGTGCTCGGTCGGCCACTACGGGGTCTATCGTCTAAACAACCCGTGGCTTCGAACTTGGAAATCATTCTCGCCACAGCTGAATTTGTCAACGGACCTTACCCGTTCGAATCCCCTTCATGTGGCGATAGGATCGTAACGCTGAAATAGCACATTCCCCATTCTGATAATACAGCTTCACTAAAAGCGCCTTTTCAGGTATCGTCAACATGTTGTGACTGCTGGTGCATCTGATTCTCTCTTTCATTACAGCTCCTTTTATACATGATTTTCATGTGCAGTCACGTTTTGCTGTCCAGCGACATGTGTCGGACATTTCTTTAACTTTTTTTTGTTCTAATAAAACCCTATGTCATTTCAAGCATCTGTGACAATATTTACCTCTCTATCTACATTATTTCGCGATTTATTAAGTTTTCAAATTTATACTGACTTTTTGATCACCTGCTATATGAACAGATGATGGTGACTGTGGTGTCGCACAAGTCCAAAGTGCGCGCCACCTACTTTCGCCGCGCGCCGCCATGCACGCACGGCGCGGCGTTCTTCCGACGAAGCCACGAGCGCCCTCTGCGGCAACTCCGCTCGTGGCCACCAGTGAACGACATCGTTCACTTGGGACTGAGTTAGGAACCAGTAAAGACTTCGGAATCCGATAGGCATCAGTGAAGACTTGGCTATCAGTTAGGCACTAGGAAGACCTCTAGCTCAACTCTGTATCTGCAGTACTATGTAAAAGTTAAGTATTGTATAAATTCAGTTCAATATATATCTCGTTCTAATTTACTCTAGTGTTTCTAGTTTCTGGCTGTTCCCCTCGGTACCTGCACCAGCGTGTTATCTTTATTCCTGTGTCGGTCTCATTCCACTCGGCCACCGACACCTACGACGAGGCTGGGACACAAAAGTGGCGACGAAGTTGGGACACCAAAAGGGGCGACGAGGCTGGGACACAAAAGTGGCGACGAGGAGTGATAGAACCGAGAACCAACCACTTGCAGCAGCCAGACAGCAGCAGTCGGAGCTCTCAGAAATTGCGCCCGCCCACCCACCCTAATTATAAGATTTTTGGGGGAACGTTTCCAGTTACGTGTGTTGTGGACTTTGTTGTTGCAGAGCGTCCTCATTCATATTGCATTTGTGTTTTGTTATAATTTACTTGTATGCGCGGCGCCTAATCGGTCAGCATGGCCACTACCCCGAACCCAAACTTAATGGAAATTATTCAGTTACAGACGGCGCAAATAACACAACTCCTGCAGGCTGTGGCCCAGCTCACAGCGCAAGCAGCTAACCAACAACAACAGCCGCCGCTTCAGCAGCCCACACCTGCCGCCGCAACGCTTCCTACGTTTCGCCAGTACAACGAAAGTGAGGAAGAATGGAGCGACTACTTCGCACAGTTTCAAGAACTCGTCGCGGCTCATCAAATTACAGGTCAGAAAGTGAAGCATCTGCTATTATCTGTGGTTGGCACCAACACCTTCGTGTTACTGAAAAAACTTTTCCCCGACGTATCTCCTCGAGATGTAGACTTTGAACAAATAGTAGAGGCACTAAAGGCTCATTATGAGAGAAAAGTTCTCGTAGCTGCGGCACGGTACCGATTTTTCAGACTTAAAAAATTACCGCTGCAGTCACACCAAGAGTGGATTACGGAATTGAAGGGCTTAACCCGCAAATGTAAATTTACTTGCTCTTGTGGACTTTCGTATAGTGACGTGATGTTGAGGGATGCGATTACGCAGAATATTCAGGACCCCAGAATTAGAGCAGCAATTCTGAAACAGTCTGACCCCTCATTAGACAGTGTACTGCAGCTTATAGAAGCGCATGATACTTTTGACTTAGCAGATGTGGAAATGCAAAGCCACAGTGTTAATTCAGTGCGCCGTAACGGACGCTTTCCTAGCCGTAATTCTCAGTGTAGCACTAGTGATTCTTACAATAGTACAGGCCGTGCTGAACAGACAGTGAACAGTAGCCAGTGTAAAAGTGCGACACAAAGGTCGCCCCGTCGCGTTAGAAACAGTGCTTCGCAGAGTGCGAGAACAGTTCATTCTGTAAATGTTATACGGGCTGTGGAATTGAACAGTGCTTTCCTTGGATCTCAATTGCAAGAAAGTAGTTCTGCGCCTATGGCAAAACTATATAGTGCACCACGTAGCAAGCGCCGACGAGCGCGTAAAACAGTGCAACGGAAAAGGTTTCGGGACAAGCAAAATGACTATGAACAGTGCATTCCTGTAGTGAAAATAGTGCCTTCTACAACTTCCCCTTGTAATAGTGCCCAGTACTGTGTAGATAGTGACAGTAGACTTGTTGTAGATACTCAAAGTAATTTTCGTGCAGTAGCCTCGCATTGCGCGGACGCCGATCCGGCGGTAGTGCCATCTAGTGACAGTGTTGTTAATCCGCTGCGTGCCGCGTCTGCGCCGCTTACTTCACTACGCGGCCCGCGCAAGCGCAAGCGCAGTAAACAAACCGTAGCAGACGTTGCCCACATTCGCGCACCTGTCGAGCGCCGCAAGAAAAAACTGTTTGTGACTCTCTTCATAGAAAATAAGACGGTGCAATTTCAGCTCGATACTGGTTCCGCTGTCACATTAATAAATAAAGATACCTATGAACTTCTGGGTTCGCCAAAATTGTCGCCGTCACAGCAAGTGTGAACAGCTTATACAGGTCAAAATATTCCCGTGCTAGGAACGTGTAGCCTGCCCGCCTCTTTTCAAGGTGTAACAAAAACAGTTGCTTTTGTAGTTCTTCAGGCCAAATCGACACAGAACATTTTTGAACTAGATGCTTTTGACTTGTTTGGTTTATCAATTCAAAGAGATGTGCTTCAAATTTCGTCAATAGTGCCTCAGGATAAAATCAATGCATTGTGTGAGAAATATAGTGACTTGTTTTCGCCGGAACTAGGTTGTGCAAAAGACTTCGTGGCACATGTAACTTTAAAAGAATCTGTAGTTCCAAAATTTCGTAAAGCTAGACCAGTGCCTATCGCCTTGCGTGATACAGTTGCCGAAGAACTTAAACGTTGGCAAGATAGTGGGGTGATTTCTCCTATTTCTGCGAGTCAGTGGGCCTCGCCTATAGTAATTATACCCAAGCCGTCAGGAAAACTTCGTCTCTGTGCGGACTTCAAACCAACAGTAAACAGTCAAACAATTGTAGACACTTATCCCCTGCCCAGACCTGACGAACTAATGGACAAATTAGGACAGTCTCGCTTCTTTTCCAAGATTGATTTAGCAGAGGCATACTTACAGATTCCACTTGATGACGAGTCCAAAAAGTTTTTCGTCATTAATACTCACATGGGACTTTTTCAATTTCATCGCCTACCCTTTGGCAGTTCTTTCGCCCCCGCTATTTTTCAGTGTTTTTTGGAACAGTTGACAGTTTCTGTACCGTGTTGTTCGAACTATTTAGATGATATTGTGGTATCCGGACGTACAGTTGAAGAACATTTAGCAAACCTGGAGTGCCTTTTCAAAGTTTTGACTGCAGCAGGTCTACGTTGCAATAAAGCAAAGTGTTCGTTTTTTCAAACTGAAATAGAGTACCTAGGCCATGTGATTAATGCCCAAGGAATACATCCCTTACAGTCACATCTTCGAGCAATCAAAGACTTGCCTCCTCCTAAGAATGTGCACGAACTGCAAGCAGTAATGGGAAAGCTTAACTATTATTTCAGGTTTATTCCCAATGCGTCTCAGATTGCAGCTCCACTGCATCGCTTACGTAGGAAAAATGTTCCTTTTGTTTGGTCCCAAGATTGCCAGGTTGCCTTTAACAAATTAAAGTCTGCACTACTCAGTGATGCATGTTTGATTCCCTTTGACCCACAGAAGCCTGTAGTGCTAGCAGTCGATGCCTCATCGTACGGTCTGGGTGCAGTTTTGTCACATCGTATTGGATGTCACGATCGTCCTATTGCCTTTGCATCCAAGCTACTGACGCCGACGCAACAGAATTACAGTCAGATAGAAAAGGAGGCCTTAGCAATCATTTACGGCGTCACAAAGTTTCATCATTATCTCTATGGCAGAAAATTCTATTTGTTGACAGACCACAAGCCTCTCACGTCGTTGTTCTCACCCACAAAGCCAATTCCGCCACGAACGGCACACAAGCTTCAGAGATGGTCCTTGATATTGTCTAATTATCAGTATGATATTTTGTACCGACCTACCACTAAACACGCCAACGCGGACACACTTTCCCGACTTCCGGTTGGCCAGGATGTATCATTTGATTCTTCAGAAATGGCATGTTGTCAGATAGACTCCAGAGATGCTTCCGCTGTCACAGACTTTCCTTTGAACTCTCGTCAGGTTGCACAGGAAACAGCTGCGGATGCAGACCTAAGTGTGGTAGCACGTTTTGTTCGCTCAGGGTGGCCTGCCAGTGCCAAAGACGTTGATCGGCCTCTGGTTCGACGTTATTTTACACAACGTCATGCATTATCTTTGAGTCAGGGTGTACTGTTGTTGCATACCGACAACGACCAAGCAAGAGTGATTGTTCCTCGTTCCCTGCAACGAGAAGTGTTACGCCTCCTGCATCAAGGACATTGGGGCATTGTTAGGACAAAGCAACTGGCCAGACGTCATTGTACCTGGGTTGGTATGGACGCTCAGATAGAGAGCACGACATCACAGTGTACAGTTTGTGCGGAGCATCAGGCGGCTCCTCCACAGCGTTTCTCAGACTGGCCACGCCCCAAGGGACCATGGCAACGTTTACATATTGACTTTGCCGGACCTTTCTGGAATACACGCTGGTTAATTGTTCTAGACGCTTTCAGCAAGTTTCCTTTTGTGATTGCCATGAACTCAACGACAGCTTCTAGTACAATCAGTGCCTTAACATCAGTGTTTTGCATCGAAGGCTTGCCTGAAACTATCGTCAGTGACAATGGACCTCAATTTGTTAGTGCGGAATTTCAACAGTTTTGTCGTGTGAATGGTATTCAGCATATTACCACTGCACCTTTTCACCCTCAGTCCAATGGTGAAGCAGAACGTTTCGTTCGAACATTCAAGTCTCACATGGAGAAGATGAAAGGTCAGCACTCCAGGCTGCAAGCTCTTCAAATTTTCCTGTCTACGTATCGATGCATGCCACGTGACGGCCCGTCTCCTGCCGAGCTGCTACACGGCCGCCGTCACCGCACTCTCCTTCACCTGCTGCAGCCTCCCACGCACCGAGTCGGTTCGTATGGCGCTACGCGTTTTCAGGTTTCTACGCCGGTGCTGTACAGGGTGTTTGCTGGTATGAAGAAGACATGGTTGCCAGGCACCATTCAGCGCATGCTCGGTCGCAATATGTATGTTGTACGTTCTTCCACAGGGTCGGAGCTGCGGCGCCACGCAAACCAATTGCGCCTGCACAGGCCGCGCGATCCTGTCTCCGGTTTCTTGATTCCAGACCCAGTTCACCGCCAGGGAGCACAGCCACATCGCTCGCCGCCGGGCCCAGCTTCCCCGGGCTACGAGCTCCCGATGGATGTCGACGCGCCTCCTACGCAGTCGGCCCCTCCGCCTCCGTCGCCGCCGCAGATGACAGCGTCACCGAGGGGGACTCCGGGACCGTGCGGGCCCCCCAGCTTGGGCCACGCACCTCAAAAGATGACCTGCTCCCTCTGGGCGGGGGTGTGCGCCCTTCCTCAGGTATCGCCGGGTTTCCTGGAGGATCGCAAGGCGGATGCCGGGGCGCGGACGGCGTCTCGATCCCAGCCTCAGCTATGACGCCCGTCCCACCAGTAACGCACCCGCCCAGGCCCTCCTCCCAGTGCCATCGCCGTGGCCCTCAGCCCTACGCCACGACGGCGCGGCGGTTTGGGGGGGAGGGGTGTGGTGTCGCACAAGTCCAAAGTGCGCGCCACCTACTTTCGCCGCGCGCTGCCATGCACGCACGGCGCGGCGTTCTTACGACGACTGCCACGAGCGCCCTCTGCGGCAACTCCGCTCGTGGCCACCAGTGAACGACATCGTTCACTTGTGACTGAGTTAGGAACCAGTAAAGACTTCGGAATCCGATAGGCATCAGTGAAGACTTGGCTATCAGTTAGGCGCTAGGCAGGCCTCTAGCTCAACTCTGTATCTGCAGTACTATGTAAAAGTTAAGTATTGTATGAATTCAGTTCAATATATATCTCGTTCTAATTTACTCTAGTGTTTCTAGTTTCTGGCTGCTCCCCTCGGTACCTGCACCAGCGTGTTATCTTTATTCCTGTGTCGGTCTCATTCCACTCGGCCACCGACACCTACGACGAGGCTGGGACACAAAAGCGGCGACGAAGTTGGAACACCAAAAGGGGCGACGAGGCTGGGACACAAAAGTGACAGTTCACCGAAACGGTCGTCAATCAATAAATTATTAATGTGCGATCTTGGCATTTCTTTGTGAAGACTATATTGCCGCGAGAGACCACGAACAGCAACTGCCGGCGTGGCGCTGGGGTAGCGTCACGGACTGCAGAGCAGAAGGGCGCCGGTTCAATCCCGCCCACCGGCAAAAAATTTATTTCTTTGTAATTTACAATTCCAGAGTGTTCTACATCTTTCTTATGTTCACTTGTAAATTCTACTTGTTTCTTATGTTAACTGTTCTTCTAATTTCTGGTAAATTCTGTTTGTATATAAATAGCAGAGCACTCTGCCTGAGTGGCAGTCAGTGCTGCGAGTATGTTGAGCTCGTAATAAACGTGCTTTCAGTATAAGTGCTGTGTTTAGTTGTCTTCGAAGTCACGCCTGTTTCCATTTCAACGCGACATTGTTTGGTGGAGGCGCCGGGTACACTGTGCAACAGCCTCATCACCGTGGCTCTGATTAGGCAACGTAAAAGCCGTCGCTTACACGGACTGGAACCGGAATACAAGGGATACACCGAGTACATCCTTCCAAAAGTCCGTAGTAGCAGAAGAACGATGGAGACGAAACCAGCAATAAGCCAGCTGCACATCAGACACCCGTCAATGTTCTCTGGAGATGCTGGACAGGACCCCAACAAATGGCTAAAAGGGTTCGACCGAGTCGCCAAGTACAACAGGGGAGATCATACGATGTGCTTGGCCAACGTTTATTTCTACCTGGACGGAACAGCCCAGCAATGGTTCGAAAACAACGAAGACAAGTTGAATGACTGGGAGACGTTCCCGGAGGAACTTAAGAAGACGTTTGGAGACCGCCAGTGACAAATCCGCTCGGCGGAAGAACAACTGAAGAACCGGGCCCAACGACATGGTGAGCCGACACAATCGTACATACAGAGTGTTTTGGCCCTGTGTAACGTAGTCAATCCGAACATGACTGAAGCGGACAAAATCACGCACCTGATGAAGGGAATTGCAGAAGATATGTACCAAGCTCTTCTGATAAAAGACGTCGCTACGACAGAAGAGTTTATCAAGTGGGGCCAGCGTATTGAAGAGATGCAACAAAGGAGGGTTGGACGCAAGAAGTATGACAGACTGCCAAATGTAGTCCCTATGGCTGTTGTGCAAGACCAGCATGACTTCGCTTCTCTAATACGACAAATCGTGAAAGAAGAATTACAACAGTGCATGGCAGCCGGGACTATTAGACCGAGCGAGAATCAGATTATGGCCATGGATGTGAGCCCTGTAAGTCACGAGGTAGCCGACGCCGCTAAGGACGAGGTATTTCAAACATTAGCTCCTGTCTGCCCCGTCAATCGCACCCGACGTGAAGAATGGCGTCGCCCTGCTATGACTTACGCTGCAGCCCATGAACCGACCAACGCGACCACAGCCAACTCCCCCGGTAACTATGACGCCCCGCAGAAGAACAGACGTCTGGAGGACAGAAGACAACACACCACTGTGTTTCCACTGTGGACGCCCTGGACATGTCGTACGCTACTGCAGAGACAGGAGGCGAGTATTCGATGATTATTTTGCCGCAAGACGTCAGCCGTCGGAGCAGTTCTATACAAGGCAGTCACCTGCTGATGAGTTCAGTCGACCTATGGGAAGGAGCCCATCGCCGTACCCTAGACGAGGTCGCTCCCCGATGCGCCGCAGACGTTCACCGTCGCCGTACAGAGATACCAGCCGCTCCCCTAGCCGCCGCGCCCAGGAAAACTAAGTGAGGCGACCATCTACGGAGGTGAGGCCGCCGCAGAGGAAAATCCTCCATGGACGACAGTCGCCAAGATGTCGGGAAATCTCAACGACGTCATAATCGACGGCCAACCTGTCCGGGCACTTGTTGCTTCAGGAGCCTCTTTTTCTGTATTATCGGATAATTACCGCCGCACGCTAAAGAAGACAATGTTCTGTGATACGGGAGCAACTGTGCTCGCGAATGGAAAGTACGTCCATCCAGCAGGAACTTGTGTCGCAAGAATAACCATCAACAACAGGACGCAGCCGTTTGAATTCGTCGTGTTAACAGAATGTAGTCACAATGTCATCCTCGGATGGGTCCTCCTTCAGGCATCCCAAGCTATCATTGACTGTGGAAGATCTGAGCTGCAAATTGAAGAAGTTGTTCCTCCAGATACACGTAATACAGAATTTTCTGGGAAGTTATTCGTCGTTGACAATGTGACGATACCGCCGTTGACAATGAGAAGAGTTGCAGTCACAAACACAGATGACTGGTTAAACTGTGAAGGTCTTTTGATGGTAAAAAGTTTATCAGGCTCACAAAAGAAATTTACAAACCAGCGGCTATCATAAGTATTACCGGTGGTCAAGGAGAGATTTGGATCACAAATTGTCACGAGCAGTTGCAAATTGTCCCCAAAGGAATGTGTATCGGGACAGCTCCACCAATCCAGGACGGTGAGCTCAACGTCATCAATGAAGACCCATGCCCTGCTGTTAGTACAGACAACACTCTGGAGGAAGCAAACGTGGAACTGCCAATAGGGCCTGGACTGACCAAGGAACAACGCCAGCTGGTGTTAGGTATACTACGCCAATTTTCGGGTGCATTCACACCTCAGCAGGGGAAAAGTCAGACGAAACGGCCCACGATAAAGCACCGTATCAATACTGGGGACCATCCGCCAATTAGCCAGCGTTCGTATAGAGTGTCGCCAGCTGAAAGACGGATAATTCGGGAGGAAGTGGAGAAGATGTTGCGAGATGACATTATTCAACCTTCGGAGAGTCCTTGGTCGTCTCCGGTGGTCCTCGTAAAGAAGAAGGATGGCACGTGGCGATTCTGTGTCGACTATCGGCAGCTGAACAGTATCACAAAGAAAGATGTCTACCCATTGCCGCGTATTGATGACACCTTAGACTGCTTGAAAGGAGCTACATACTTCTCAACTATGGACATGCAGACAGTTTACTGGCAAATCGAGGTTGACGAAGCTGACAGAGAAGACGGCTTTTATTACACCTGACGGTCTCTATGAATTTAAAGTAATGCCATTTGGATTATGTAATGCTCCAGCCACATTCTAACGCATGGTGGACAACTTGCTTCGACACCTTAAGTGGACGACGTGTCTCTGCTATTTAGATGACATTGTCGTTTTCTCGAAAACATTTGAAGAACATCTGAGTCGCCTGTCAACTGTGTTGAAGTGTGTTCAGGCTGTAAGTCTCCGCCTAAAATCCAAAGAAGTGCCCCTTCGTCGCCAAAGAGATAAAAATCCTGGGGCACCTAGTCAACGGAGATGGTGTCCGTCCTGATCCAGATAAAGTAAGGGCAGTCGCAGAATTTCCAACTCCTCAGCACATTCGTGATGTGAGAAGTTTTCTCGTGCTGTGCTCATACTACCGACGTTTCATAAAAGGGTTTTGTAACAAGGCACGTCCATTACAAGAACTTCTGCAGGGAGACGCCAAATTTTACTGGGATGAGACAAAAGAAAGAGCTTTCCGAGCACTTAAGGAGGCTCTAATTTCCGCACCAGTGCTAGCCTTGCACGACGAGAATGCAGAAACGGAACTTCACACAGACGCCAGTGACTATGGGATTGGTGCAGTGCTTGTACAAGTTCAGGAAGGTGCCGAAAAAGTGATAGCCTATGCGTCAAGAGTACTCTCAATGTCCGAGATAAACTACTCTACAACTGAAAATAATGTCTCGCGGTTATCTGGGCTATCAACAAGTTACGGCCGTATTTATTCGGCAAACCATTCACCGTCGTGACAGACCACCATTCTTTGTGTTGGCTGACTAGCTTGAGGGATCCATCAGGTCGACTAGCAAGATGGGCACTAAGACTCCAAGAGTACGATGTCACAGTGGTATTCAAGTACGGGTGCAAACACAAGGATGCCGACTGCCTTTCGAGGAATCCATTAGTGGAACACAACAGCATTAATGAAATTTCAGCTCTCACTGAATTAGGTGACGTTACAGCTGAACAGAGGGAAGATCCAACACTATTAAAAATGATAGAGGCCATTGAGAAAGGAGAACCGACCAATGGAGAGTTCCAGCTTACGCACGGAACATTGTACAAGAGCAACTACGATCCACTGGGTCCCAAATGGGTACTTGTTGTTCCAGCTCATCTCCAGCCAGCTATTCTAAAATATTTCCATGATGCTCCAATATCCGGTCATCTGGGATTCGTGAAGACCCTAGACAGAATCAGACGCAGGTATTACTGGAAAGTTCTCTACCGATCTGTCAAGCACTATGTAAGTCACTGAAAAGAGTGCCAGCGACGGAAGCATGTGCCGCAATTACCTCCAGGACATCTCGTACCGATTCCGCCGGCAGCAGCTCCATTCCACCGAGTTGGGATCGATATTTTAGGGAGGTTCCCGAAGTCGACAACCGGTAATCGTTGGATAATAGTCTGCACTGACTATCCCACACGCTACGCTGTCACCAAACGTGTGCCGACTGCAGAAGCTCCAGAGATCGCAAAATTCCTTGTAGAAGATTTTATTTAATATAAAATAATTAACAAAACATGGCATTGATCGTGCCTTTCCACTTCGTAGTGGCGCTCATGTGCGAAGAACTTTCGTAACAAAGGTGTAACAATACTGAGTTACATAATTATAGAAGCGACAAGCGAACTGCAAGCTCTCTTGTCCAAATGAAAGTGACAACTCTCTCTTGTAGCATCTTACATTTCCTTCTATAGAACATACAAAATTACGATTACAATCTTTGATGTTAAGTCGAATTAAATAAATTGAAAACAATGCGTTTATGAATAGACATTGATATAAGAGAAACAATCTATATTGCGGAGTTTTCGAATATCATGTGTGCATACTGTAAACAAAAGAATTCATAAACACGGCGAAATAGAAATTTTATATAGGTCATGATGCTGAATTTAGTAGTGTTTATTTACATATTACATTTAGGAGAATTTGTAAAGTACTACATCATTTACATCGAAATTATATGTGTTATGTGAATCAGTTACTCGAAATTGTCATACTACATAATAACATTCAATATGTAAGTATGGACGTATTTAACATTTTACATTTATACTTGCTTTTATCTAATGTAAGTACTGACAGTTCAAAAAAATGCCATAAAAATCATAAACTTTCCATAAGTTTGTGAACTCTTAAAACTTCATCTACATTTACAAGGATACTCTGCAAGTCACATTGAAGTGCATGGCAGAGGGTTCATCGAACCACTTTTATATTTCTATATACTTCAATTCTCTAATAGCTCGCGGGAAAAAGTGGTGATGCGGTGGTTCATTTTTTTTTCCGCTTTTCGAACCCATTCGCGCTCGGTGGCGCGTTTGTGCACCATGTTGCACAATCTCTGACTTTTGCACCTTGGAAACTAAGGAAAGTAGATATATCTTCCTGCTCTTGTCTCAGTACAGCAAAAATATGGCACAACATTTACAACATTGTAGTACTGCTGCATTGTTGAAGTGTGAGGTACCGTTCAGGGCTTAAACTGTTGGTTCGTTTCAGAGAGCGAAATGGCTGCGCATCATTACAACAAAAGATGAATATATTGCAAAAAAAATCTTATATATTTTGGAAGCTACTGTTTGAATTGCCTTTGGAGGACTGTATACCATACTTCTGTAAGATGGCGTAACATTATGCAAAATGCTGTGGCTGTAATTTCTACTGCAACTTAGTTGGTGCACTAACGCACCATCGGTCACATGGCTATACAATCTGCCGAAATGGCAACTCAGCTTTCTAGATCGAATTTTATGAATGATTATACTCATAGCGTAATTTATACATTGCTTTTCACACCACAAAGAGCTTATTATTGTGATTGTAGAGGCCTAAGTGTGGAAGAGATCTTATCTTTGTTACAGGAGTCCGATATTGAAGATTTTGAAACGGAAAATTCTTTGTATCTGTGCTTTGCTCCCCCTGATGTCAGGCACGACACAGATGAAGACAGCGCAGATGAGAATTTAGGTGGTGACATCAATAATTTGAATTGCCATCAGTTGACAGCAGAATGTGAAGCAGTTGTAGGAAAGGCTAACGATGATAAAATAATTGGTTTCTGTGACACTGAACGCCAACATCAAGGGACAAACACTCAAAAACTGACTACATATGGTAAGTAGTACCTGTAAGAAATACTAATGAAGACAAAACAGTTGGGTTCCAGTAAAACAGAACACCTTCATCCACAGATGTACCTCATGTCACATAAAGAAAGGACAAAAACAGTTGGCAGAAGATGGTTGGCTTCTGAGTTGCCTGAAAGAAAGTAAATGAAGAAGAAAATGACTGAACTTGGTTACTTATTTTATGGACCTAATCATGTTCAAAGACCCCTAACTCCGCTAAATATATTTGAATGGTTTTTCAGTGACGATTTTATTGCAGACATTGTGAAACAAAGTGTTTTGTATACGGTACAGAAAGGTAGGATGAACTTTGCATTACCTGTTGAAGAATGGTGGTGGCAAATTTTTTTGTGGGGTCTAGATGTGACAATTCAAAATTCGTGGCTGCTTTACAGACACTCTGGCAATGAAGAAATAGGTCTACTCACATTCAGAAGAAGTGTAGCAAAAGAACTCTTGCAGAAATATGGGAAACAAAAATGTAAAGCAGGATTAGGTGTCACTCCAGTTGCTAGTATAGTTTCGACGAAAAAAGTCATTTTATTGTTCTTCAAAACAAAAGAACAAGTTGTGCACTTTGTAAATCACACACAACTAGCAAGTGCACAAAATGTAATGTAGCGTTACATGAAAAATGTTTCTATTCATTTCATTCTCTAAAATAGGACATTTGATACTGCATTTGCTCGGTGGTGCGTTTGTGCACCACATCATATTTTGTAATGTGTATATAGAAAAAAATAAAAATCAATTTATTCACGCTTCTTTTATCTTATCGAACACATCCTAGTAAAATGACACATTTCACTCACAAAAAAAGTTTTGGGCAGTAATGGGCTAATCATCTTCAGAAACTAAACATGGGGTAAAGTTTCTTACGAATGCATTGTGCGGTATCTGCCATTGCGCTTGTACACATGTGACATTCATTATGTTCATATTAGTGAAATGGTTTGGTATGTGGGAAGACGGAGTGGAATGAACTGCACTGAGTGAACCGGAAAACACATTATGTTTCATGAGCCTTACTTGCGTGCGTTCCAAAGATTACAGGCTACAAGTTCAGTCAAATACACTTAACATACATGAGCTGCCAGAGAACATTTAGAGGGGTTTCCCAAATCTTTGACGAATACGGCCTCTATTACTAAAAATCCTGTTTCATCACATATTCCCCAGGTTATTTGTCCAAAGACTGACTACCGTGCATTCTTTACAGTGTTCTTCTACGTTGACTAAATTTTGATGAACGGAGCTCATTGACACAGAAAACTTTATACATCGACATATTTACTCTGCAAATCGCATTTTAAGTGCGTGGCTTAGGGTTGTCGAACCGCTTTCATAATATTTCTCTACCGTCCCATTACCTAATACCGTGAGGGTAAAAGGAAGACTAAATCTTTCCGTTTTAGATATTTCTCTTATTTTATTATTATGATCATGTCTCCTTATAGAGGTGGATTGAAACTAAAAACGTTCTCATTTGGAGGACAATGTTACAAATTTCGCAAAAGATTTCTCAGCCACGAATAATTCCTTTCTTTTAATGATTTTCATCATAAGTCGTGGCACATTTCTGTGGAACTTTCTCCATTGCATCGCTGTAATACAAAACGAGCTGCCCTTCTCTGCACCTTTTCTACTTCCTCCGTCAGTCCTCACTGCTGACACGCCCATAATGCGCAGAATCCTTCAAAATAGGTCGGACAACTGCAGTTTATACCGTTTCTTTACGTGGTAGAACTGTTGCATCTTCTCTTATGCCAATGAAATGTAGCCTTTGGTTCGCCTTTCCCCCGATATTTCCTGAGTGTTCGCCCCAATTAAAGTTGTAACTCCTAGGTATTTAATTGAGTTTACGGCCTGCAGATTTTACTGATTTATTTTGCAAATGAAATGTAATGGATATCTTTTCGTGCTCATGTGGATAACTTTGCTAATTTTTGCACCATGCAGCTATCTTATCTAAATCATTTACCACTTGATCTTCTGGTAACTTTACTAAGCGATAAATGACAGCATCATCTGCGAACAGTCACAGAGAACTGCTTTCTTTGTCTCCTAATGAATGTTTGTCTGTGTGCCCTCTGTGTGTTCATATACCATTTATTCGACTGCAATGAAACTTTGGTGAACTGTTTACCGTACGCCTATGAGGTTCCTGACCCAAAAACAAAAGAGCACGACACATATCTCAGGAGATATGACATAAATAATGAGAGGCCACCGCATGAGAATACCCAGATTTATGCGTCAATTATTGGAAAATGGGAGTAGTTAAGGACCTGCAACAAAGTTTGCGCGTAATTTCGGACGTTTGTGATTCGTTTTGTAACTGCCCCGCCCCCTCAAAATGATGAAACGAAAAGAAGTTGCGCTGTAGATGTCGTAATACTGTCGCATCAGGCATGAACTTGTAGCATTACAGATTTGCATGTTACTATTTATTTTTGTCTCCAAGTCTCTTTTAATTCTGTTGCATTCAAAATTAAGCAATCTGATTTCTTAATCTCTATCTATATAAAAGCGAAAGGACACTCACTGACTGAACACGAAATCTCGAAAACTACTTCATCAATTAAGCGTATTTAATGTGACCCTGCGTTTCTATTGCATATTAAGCTATAGTTTTGTTTCAATATTGATAAAATTTTGTACATTCTACCTTAAAAACAAGAGGAATGTCACTGTATGTATAAAATTTCGTTCGGTGCATGGTGGAGGGTACTTAACTTACGGAACTTTGCGAAATGCACAGTTTTTCTCTAATCTTTATGAATTTTTGCACACGTGACCTTTAAACAAAGAGGAAGATCACTGGATTCATAAATGTTTGTATAGTAAATGACAGAGGGTACCTTGCAGAAAACTTTGCCGAGAGATGGAAATGTGGAAACGAACAGAGAGATGGGAGAGAAAGACGTGGATGCAGAGAGAGGGAGCAACGGTATGTGGACTACGAGACTGCAGAATAAATAAACACCTGGGCAACGCCGGGTTTACAGCTAGTCGTTTATAAAAAATAAGGAACAATAGCCGCTGTTTGACATTTCTCTGGCGAATGCAAGATATCACTTCGATTTTAGTTGGTGACTTTCCATCGATTACTACATACTGTGTCCGTTTCGAAAAGAAATCACGAGTTCAGTACGCAATTTGTTTAGAAGCCGCTTGTGACGTCCATTGTTAAAAGCCATCCGTAAATCTAAAAATATGGAATCGATATGAAATCTCTTTTCGATAGCATCATGTGAGTAAAGAGCTAGCTGTTTTGCAAAAGCGATGTATTACTTTTCGTGAATATTGTAGTGACATGTACAACTTTCCAGTCTTTTTTTTTTTTTTTTTTTTTTTTTTTTTTTTTTTTTTTTTTTTTTTGACCCCTACACCACTTTTTTTTTTTTTTTTTTTTTGGGCCTCCTACCTCCCCTTCAGCCCCTCCTTACTCACACCATGGGTGCCTTCTTCGGCCGGCTTCATCGCCATTAGAAATATCGGAAAATTATAATAGACTGAACAGTATTCTGTTCGAAATATAATGTGAAACCAAAGTGAACGAAAGGTAAATAAGAACGTCTGCCTTCCAGACCCTTTTCCGAGGAAAGAAAAGAAAACCATAAAGAAAATATATAAAATGCTTTAACTAAAGATTTTATTCTTCTGTGTGTCCGTCCATTCGGAGCTTACTGAAACCTTCATTGCTTATACAGGCCGTCAGATTCGGGATATCATAATGTCCGACATGTTTCCATATTTCTTATGGTAGTCCAAGTCAGATTTAATTTTAAAATTTTCAATTTCAATATAGGTACAATAATCGGTATAATTGGCGACACGGTTTTGAATTAGATAGCCAATGGTATGGCCTAGCATCCAGGTCGCTGCATTGTTCTTGCTTCTGGGGTAGCGTAACTTCTGCGGCCACAGAAGTTCGGTCTTGTCAATGTGCGCTGCAGTGGTACGATCTATGATGGCCAATCTTCTGCACAGAAGGTCGGTGACTTGTTTCGCAGGCCCGCAGGTGAGGCGGTGAATTAAAGTATCCACAAAGCCACATGTACCACAGGTCGGCTGATTTGCGAGATGTATTTTGTGTAGCTTGTCATTCGTTGATATCTTGTCATTTGCGACCATATACCACGCTGACTGAATCGCGCTGGGGAGAAGGTCGCTAAAAATATTTCGCCAGATAATGTTCCAACTGTGATTCGGCCATTTCCGTTCCACAGGGTTTCGGTTTGTAGTAGTTGTTAAGAATTCATATACTGCCTTGTTCGTTAGCCTGGTGGTTCTTGAATGGGACGAGCAGCCTTTATAAACATAGCTGAAATTCAAGCAGTACTGTTGTATGTAAAGAAAGGTGGGAGGAATTGTCGATATATTAACGGGAGGCTCAAGTTGGCCTGGGCTCCATCTAGCGAACAAGATCTTGGTAGTGCTGTCCTGAGGAGCCTCGATAGTCTTCCGGAAGCGATTGATTAGTAGTACTGTACTCTGCACTCTCGCATCAATCAAGTTGAGACCTCCCTTCGTAAGAGGCAAGACCAAAGTCTCGAAGTCGACCTTGAAGATATTGTTCCTCTGACAAACCAGCAAAGGGCCTTTTGAATGCTAGCAACTACAGGAGGCGGGGCTGGCAGTATTTGTGCGAGATAGCTAAATGTGTTGGCAATCGTAAGCCTGATGGTTTGGACCCTTTGCAGGATATTAAGTTGTCTGTCCCTGTATATTTTAAGCACTGCTCGAATCTTATTCAACATGTCCGCCCAGTTCCTGGTATACATCCTGGCTGGGTTTGCGTCAAGCTGGATGCCCAGTGACTTATGGCTGCTGTTAGCAGTACACCATTCCAGGCCAGCTGCGTTGCGCAAACCCGCGCCAATATGCAGGAGGACAGTTTTGTTATCACTCAGCTTGGCCCCTGTGGACACTACGAAATCGTGAGTTGCTCGGTCAATGGCCATAAGATCTTGTTGAGATGAGACCCCAATGCACAGGTCGTCTGCATAAGCGATACAGCGTTGCCTAAGGCTACCAATCATCAGCCCTGACGTTTCTTCTGTGATAACGGTCAGCAGGGGTTCCACGGCGAGGGCATATAATACCATCGATAAGGGGCATCCCTGCCTGATAGACCGTTCAATTGATACAGGTTGGCTAAAGTGGCCGTTAATCAGGACGCGAGACTTTGCTTCAGTGGTGACCTTACGTATGGCATTCATGAAGCGGGAACCAAAACCCATCTCTTGCATCGTTAGAAGTAAGTACTCGTGACTAATCCGGTCATACGCCTTGTCAAAATCCAAAAAAAGAAGCGCAGCCGATTCTTTGGAGTCCGCATAGATAGCGATAATGTCTCGTAGTGTGCACGCAGCGTGTATGATGCTCTTCCCGGGAATGGCACTATGCTGATGGTCTCCTAGAATCGTGCCTAAGACTCTCTGAATGCGTGTCTTCATAGCTCTTGTGATAATTTTAAAATCAGCATTCAGTAACGTAATGGGACGCATTTTAGTCAGTTGTTTGCTGTTCCCCTTCTTCGGGACAAGAACAATGATGCCCTCCTTAAAGTCTGAGGGCACATTGCCCGCCTCTGGAATTTCGTTGGCGATGGAAAGTAGCGTGTCACCAACAAGCGTCCAGTAATGCTTGTAGAATTCTGCGGGAAGACCGTCTGGCCCTGGGGTTTTTCTATCTGCCGCTGCACGGACGGCATCGTGGATGTCATCTTTGTCGAATTGCGAGTCAAGTACGGCAGTATCTTCCGGCAAGAGACGAGTGGGTATCCTACGTGTAAGAGCGGTACAGGTTTGCAAGTCGACAGGGTGCTTCCTATAGAGGTCACTAAAATGCGCATGAGCGTAGCTGAGAACATCTCGGGTGCTGGTGAGTTTGCGCCCTGCTGCATCCGTAATGTCGGCAAAGAAAGTTGAATTGCGACGTTTGAACGCTCTCAGTAGATGGTATAGAGCAGCTGTTTCTCCTGACGCAACGTTCTTAGGTTGTGTACGAACGATATAGCTTTCCATTTTCTTCCTCTGAAGCGCAGTTATTTTAGCTTTACACTTCTTAATGTTGCGCGCGGTCACGGGATTGGGGACATTTGCGTCTTCATACAGATCACGCAAAGCCTGAAAATACGTTTCAATCGTCTGTTTGCGCCAATATTCTTTTTGCCTGGAATATAACATAATCGTAGATCTTATTTTAGGCTTAGCAACATTGACCCACCAGTCCAGTGTCGTGTTGAAGCGGGGTCGAGATCGGAGAGCTTGCTGCCAGGCACGCGCAATCTCCACATCGAGCTCCTCATCTCGTAAAAGACTAACATTGAGCTTCCAATAACCCTTCCCGCGGTGAAAGGTGGTTCGTTGGTGGTTCACATAGACCTGATAGGCACTATGATTGGAGAAATTTATGGGTGCAATGTCATCATTTACAACTGCCTCCTGTATATTGCGCGAAACGTAAATTCTGTCTATTCGGCTCGCTGAGCAGTGGGTAACATGAGTATAGGCGCGTTGATCCCCGTGTAGCTTCTCCCAAACATCGCAAAGGTGAAGGCCGACAACTAGATGCTTAAGTTCTTCGCAAATGTTAGAGTTTGGAATCTGGTCCTTGGTGTGAATCGTACAATTGAAATCTCCTCCAAGAAGGATATTATCGGTATGGAGGCCGATTAATTCGGGTACATCAGTTCGGAAAAAGTCGGCTCTTTGTCGTCGATGGCCACTACCAGAGGGGGCATAAACATTAACAATTAATAATCCATTTGTCTGACAGGATATGCCCCTTCCATTGCTCAGAATTTTTATATCTGTAACATGGATGCCGTCTCGGTACATAATTGCAGTACCTGTTGAGTCCTCTGCACTAATATTGGTAATCGTGACGTAGCCGGGGATGGAAATATCAGTTAAAACTTCTTGAAGGAGTGCGATATCCACCTGAGTACCATATAAGAAATCCTGCAGGGCTCGTAACTTTAGAGCAGTCTGAATACGCTGTATGTTAACGGTTGTTACGTTATACGTTTGGGGCCTGCTCATGGGGTCGACGGAATTAAGGCTGTTCATTGGCCACCGGGCTCGTCGTCAGCCCACCAGGCCCCATCACCTGGGGGTGGGGGAGGACGTGGGGGCGGACTTTCGGTGTCCATAGCCTCGTGGTCGGCGGTGGCGGTCTCCGAAACAGAGTCAGTAACATCGTGCGTGGCTGCCTCCCCTCCTTTAAGCTTCGCAGCAGCCCTGATTACTTTCTGTTGGAGCTGCTCGTGAATCTCCGCGTCCTGTCGGCGCGCGACTCGTAACTTTTTGTTACTCGACGAAGCTTGTGTGTCAGCTTTTGATTTCCCTTTAGTAGCTTTTTTCTGTTCCGGCGGAGAGGCAATGTCCATGGGTGTGGATGGCAAGTCGGAATCATTTGCGGGGATCGCTTCCGTGGCGACAGTGGGAGCTGTCGTCGTCTCAGAAGGTTCCTCTGTAGTCAGTGACTGCGGTACTACATTGTCGCGAATAGGTTCACTTGCTACTACGCTTTCCGGCGCAGTGGGCTCCTGCGCACGCTCAGCTGTGCAGGGGTCGGCGTCTGCTTGCATAGACGCCACCTGTTCCGCGGCCGGCACGGGCGCAGGGCCCGCGCGTGGCGTGATCTGCGTCAAAACGGCCGCGTAGGACGGCGGCCTCGCTGCTGGCGCACCGTGCTCGTTATCAACAAAAGACGTCACTTGCACAGGGCGTCTACGTGGACATTGTGCAC
Organism: Locusta migratoria; assembly: GCA_026315105.1. Taxonomy (NCBI): domain Eukaryota; kingdom Metazoa; phylum Arthropoda; class Insecta; order Orthoptera; family Acrididae; genus Locusta; species Locusta migratoria. The sequence goes on along the minus strand of CM048746.1, from coordinate 52,097,473 downwards.
GCATGTGGCTGGCAGAATTGCAGACGGCGCAAGTACGAGGTTGATCCTCATACACCACCAATCCTTTGTAATTTCGCACAATTACAAACGATGGTATATGTCTTTTGAGCTCCATGCGAACTGTTCGGACTCCGTTCTCAACATTAAAAAATCTGTTATTGGACCATCGTTCGCGGGTAATAGTGAACACAGTCCCATACACAGATAAATAATCTTTAAGCCTTTGGTCCGTGATTTCGAAAGGCAAGTTGTAAATCTTCACATTACGCAAACCTAAGCCGGAAAACGTAATTGTTACACGACTCACAGTGCCATCTCCAGACTTGTAGTCAGAAGACCCGTTTGTCAGATTCATAATACGGAGACACACTTCTTCGTTACGAAGCTTCACGTAATAGGCGTTGATCAGAAAGTCGTACTGCATACCTATAACTTCCTCATCACGAAGTCCGAAATCTTCATGTAAGAAATAATCAAAGTCATAAACTCTCGGACGCGGACTGTCGGAACTGAAACTGAACTTCAGACTACTCATTCGTACTTCTGGTTCCATATCAAAACAAATAAAATCACAAACACGAAAGTTGAAAGAGCTGCAGCGACGATCACGCGCTGCTTGCGTCCGAACGCCACTGCGGCAGAGCCGCGACTGTCTTTGGGTGTGGATCTTTCGCTGAGCGAGTCATTGTGTATGATACCAGGTACAGAGCTATTGCATCAGCATACTCTGAAAATAGCCTAATTGGTATACAGTCTGGATCGGAAGACTTGTTTTTCTTGAGTGATTTTAGTTGCTTTACTACTCCAAGGATATCTACTGCTCTATTAGACATACTGGTAGCTGTTCTTGATTCGAATACTGGGGTAGTTGCTTCGTCTTCTTTGTTGGAGGAATTTCGGAAACGAATTCCGAAAATAATTCTGTTTAGTGGTTCTGTCATCAGTTGCATCATTGCTATCAAGTAGTGAACGTACTGATTATGTTTTACCACTGGCGTACTTTACATATAACCAGAATTTTATTGGATTTTCTACTAAATGGCGAGATAGAGTTTCGTTCTCGAAACTATTATAAGCATCTCGCATTGAAAACCACACTAAATTTCAATTTTCAGTAAAGGATTGCCAATCTTGAAGATATTGTGTGCGTTTAAATTTGGCATGAGGTTTTCTTTGCTTTTTTTGTTTTTTGTATGAATCTCTCCATAGTTATCGTTACTATTTCTTCGAAAGTAAGCCACATCTGATCTACACTTACATTGTTAGTTTCGAAACACTGAAGACTCTCATTCAAGGAAACGTTAAGCGAACTTTTATCTGCTTTTTTCTTTTAAATAAAAATTCGCTGAACGTTTCTTGAATGACAGTCTGCAGTGTTTCGAAACTATTCATCTGATGCGTCTGAATACGGGAAAGTATTTCAGGCGTATTTGTACGGGCGAATAAATTCACGCTGCTGCAAATTGTGCGTTTTGGCAACTATTAAACTACGACAAAGTCGTCGGCAAGTGAGCTCTTCATTCAGCGGGAAGGAAACAACATGCATCGTAAATATGTGATGATTCTTATGGTAGGGAATCGAACTTATGTTACGTATGTTACGTAATTCGTGTTGTCTGTGATTAGGTGAATTTTTACCCACACCATGTGCGTTGGTGACGTTTAGAGAGAGTGAATAAAATAATGCCTCTCGTAACATTCGATGCCAATTCATTGCATCTTTCCACTATTGGCTCGCAAAGTCATCTAATGTATTAGGTGAGTTTTAAACATAACTGTATTATCAGATTTTGCTGTATTCTAAACACTATAATAATAGAGAAGAGTGTAAATCAATGCCGAATTGAAACACTTAAATACGTGTCATTAAATTAAAATGTATTGTTTATCCAGAACAGTTAATCAGTAATCTGGGTGATACACAATATGTTCACCTTTTGAGTATGCTGCTGTAGGACAAAAAATTTTTCAGGTGCAGAGAATTAAGCTAAACGTGATTTAAGCTAAATGTAAACAGCCATGCAAATAACTGAACCGGCGTCCGCTCAGTTGTAAAGGGAGAACCTCGGCAATTAGCAGCATCGGTTATTTACAACTGTCATTAAAAATATTTCTGAAAGGTCCACACACAGTCTCTCATGTTCAAATGCGGTTTTACAGTACACCGTAAATATATTATTTTATTTTTCATTATTGAAATTGTAGTCCACTGCAGTTATAGGTAATTTTTCGTGGAGCAGTGCACGCCTTGTATGGTTGCTTGTTCTACTTAACTAACGCTGTCCTTCACTTAGTGTAATTGTTAGCAATTCTTCTGTGCGCTTTCAGCTCAGTTTTAGTTTTAAGTGTGACATTAGGTCGAGAGGCAGGGTTTTATTGCCGTGTACTTGGTCTTAATGGGCTGTTCGTTGTGCTTGTTGGTCCCCTTGAAAGCTACTGTGCGACTCCACCCGTGTAAGTGGCGCCTCTTTTACTGCCGTTCCAGCGTCGCTGCACGTCTCTGAAATACTCATTCAAAAGTATTTTCATGATGCTGTTTAATGTTGTGTTTTAGGACAGATAAGGTCGACACAGTGTCAGACTTTTTTGTCAGTGAATTCTGTCTAGAAGTATTGAATATGTGTCAGAGAAAAGAGAAAAAATGGTTTCAGGTAGACTAATTTACAGTTGCAAAAGTAGGTAACCTAAACAATACAAAGGCCATAACTGCAACTGCAGAGAAGGAGACAAAAAAAAATATGTTAAGGACGAAACACACACACACAATTCCTGGGATGGACTCGAACTTCCGAAGGAGAGCAACCTTGCGCTCCACAGCATAGAGTCTTAAAGAGCTCGGCCATTCCACCGCGGCAAATCGAACAAGAAAGCGTGAGAAAAATTAGACGCTGAATGACAGCAACTTTCATCACGAATAAACGACGGGCTCTGCAATTTGTTTGTTTGTTCAATTCCAGCTGACCAAACTAACAAGTCGTTGACTGTTTAAATCTTTGCGCGGTGCGTACATGATTGTTCAATTTCGTTCCCAGTTGAATCATAAACGCTGCAACGTTTTGGAACTTTTTGTTGACAGTGTTATTTCGCAGCACAAGGTACCCTTCAACAGTGACGTATCGGAGGCCAGGAGCCACAATGGAATACGAAAAGAAGGGAAGTTGCGATTTTATAACAACATTGAATGACATTATTGGAAGCTGTAATAGCAAAGTTATTGAAATATCTGTTATAGTTTAGCAATTAAAATATTTTGCCTAATGGTTGTTTCTATAATACACTTTCACATTCTGGAAACATTTTGAGGTGCATCGTCCATCTAATAGCATGTACACTGTGGCAGGCGGCTGTCGATATTTGTAGGAACACATCTTGCGTCTTGTTTTGTAGTTTGGAGTATATCTGAAGAAATATAAAGACCATTATGTCACCTTATTATAATTTTGTGAAAAAATTACCGTTAAAATTATATACAGAATGACAAACGTAGATCATTTGTAAAATGTATTAGGCATAATACAAATATACTGTCCCATTCTTCAATTGGGAGAAATTTGGTGAACATAGCTAAAACCTTTATGAAGATATGTGTATCTAACGTTCTGAAAATGTAGTTTCGAGAAAATGTGAAAAGATTGTTCACACTGTTTTTGACTCACCGTACGCCTCTTTCAGAACATTCCAGTGGCATAATCTTGCTGGCCGGCTGCTTCTTTGCAGATTTTTTCAGGAGTCTTTTCCTTACTCTTGACTCTTTAGTGGTAGCTTACGCAGCCCTTTCCGCTTCAACTAGTCGCTGACGATCTATGGCAGTCAGAGCAGCTATCACATTATTTCCTGGTTAGATGCCAAATTTGTCCATTATTTTGTATCCCATCCTCGTCGCCACTTTTGTGTCCCAGCCTCGTCGCCGCTTTTGTGTCTCGTTTCCGTCGTAGGTGTCGGTGGCCGAGTGGAATGAGACCGACACAGGAATAAAGATAGCACGCTGGTGCAGGTACGGAGGGGAGCAGCCAGAAACTAGAAACACTAGAGTAAATTAGAACGAGATATATATTGCACAGAATTTATACAATACTTAACTTTTACATTGCTCAGTACTGCAGATACATAGTTGAGCTAGAGGCCTGCCTAGTACTGCTTCCTAGTGCCTATACGATAGCCAAGTCTTCACTGGTGCCTATCTGATTACTAAGGTCCTAACTGGTTGCTATCTCAGTCCCAAGTGAACGATGTCGTTCAGAGGTGGCCACAAGCGGAGTTGCAGCAGAGGGCGCTCGTGGCATACGTCGTGCATGGCGGCGCGCGGCGAAAGTAGGTGGCGCGCACTTTGGACTTGTGCGACACCACACATTACTTTTTATCTGCTAATTTTACTATCACTGACAGAGATAAAGCATGCATCACACCTATTTTGAATACTGTCCTTCCAACAAACACTGTTTTAGGTATTTGTTCCCCCACGCAGCTGTTGAAACACTCATTATGATTTTGTGTACGGCACAAATGTTCAAATGTTTGTTAAGCTTAAGGGACTTAAATGCGAGATTATCAGTCCCTACAAACTGCTTATGAACTGCCTTACACTGAAGACGTCACAAACATCCAAGCCCCGGTCATATAGACGTTTGACGATTAATTTTTTAGCAGCAACGTCCCTGTATATTGGCTTTATTGTTTCCATGAATGACAGTCATGGAATGTTTATGCTGATATTCCCTGTCTGAAGCATCAGCGTGACGTTTATAGTGGGACGGATTATTGTCTCAGCTACTACCTTATGTTAGCTCAGTTTCGCAGGTTATTATACTTATGTTCATCTTCATTAATCATTTAAAATGTTATGCGATTCATAAGAAAGTTTTGTGTGTTTATTATATTTCATGTGCTGTGACGGCGATTCATCCTACTAGAGCAACATCTTCACACCCGATCTCAAGGAGTAAACATCAGGCCACTTGAAGTCGCTGGTCGACGGCCACGAGGCAGGAAGATGCTGATCTCTGCGGTTGACTCCGAAAATGTTTACTTCTATTGACATTATGACCCGAGATGATTTGTAAAATTGACATGAATCAAAAATTAGTCTTTGGTCAGCTCTTGTCGAGTGATGACCTGTATATTGCGAGAGAAATAAAATGTTACAATGTCTTGAACTTTAATAGTGTGTTGAAGATTATTCTTTCAATCTTTTACAAAATTCGCAATATATATCCACAGTGATATTATTTGAAATATTATACATCGTCGAGTTTTCTTTTTTTACAATTTTGAGAGAAGATTTTTATATTAGTGATAGTTAACCTTCGGACAAGTGAAGAAGTCACTCGAGAATTTACAGAGATTCAGAAATTCGATTCTTTATATAGATCGATTATGAATGAGAGCAACTTATTATATCTGTGTTGACAACAACATAGATATCTACGGAATTTTAATTTTGACAGATCACTTCTGTTGGCAAGAGAACTTTTAAATATTTTATCTAAAGTGACAGTTTTATAAAAAGGTGATAGTCAAATCGAACGCTTCTTCTCTCTGCGCAAGAACCTGACTATGAACTTTGAATAACAGTGCAAAAGTCAATGTAAAATTTTTATTTTATTTATTTATTTATTTATTTTTTGTTGACACTTGGACGACATTCGGATCCTGAGCCGGCCGCGGTGGCCGAGGGGACTGAGGCGCTTCAGTCACGGTCTGCACGGCCAGTACGGTCGGGGGTTCGAATCCCCCCTCGGGCTTGGTTTTTCGGCCGTCATTAGTATAAGGTAGTTGATAAGTAGTTTGTAAGTTTAGGGACTGACGACCTCGTAGTTAAGTCCCATAAGCTTAACAAACGTATGAACATTTTTCGGATCCTGAAGCCCGAGATGGGCTGACATTTCTTCGAACGAAGGAGTAGTTGCAATGTCGTCCCGGCGCACGTTTTCATACATTTGTCCAAAGAGTAAATAAAAGTACGCTAAATGAACTACACATTTTTGAAGACGGGAGAAATTCGTTTTCAGATGGAAGTAAAAAAATCGATTTTTCTTAATTTTCACGTCCAGGTTCCCTTAAAAACAGAAAAATAATAAAACACCAAATCCGAAATAACCACACCCGCTCTATCCATGCGGGATAAAAATAAATAAATAAATAAAAATAAAAAATTTTTAAAAAAATAAAAAAAATGATAATTTGGAATGGTTGAAGATTGACTAACAGAGAGTGCGGCTTCCATATTGTGGTCATAGAAAGGAAAGCAAAAAATATAGAAAATAGACTGTCAGAAACAAAAGAAAACAAAGACATAGTATATATGACATATCATTTGACTAGTGTCAGTAGCGTCGAACAAAGCAAACTAGCCAGTCATGGATAGAAGTTTTTGTCCGTTTCTTTAGAATCCCTTCAGTTTCTAAGGACCACCTTCCTTCTTCCAGAGTCCCTCGCAGTTCTGCTTCGGGAACTAGGTCTCACTGATTCTCAAAAGTATCTGCGTACTGTATCGAACGCTGCGGTGAATGTTCAAAAATCTACACCGTACTTACACCAGAACCTCTTGCCACCACTATTTGTCGGCATAACATTTCAAATAAGACAGCAGCAAAGAAAGTTTTTATTGAGGATGCTGAACGTTTGTCAATTAAAAGTACACGAGCAGCAAATATCTTTCGTAAATTCGAAACTCTGATAAACAAGTGCTTCCGGGATTTGCTTAGTGATCAAAGTTAAAGTAATTTAATAAAATAAATCCATTATCGTACCCGTAGTTCAGAAAGTATTTAAGGTGAATTTCTCAAACAAAATTGAAAATAAAGGTAATAATGTATAATGTGAGGCAGGCGATATTACTTGGTATTTTTAGAAGCAAAATTTTATGTAGTTTTTAAAATTTCTCATATTTTTCTCAAACCGTATGTGTAAATAAAATTAAAATTATGTCAATGTTCACAGATAGTTTAACACATATATTAGTATTCAGATATTGGTGTATTCAGAGGACGGCTGTAGGAGTAATAAAGAGCAGAAGCTACAGCGGTAACACCGATGGCTCCGTCGCCTGCTGCTTATGTTACACGGCAGCTCATCTCGGTCTAAATTCAGCGCGAGCGTAGATGCTTTTTCATACAAGGAGCACAAAAAATTTAGAACAGAATTCAGTGATAAAGAAAATGAGGTTCAAGACTACCACAGTTTGGGCTTCATTAAAACGGTTTTATCTTGATCTTCCGTCTATTCTAACAATACAAATACAAATTGGTGCCGCAAGTGTAAAAGATTTTTACTTGAGAGCGAGTTATTTTGTGATCGTAATTGTCAGGATACGTCTTGTGTGAACAAATAAATTGCAATATTAGTAGAATAATTGAAGAACTGAGCTTATTCGTATGAGATTCGTATGAATTCATGATTATAATACGCGTAATTAATATTTTCTTTTATACATTGTGGTCCTAGAAAAGGTTTCAGGAACACTATAATTCGGGTTATATATATATAATATATATATATATATATATATATATATATATATATATATATATATATATATATATCACTACGGTGTGAAACTTGGCAATTGTCTCTAAATAATGAGGTCTGAAGTCATTCACATGAGTACGAAAAGAAATCCGTTAAACTTTGTTTACAAGATAAATCAATCAAAAGTGAAGGCGGTAAACCGCACAAAATACCTAGGAATTACTATTACTTCAGACTTAAACTGGAAAGAACACGTAGATAATGTCGTGGGAGAGGCGAACCAGAGACTGCGTTTTAGTGGCAGAACCCTTAAAATATGCAACAGAACTACAAAAGGAACTGCATACACTACGCTTGTCCGTCCATTTTTGGAGTATTGCTGCCCAGTGTGGGATCCTTATCAGGTGGGTTTGTCGGAGGACATCGAAAGAGTCCAGAGAAGAGCAGCTCGTTTCGTATTGTCACGATGCAGGGGAGACAGCGTTACGGAAATGATACAGGACCTGGGATAGGAATCATTACAACAACGGCGCTTAGCGCTGCGGCGTGGGCTATTTACGAAACTCTAATCGCCGAGATAGTTCTCCGAATGCGAAAATATATTGTTGAGTCCCACTTACATAGGTAGAAAAGATCATCAGAAGAAAGGAGCAGATGGCCAGAGAGAGAATGAGGACAATATTGACAGAGGGGTTGGGGTGAGTAAGCGGTATTGACAGAATGAAAGGGATTTGGGGAGGGGAGGTGGGAATGAGATAGACTATGGGCAGGTGAGTGAGAGACTTGAAGGAGAGAAGGGGAGGAATTGATGCACAGAAAGAAACAGGTGCGGAGGCGGGGGGAGAGGTAGGAGGAGCTGAACAATGACAGGGGGAAAGAGGAGAAGGACTAACACAATAAATATGTAATGTGTGAAATGTCGCAGTGAATGACACCTGCCACCATGTATCTCACAAGAAGGCGCGAGCAGATAGACTAGTAGAAGATAGTTAAACGTCTGGAGAAAGAAAAAAAACATTGCACAGCATCAAGCTTCGCGATCAGATTGTGACAGGAAACGGCTTAATTATCAGTGGCCATCGAGTCGGACATTTCACAGGTGAGATATCGGACAGTGAGTAGAAAGGTGAGACCTAAATGTCAGGGACTTATGAAATCTCAACGCACAAGGGCGTCGAAACATTGACAGATATGGACTGTCCTTTTCTGCGACGTGCATACAATGTAACCAATAATCTTCGTTATGTACTGTGTCCGGTAACTTTCAAATTCCTCAAGCAAATGAGCCTTACTCTCATTATCGGTTTAAAACTACTTCAAAGGAAAAGGAGGAAAAAATGTTTGGCGAACAATGGAACGGAATTACATGTGGCGGCTTATTACATCTTGACACAGTGAGGCTGTATGGCCCTGGCGAATATTGCCGAAGTGAATTGGCCACAAGACGAAAATCGGTACAGGCATAACGTGACGCCAGCATGAAGGTTGGTTACCAACTTCAGTAGCTCTCAGCAAGAATGCCAAAAATTGCTTCGGTTAATTGTATCAAAATCGTTAAATTCGTAATGTTTCTCTGACCTTTACTGGTACATATTTAATGTATATGGTAGACGATTGTTTACATTTTACATCTAGGACAAATTCGAGATGGATGTTCATGACTTTTGCAAAAGCCAATATCACAAAGCCCAATACACAATAACAGCCGACAACATTGCATTTTCACTTCATAAGAAACAAAAGTCGACATCGTTTACAAAGATATTCGCAATTTTCCAGCAGCTAAAAAAATATTTTACAAAAATGTACCACCTAGCCAGTATCAGATGGCCAGACATGTAAGGGATGGATGAACACGTTCTATTGCATATCTTGATGTAGAAAATATTTTATAAAGATTTTAATGTAGTCATATTATGGATTAAACTGAGCATCATTTATAATGAGCACTGTACCATTCGTGATTGTTTTTAAATTTGTTTTTAAAATGGCACTTCCACTTCGAAGGCACACATTGACGTATTCTGTGCAGGATTCGTGTAAACTATGCTTACTTTTGATACAGTCAGAGGTTTCATTTGTTTTAGAGTAATTTCCCCCCCCCCCCCCCATCCAACGCATCCTTCCTCTTCGACATGAAGACCATCACTTTGTACTCCAGTTCACGTGACATGTATGAAGTATTTTACCAACAGGCCTAGTTCCTTTACCTTTTTCATAACGTTTAAATTTCAAATTTTTAAACTGTTTATTTTCGCGTTTAGTCATCACATCATCATCATAATCAACAACAACAACAAAAACAACAATAGAGTTCGATTATGCCTTTCGACTTTCAGCCTGGAGCATAGTCCCCCTAATAAAATTCTTCCGTGATCCACTATTCAGTGCTAACACTGGTGTTACACCTGTTACTTCAAAATCATTCTTCGCCGAATCCAAGTAATTTCTCCTTGATCTGCCTCGACTCCTCTTACCCTCTACTGACGAACCCATGAGCATTTTACGTAACCTTGCTTCTCCCATGCGTGTATAATGACTCCACCCTCTCAGCCTGTTCGCTCTAACTGCTTCATCTACAGCCTACATTTACAGTTTTTCTTTGATTTCCTCATTATGGACACCCTCCTGCCATTGTTCCCATCTATTAGTACCTGCAATCATCCTTGCTACTTTCATATCTGTAAGCTCTACCTTATTAATAAGATAACCTGCCTCCACCCAGCTTTCACTCCCATAAAATAACTTTGGTCAATAGATACAGCGGTGGACTACTATCTCAGTCTTGGTACTGACTTCCTTCTCGCAGAAGAGAGTAACTCTTTCCTGAGCATTCACGGTATTATCTTTACTACACCTTGATTCAAATTCGTTTACTATGTTGCCATCCTGTGAAAAAATGCATCCTTGTTACTTGAAACTGTCCATCTGTACTTTGTGCCTTCTATTTGGCACTCTGTTTAAATCTCTTCCCGAATGAATTATTCGTCTTAAAATTTTGCAACCATTACTTATTAAACTGATTGGTCTGTAATTTTCACACCTGCTCTCTTTGGAATGGAGATTATTTCATTTTTCTTAAAGTCTGTGGGTATTTCCCCTGTCACGTACATCTTATGCACCAGGTGAAATAGTTTTGTCATGGCTGGCTCTCCCAGAGACTTCAGTAGTTCTGAGGGAATGCCGTCCACTACAGGCGCCTTGATTCGACTCAGGTCTTTAAGTGCTCTGTCAAATTCATCTCACAGTGTAGTATGTCCTGTATCAGCTTCCTCTACTTGGCCGCGGTGGAGTAGCCGAGCGGTCTAAAGCGTCTCGCTGCGGAGCACGCGGTTGCTCGCCGTGGAGGTTCGAGTCCTCCCTGGGGCATGGGTGTGTGTGTTTGTCCGTAGGTTAGTTTATCTAGGTTTAAGTATTTTGTAAGCTACGGACTGATGACCACGCAGTTTGGTCCGATAGAGTTACAAACATTTCATCTACTTCCTCTTCCCTTCCTACAATATTGTCTCTAAGTTTATTTCCTTTGTATAGGCCCTTTGTACACTCTTTCCACCTTTCAGTTAACTGATTTTCTTGTCTGCAAATGTTTCTTTTGATTTTCCGTTCGCGAAATCTATTTCTCCCCAAGCGACCTTCCTTTTGGTTCTCACCAATAAGACTTGGGCAACACATAACTCGGGTAGTAAAAGTTTATGGCTCGTTGTCTTTATACATAGGGATGAGTTATGTATGTCAGCTTCTATGCCCTAAACAGCTACCCAATCTGTTTAAACAAGATCAATACTTAATCTGTAGTTTAAACTGCATATGATGATGTGAAAATTGATTTAAACAAACATAAATTAAACTTCTGAATAACCAACAAATGGATTCTAAAATAAGAAGTGATTCACTCACGAAGTCATTCTTTATAAATGGAGTTTATTACTCTTTTTAGACATAGAACGCGGAGGTGGTCCTACTTTATACATCGGTAAATAACCAAATATTTCCCCAATATTGTTCATGAGAGCCGCAATAAGTATCACACGCACTCGAGAGTAAAAGTTCCAAATTATCAGTCGTAAGTTAGAGTAGTCCATCGAACTTTGCAGTTCCAAGTTAATCCGCGATAAAGTATCTGTTATAAAACACAGTTTGTTATCACACGAGTACACGATTGCTGAATTATCATAGTTCCACAGCACTACTACCGCGCATAGTTTATCACTTTTCAAGCAGAGACTAGTTCTGCAGTCACAGTCCACACATGCCTATCTCTTCAAATTACAAGTTCGTAACGCGGCTTCAGACCGCCCTGCGTCACTACCTTTCACCACCGCGTCCAAGTTACGAGTCCTTTCCCAAGCGTTCGAAAAGCGTGCTCCTTCTTATCCCAAAATTGTATCCTTCCGCGCATTTTAACGCCTCATCTTTAAATTCAATTTCCCTTCCAAAATATTATAATTTGAATATACAGAATTAAATGCTTTGATCACCTCCCTACAAATGTTGTTTACATTTAACAAACAAATATATATTTTACAATACTAAAAAACGGTTGAGACTGAAGCTATTTGCTCAGATAGCCATTAAGCGTGGCGTCTCACTGTTCAAATATAATTATACAATTAATATTTAACTGATCATGGATTTTTATGTAAATATTCAGTTCTTGTTCACAAATACATATAATTGTTTATATATAAATTATCTACTATTTTTAGTCGGCCATGAAATATTTCAGTGACAGCCTACGTTATAAAAATGAACGTTACTAAGAATAATATTAAATGTAATATAATACACATATAAATGTAATGCACTTTCCTGGGTTCATGTTTTGTGTTTCTGTGGTGGAATCTATGTTCTGACACAAGAATTTTACTACCTCAACGAAAAACAGAACAGTAGTAAAACAAAGTTTATTGAAAGAATACGGAAATAACGTGGTACGTCTTTCGTGATAGGTATCGTGGTGCAATGATGTCCATTTGCTTCTTAAACTGTTACTGATAAACACTACGTATCAATAATTGTAAATATAAGTTTTATAATATTATTATTATTATAGTACTGATATTTGTCGGCTTTATATCTGTAAATGATATTGAAATTGTAATTACAGCGTTTGATTCTCACAAGTCTCCTGAAACCATTCTTATAATTATATGTGCCGTATGATCATTTCCTGATTTTGTATGGATTTTTAGAATAATGTGTGTGGCTATCTTGTATTTCAGTTGCAATCTGGGAGAGCCGCCCTCGCTCATTCAAGATCGTTGCCTCCTGGTTTCCGACCTCATTAGGAAAAACCTGACTACCTGCTGTAACCCATTCTCTAGGTACAAACTGGTAGCCGGCCGGCTGGGGAACCCAACACTCTGGCAAAACTCGCCTTTCACATGTAAACAATCAACTTCCCCCCCCCCCCCCGTATCTGTAATATCACACCCTAATTATACACTCTGTTCTTAAGTTAACAGGGATAAAATAAACGGGACGAAAAGTTAGGTAGAACACGTTCGGAAACCATACAGCAGTCACAAGAGTTTGTTTCGGGACCGCTGTTGTTTCTTCTTAATACAAAAGACACGCCTTATAGAATAAAATTGTTTTTAATATTTACGTCTACTAATAACACCAGCCTGCTAGTGAAGGATGTTTTTTTCTAAACTACAGGCCGATCACTTCTTCTGCTAGAAACCCGCACCTAACAGTCGTTATTTGCGGATGCTTCTCACTTTCTCAGCCACTCGTGGATTTTCGTTGCCCCAAATTCTGCAGTTCTGCTTACTTACGCTCCCACTGAGGGGAAGTGTGCCTCATCTCAGAAAATTATCCTGTTGTTAAAGTTCTGATTCTCCGCTTGTAGCGGCGGGTCTCACTGAACAAATCGATGTCTCTTCCCAGGATCTGCAGGTTTCAATTCTTGTGTAATTTGAATCTTGTACGAGTGCTTTTTCATATCTTTTGACAGGATTTCATGCGGTGAACTTGGAGATAAATTCATTCGTTGAACTCATTTGCGAACCGTTTTTCTGCGGCTTACAGTCAAACTTTCACGTTCGACGGAAATGTTTTCTTGTGTTTGAACAGACCGCGGTTGTTTCGTTTTTAAACAGAGTTCATGGTCTCAAACTTACGGATATACTTCGGAAATGATGATTCGGTTGGAGCAGCATTATATCGGTGTCACACGCAATTCACGAACGGCTGCCCTGGGACTTTCGCTGTTCTCGTAATACCTTTTTAACTCTTGGATATGTCGCTCAGATGTCATCTGCACCATTGTTAAAATAAACGTCAAACAACGACGGTCACCACGCAAAAGCTGTCTGCTAATGTGACGGTGTGGCGTTCGATTCTTCCAGTTGGTTAGTAAGCGTAACATAATTTTTGTTACTACGTTTGGAAAACAACTCAGCTTTTCTATAAACAGCTTTCTTTCAAACACCACGTGAACACAGTAGCATAATGAGATGTACATGAGACAATTTCATTGAGCTGTTTATTTTAAATCAGTTCTTTTATCCTCTCACGTTGGTATAAAGAAAAGTTCGGCTATAGCTCAGTATTGCTGAACATCAATGTGACGTATACTAAACTGTTCATAAGTCTCTATTTTAAAATTTCACTTCACTGTGATGCATAGTAGTCGTGAGGGACTGATGACCTCCTTATTTTTGTGCGCCTAAAACACAAAACCAACCAATAAACTACAGTAGTCGTGGTTTATAATTTGTTTATCGTGATATATATTAAAGGCTTTTGTGTAAATCATTGAATTGTTCTAGATAAGCTTAAGTGTTGTGATATGAGTGGAACAGTGAACAAATGGTTTACATCATACTTAACTGGAATAATGCAGAAAGTCGAAATATGCAGTTCACACAATATGCAAGCAACAGTTAATTCCTGTAACTGGGAAGCTAAAATAATGGGGTCCTTGCCGGCCGCGGTGGCCGAGGGGACTGAGGCGCGCCAGTCACGGTCTGCACGGCCACTACAGTCGGGGGTTCGAATCCCCCCTCGGGCATGGATATTTGTGCCGTCCTTAGTGTTAGCTAGTTCATAAGTAGTTTGTAAGTGTAGGGACTGATTACCCCATAGTTAAGCCCCATAAGCTGTACAAACATTTGAACATTTTAATGGGGTCCCACAAGGTTTGGTCTTGGGTCCCTTGCTTTTCTTAATGTAAATGACTTGCCAGTCTATATTCATGAAGATGCCAAGCTAGTTCTTTTTGCTGACGTTACAAGTACTAATATCAAACTTCAGAAACAGGGAATAAGTGATGGAATTGTAAATGATGTCTTTGAGAAAATTATTAATTGCTTCTATACAAATGGACTCTCATTAAACTCTGATAAAACACAGTATATACAGTTTCAAACAGCAAATGGCACGACAACGATAATACATATAGACTTTGAACACATAGGTAGAATACTAAAAATTTTAGGTGTTTGCATTGATAAAGGTTTCAATTGTAAGAAACACATTGAAGATCTATTGAAACGTCTGAGTTCAGCTACTTATGGTATCAAGATCATTACAAAATTTGGTGTTATACATGTAAGTAAATTAGCTGTCTATGCCTATTTTCAGTCACTGCTTTCATGTGGAATCATATACTGGAGCAATTCAACATTGAGTAAACACGTGTTCATTGTACAAAGCGGGTAATAAGAATAATTGCTGGAGCCCTCCCAAGATCATCCTGCAGAGAGTTATTTAAGAATCTAGGGATCTTCATTGTAGCTTCACAGTATATTATGAAATTTGTTATTAACAATTCGACCCAGTTCAAAAGTAATAGCAGTGTGCATACAATACTAGCAGGAAGGGTGATCTTCACTATTCAAGATTAAATCGAACTTTGAACTTTGGCACCAAGGGGTGAAGTAAGCTGCCACAAAAGTATTCAGTAGCTTTCCAAGTAGCATCAGAAAAAATAAATAAAGAAAATAAAATAAAAAATGCTTGATATATATTGAGTGTCATGTATAGACAACACTTATTAAACTGACACGTTCCACATCTCTTCGAAATGTCGTATTTATGATCTATGGAACAAGTATTAATCAAAACTAATCCAATCTAGCGCGAAGATTTAAACTGGAATTTGGCAACCACGACAATGCGTCTGACCGTCACAGTAAAAAAAGTGATTATTCTCACGTCTAATGTAATCAATGAAGTTAACTTTAAACTGCAGATGTCGACCAGCGACAGTCAAAGTTGAGAAGTTTAATTCGGTATACTGAAAGTCACAAATGGGATTTTCAACCCATGTACACACTTCTTAAAATGTTCTACCCTTTGAAAATTAGCCATCAGTTTTAAGTACTGTTAAAAAGTAATAGAAAACAAACAAGATGAAGAACAAGAAGAACAGAAACGTTACGTTCTTACGTAGCCTTAGACTTTCACAAAAATAATGTTTGAAATTCACCATATACCACAAGTTACCGTTGAGAAAAATATTTTTGAAAGTTGACAAATCATATATTTTAATCCGCATTGACGATATAATCACACTAATAGGAACCACAATGAAATACTAAGCAGTAGCATCAGTGAGAGTGAGATACAGAGGAAGTGAGAAAAGAAAAACCTTGTAGCGTTGGTATCTCTATCTAGTGTGATGTTATAAAGTAGTTACTCTATGAATGCTACAACAGGGGTATTGACTTTATTGTCGTTCTATGAAAACTATGCCACAGCCGTTCCCCGTAGGGAGGTTTGAATACTCCCTCGGGCATGGCTGTTTGTGTTGTAGTTAGTATAAGGTAATTCATAAGTAGTTCGTAAGTTTAGGGACTGATCACCCCGTAACTCCCATAAGCTTAACAAACATTTGACAGTATATATATATCTTTGTCTGAAAAGGGAAAGAGATTTTGGTTATATGTTAAATATACTAGGGGCAAAACACAGATAATACCCTTACTAGGTGAGGATAGTATGGCGATTCTGCCGATGATAGCGCTACTAAAGCAGATTTGTTAAACATAGCTTTTAGAAACTCATTCACCAAAGAAGACGGAACCAAAGTTCCAGATTACGAATTACAAACAGAGGCCAGAATGTGTAACGTTGAAGTAGATTCCTCGGAGTAGTGAAGCAACTAAAATTACTTAACAAGAACAAGGTCCGCACTGTATGCCCTTTGATTTGTATCTGATTATGCTGAAGCGATAGCTCCTTACTTAACAACCATATACAACCGTTCTCTCAATGAATGATCTGTACCAAAAGATTGGAAAGTTTCACAGATCACACCTATATTCAAGAAAGCCAGTAGGAGTAATCCACTACACGACAGGCCTATTTCATTGACGTCAATTTGCAGCAGGGTTTAGGAACATATCCTGTAATCAAATATTATGAATTATCTCGAACAGAATTATCTGTTGACTCAGGGTCAACACGGATTTAGAAAATATGCGAAACACAACTAGCTCTTCACTCACACGAAGTGATTACTGCTATCGACAAAGGATCTCAAATTGATTACGTATTTCTTGATTTCCAGAATGCTTTTGACACCGTACCTTACAAACGGCTTTTAATCAAATTGCGTGGTTATGGTATAGCGTCCCAAGTTTGTGACAGGATAGGGGATTTCCTGTCAGAGATGACACAGTTTGTAGTAATCGACGGTAAGGAATCGACTAAAACAGATGTTATATCGGGCGTTCCACAGGGTATTGTTATTGGTCCTCTGCTGTTCCTTATTTACATAGAAAAATTTGGGAGAAAATATAAGCCTCTCTCTTAGACTGTTTGTAGATGACGGTGTCATTTACCGTCTAGTAAAATCATCTGAAGATGAAAACCATCTGCAGAACGATCTAAGTAAGAAATCACTATAGTGTAAAAATTGGGAATTGAGTCTAAATAATAAGAAGTGTGAAGTCGTCCACTTATTACGAAAAAGTGAAGACCGTAAACTCCACTAAATTCCTAGAAATTACTCTTACTTCAGACTTAAACTGGAAAGAACACGTAGATAATGTAGTAAAGGCGAATCAGAGACTGTGTTTTATAGGCAGATGCTTTAAACATGCAACAGAACTAGAAAAGAGAATGCATACACCACGCTTGTCCGTCCTTTTTTAGAGTATTGCTGCACAGTGTGGGATCCTTATCAGATGGGTTTGACGGAAGACATCGGAAGAGTCCAAAGACGGGCAGCTCGTTTCGTATTGTCACGATACAGGGGAGACAGCGTTACGGAAATGATACAGGATCTGGGATGGGAATCATTACAACAACGGCGCTTATTGCTGCTGCGAGGGCTACTTAAGAAACTCCAATCGCCAACATTCTCCTCCGAATGCGAAAATATATTATTGACTCCCACTTACATAGGTATAAATGGTCATCAGAATAAAATACTAGAAATCAGAGCTCGAACGGAGAGATTCAGGTGTTCTTTCTTCCCGCGCGCTAATCGAGAATGGGAGATAAATAGTGTAAAGGTGATTCCATAAACCCTCTGCCAGGTACTTAAATGTGATTTGCAGAGTATCCCATATAGATGTAGAGGTAATTTGAAATAATAAAAATTAACCAAAAACGATTTATTGACCAATGCAGGTGAAATGAGTGGCGGATACATGTTGTAAAGGGTCGTAGATAACAAACATAAGCCATTTCATTGTTTGCGCGGTCGTTAAGACCAGACATCAGAGCCTCGAGTCCTTCCTAGAGCATACGTGTGTGGTCTGGTCCTCAGTGAATGGTAGCTTAAGTCTAGGAACCGATGACCTCAGTACTTTCATCTCTTACGAAAAGGGGAAAGAAATTGCCATTTCATTGTTTGCGCGGTCGTTAAGACCAGACACCAGAGCCTCGAGTCCTTCCTAGAGCATACGTGTGTGGTCTGGTCCTCAGTGAATGGTAGCTTAAGTCTAGGAACCGATGACCTCAGTACTTTCATCTCTTACGAAAAGGGGAAAGAAATTGCTGCGAACTTTCCCGAGACAAAAATGTCGCAAAATTCTAATTCGTCCTTACTTGTCGGACACGTTCTACTTAAGCTGTTGAGTGAGAGGTGTGATAATTCGGGAACGGAGTGCCGCGTTGGATACAGTTAGGGCGGCGGGAATGCGAATCCGCGTAGCCTTTCAAGGCGGCAATTACGCGGCGTTACCGGCGGTTATTAGCGGCGAGGTTGGCGGGCCTGGGCCTCCTGGGTCCCTGCCCTACCTGGTCCCCCACCCCCGCCGCCGTCCTTGCCAAAAAACCGAGAGAGGCGGCGTCGGCATCCGGCGGCGGCGCGGCGCGGCCACAGACAATGCGCTGGTGGGGGGGCCTTGGGCGGCGGTGCCCACCTACTCCGCGAGGGGTTCGGCTCCTTCAAGGCCCCCCTTCAAAACCCGCGACCATCGGCCGCAGGTCGGACCTCGGCCACTGTCCTTCCGTCACGCGGAATTAATTGCCAGCGGTCCCGTCACCACGCGGTCGAGCGCGGCGTCACCAGGAAACTGGTGAAGGGGGCGCAAGGCGCCTAACGACCTACCTGCATGCAAAGTTCGAGCGGGAAGATTATTCTGTGCGTCAAAACGTTCTATTTGCCACGAAAGTAATCTTCTGTGGTGGGGTGTTAAACTGCGAGACTGTGTATGCAGGATAGCGGGTTAGATCCTCGCTTTTCACTTTTCACCTCTGGCAATGTTGATGTGAGAAATGCGAAGTCGCACCGAGATTTGGAATCGACGTTTAATTTACAAGTCTCCTTATAACTGGCTGGGTATTGTTGTTGATATGGTCTTCAGTACATAGACTGGTTTGATGCAGGTCTCCACCCTACTCTATCCTCATTAGAACGGCAACCTATATCCATTTGAACCTGCATACACTACGCTTGTCCGTCCATTTTTGGAGTATTGCAGCCCAGTGTAGGATCCTTATCAGGTGGGTTTAGCGGAGAACATCGCAAGAGTGCAAAGAAGGCCATCTCGTTTCGTATTATCACGATACAGGGGAGACAGCGTTACGGAAATAATACAGAATCTGGGATGGGAATCATTACAACAACGGCGCTTATCGCTGCGGCGTGGGCTACTTGCGAAACTACAATCGCCAACATTCTCCTCCGAATGCGAAAATATATTGTTGACTCCCAGTTACATGATCATCAGAATAAAATACGAGAAATCAGAGCTCGAACAGAGAGATTCAGGTGTTCTTTCTTCCCGCACGCTATTCGAGAATGGAATGGGAAATAAATAGTATAATGGTGGTTCGATGAAGCCTCTGCCAGGCATTTAAATGTGATTTGCAGAGTATCCCATGTATATGTAGATGTAGATCTCTTGGTCTCCCTCTGCTATTTTTACCCAACACACTTCCCT
The DNA here is from genome assembly GCA_026315105.1 of Locusta migratoria. Taxonomy (NCBI): domain Eukaryota; kingdom Metazoa; phylum Arthropoda; class Insecta; order Orthoptera; family Acrididae; genus Locusta; species Locusta migratoria. The sequence continues at coordinate 52,077,659 of CM048746.1, read as the reverse complement.
CCATTTCTAAATTTACGATTTCTTGATGTCTAAGAATGTGCCCTACAAATCGATCCCTTCCTTTAGTCAAAGTATGCCAAAAATTCCTTTTCCTCCGAATTTTGTTCAGTAACTCCTCATTAGTTACAAGATCAACCCACCTAATCTTCAGCCTTCTTTTGCAGCACCACATTTCAAAAGCCTCTATCCTCTTCCTGTCTGCACTGTTTATCGTCCAAGTTTCACTCCGATATAAGGCAACACTCCACACAAATGCCTTCAGAAAGGACCTCCTTATGAGTAAATTAATATTCGATGATAACAAATTTCTCGTTTTATAAAAACGCTTTTTTATCCATTGCCATTTTACATTTTATATCATCTGTACTGCGACCATCATGTGTTACTTTACTGCCCAAATAACAAAACGTACCTACCTCCATTATTGTTTCGTTTCCGACTTTTAATTCCTTCAGCATCGCCTGATTTTCTTAGACTCCATCACCTTTGTTTTGCTCTTGTTAATGTTCATCTTATAGGCACCTTTCAACACTCTGTCCATTCCGTTCAATTGCTCTTCCAGATACTTTACTGTCTCTGACAGAATTACAATGTCATCGACAAAACGGAATGTTTGTATTTCTTCAACGTGAACTTTAATTCATTCTTCAAATTTGTCCTTCCTTTCCTTTATAGCTTGCTCAGTGTACAAATTGAATAACATTGGAGAAAGGCTACAACCCTGTATTACTCCCTTCACAACCACTGCATCCGTTTCACGCCCATCAACTCAAACAGTAGCTATCTGGTTTCTGTACAATCAACACTGTCAAAAGCTTTCTCCAAATTTACAAAAGCTAGATATGTAGGTTTGCCTTTCCTTAATCTATCTTCTAAGATAAGCCGTAAAGTGAATATTACCTCCAGTGTTCCTACATTTCTTCTGAATCCAAACTGTTCTTCCCCGACGTCGGCTTCTCCGACTTGCTTTTCCATCTTTCTATAAATAATTTGTGTTAAAAATTTTGCCTCCACAAGGTATTAAAGTGATGGTTCTGAAATTTTTACACCTGTCTGCGCCTGTTTTCTTTGGAATGGGAATTATTAAATTTTTCTGAGGGTATTTCGCCTGTCTCATACAGACCAGGTGAAATAGTTTTTCATTGCTGGTTCTCCCAGAGACTTCAGCAGCTCTGAGGGAATGTCACCTACTCTAGAGGCCTAGTTTTGACTTAGGTCTTTCAGTGCTGTGTCAAATTCATCTGTCAGTGTAGTATCTCCAATTTCATCTTCATCTACTTTTTCTTCCTTTTCTACAATATTGTCTCTAAATTCATTTCCTTTGTAGGGTACCTCTACATAATCTTTCCGCCTTTCAGCTATCCCTTCTTTGCTATGAACTGGTTGTCCAACTGAATTCTTGATAGTCATAGAGCTCTTTTTCTTGTCTCTAGTTATTTTCTGTAGGCGTTATCCATTTTCCCCTATTTATACATTCTTCCACAGTTGCATTTGCCTTCTAGCCACTCCTGCTTAGAGATTTTGCACTTCCTGTCAATCTAATTTCTTAATCGTCTGTTTCCTTAACTGCATTTTTATATTTTCTCCTTTCATCAATTAAACTTAATATATCCTGTGATATCTAAGGATTTTTTGTAGGTATTGTCTTCCTACCAATTTTGTCCTCTGCTGCCTTCACTATTTCATCTCTCAATGCTACCCATTCCTCTTCTACTGTTTTATTTCCCCCCTGTTTTCGAGAATCACGCAGTTCCTCGAAGACAAAAGGCCGGATAACTATAGATGTGTTAAATCAAACCCATACCGTGACTTTCTCGTCGTACAATGGAGTTTCCGCGACAGTTCTACGATTTTCGGTAGCCCAAATTCTGCAGTTGTGGGCGTTGACAGACCCGCATAGCACGAAATGAGCTTCCTCGGTCCACATCACGTTACTCAACCAATCGACATCTTCCGCCATCTTTTGAAACGCCCACACCGAAAATGCCCTCCTTTTCTTTGTTTGCTTTTATGATCATATGAAGCGCCATCTGTCGTACATTTTTTAACCTTTTTTTTTTTTTTTTTTTTTTTTTTTTTTTTTTTTTAATGTTTGTGTTTTCGTATTTTATGCGCGGCCGAACCGTTCAACCGATTGTGATGAGCCTTTGTCAATATATTGGTTGCTCTTTCGCAACAGTCATAGGCATCATTAAATTACTGTACGACAAATAGTTCAGGAGACATGAAGTAATAAAGAATGAAATGTCCGGTAAAGTGCTGCATCATGCGACGTCTGCTTCTAAACTACTGTACTGATTCCAATCAAATTTGGTACACGTATTCCTTCCAGGAGGTAACAATTGACGGAGGGGTAAGAACTGCTTACGGCATATAGTTCAGGAGATATGACGTCATAAACAATTATATGGTAGAAAACCTATGGAATTATGCGACATGCGATTAAGGACAATTTATCCATCCAAAAAATCTTCATGACATTTTGGACACTTGACCTTCAAAGCAAGAGGAAGGTCAGTCACACAAAACTTTGTATGGTGCATGACGGAGGATACTTTACTTATGGACTTCGTCAGATTCTACAGTTGTATGCCGATCCTGATGAAATTTTTAAATATGAACAATTCAGTTTATTCGTGCAATATTAATATATTCATATTACCTACAATCATTTCAATTGAGCAACATGACTAAACAGTTAATTTTCAGATTTCAGATGAAATTTTTCTGAAAATTCTAACAGCTCTCTCTGTAAGATACGTTACTTTTTAGGGTGATAATCATCAAAGAAACACTTAAAACATAAATATTGTTGACACCATGTGAATTTTAAGTAAGCTATTTAAAGTATGATTTTTTAAAAATATGTTTCAGTGTAAAGCATATTTCATTCATAATTTTAAACGACGGTTTTTTCGCTAACAGCTTTGATGCATACGAAGCGTACCGAACCATTGGGGTTGAAAACCACCAGCAGAAGGTATTTGTTGTTACCGACGTATGATTTTAATGCGAATGTGAAAATGGAATATATACAAATTGTTTGTCTTTTTGTTGGTATTTTATGGACGGCCATACCGTACATCCGATTGCGATAAAACGTTGTCAACTCATTTCTTGCACTTGCGCGAATGTTGCAGACATACTAAAATTGACTTCGTATGGTGCACAGCGCAGGGTACTTTACAATTAGTTAATTCGTTTGTTACGACTTCACGCTGAAATGGTTGGACATACATGAATGAAGTTTGGAACAGAGGTAGCTTATATCCTGATAAATACATGGGCTACCTTTCGAAGCCACCGCATGCTGCGTGGTGTAGGGTACCTTACAATGGGTTAATATATTTGCTACTCCTAAATGCGGAAAGGGATGGACAGATCTGAACGAAATCTGGAATGGAATTAGCTTATACGCTGCACAATACACGGGCAACCTTTCGTAAGACACCGTTCGGTGCGTGGCGGAGGGTACTTTACAATGGTTTAGTACGTTAGTTTCTCTTTACGCTGAAGCAGCCGGGAGGATTGGAATTAAATTTGGAACGTAGATAGCTTATATCCTTAATTAACGGATGAGCTACCTTTAGGAAGCCACCGTACGATGCATGACGGAGGGCATCTTACAATGGGTTAACACGTTTATTACTCTTCATGCTGAAACGGCTGGACGGAATTGAATGAAATGTGCAATGAAGATAGCTTATACCCGGAATTAATACCTGGGCTACCTTTGATAATCCTCCGTAGGTGCATGGCGGAGGGTAGGATATAACAAACACGAAAACTGTTTGCTCACTATGAAAGTCAGCACATAAATGTATGTTTCCATGAAGGGGATTTTTATAATCTGCAAAGAAGTGAATATAGCATGGCAGAGGGTACCGTGCGACTTTGACACAGTTTGACCAGTCACCATGAAACGTGGCGCATATATGTGTGTTTTCATATGTTAGAGGGAGGAGTAGGTGGAGGAGGAGATGGACAGAAAATGGAGGGTAGAGGGGGAGACGGACAGAGAGAGGGGAAAGGAAAACAATGAGAAAGGGGAGATGGTGACTGACAGGCGAAAGAAGATGAGCAGAGGGAGGGGGAGGAGGAAATGGACAAAGAAAAAGGAGGAGACGGGGGAAGGAGCAGGTAAACAGAGAGAAGGGAAAGGAGGAGATGGACTAATGGAAGATTGGAAACCTCATATATGTTCATACGTTTGTTTGTATTTTATGCGCTGTCATAATGTTCATCTGATTGCGATGAAACTTCGTAATTCAACAAGCTGACACTTTCAAATTTCAAACGTTATTTGCACAATTATTTCTTCTGCGGTAGCAGCGCGCCGGGTACTAGCTAGTCGTTTATAAAAATAAGGAACAGTAGGGGCCCTACAACACGTCCCTGGGGAACACCAGATGTCACTTCAGTTCTATTCGATGACTTTCCAATTGAAACGTACTGCTTTCCGTCTGACAGGAAATCACGAATCCAATCGCACAATTGTGACGGTATTACATAAGCACACAGTTTGATTAGAAGACACTTATGAGGTAGTGCGAACGAGGGAGGAATACAGAAAGCAGATTCAAAAGGATGTAGGCTTCCGGACGTATTCTCAGACGAAGAGACTTGCACAGGACAGGATGGCGTGGAGAGTGCATCAAACCAGTCTGCGATTTGAAGATTATAACAACAACATGTTTGCTATGGCACCAGGTGGCATCAGTTCGGCCGTCATTTGATTGTCGAAAGAATCTGTTCAAATGTTTGTAAAACTATGGGAGCAAGCTCTTGAGATAATCGGTCTCTACACTTACAAACTACGGAAACTAACTTACGCTGGCCGGCGGCGGTGGCCAAGCGGTCTGCGGCGCGCCAGTCACGGACTGCACGGCCACTACGGTCGGCGGTTCGAATCCCCCCTCGGGCATGGATATTTGTGCCGTCCTTAGTAATAGCTAGTTCATAAGTAGTATGTAAGTTTAGGGACTGATGACCCCTTAGTTAAGTCCCATAAGCTCTACAAACAATTGAACATTTGAATTTTAACTTATGCTGAGGGCAACAAAAAGGCACACACGCACAAGTGCCCGAAGGAGGACTCAAACTTCTGACGGGGAGCGGCTGCGCAATACACGGCAAGGTATCTTACAAGGACATCACATGGGTATCGGATTTTAGAATTTGTTGATATTTATTGTACGTGAAGTTTAGAACTTAAATAACAATCAGCCAAAGCCATTCGACGCAACTCTAAAAATTTCTATAGAAAATTGACTATAAAGTTTTGAAATTAGGTGTAAGTACAAATTATTTAATCACTTGCAGCTCCTATAGGTGTAGCTCAAGTGGTAGCGTTGTGGGCCTATAATCATCAGGTCGGTGGTTCGGAGCCCGGCATGACACTTTTTTGTTCGAATACTTACACAAATTTCATATCTAATTGGAATTTTTTGCGAAGAATTTACGTTTCTGTTTTGTTTATTCGTAATTTTCTATTTTTTATAAAATGTCGTTAATAATTATGGTTTCAATGAAAAAACGTAGGTTACATTTGTTTACAGTATTGGCTTCACAGTTAGTTGACGGCAGTAGTGTTCGATTGTGTGTGACGCTAGTTTTAAAAAGTCATGTACATACCTACTAATGGCTTTCCAAGCAGCTAACCTATTCAACCATCATTTTACGTGACTACAAGGTTTTCAGCTCGTCTACATACACACAAACAAAAACTGACACAACACCTGGAATCAGAGATCCCAAAAAGTTTTATATAACCTGAGCCGTCTGGGCTCCCTGCTTTGTATTACGCGGGTCATCGTTGCGTTTTGTTTCCTATGGTTCGGACTCGCTTATTAACTCGACCGGGAGATGGCGCTCTGTGTGCGGCGAAATCTACGCGCGCGGGCCGCGGCAGCAGTGGGCGTTGGGCACGTGTGGAGAGAAGGCGAGCCGGCCTCGCGAAGCGCCCCGGAGTTGTGGCAGAGGGGTCACGCGCTGGGCCACTGGAGGGTGGCTGCCTGTCGGGCGGTGCAGCTAGGGGGGGACTTGAGCGGAAGACGCCGGTGGTTACGACGCCGAAGGACAGTGTCCTGCACGGGGTTTCGTGTGTACTGAGTTCACGCCCCTTTCCCTCCTATTGCTGCCTTACAGCGTCACGTACGAGTAGAGGGTTTTCAGTGGGTCAGAATGATACCGGGGCAGCTTCGTCAACGGCTCAGGGTGTGATTAATGGTAGTCACCCTAATGTAATTATTTATCCAGAGGTTAGCACCACAGAGTGCGTATTAAATTTGTTGTAATTGAATTGAGTGTGAAATTTTCTGATACTGGCCCCTGTTAGCAAGGATTTGAAAGGCCACGTTGTTAAATGTTTTGTGTAACTATTTGTCCAGAGGTTAGCCCCAGAGAGTGCATATGTGTTGGTTGTATCGTTTCTATATAGTGTGTGTGTGTGAAAAGGAAGACGGTTACTTGGCCTTTATCCTTCTACTCCCTTACCATACCAAACCCTAATTTCCCGATATCATAACCGAATTTTAAAAACAACGAAAACAATATTTGTCACAGCGTGATACCAACCACCGACTCTGTTTCTGAGGCCAGAACGCTACCACCTGAGCTACACCGAAAGATACTTAACTGGTTTAGCATTTCTTACTTAAAAGCAATTTCAAAACATCAAAGTCGATTTTCTCGAGAATCTTTTAGAATTGTGTTCAGTAGCTTTGGCTAATTGTTATTAGATTTCTGAACTTCACGTATCATAAATATTTGAAAAATCCAGTACCCATGTGGTCTCCTTGTTAGGCTGGCTGCACACACACCGATTTTGGACGGCCGGTTAATATCTGCCAGTATTTTACCGGTGGAGCGCTGCTTACACACACGCCGGAACGTTACCGGTCAAACGAGCAGTGGCTTGGCTGTCGTGGTCGAGTGAAGTGGATTCCAAACATAAAAATCTCAAACGATTTTACATAATATTATGACAAATATAGCTGACATGATACAAATAATTAATAAAGTACCGTATCATCACACATTAGTGTACTAGTACTAGTGTACTAGTACGAAACGATTTTTTTCTTTGCTCTCCATTTCCTCAAAACCCTCATTCAGTTTGCAGGAAAGTTGTCTCAATGTATCTCTAGTCGCATTTCTATCTTCAAACGGGCCCAAAGTTTTCTTCCACCAAACTGTTCGTGCTTCCACTACCGAATCTCTTAATCATTTAATCAATTGCAAACACATGCCTCGAACAGGCAAATGGCCATTTCCTTGTGGGTATAGATAGGAGTTCGATCCCCTGCGGGAATGCAGATAAAGCTGCGAGACAATAGAATAAAGCACACTAGTACGCGATAGATTGATAATTTGGGCAGGGCTGGAAACGTTTCTGTAGAGCCGATGGCTCAGAGGGTTAGCCACCCTCTATGACAAAACAAAGCGAATATCTCAATAATATCATAAAACAATGACACGATCTACCCTAAGAATAAAAAAGGAAAAAAAAACACAAACGAGTAAGAGTCCGAGTCTATCACAAAGCAATTGATTTTATTCAGTGCCCTGGAACAGACGAGAATTTAAATATTTGTAATTTTGTGAGGTGGCGGTAACATGTAGTCAATATTTTTATTCCCTTATTTATTTATTTTTTTTCTTTAGGCAAAGCGGAAGTTCAGTGTCGTTTTGATACACTATTTTTATTTAGATTTGATACCACTTCAGTTTCTATTGGGGCATTTCGTCTAAGGAAAAGTCCTTCAATTATAGCAGTTCCTTAATGAATTTGTCTACGATTCTTTCTGATATCTGCTGTCCAGAGCACAAGCTGGCGACGGCAAGGAGACGGCAGGCGTGCTTCCTCTCACGTAGCCTCGACAGTTGGTAAATTGGTGTCAATAAATTTACATGTTTGAGCATTTGCCTTCGTAGAACTTCTCTGTTGCGAGACTGCCGACTCGGCTATGGAAGGAAGGGCCTCCTGTCATGGCCTAGTAGCCGTGAGGTCCGGTCGGAGGGCAGTGGACGGAGAAACTGGTCGACGAGGGTTGACCGCGGCTACCTGCGAGGTTTTGTTTGAAATCACAGGTGGAACAGGATGATGCTCTCGAGACGCACTTCAGGTTGTCCACCTAACTGTCGCCACTATAACCACAGACAAATATATACCTGTGCTAGAACACAATCGGACGTCCCTTCAGGCACAGAGATTTGTCTGTGCTTCAGGGCGAAGTTTGCAGAAATCTGAATAGCACCCTCGCCAAAGCGGCGTGTCTTTTTTCACGGCTATGGATGCCTAGGCGGTTTATTTGAGTCTGGCGAGGTGGGTGGTTGTGGAAACGTTCTTCTGCGTGACGAATGTTAAGAGGTTTGTTGGGCGCATAGTCGGTCATCTGGGCCAGCGGGGCTTGGCGCTTATCGTCATAAAATTAACGTATTTTGAGACCTGACAACGAAAGAGGACGTTCGAAAATTCCGGAGAGGTCGTAGACTTGGGTACGGTATCGTCTCTGTGGGAACTTTGTTCGTATGGCAGGAGCTTGCAGGGGCGTCTGCAGAGTGCTCTGTGATTCGCCAAAGCTTAGGATTGTGAGAGTTTTGTAATTTGTCAGCAGCTTCTCGCAATATGATTGGGCAGGCTATTAGCGGTGTGTGGTAATTGGTGCGCTCTGGCCGCGTAGGCGGTCGCGGCTCGCGACCAGGAACGCTGGGAGAGAGAAAGATTTTTTCGGGGATTCGCTCGTAGGTCTCTGCGGTGTGCGGATCGACTTAGCTCTCGCGATTTACTTGTGCTGTTGTCTGATCTAAGATTTTTGTCATGTAGGATCGCTTCCGGCGGTCATAGTCGACTTACATATTTTGGAAGTCTCACTTTGAGCATTCGCACTTTGCGGATCGCGCAAGTATTGGCAAATTTGACTTGGTGATTTGCACTTGTGAACACTGTCTCACAAGTACACTACGATCGACTTGTCTGCTCGCTATATAAAATTGTACATCCATTGTTTGTCTAGCGGCGCCGACGCTAGTGTGGCTGTTAATTTAAATATCGTTTCTGCTTCACAGAACGAAGTGATAGAACGGTCGCGTTTTATTTCAGCTCTGGTCTGCAGTCATCACCTGCCGCTGCCGAATCCTGTCTACTCAAAATATTTGGTAATGTGTCGTCTGCATCATTGCTAGGGCCAGTATACTGCTGTTTTTGAAGGAATTTCTCTGTTTTTTTTTTTTCTTTTTTTTTTATGGGACTTAACTATGGGGTCATCAGTCCCTAAACTTACAAACTACTTACTAACTACCTTATACTAAGGACGACAAAAATATCCATGCCCGAGGGGTGAATCGAACCCCCGACCGTAGTGGCCGTGCAGACCGTGAATGGAGCGCCTCAGTCTCCTCGGCCACCGCGGCCGGCTCTCTGTATTTTCATAACTGGGCTTACTTGTTCAAATTAGGAAACTTCATCTGCCCTTTGAGTTTGTGCATTTGTGGCGGTAGTTTGGGTAATTATTCTTCCTGAAAAGGGTTTCTTTCTCCCTTGACTATAAAATTATTTCACGTTGTTAATTGTCAATTTTTTTAACTTTTTCGTATAGGATCTCTTATTTTCAAAGTATGTGTAATGTTTCGATTGCTTTGCCATGTGCCAGGATGAATTGTTATGGTAAATAAATTGCACCTGAAGTATGTATACTCTTTCAATTGAAAACTTCCCTATCATTCATAATTTTGGAGGGGCAAACAGATATTAGTTAACGTGTGAGTGTGCCGAGTAAATTAGATTTAATTGCTGGTACCCCTCATTGTGATATTGGTTAGGAATTTATAAAGTAAATGTGTTGGACCATATCATAAGTCACCGAGAAAGTGAGATCAATAAAATAATAATAATAATAGTAATTTTCCATGTTTTTTATAAACATGGTGGCGGCCCTCATTTAATTGTCAAAAATATGATGACTCAATTTGATATCTAAAAGTTACATAATTAGTTAATTATAACTATTTTAACAAGTGGGAATCTGCATGTTGAGTACTGTCGTAGCCAACAGAACTCGCACACTTAGTAAAGAAATGTTCAAATGTTTGTATAGCTTATGGGACTTAACTACTGGGTCATCAGTCCCGAAACTTACAAACTACTTACTAACTAGCTAACACTAAGGACGGCACAAATATCCATGCCGAGGGGGGGGATTCGAACCCCCGACCGTAGTGGCCGTGCAGACCGTAACTGGAGCGCCTCAGTCCCCTCGGACTTAGTAAAGACACCCACACAATAAGAGACACACTTCTCAATTTATTGTATACAGAATCAATATTTTTACATTTTAGTCGTATATGCGCTACGTCGGCTGTATGGCGAAAAGGAACAGCGGGAACTGTGCAGGCGGACGGCCGGTAGAAATCGTGGCGTGACGACGTGCGCCTCTCGACAGTATGGCCAGCGCTGGCGGTCTGCAGTATCCGTATCTCGCCTGCTGTGTAGAGGCAGCTGACCGGCTTTTTGCCGGTGCCGGTCCGTGGCCGGTCAGTGTGCAAGAAGCTACAATGCCTTCCACTGGGCCATTGATGGAATGTTGAAGACCGATATTTTACCTCCTGTCCAAAATCGGTGTATGTGCAACCGGCCTTGGACCTAACGCCCATTTTCCCGCTGCTCGATTGTGGCGTCATACATCTGTTCCGCAAGCGACATGGAAATAATAACAAAAAAATCTGAGAAGTAGCAATAGAAAATCAATACCCAACTGTGTTGTACACGTAAATGGGTTCGGAGACTAGTTAGACGCCTTCTGCGGACTTTTACCTTCTGAGACACTGCGCAAATGACACTTATTTCGCATTCGCAGACAGTAAAAAAAAAAAGGCTTGGCGGTGAGTGTAACGTTGTGAGGCGAAAGCTCGCCGGCCGTGGTCGGCGCCCCCAGGGCACAGTGTTCGGTCTGCTGCTCCACACACGCCGCCAAGTACAGGCCGGCACGGCCAGTGGTCGTGGAGCGGTCGTGGCGTGGTCGTTAACGACCGATTGTGTACAGAGGCGGCACGCGCCTGCGTGTGTCTGCGAGACGGATAAGTGTCCCCGCTCCCCAGCCATTAAGCACGAGTTAGGGCTGCCAACATATGGTAATGAGCACTCCAGATACATAGAAAGGCGCAGTCGTACCGGCTGCAAACCGATACCCGGTCATTACGCCACTGAGGCTGCAACATTGACGACATTGAATACTGTAAAAGATGGTTATCACTCGGGCGCACGGAACGCCTTTGGCAAAAGGACGTTGAGGTTTCCGCTGCAGGTGTCTCCTTTCAGTCACATCAAGAGGCTGAGTTAGAAGAAATGCACTGCGCGGAATGACCGCGTGGTCTAAGGCGTCATGCTACGGATTCGGCGGCCGTTTCCGCTCGATGTTCGAGTCCTTACTCGGGCTTGGTTGTGTGTGCTTTCCTTAGTGTTAAGTTGGTTTAAGCAGTTCTAAATTCTAGTTACTGATGACAATAGCAGTTTGGTCCAACAGGTTTACAAACATTTGAACAAAAAATCAGAAACCAGAAGTTCGTAGTGTCGTACAACATATATTTGGAAAACTAGACAAAAATCCGGCACAATTATTTATTGTTTTTCAATTTCCCGTTAGGTCATCTCCTACTTATATCTGTCAACTTTCACAGTGATCACTGGAACGTGTGTCTTACGAAAGGTAGCCTGTATAAAGATATTCCACAGGGGATGAACGACATAGTACCTCACCTATCATAGCCAACTGGTTTATTTCTTAGCAAGGACTTCGGTCACCGTTATTCTTGAGAATCTCTGAAACTATTTGGGGTGGGGTGGGGGGTGGGGGGGTAGTTTCGTGCCGCGTTGGAGCGGCCGAGCGCATTGAGGCGGTATGCTACGATGTGCGAAGCCGTTCCCCGTCGGGGGCTCGAATCCCCCCCTCGGGCATGGATGTTTGTGTCGTCTTTAGTATAAGCTAGTTCATAAGTCAAGCTATACAAAAACCAAACAGCGGTTATTAGAGTCGAAGGGCAAGAAAGGGACGCAGAGGTTGGGAAGGGAGTAAGACAGGGTTGGAGCCTTTCCCAGTACGTTGAGGAGACAGTGCAGGAATGGAAGGAGAAATTTTGAGAGCTTTAAAGTGCATGGAGAAGAAATAAAAACATTGCGGTTCGCGGACGACATAGTAATTCTGTCAGAGGCCGCAAAGAATTTGGAAAAGCAATTGAATGGAATGGACAGTGTCTTGACAGGAAGATATAAGATGAAAATTAACAAGAGTCAAACGTAGGTAATGGAACGTAATGTCAGAAAATCAGGCGATGCTGAAGGAATTAGGTTAGTTTTGTTATTTGGGTAGCAAGATTACTTCTGATGGCCTAAGTAAAGAAGATATAAAACGCAGAATGGCTATGGGAAGAAAAGCGTTTCTAAAGAAGCGAAATGGTTAACATCCAATATTAATTTAAATGTTAGAAAGTCCTATCTGAAAGCATTTGTCTGGAGTGTAGCATTGTATGGGAGTGAAACGTGGACGATAAGGAGTTCAGATAAAAAGAGGATTGAAGCTTTTGAAATGTGGTGCTACAGACGAATGATGAAAATTAGATGGGTAGATCACGTAACTAATGAGGTGCTTAACCGAATCGGGGAGAAAATGAGTTTCTTGCTTATCCTGCCTAAGAGAAGGGATAGATTGGTTGGACACATTCTGAGACATCAAGGAATTGTCATCATAGCATTACAGGGAAGTGTGTGGTGTAAAATTCGTAGAGGGACGCCGAGGGACGAATATAGTAAGCAGACTGAAAAGGATGTAGGTTGCCGAACGTATTCTCAGAGGAAGAGACTTGCAGAGGACAGAGTAGCGTTTAGAGCTGCATCAAACCAGTCTACGGACTGAAGATCACAACAACAACATGTACCAAAGTATGTCAGCTACTTCAAAGATGATGAAAGGAATTTGAGTGACACGAGGTATCTCTGACCCGATTTCATACAAAAGTGTGTTGACAATTTTGAAGGAGAAATTATCTTACCTGTTCGGAAAATAATACCTCAGATGATGATTTAGAATATTTATGGGAGTTTTAAATAGGTACAATTAATTTTTTTTAACGTAGCTGCTATTGTCAGTGAACGTTACAATGTCAAAGGATAAAACTGCAGCCCTCAGTCGCAAAATTAAAAATTTTATAATTTCTGATGAAGGAAATTATAGTTATTTCAAAATGTTTCAAATGTTTGTATAGCTTATGGGACTTAACTACGGGGTCACCAGTCCCTAAACTTACAAACTACTTATGAACTAGGTAACATTAAGGACGACACAAATATCCATGCCTGAGGGGGGAGTCGAACTCCCGACCGTAGTGGCCGTGCAGACTGTGACTGGTGCACCGCAGTCCCCTCGGCCAAAGCGGCCGGCCTATATATAGCTATTTCCGAAACCAGGTTAAATAATTTTTAATTTTGCTACCGAGGGCTGCATTTTTATCCTCTGAGGTGCAAATAATGTCATAAATGAAGATTTCAAGGTACGTTTGATCAACAATCATGGTTGCCATGTTGTGCACACTATGCCTATCTGCTCGTCGCCAATCTGTGCACCTCCTCCTCGCATTCGGTAAATTTTAATTCCTAATCGTAAATTTTTGCTACTCACATTTCGCTTTTATGTATTACATGATTATACGTGGTTGGAACTAATATAGTGGCAACTATTTATTCACCACCGATAGAAAAGCGTTACATGATTGCACCTCTTACTGCTATTCATAGTAGTCACCAGCGTTGTATAGAACCCGTTTCCAACGATGTGGAAGGCGTACTATACCATTAACAGAGCCTGTTCTGTTGATGATGCGACTAGTGCGGTCTAGCCGCGGCGGGGTGGCCGAGCGCATTGAAGCGCTATGCTCCGATGCGCGAGGCCGTTCCCCGTCGAGGGTTCCAATCCGCATGGATGTTTGTGTTGTGTTTAGTATAAGGTACTTTATAAGTAGTCTGTAAGTTTAGGGACTGATGACTCCGCAGTTAAGTCCCACAAGCTTAACAATCATTTGGAGCAGTCTACCGCCTGTCGAATTTCTGGTACAGTTCTGAAGTGAATGCCACGAACTTGTTTCTTCATCGTCGGAATATAATCAAAGTCACAAGGACTCAATCCCGGGGAGTATGGGTCTTCCCAGTCCCATCGTTTGAACAGAGCAGCCACAGCTAGCGCTGTATGCGCCCGCGCATTGTCGTGCAAAATTGTGGGTGGGTTGCGCAGAGAGTGTTGCCGCTTCTTTCGCAAGACTGGTCGCAGGTGATGCTAGGACGACCTACCCGATGCATTTCTGCCACTGTTTGCCGACCTTCGTTTAAGGTTTTTACCCAATGCGCCAATGTTCTGTACGACAATGCCGATTCCTCATACCCTCTTGAAGACCTTGATGACACTGTCGTCCTGTACGACCTCTGGCACATTCAATCTTCTTATTAATTTTGAAAACATTGTCAGAGGAGAGAAACAGCGATCTATTTGGTATGATTAATAGTACAAACAACAGTCTCGCAAAAATTTAGTTTCTATTTACCGGTTTTGATCTGATGTAGGTCATCTTCGGAATAACATGCAGCCCATGTGGCCAGTGTTGGACTCGGCTGGGCTGGGCTGGGCTGTCCTCGGCTGTTCTGCTGCCAGCAGGTAACTGTTCAAACAACTAAGAAATAGAAATAGAAACTGTAAATTTTTGCGATCAAGACTGTTGTTTGTAATATTAAACATTCAATCTCGATCCAACTCCTATTTTCCTGTTTCGAAAACATAGTGACACCGTTACGTTACATCGCTCGCTGACAAGTGACTGTGTCCCTCGATTGTGCGTACGCTGGTGAAAGGTAGGTATGTCAACAACGTGTAGATTCCGCAGCATTGTTGCCACTATTTCACGTTCCAACCCTCGTACATTGTGTATATTTAAAAATGTAGAGCCTATATCACCCAGAATGACTATTGGTGTTAAGAATGTTCTAGTTTTGTTATTGTAAACTTCAATATCGCCTTGTTTCGATATAGTAGTAGAGATTCGGAGTTGCCTACTGTCGAAATTCACCCAATTGTGTTAATCAAGTAATGAAACAAAAAATTTTTATGTAATAGGAATTTACTAGTATGCATATTGTTAGTTCCTACCTGAACCCTGCAAGTCTATAAGTTTTATCTTTGTGAGAAAAGGAGTGAGAAGCAGCGAAGAGAAAACATGACACAATGAGTAAGTGGTAGCTATTCAAAATGAAGTAATTGAAAACTAGGAACGTACTTGAATTCTCTGGTAGCACAAAGTTAGTCTTTCAGGATATCACGCGAAATAGTTGCTCCAAGAAATAACGTAATTGCGTTACCGGGGAAATTTTGATTTCCACTGATACGAGTAATACTGCCAACCTCGGAGCCCCGCCCGTTTAACCGCTACGTGGCTGTCTTGCTGTTTCTTTTCGGCGTATAGTCGTCTAATGCCTCGTTTTAGATATCAAAACATCCACTTTTCTTGCCATTCTTAACGGCTTCGTACACTGATTTTTGTTTTGTGCACATCTATGACAAATCCCCTCTCGAATTGTATGTTTCGTTGGCCTCCTTGTTTAATTAACATGAAAATCTGATAGTTATGGTATTCTAATTTCATGTGATTATGGCATTCATATGTACTGATCGGTACCTACAACTGTGGAATGGGTGTAGTCTGTTTTTCCCAATGGTTTTGAATGAATTATTTGAAAACAATAAATAATTATTTCATACTTGGGTACTTGTAGCTGCTGAATAGGGCATTTATTTACTTTTATAAGCAACTAGCGTTAGTTCTCGGTGTTGCTTTTATTCCTTTGTCATGTTACGTTATTTCCTTCTTCCCCCTCTATGCATTGCCTTCTACCTTCTCTATATCGACTTCAGTTTCGATTCCATGCATCTCAGGCATTAAGACGTCATATCTCCTGAAGTATGTGTCCATTAATAATACAATTTCCCGTGATCGTAACGTGGAAATAGGAATCTGTCTACGAAATGTGATGCGAAAGGACGTAATGAGTTACGAAATTTGCGTACTGGATCAAAGTTTCATGAATTTCAATTTTTTTTCTCCTGATCTGTGTACTGTAGTATAATATGGTTTAGAAAGTACATTGAGTGATATACGTATATATTGTAAGCAAAATATGTTGCGAATAGAGTTACTAGTAAAGACGTAGATAACTACTCATGCAGGATGGAGCAGTTTTTGTATGAACCTAATTGTTTATGACCTCATACGTCATGAAGGATGTATACTGTGGTATAATTACGAAGGTAGTTTTCTTTCTGTAAAATGACAAATACAATTACTTTCGTAGAAGTAATTAATTTTAACGTCTTACCAACTGCCGTATTTTTACTGCATTAACAAGGAAAAGTATTACGTGATAAAATGATTCCCGCCATGGTGGAGTGGCCGAGCGGTCTAAAGCGCCATGCTAGAGAGCGCGCGGTTGCTCGCCGTCGAAGGTTAGAGTCCTCTCCCAGTCATGGGTGTCTGTGTTGTCTTTAGGTTAAGGTTAGTTTAAGTAGTTTGTAAACTTAGGGACTAATAACCATAGATGTTAAGTCCCAAAAGATTTACAAACATATCAGATCAAAATTTTTTCCTTTGATCTTTTCGTTGGGATCGTGTGCGAGAAAAAGTTTCGTAAAGGTTGTATATTATGTGCAAACGTATGCTTCAAGTCGCTAATAGCTCTCGTTTACTAATAGTAGATACATAAAATGTCGTTATTCATGCGTGGCATGATGGGGAAATTGTTTTGTGACTCTCACAATTTACTCTGCAATTCACCATAAGGCGCGTGGCTGAGGGTACACTGTACCACTACTAGACATTTCCTTTTCTATTCCACTCCCAAATAGAATGAGGGAAAAAAAAAGAATGCCTATATGACCGTACGAACCCTAATTTCTCTTATCTTGTCTTTGTGATCTTTATGCGAAATGTAAGTAGGCGGCAGCTAGATCGTACTACACTCACCTTCAAATTCCGGCCCTCTAAATTTCCTTCAACAGAATTTCACGAAAAGAACGTAGTCTACCAGTAACAAACCTAGCTGCTCCCCTCTGAACTGCTTCTATGTCTTCCTTCAAAATGATCTGCTGCGGGTCCCAAACACTTGAGCAATACTCAAGACGTGGTCGTACAAGCGTTTTATACGCCGTATCCTTTACAGGTGAAGTACATGTTCCCAAAATTCTCCCAATAAACTGAAGTCGCCTGTCCGCCTTACTCACAACTGACCTTACATGTTCGTTTCATTTCATATCGCTCTGCAATGTTACGCCTAGATATTTGAATGACGCGACAGCATCAAGAAGCTCACTATTAATGCTGTAGTCGAACATTATGGGATTGTTTTTCCTACTCATGCGCATAACGTTACATTTTTCTACCTTGAGAGCTAGCTGCCATTCTTCGCACCAACTAGAAATTTTGTCTAAGTCATCCTGTATGCTGTTACAGTCAGTAACAGACGACACCCTCCCATACACCACAGCATCCTCCCGTAATGGTCGTTTTGAGGCTCTCAAGAATATTTTGCTGGTACTCGCTGATTAGAAGATAGGGAACATTCTTAACGATGTGAAAGTTTTTCATTGTTCAGAACGTCATATCTTTTGTAGTAGGGTAAGGTAGTACAAATTCGATATAGGTACAGTTCCGATCAACATGTGGTTTGGCGCCATTTGTCAGTCTCGCAACATTGGTAGCACTTGCCTGTGTGTGTGGCGTTGTAGTGTAGCTGCTTTCTACAAGACCTCCTGTCTTTTCCAAGAATACACCACTCTGTGCTACGGAGTACAAAGTTTTTCCTATTAAGAGGTAAGTGAAGCTAATTAGTCTAACGCCCTTTTATAAATCAGTAGCTAAGTGTGACTGGATTCTCAAGCCAAAAATTCAAAATTTAATACCACGAAGTATGCGTTGGTGCCGAGGGATTACAGTTCTTTTTATTTGGAAGATGCCAGTGATCAAAACTGTACCAAAAAGTGATCACAATTGTAATTTGTGTGGTACTTTTATCTATTTGTCTCAATTCAGTAACTTTTCTGTATTTATACCAAGATTTGTAACTATCTAATATTTGTTTTCCATATTCATTAAAAATCCAAGCACAAGTGCCATTGTTAAAATTATTTCTCTCCTACATATACTTCCAGTTACAATAACATTTCCCGGAAATGATCGCAATTATAGCATCTTACGCTATGTGTCATGCATACTTTTTACAGACACAATGATTGTTGTCTGATATTAAGTAATATGCGTAGAAAGCAGTGGTGCAGCCAGGATTTTGTTCTGGGGGTGGGGGTGGGGGGAGCTAATTTTTTAAAAAATAAAGCTCATTGAATTTATTAATCTATGACTTATTTTTACACTTTTTATAATTTAACCAGTTATACTAGGATAACAATTGCTCGCATTAATTTGAAAGTAGAAGAGGAGCAACGTGGTGGAAATGGAGCATATGCAATCACCTCGTAAATTAATTAAGCAGCTTCTTCGTTACTAGCCAAAGATAAAGGTCTTCACAGTATAATTAACATGAGACTCTATGTGTAAAAACTGAACTAAAAAACACTATTGTAGTTCATAAGATTCCACTCAGTGGCGCCGCTGACCTGCTAAGCAGCGGGTCGCCACATATGTACAATCGGCTGGTAACTTCAGCATAGCAGTAACAATAGCGGCAGCATCAAAGCTGGTCGCGGCGCCATTGAAACCGCTCACAGTGACAGCAGCACACGTTCTCAGTGGCGGCATCACGTTGGCGACCCACTGTCACGTTCACTTGTGCTTGGCAATTTATAGTTACGTTGTGATTTATTACATGTGTACTATTTCAAATTACCTGTGCCGACCTGTTAAAAAAAATGAAAACAATAAAAAAATGATACAATTAAAAATCTTTGAGGTTTTTTTTTGGGGGGGGGGGGGGGGTTCAGCCCCATTAGACCAACCCCC
Source organism: Locusta migratoria (assembly GCA_026315105.1). Taxonomy (NCBI): domain Eukaryota; kingdom Metazoa; phylum Arthropoda; class Insecta; order Orthoptera; family Acrididae; genus Locusta; species Locusta migratoria. The sequence continues at coordinate 52,058,618 of CM048746.1, read as the reverse complement.
CCCCTCCCCACACACACACACAGCCACGAGCGCATGTAATCACACATTCATGGATACATTTTTTAAATGTTCGAAAGTTAGTAAATCTATGGGGCTTCACTACTCTTGTCATCAGTCTCTATGCTTACAAATTGCTTAAACTACCTTATACTAAGGATAAAAAATACACCCATTCCGGAGGGAGGACTCGAACCTTCTCCGGCTAGCAGCGGCGCGCTCCGAAGGAAGGCGCCTTGGAACGCTCGGTGAAACCACCGAGACGGTACATATTTAAAATATGTATAGGTCCAGAGATAGAACCAAAGTAAGGTGTTTGACGCTAATGCCACGGAAATATGCTGGTTTACCTGTTACGCACTGTTACGCAACTTTGCTTCCCAGAGAATTTCGTTCGTTTCTGCAAAGAGAGTACAAAGTAATTCAATCGAAAACAGCGCCAGGGAGTTTTATTTCGTCGTTGTTTCCCCCCCCCCCCCCCAGGGGTATTTGGACCGCAAAGTGGCACTCGTCGGAAAGTACAAGAAAACAGATTCCACTGAGAATGCCTGTTGCGTTGATTTAGTGTCGGATTTGGCCAGAAGGCGGCGAGCACCCCGTCCTTTCTTTTTTTGCGGAACAGCCAGGCAGAGAGAGTATGTGGCGGGTATTAACAGGGTAGCGGCCCCAATTAACAGAAATCGCGACCACATCACTCGTGTTCCGCGCCCGGCGGCAGAAGAAACGCACGCCTTAGCGGGCGGCTGGGAGGGGCGGCCAACCACAATGCAGAGCCTGCCGGGAACAGTGTTGCCAGATGGCAGAGAGAAAAAATACCTGCAGTTTCACAAAAATGTACCTACGTTTTCCCTACTTTCTCCCTACCACCTCATTAAAACCCCTACATCAGGGTCGTAGCCGGGATTTGGGTCTGGGAGGGGCTGAATCAAGGAGTCCAGGCAGCAGAGGTTAACCAGCTGATTAATGTGACATGTTACAATTTTGAAACACTTTAAAATAAATATTTTGCATCACGCTTCACTAGCTAGTTATGTTTTTCCAGTGAGTGATCGTTACTGATTGATAGAGTCAAGTGTACATTATGCCGCTAATTCCAAGAGCTCTGTTACAAGAGGATTACTGATTTATCGGTCGGACAAGGGTACATCAAGAACCCGAGGAACAGCATTAATTAGCTTCCCCAAATATGCCGCTAATTTCGAGTGAACTGTTACACGAGTATAACTGATTTAACTATTATATCGGCCTGACGTAAATAAATAAGTTTAGTCCAGGTAATAAAACGTCTTTTGTTCATGGAAACAATGAATTTTTCTTGTGCTGACATTTTCTAACACTAATTCCAAACTGACTCTCCATTCCACTGATATACATTGAAATCATCATATTTCGCATCAATTTTAATGTGTCTGAAACTAAGTTTTCAAATTCATATTTTTTACTACGAACAGAAAACAACTATGCGTCAAAAATATCAATTGCTACTTCAAACTTGCCACAATTGGTCGGCTTCATTCCCGCGTGCTGACAACTGTTCTGTTGCCAACATTACCCGCTAGGCCTTTTAATATTACCATATAGCAAGAGCCCAATAAATAACATATTTTAAAGTCATCTGAAATATTAAATCAGATAAAATGCAATTAGGATAAATATTCAATTCATTTTTTCATCCTTGGAATCGATAGGCTGCGTAAAAGATATACAAAGAAACTCTAATTATAATATCACTGTAACTAATTAAAATCTCTGACTGTTACTATAAAAGTAATACTCCCACCGTACTCGCTCTCTCTTCTACTGTCTGCTCTGTTCTGATTGTTCTGTTGTCTGAATTGTGCTGATAAGATCTGCCAGTAAAATATGCTGAAACGAACATTATTAACTATTGATTATTGTTCTTAACTGATTGTACAAAATCTTCAGATATAAAAAGGATACTCAGGTATGCAGTAATTGCTTTCTGTTCAAATTAATAAATCCCCTTATTTGAAGTTAACTTGAGTCAGTTGTTCAGTTATTTATTTTTCCAGTCCCTCCATTTAGTGATCATGCTGTTTTCAGGTATAACTAACTATTACGACTTTGGATGGTTTGGTAATTAAACATGGTAAACTTACGTATCTCGTGTAGCTTGGAATAGTATCTTTGAGTGTAATTAACCATTTTGCCATATTTATTGGCTTGGAACCCGCAATTACTTTTATGTAATGAATAGTTCGAAGTCTGATTAGTCATTAATCTGTATCAATTGTTAATTTTCATTTATTAAATTACCTTCATTCAAAATTATGCTACACGGGGATTGAATCTTAATATTCCGAACCTCCATCCAATGTCGGCGGATAGTTACGCGGATTACAACCAATGTCGCTACAGCTTATCAACGGGATCAACTACACCGCTGTTTAAGGTAATTATTCGTCGAATTCTGTAGGTTGCTTGCTCTGCAAGATGTTTTAAACTATTAAATGTTTGGCCATTTCACGTCATTGCATTTTTTTAATTAACAGTTCGTCTAAATTGAAGGATTAGTCACTGATTATTATTTTAAAATAGTTCAACAACTTCTGTACGGCCAATTTTTCAAACCTAAATAGTCAGGCAAGCAATTACACTACAGCTTGTGTTGGCGATTGTAAAATTTTACCTATGTACCTACGTATTGGGGACTTTTGGATGAAAATTCTCCACACGACTTTAATGTTTATAAGTACCTACATGTAGGGAAAATTCCCTTCGTCTGGGAATGCGGCCTGCAGCGACTATAAGGGCGCCCACACCGAGGGGCGTGCGTGGCTCCACATCCCTGAGTCCACGCCTAGGAGGTTATTCTTCTCAGAAGCACCGGGGCCGCGCTTTTGTGCCCACAATAAGGATTTCTCGCTTAAAATCCTGTTGAATGTTGCCCTCTTTACTTAAAACCACTAAACTGTTAGTCATATCAGAGTATTTACTTAGATATACATTTCAGCTACTATAAATACTTTACCACAAAGAAAGACCACTGTTTTGGGTACAAACAAATGTCGGAAAACACAATTATTTATAGACACATAGACACAATGATAAATTATTAGCGTAATAAAATCCCAGCAATATTAACACAGTATTACAGAAACTAACATTTAAAAACATGAAATGAAATGCTACTCCTCATGCCTACGAACGAAAGGGTTTCTCGTTTAGCAAAAACGCCCGTCTAGTGAACTTAGATAATTAGAAAGTTAAAAACCTAGGGAAACGGCAGACAGCCATCTGTTAACTTTTTCGTGTTAGCGCATCTCCAGGGATTCTAACCACCTTGGTCCACGCTCAAGAACATAGCCATCCGGCAGACGGGGGAGGGGGGGGAGGGCGAGTAACAACTGACAAATAATGACAAAGTTGAAACTTCCTGGCAGATTAAAATTGTGTGCCGGAAGCCGCGCCGGAATGGCCGAGCGAATTGAGGCGCTATGATCCGATGCGCAATGCCGTTCCCCCTCGCAGGTTCGAATCCTCCCTCGGGCATAGATGTTTGTGCCGTCTTTAGTATCAGTCAGTTTGTAAGTTTAGGGACTGAGGACCCCGCAGTTAAGTCCCATGACCTAGAAAAACATTTGAACATTTTGTTTTGTGCCGGAACCGGGATTCCAACCTGGGACCCTGTAACGATACAAAATAAATAAATTACACCTTTTTCACAACCAGTGCTCGTCCCCTCTGGTCAGTGGAATAATGTATTTAAACGTCTCATATGCATATCGCTGGCCAGAGCGGAGGAGACAAAATCGAATTAATTGGGATCAGCTTCTGTTTCGAGAGAACATCATCGTATTATGTAAGTGTGGCCACCAATTATTATTATTAAAATATTAATTTTATTTTACTCATTGCATTTTTTCATTTACAACTACCTCCCTTTTGTTTAAATATTTTATTAAATTCAGCTGCTTTCTTTAATAAATTGGCGATTAATGTGTACAACAATGTCGGGCCGCCATTACAGTCTAACAATTATTCATGTTTCCTTACCTTTCCACCGGTACCCATCATAAAGAACCTAAAGCTCTTTCACAATTCTTTCGAAGTCCAATGCTTTGATACAGTTAAATTCAGCGCCACGCGACCCGTTGAAATATTATCACGTATAACACAATCCTACCCCGACATTATTACGTACTGTTGGCTACCAGTTCTTATTACGGCACCGAGTGTATTTACTTGTAAACAGCTTAACAGTTCCAGAGCCTACAAGAATTATAAAATTCCCGCCCATGCTGAATTTTCGTAAGTACCTGTGTCGTAAGTTTTTTTTATAACGTTACCTGCAAGGACCACCCATTTATTCCAAATTCTACCAGTCATATTATTATTATTATTATTATTGTTTCATTTGCGTTACATTTTCACATTCAGGGTACATTTTCCCCTCGATCAATATTTATTTTGCATTTTTATTTTCACGAAACCCAACACTATCTAACTTTGGTTACGAAAAAAATTATTGAAGTTTACTTTGCTGTCCCGGTAGCGTTATAACCCATACCTTTCGCAGGCAAACACTCCATCGACTTCACAGTCCATCCTCATAACTCCTGCCAGTACCTGGCCTCCTACTTTTCAAACTTCACAGAAGTTCTCCTGAGAAACTTGCAGGAATAGCACTCCTAGAAGAAAGGCAAAGGTCGAATCCCGGTTCTGGCACACAATTTTAATCTGCAAGGAACTGTCATATTAGCGCACGCTTCGCTGCAGAGTGAAAGTTTCATTCTGGAAACGTCCCTTAGGCTGCGGATAAGCCATGTCTCCACTATATCCCGTCTTTCAAGAGTGCTATTCCCGCAACTTTCAAAGGAGAACTTCTGTGAAGTTTGGAAAGTAGGAGTCGTGAGGACGCACCGTGAAGCGTGCCGGAATAGATCAGTCGGTAGAGCTTCTTCGCGTAAGGCAAATGTCCCAGGTTCGAATCCCGATTCCTGCACACAATTTCAATCTCCCAGGAAGTGTCATATCAACGCACACTCCGCTGCAGAGTGGATGTTTAATTCAGAATGATAAAGTTATTTAATAGTAAGAGACCTTTTTCACAATAAAATGAATTTCTCAACCTACAAAAATTTAAAGAAATTTGTTTAAAAGGTCATTTCCTTAGAATTTTTTGTTGTAACATCTCCCAACAATAAAATTGATTATTGTAGTCTTCAGTCCTGAGACTGGTTTGAAGCAGCTCTCCACCATACTCTATCCTGAGCAAGCCTCTTCATCTCCTCATAAGAACGGCAACCTATATCTGTCTGAATCTGCTTACTGTACTCATCTCTTGGTCGCCCTCTGCGATTTTCCCTCCACACATATCACTCCAGTTCTAAATTTACGTCTCGTGACGCTAAAGAACGTTGCCTACCAATCTATCCCTTCTTTTAGTCAAGGTATGCCAGAAATACCTTTTCTCCCCAATTCTGTTCAGTACCTCTTCATTAGCTTCGCGATCCACCCACCTAATCCTCATCATTCTTCTATAGCACCACATTTCAAAAGCCTCTATCCTCTTCCTGTCCGCACTGTTTATCGTCCATGTTTCACTCCCATACTGGGAAACACTCCACACAAATGCCTTCAGAAAGGACTTCCTTACCTTTAAATTAATATTCGGTGTTAAAAAATTACTCTTTTCCCAAAAAGCTTTTCTACCCATTGTCATTCAGCATTTTATATCTTCTGTACTGCGGCCATCATATGTTGTTTTACTGCCCAAGAAACAAAACCAATCTACCACGTTTATTGTTTCATTACCTAATCGAATTCCATCAGCACCGCCTGATTTTCTAAGACTGCATTACCCTTCTTATACGCTCCCTCTAAGAAACTGTCCATTCTGTTCATCAGCCAAACTCAATGCTTTTATTTCTTACCCGTGAACTTCACTTCCTTCTCCAAGCTTCTACATGCGTTCCTTTATAGCTTCCTCTATGTACAAATTGAATAACACTGGAGAAAGGCTACAGACCTGCCTTAATCCGTTCCCAACCACTGCAACCACTGCATATATTTCATAACTGCTGTGCGGTTTTTGCACAAGTAGTAAATAACTTTCGGTTCCCTATATTTTGCTTATTCTTGCTTCAGAATTTGGCAGAGTGTATTCCAAAAAACATTATCAAAAGCTCTCTCCAAATCTACAAAAGCTAGAGAAGTAGATTTGCCTTTCTTTAACCTGTCTTCTAAATTATGTCGTAAAGTATTGTCTCCTGTCTACCCACGTTTCTTTTGAATCCAAACTGATCCACCCCGAGGTAAGCATCTACCAGATTTTCCATCCTCGTGTCAATAAATCGTGCTACCTCCGGTGTCTCCTGGCCTCTTTCACATATACAAGCTTCTTTCATGATTCTTGAACCAAGGTTTTGTAATGATTAAATTATGTTTCGTAGAAAATTCTACGTGGCGGCTACCTCTTTATCCTTTTGCCCATCCCTACTATTTTTCCTTCTCTTCCGTTTTCTATTACCGAATTCCATTTACCTATTACAATTAAGTTTTCCTCTCCCTTTGGAGGAAAATATTCCTTTTCTTCCTCATAGATTTCTTCGATCTCCTCGTCATCTAGAGAGCTAGTTGGCATATAAACCTTTACTACTGTGGTCAGTGGTGGCTTCGTATCTATCTTGGCTACGATAATGCAATCACTGCGCTGCTCCTAATAGTTTACCCCCAATCCTGTTTTCTTATTCATTATTAGACATACTCCTGTAACACCTTCAACTGATTTTGTATTTGTAATCCTGTACTCACCTGAGTAGAAATCCAGTTCCTCTTCCCACGGTACTTCACTAATGCGCACTATATCTTACTTCAAGCTATGCTCTACTCTTTTTAAATTTTCTAACCTCTCTACCCGATTAAGGGATCTAACATTCCACGCTCCGAACCTGAGAATGCCTGTACTGTCTTTCCCGATGACCACATCCTCCTGAGTAACTCCTGCCCGGAGATCAGTATGGGGACCTATTTTACCTTAAAATTGAGTTTATTAATATGAAACTTCCTGGCATATTGAAACTGCGTGCAGGAGTCAGTATTCGAACCTGGGACCACTGTTTATTAATAATACTATCTAAAACCTGGTGTTTTCCGGGGTATTTATTTATTTTTTGTAGCCTTCAATTAGTACATCTTCCATCAATTCCCTGTCTGCCTATCTCCTTTCTTCCTAATAACATGTTATATCTATGGTAGAATATGTAAGAAATCTGTCTGGCATACTAAATTATAAGTGCAGTTTCCAAACATAGAAAGGCAGTCATCAAAATACAAATTACATGTAACATTCATACATTCATTTAATTCAAAACTTGACTATAAACAAAATTTTTTGTTACTTGCCCAGGATATAATATGTATAAATTTCTTTGTTGAGCCCATCACTGAGCACCCGACATAAAGTTGTCCCTGTGAGAAACATCGAAACGTGAAATCCACTCCTCAGTATTTATTAGATGCTCTGTGCTTTACTAATCGTAATACAAATTGCAAATCGCATTAGAAAATGCTGTCTTTTGAAGTTAATAATAATGCAAATAATGGGTAATGAACATCTTGTGATGGTGCAGCTCTTGAACCTTCCGTGCTTGCTGTATTAGATTTGTGGTTAAATCCGCCTTACGCAAGACACCTTGTTTTGTTTGATTACCCAAATATGTTTCGGCACTTATTGTGCCATCTTCTAGAATAAAATGTTACAGTTTTGTTTATATAACGATTTGGACGAGTTGTTTGATTTGACAGCTTCGTTGGATATATTAGGCCTATTTTATTTACGATACTTACATTATGTCATTCGCAGGATTTTCATCTCCTTTAATTGAATAATGACAAGTTTTCACAACTTGTCATCTGCAAACAACAAGACGTTTTTATTTACAAAAACTATTGTACATTTGCCTGGAAGTTATGTGGAAATAGATGAACTTAGCTGTTTAGTGGCTTAGGCCCTACTTACATTCGACCTGTGGTCTTGCTGCTTGCTTGTTGGATCTTTCCTTAAAACTCTATAGAAGTCTACTGTTTTCACCTCCAGCCGTGTGCGCTTCACAGTTCAAAGTTAGTTCCAATTAGTCAATAACACCGTCATCTTTCAGATATAATCCACTGTAAATACAATACAGAAGATACTGCGTTACAAACACTTGTCAGGACTACATATTACTGTTTACAAGTGAAGATTAAAAAGCGCAGCATTACCCATTTCGTTGTTGCTGATGGTCACGGGCAGCGATGTTTCGTCACAGTCAATAAACTGCAGCAGATGGCTGACTTGCCATGGTTTAAATATCTGAAACTCGCACTCGTGTACCTTCATGACGTCAGTGCCAGCCAATGGGAATTGCCAGTCATGATAAGTTACAATGAACGAATAAAGTTAAATATGTATAATCATGTTTACATTAATAATGTAAAAAGGTATTTTTTACAATATTACAAACAGTGTTTCGAACTAAGCTAACCTACCCCAATTTTCTACGCGGGAGAAGGGGACCTGCAGTTTAACTTGGAGTCCTAGCCATGTCGTTTCTGGCGACTCCTTCCGTAGTTCAGAGGTCATGCCTACGTTAAAATTCGGAGCGAAGCAATTCGTGATCCCAGTGAATTTCGCCTTTAGCCGAGACTCAGAATTGTAGAACTGTTACAATTACTGGATATTTACCAAACCTAGATTAAAAAAATCCATTAAAAACAATACTATTATTCGAGATAAAAACTACCCCATCTTTTAAAATGGACTAAATCACACATACTTTTCCAATCTTCATTAATTTCGATTGCTTAATTCGGAGTCTATCGCGCCGTTTTAGGTGTGGGAATGACCGCGCGGTCTGAGGCACCATGCTACGGATTGCGTTGCCGTTCCCTGTCGCCCATTCGAGTCCTCCCTCGGGCATGGGTGTATCTAGACCTTTACCGAAGTTCGTTTCTACGTCTACGGACCGATGGTATCAGCAGTTGGGTCCCTTAGGTTTACAAAAAGTTTGATATTTCAATTTTGTTTAGGCTGAATCCGAAGCCGACCGTTTCTAGCAAGTGCCGAAACTGAACAGTTAGAACTGCGGGGTGCACATTTGAGATAAACGCACATGAATAATAGTCCAAACTGCAGAAGAATAAATACAAATAAGGTTCTGTATAACAATATTTAAATGCTTTCATCAAACAACATTTGATATTTCAAGTGACTCACTTTTCATAATACCATTCATTGTAATGTTTTATGCAAATTTAACCACAAAATATAAACCTGAAAACGTAAAATTGCTCAAGAGGCAGTTGTGCAAGTCTATTAACAGGAGACATTCTTCTCCACGTTTATTGATTGCGACTATAATACAGCCCCGTTTTAAAACGAGGTATCTGATTTGTGATGAAACGGAAAATACGATGACTGAAATAGATGAGTCTCGGTCACCTGAAGTAGCCCGAATGGAGGTAGAAGTTGATAAGCCCAGACCTTCCTGTTCAACGTCAGCTACAGATACCGCAAATGAATCTTGAAAATGTGATGATGATTCATGGGATGTACAGCAAACCTGGATTACCTGTCACACTCGGTAACGAGACGGATTTCGACCATCACTATCCACGCTTGAAGAATATATAATTTTATGACAAGCTTTGCTTGTGTAGTATAGCTGCAACTTACCCGTTGGTTGGTGAAATGTGAAATTGTTTCTGTATTTTAAACAAGAATGTGTCACTTATCATATTTGACGTGACTGTTACCGATTGAATTTTGCGAAAAAATGTGATAGTACTAAGAAATAAACTTGTTGTGCAGTGAAAAGTAGTGTTTTACTGTTACTCATATCAATTAATCGCATCTGATATTACGCCCAGTATAATTACGAGTGTGTGTCTCCCAAGCAACGGATAATATTGTGAATGAAAGTAATACTATAAGAACGTAGGCTTCCGCGGTCATTACTGTTAAAATTAAAATTCTTCTGAGCTATTTGCCACGTTACGATGATAAATTTCTCCAACGTTTCGGATCCGTTATAGGAGCCTTCTTCAGGGAACACTTGTTGTACTCCCCGAAGAAGGCTCCCTTAACGGATCAGAAATATTGGAGAAATATGTCATCATGACGCAGCAAATAGCGCAGAAGAAAGTAATACTGTTAAAGTCGTAATCTCATTTGATACTAATGTTTTATACCTAATGTATACTGAAGTTATTTCAAATGTCACGTGTATAATGTAATGCTAACCACGCTATACTGAAATAATTCAACTACGAGAGCCAAGGCAAAATGAATTAATTAATTGTTACTGGAATATTTTTGGCGAATTAACACTTCATTTAGATTACTCAAAATAGTTTAATTATTAATGTCACTGAAACTGATAATGTGCATTGTACAGCAATCGATACACTATAATTTGTACTACGTATTATATGAATATGATTAACTTTAAAAGAAAACAACTGAGTGCAAGTGATTTCTTTCTCACAAGACAACTGAGTCTGTCTGTAACTATTAAGCTCACTTATTAAATTTTTAATAAGATGGCCACCCAAACGAACTTGTTATAATACGATGTTTCATCAATACAACGTAACTCTCAATTCATGAATTTATTTTTAGCTACCTGTGTGACGTATAATTTTCATTACTTACGCAAACCGATCTAGTCAAGATAAGTGATTCATTACTGTTTTCAATCTATATATCACGGAGTGCCTTTGCGAGACGGAATTTACAAGTAACACAAAGAATTTAATTTCAACCCAAAATTGATCTTCAAAGTAAAGTAAGAAATGAGGAACTGGTAATTGACTTTAGGTTAATTCAAAACTTCAAACTATTCAGGGAATTAACTTCTTTAATGGCAAAAGCCAAGCACCTACTACAAAAGCAATTATACAACACTATAATTGCAAATAAAGGATTTACCTTATTCTCCAATTTAGTGTCTCTATAGAACAAATATCAATGTTTTCTCCAACTACAGGTACAGTTTCTTCCAGCATTGGGCAGGTTTTTGTTTATCCAAAAGTAATCACACCGATATGCAACCCGCAGTCTGGATGCCCAGGCTAGGGAGGACTTCAACCTAAGGTGGGAATTGCCACGTATATCTGTGATCCGGCACCTTAGACTACGTGATATTCCCGTGCGCTGCGTTTTTCATTTTCCATTATTAAATTAGTGAAACAGAGCAGTAATTAAGGCAAAAACAAAGCTTATCAGAAAACTGGCGAAGATATAGAAAAAAAAGTATGGAGGAATACGCAAGCAGATAAAGCCTAGAAGGTATTAAAAACAATGAGAACACAGAATAAAGATCAAGAATATGTAAACCCGATTAGTATGCAAGAATGGGGACAAAGCTACCAACGACTTGTGAGAACAGAGTAGCATTCACCAAGAATCCACAGGAAACTGAAATTAATATACCACGTATAACCACTGAGGAAGTCCAATATGCAATCAATACCATAAAAAACAGAAAGTCACAGGAGAAATGGTTAAAGCAGCACCATTGAAACTTTGAGCTACTGGCATTGATTTTTGACAAATATGTCAGAGGTAACAAAGCTCTAAAGAACTGCAAAAAGCAACAATTACATTAGTATTTAAGAAGAGAAACAAAATATCGAGGTAATAGTTTAATGCCATTAATGGCGAGAGTCTGTGGTCCTAAAACAGAGGATAGAGGAAGAAATAACTGAATCTAAAGAATTTAACGGATTCAGATCTGGTCTCTTGTGTACTGACAGTATTTATGTTCAAAAACCTTGTGGAGAAAAGGACAGCAAGGGGCCTTGTCACCTACCTTGTCTTTGTAGACCTGCAAAAAGCTTATGACACAGTTCCACAACACAAGTTGTGAACAAATCTGATCAATAATGGCGTGTCACTTAACTATGTCAAAGCTGGCAGTTTTACAAAGGCTGCACGGCAACGGTAAAAATGAGAAATCAGCTATCTCAAGAGCATGAAGTGACAAACGGACTACACCAGAGATGCACACTCTTCCCTACGTTGTTTAAGATATACCTAGAGGAGGCACTTAAACCCCGGAAAAGGAAATGCGGAGCAATGAGTGTCCCTATAGACGATGAGATCTTGTTCACTTTATTTTTTACTTTCGACAAAGTGTTTGTAGCTGATGATGAGGAAGATGCAAATTGTACGCTCCGCAAATTAACATAAGTATTTAAAAATGGGTCCTGTCATAAATTTATGTAAAACAGAATATACGGTTAATGACATACAACTGGGTGATGATGCAGTTAAAGGGTGTCGTAAGTTTATGTTTGGGAGCGACAATGTCGTGCAGTTTGTCTATGCATGAATAACATAAAAAACAAAATCAGCCATGGTTAGGTAAAAGAAAAAAACTAAAAGTGGTATATCTGGATATCAACATAACACGTAAAATCATATCATATGTCATTTAATTATTGAAAACATCTCCACGTACTTCGTAGAGTTGCAGGAACGAACTCAAAGGCACGTCTACTGGCAATCGAGATGGATTTCTGGAGACGAAATTGTGCACATTCGTGGCTTGACCAGTTACAATTACGAACAACTTTGACTGGAGAGAACACATAGAAAATATTGTGGGGAAGGCGAACCAAAGGTTACGTTTCATTGGCAGAACGCTTAGACGATGCACCAGCTCCACCAAAGAGACTACCTACATCTCACTTGTGCGTCCTCTACTGGAGTACTTTTGCTCCTTGTTCGACCATCACCAGGTGGGACTGACGGAAGACATTGAGAAGGTTCAGAGAAGGTCAGCTCGTTTTGCTTTATCACGTTACGTGGGTGGGGAAGCGATACGAAAATATTGCACGAATTAGGGTGGAAATCATTAAAAGAAAGACGTTATTCATAGCGGCGTGATCTGTTTGCGAAGTTTCAATCACCGACTATTAATTCTGAATGTGAAAATATTTCTCTAGCTCCCACCTACTTAGGGAGACATGACCGTCCCAATAGAATAAGATAATCAGATCGAAAACGGAACGATTTAGGTGTTCTTTCTTCCCGCGCGCTATTAGAGAATGAAACGGTAGAGAAAAGTTATGAAAGTGGTTAATGAACCCTGTGCCAGGCACTTGAATATGATTTGCAGAGTATCGATGTAGATGTAGATGAAGGTCCTTATGGTCCCGACATAAGTTGGTTTTCTGGAATATTTTGTACATATGTAATCTGGCCACAGATGTATATTGTGAGTGGTACAGTAATCTTTGCAAGTTCGATTGTAAAGTAAGCGCTCTGACTGAGAGAGAGGGCAGTCAGTAGCAAGTCTGTTGCGAGCTGTGTTGGGAGTCAGTTGCTGGGAGTTAACCTGTTGGGTGAGGTAGCGCGAGGACGCTGTGGGAGGAGCCATTTGTTAAGTATCTGTTGCAGTACGCTATTATTGTAATGCATTATGTTAATTTAATTTTCTGAAATATTTTTCTACTTCATGTTTATTTTAAGAATACATAATTTCTATTATTCAATTTGCATTTTGCGTCCTCATTTGGTACTTCGTTTCCCCTTCCGCTCATTTTCTTCATTTATGATTACTATTGAACTTAATTGCTACCCACTTATCATTTTTTGAAAAATTATAATACTGCATGACGCGAGCTGCTTGCTGTTTTCTGTTTCCAGTTTTGTAATAAGAAGATACGAGGTAAGTCAGTTTTTATTTTATCTGTGTCGCAGTCAGATTGTTTCCCCCGTTTCATTATTCAAGTTCATCAGTTTCGTTGTACTCTTTGGGAGTACTTCAGACAGGGCCATAAATTCTTGTGTTTGAGTTTCCCCATTTCCCGGGCGTGTCCATTACGCATATTAATGTTTTCTAAGGCTTACCTCGGTGGTCGTAGTCACCACATTCCTCCGTTTTTAACAGTTTAAATTTTCTTTCACGTACGTATTATGCGCTAATGATCAATTACCATTAAACGTTAATCTTCGGGATATCTTGCAAATTTCTATAAAAATTAATTAATTTATGTAATGTATTCGGGATACCTTGCACTCTGTTCAGCACGATCTTCAGATTTGTCTCCAATCGAGGACGTGTGGGATATGATGGGAAGATTACTGGCACTTGCGAGTCGTCAGTCCACAGTTCTTGAGAACCACTTAGATAGTTCCATCAGGTGAGGAATAATGTACTCCAACGCAGTGTTCGCCGTCTGCATGATTGAATGGATGCCGGAAACAGCGTCTGTATTACCGCCCGTTCTTGAGTGAATCGGAAAATTACAGGAGAGTACATTAAAGTTTATTTCCGGGTTTGATTTCAATAACGCCCTTCACGACGTTCCATGACTTCTATCTACTCTTATTTCTGTTTCAACAATATGAGAGTGAAAGTTGGATGGGTACACGTTACCTTATTCATGATTCTGACGTTACAGTTATGAAGGTAGTAAGAATGATTGCAGTTACTAATAGATGGGAACAATGGCAAGAGGGTGTCCATAATGAGGATACCAAAGAAGGTATGAACACCATAGATGAAAGAGTTAGAGCGAACAGGCTGAGATGGTGGGCTCACGTTTCACGCATGGGAGAAGCAAGGTTATCTACAGCCGTCCTCTCACGGGACGTGGAAACGCACTTGGAGGAGGAAGTGGTGAGGCCGCAGTGTGGAATGCCAGGTGCCACTGCTCTGCGAAGCGTGGATTGAAGGATCTGGCATGTTAGACTTTTGCTTCGTGGAGTGGAATGCGGCCAATGAGAGACGACCTTATTTTCACGCGACTAGCAGAACTTTTGAGCCGCCATATTGCAAACGAAACTCCGTATTTCGTGCCCTTTTTCGTTGTAGAGTACGATGTATGAAAATGTTCAAATGTTTGTATAGCTTATGGGACTTCTACATCTACATCTACATCTACATAGATACTCTGCAAATCACATTTAAGTGCCTGGCAGAGGGTTCATTAACCACCTTCATAACTTTTCTCTGCCGTTTCATTCTCTAATAGCGCGCGGGAAGAAAGAACACCTAAATCGTTCCGTTTTCGATCTGATTTCTCTTATTTTATTGGGATGGTCATGTCTCCCTAAGTAGGTGGGTGCTAGCAAAATATTTTCACATTCAGAACTAAAAGTCGGTGATTGAAACTTCGCAAACAGATCACGCCGCAATGAATAACGTCTTTCTTTTAATGATTTCCACCCCAATTCGTGCAACATTTCCGTGACGCTTCCCCCCCCCCCCCCCCGTAACGTGATAAAACAAAACGAGCTGCCCTTCTCTGAACCTTCTCAATATCTTCCGTCAGTTCCACCTGGTGAGGGTCCCACAAGGGGCAACATTACTTCAAGAGAGGACGCACAAGTGTGATGTAGGCACTCTCTTTGGTGGAGCTGGTGCATCGTCTAAGCGTTCTGCCAATGAAACGTAACCTTTGGTTCGCCTTCCCCACAATATTTTCTATGTGTTCTCTCCAGTCAAAGTTGTTCGTAATTGTAACTCCTAGGTATTTGGTAGAATTTACGACCTTAAGGTTTGACTGATTTATCGCGTAATTGAAGTTC
The DNA here is from genome assembly GCA_026315105.1 of Locusta migratoria. Taxonomy (NCBI): domain Eukaryota; kingdom Metazoa; phylum Arthropoda; class Insecta; order Orthoptera; family Acrididae; genus Locusta; species Locusta migratoria. The sequence goes on along the minus strand of CM048746.1, from coordinate 52,043,077 downwards.
AGCGGATTTCTTTTAGTGGACATGTGTATTACTTCACACTTTTCTTTATTTAGTGTCAATTGCCAATTTTCGCACCAAGTAGAAATTTTGTCTAAATCGCTTTGCAGTTGCTTTTGATCCTCTGTTGACTTCACTAACCGATAAACGACAGCATCATCCGCGAACAGTCTAAGGGAGCTATTCAGATTATCTCCTAAATCGTTTATAAACACGAGGAAGAGTAGGGGACCTATAACGCTTCCCTGTGGAACGCCAGATATCACTTCTGTTTTACTCGATGACTTACCGTCAATTACAACGAACTGTGTCCTTTCTGATAGGAAATCGTGAATCCAATCGCACAATTGGGGAGATATTCCATAAGCACGCAATTTCATTAGAAGCCGCTTGTGGGGTACAGTATCAAAAGCCTTCCGGAAATCCAGAAATATGGAATAGATTTGAGATCCCTTGTCGATGGCACTTAACACTTCATGTGAATAAAGGGCAAGCTGTGTTTCGCAAGAGCGATACTTTCTGAATCCGTGCTGACTATTGGTTAATAGGTCGTTCTCTTAGATGTAGTACATAATATTCGAACAAAGTATATGTTCCAAAATCCTACTGCAAATCGACGTCAATGAGATAGGCCTGTAATTTTGGGGATCACTCCTATTGCCTTTCTTGAATATTGGAGTAATTTGGGCAACTTTCCAATCTTTGGGTACGGATCTTTCGCTGAGTGATCGGTTGTAAATTATAGCTAAGTACGGAGCTATTGCATCAGCATACTCTGAGAGGAATGTAGTTGGTATACAATCTGGCCCGGAAGATTTATTTTTGTTTAGTGACTTAAGTTGTTTTACTACTTCAGGAAGTTCTAAGTTTCGCATGCTGGCAGCTGTTCTTGGATTGAATTCTGGAGTGTTCACTTCGTCTTCTTTGGTGAAAGAATTTCGGAAAGCTGTGTTTAGTAATTCTGCCTTAGCAGTACTGTCGTCGGTAGTATTACCATTGCTATCGCGTAGTGAAGGTATTGTTTGTGTTTTGCCGCTAGTGTACTTCGCATATGACCAGAATTTCTTTGGATTTTCTGCAAGATTACGAGACAGGATTTCGTTGTGGAAACAACTATAAGATTCTGGCATTGAAGTCCGCGCTAGGTTGCGAGTTTCAGTAAAAGATTGCCAGTCTTGCGGATTCTGTGTCTTTTTAAATTTTGCATGCGTTTTTCTTTGTTTCTGCAACAGTGATCTGACCTGTTTTGTGTACCACGGGGGGTCAGCCCCCTCTTTTATTAATTTATTTGGTATAAATCTCTCGATTGCTACTGATATTATGTCTTTGAAAGTAAGCCACAACTGATCTACACTCGCATTTTTAGTTTTGAAGGACTGGAGACTATCACTCAGGAAAGCGTGAAGCGAATTTTTATCTGCTTTATTGAATAGATATATTTTTCGTTTATTTTTGGTGCATTTGGGAATTTCGATATTCAGTCTCGCTACTACAACTCGATGTTCGCTAATCCCTGTATCTGTTTTGATGCTCTTTATTATCTCGGGATTATTTGTTGCTAGGAGATCAAGAGTATTTTCGCAACCACGTACTATTCTAGTGGGTTCATGAACTAACTTTTCGAAGTAGTTCTCAGAAAAAGCAATCAGAACTAGTTCGGACGATGTTTTATATTTGCCCCCGGTTTGAATACGTAATTATGCCAACATATCGAGGGTAAATTAAAGTCGCCACCGATTATAACAGTATGCTTCGGATACCTATTTGAAATATGATTCAAGTTCTCTTTGAACATTTCTGCAACCGCATCGTCTGAGTCAGGGGGCCGATAAAAAGATCCAATTATTAATTTATTTCGGTGGTCAGCTATAACCTCTACCCAGACCAATTCACAGGAAGTATCTGCCTCAATTTCGTTGCAGGATAAACCGTTTGTAACAGCAATAAACACGCCACCCCCTGATTTATTTATTCTATCCTTTCTGAAGACCATTTGGTCCTTTGAAAAAATTTCGGCCGAATTTATCTCAGGCGTCAGCCAGCTTTCAGAACCTATAACGATTTGTGCCTCAGTACTTTCTATTAGCGCTTGGAGCTCTGGAAATTTCCCAACACAGCTACGACAATTTACAACTGTTACACCAATGGTTTTTATGTCTACTTTCTTCCCGTGTCTGACCTGCCCCCTTTGAGACTGAAACTACGGGGTCATCAGTCTACATCTACATACATACTCCGCAATTCACCGTAAGGTGCGTGGCGGAGGGTACACTGTACCACTACTAGGCATTTCCTTTCCTATTCCACTCCCAAATTGAACGAGGAAAAAAAGAATGCCTATATGCCTCCTAAACTTACAAACTATTTATGAACTAGCTAATACTAAGTACGGCACAAATATCCATGCCCGAGGGGGGATTCGAACCCCCGACCGTAGTGGCCGTGCAGACCGTGACTGGAGCGCCTCAGTTCCCTCGGCCACCGCGGCCGGCCTACGATGTATGAATATAATCTTTTTTAAAGGGCCAGAAATTTGAGCAACTTTCGAAAATGCATCTTTTTAGATATGATTTGTTGCAGTAATCAATGCAAAACTGAAACCTTACCAGACAGTGATCCGCCATGAAACTTTATATGCCGCATAATCACTCAACCTAATAAGAACTGGAGTGATCAAGAGGCTAGAACTGGTGGAACGGAAGATTCTCAGGAGAATATTAGGACCTCGAAGAACAGAAGACGATCAGTTTAGAAATCGATCCAACTAGGAAATCTATTCCAAAATAGAAAAAATATCCAACATCATTAAGAAAATAAGGTCCGAGTTCTTTGTACACATTTGCAGAATGGACCAGGGGAAGTTAACACAGCAAATTTCACAATTCTTGTTGTACAAGAAAAGCAAAATATGGTGGATCCAAGAAGTACAAAGGGATATGCAAGAAATGGTAGTACGGGACCAAGAAATACACAACAGGATGATTTTTAAATAAAAAATTCAGGCATTTGCAGGATTTGAGGACTAGACCGAGAACGAAAACATCATGGAAGGAAGAGCGAAGAAAGCTGCAAAGTATGAGAATGAAAGAATCCTGGAAGAACGAAAGAAAGGAAGCTGATGTGAATTAACGTGGTCCAAAGATGTCCGAAACGAAAGAAGAAGAAGAAGAAATTACCGGAAACTACATTGTCATTATCTTTAAAGGTACTCGTATTTAACGTGTTTGTGTTATAATTTGTGTAACGTGAAATAATATCGTTCCTTTGCTGCGGCATAATGCATTCTAAGAACCAAGCGACTTTGTGATGCTATGTCGTACATAAATGACATATTACAACATTTTTTAGAAGCGTAGAATACCTGAAAATAGAAGCACCTGTTGTATTGCAGGAATAGCGTAGTTGGTAGCGTCACCAGTTGTGGGGTAGACATTATAAGCGGAACAAGTTAGCGTTTGAGCACTTTCGAAATATTTTTATTTTTCCTTTTTTGTTTCCTTGACGCTTCTGGTTCTTTCTTCCTAATTTAAGAACAGTATCAGAAATTTCTTTTTAAAACGACGTATTAGCGTGGTGGTTACCGTCACGAGCTGTGGACGAAAAGAGATGCAAATAACAGATTTGCATCTACGCTCTCACAGATATTTTTAACGATTTGGTTTAATTACGGTTTATGTAAGTTATTTGTTGTTTAATACAATTATAATATTCGGTATTCGAGGTTATTTATTAGAAACAAGAACGAACATTGTCCACGAGATAATTTGTTGAATTTTTCGTTCTAGGCCACAGGAATAAATAAAATTCGAGACAGTACCCTACTCACTCTGTTTTTTCCTCGGTGTTTGAATTAAGTTGCAGTTCAGTACATTGTCGAGCTGAACGTTTTCCCGCTAGTATAAATAGTAAATGTATTGGGCAGAACCTATTATCTTCGAATATGCAGAATACGTGCAACGTGGAAAATGGTAATATAACAAATGGAGACAATTAGAGGTGGTGCAAATGATGTATTTCAATGTTATCAATTTTTTAAAGAATTTTTATCAAAAATTATCTTGTCGTAAATTTCGTTATTATTCTCAATCGCTTTCAGATTAATGTACCGTCTTTGTGCTTCTTGAAGGAAAAAAAATCATTTTCTGTAAGAATATTGCAAGCATGTTATTGTTGTGGTCTTCAGTCCGCAGACTGGTTTGATGCAGCTCTCCACGCTACCCTGTCCTGCGCAAGCCTCTTCATCTGAGAATACAACGGCAACCTACATCCTTTTGAATCTGCTGACTATATTCGTCCCTCGGTCTCCCTCTGCGAGTTTTACCCCACACGCTTCCTTCTAATGCTAAGTTGACAATTCCTTGATGTCTCAGAATGTGTCCAACCAATCTATCCCTTCTCTTAGTCAGGGTATGCCAGAAACTTCTTTTCTCTCCGATTCGGTTAAGCACCTCCTCATTTTTTACGTGATCTACCCATGTAATTTTCATCATTCGTATGTAGCACCACATTTCAAAAGCTTCTATCATCTTCTTATCTGATCTCCTTATCGTCCACGTTTCACACCCATACAATGCTACACTCCAGACAAAAGCTTTCAGAAAGGACTTCCTAACATTTAAATTAATATTGGATGTTAAGAAGTTTAGCATCTTTAGAAACGCTTTTCTTCCCATACCTATTCTGCATTTTATATCTTCTCTACTTCGGCCATCAGAAGTTAACTTGCTACCCAAATAACAAAATTCATCAACTACTTTTATTGTCTCATTACCTAATCCAATTCCTTCAGCATCGCCTGATTTTCTGACATTGCATTCCATTACCTTCGTTTTACAGTTGTTAATGTTCATTTTATATCTTCCTTTCAAGACACTGTCCATCCCATTCAATTGCTCTTCCAGATCTTTTGCGGTCTCTGACAGAATTACTATGTCATCGGCAAACCTCATTGTTTTTATTTCTTCTCCCTGCACTTTGCAAGCATAAGAAAGCATTTTTTTTCGCGACGATCACTAACAGAGATACCGTGTAATTTTACGCTCATCCATCTTTGTAAACGCAATGATCTACGCGCTAGCCCGCAACGGGCATTTGCTACACAGGAGTAGCCGAGCGGTCTGGATCCATGTAGCGGATCACACGGCCTCCCGCGTCGGAGGTTCAAATCCTCCCCCAGGCATGGATGTTTGTGTAGTCTTTAGCAGAAGCTAGTCATAAGTAGTTTGTAAGTTTAGGGTCTGATGACCCCGCAGTTAAGTTCCATAAGCTTTACAAACATTTGAACATTTTCGCAACGGGCGCTGCGGTCGCAAAGCAAATCACAAATCACGATGAGCAGCACGTTCCGTGGGATGTAGCAGGTCGTTTCATAGAGTGCCGTAGCTAGGTAGACAGCACGTCTGGCCTGTGCCACGTTGGGAAAATACGTCCTGTGTGAGGGCGGCTTAAGAGATTCGTGGGCTCGGCAGCTGAGGGTTGAGGGTAAGAGAGTCGAGGTAGACCAAGGAGAAAGTACTTAGATTCGGTGAAGAATGTTTTTGAAGTAGAAGGCTTAACATCAGACGAGACATCAATGTTAGCACTGAATAGGAGATAATGGAGACATTTTATTAGGCCGGCCGCGGTGGCCGAGGAGACTGGGCGCTTCAGTCACGGTCTGCACGGCCACTACGGTCGGGGGTTAGAATCCCCCCTCGGGCATGGATATTTGTGCCGTCTGTAGTCTTAGCTAGTTCATAAGTAGTTTGTAAGTTTAGGGACTGATGGCCCCGTAGTCAAGTCCCATAAGCTCTACAAACATTTGAACATTTGAACATTTTATTAGAAGAACTATGTTCCAGACGGAACGCTAAAAAGCATAATCAGTGTCTAATGATGATGATTTCCATCGAGATGTTACCTGATTTAAAAGCTGCAGTTGCAGTTCCATTTAGAAGCATGAAAGGAGGGGTGGAATGAGGTAAGGGGCGCTCTAACGATTCTCCGGCATTGCGATACGTCCACAGTGAAATTCGATGTCAACGTCATTAACAGACCGTTTAGGTCAGATGACGTTATGCGGCCTCGTCTTCTTCCCGCACGTCTCTTCACGTGGCTGTTTGAAGTGTGCCCAAGTGATAGGCTGACAATACAGAGAGCCACGCGTTGACAGAGAAAATACAGGGCTCCTTTGCGCCTAATTACAAACTTCTGAACAGCAATGGAAGACTATTTCCAGGTTTCGAAAAAAATTATCCTTCAATTGTATTGCGCTCCGTAGTATTCCATACGTGAACATAATGAGCTAACGCCTCGACTATATGTAACACACATAACTCTCAGGTAACTTGGGTTGGATCTAAGCTGGCTAAGTCAACCTCTGACAGTAAAGCTCGGTAAAATGTCCTGTAACATTAACATAGGAGAACCATGAACTACAGTTACCTTACTGTCCTTCGATATAGTCACCTCCCGTAACTGTGCACCGCTGAGTTCTGTGACACATGGCTGGAAACTTTGCACAAAGTTTCACTTTGGGATGGCCGGCCGCGGTGGCCGAGGGGACTGAGGCGCTCCAGTCACGGTCTGCACGGCCACTAAGGTTGGGGGTTCGAATCCCCCCTCGGGCATGGATATTTGTGCCGTCCTAGTTCGTAAGTAGTTCATAAGTAGTTTGTAAGTTTAGGGACTGATGACCCCGTAGTTAAGTCCCATAAGCTATACAAACATTTGAACATTTTTTTTTCCTTTGGGATGGTATTCAAAAACCTCGTCATTTTTCGTCGGATGTCAGGAAAATCGTCAAATTACTCCAAAATTTTCCATAAAAGAAAATAAATTATTTTATGTCTATAGGTCTGAAATAGGGACTTTTTGCCGGAGCTGGGTTTCGAATCCAGGTCTTCATGCTTATTAGACGTGAAAGCTTAGCGTAACCGCCTGATAAGCATGAAGACCTGGTTTCGAAACCCAGCCCCGTCAAAAATCCCTATTTCAGATCTATAGACATAAAATAATTTATTAACTTTTACGGAACAGTTTGTTAATCGTTAACTGGTTGCGTAAATATGCTTTCCATGAAATAGACGAGCGAGTTTCGCGCGAGATTTCTCTCACAATTCCATAAAGTCGAATTTTTTTTTTCCATTTCGCACGGTTTGCTGTGCCGCATGTTCCTTGCTCCGCAATTGTTTCAACAAAGAACTACGGGTAACAATACGGGTCACAGCTGTTGATTAATTACTTTGAGACAGAAATATAAAAAACTAATAGCACGTGAGTTAAGCGCCACGTGAAACAACACAGGTGGGAAGGTAAGCAATTAAAACTGATACTCGCACCATGTGCTACAAACTCTACAGCGCCAATATCCATCATTGTTACTAATAACGTGTCTATCGCAGACTGCTATAGAGTTATGTTGCCACTCCATAGGCAACCGAGACTTCTGACGTCTTTCAATGCGGATTTTATAGAAATTGAGAATAGTTATATAACTGTATGAGTATTCATTCGTACCCTGGGACATAGTGGTTCCCGTAAGCGGACACATGCGGATTTGTATCTGCGAGAAGACAACTGTTAGCATTCTTCGAAAACTAATGCTTTCCTTAATTGAATACCTCCCTGGAATAAGGATGTAACCATCAAATTAGCAAGTTTTCAGGAGAGAGGAAAATTATATGTGGAGTCTATTTTGTGATAAACACTATTGGAACTCGTTGCCTATGCAAGTGTACAAATGTTTTCAGCTATTAAAAGCAATATTTTATTGTTATAACTTAAGGCTTTACAAATAACGTAATAATTGGAAGTGATACACTGGAAAAAGGGTGTATGATCAGCAATATATTTTAGAGTATTTCTTACATGTAACGTAAAAGACATATTGTACAAGCACTCAGTATTCAAATTAAAGGAAGTAATATTAGAATAATAATGAAAATAACAATAAGAATGGCGTCAAGGATTGTGCTTCCTTCATATTTACACTTGCATGCGTTTTCCTGCAAACAAGCAGTTAACTATCAGCTTATTTGCTACTTAGCCTGGTTATTTTAATACTCGTAGACGACATAAATATTGCTTTCCACAGAGAGAGTTATTTTCGTTAGGGTCATACAGGGATAAAACTAAAGCTTCTAAAACATAGTTTGAAGATGTTACATCCTTATTCCACTTACCTCTGTTTCTGCCTTCTGTGAAACTTTTACAGTGCCTTTCCGTGTTGTATATTATTTTCCACTCTGCCTTAGACACTTCCTTTCCCTATCTTTCCATTCATATATATTTATTTTTCGTCTACGGCCTTTATTTAATTCATTTATTACAGCTGGTGATGAACCAACACAAGCACTATCCGCCATCGTGACTGATGTTCCATCCTTATTCCATGGAGGGAAAAGTTCAGCTGGTTGTGGTTGTGGTGCACAAAGATCTGGAGGCACTGGTATTTGGGGGAGGGGGGGGGCGAAAACCCAAGCGAGTTGAAACTACATAAGATGGAATGCATTAAGTGCTGGCAGGTGTAGAGTATGGTGGAGGGGTTGAGTCCCCATGTTCAGCCTGAGAGGAGCTTTAACAGATTGGGGCAGGAAAGGACGTTTTGGTGGACAGTTTGAAGGTGACGCCAAGGTACTACAGGGTTATTGGTTGTGAGAGAGGACGGTCATGGTCATGGAGAGTTAGGTACAGGTCTCGGTGGTGGAGGGTGAGGGTGGTGTGACCTATGATGATTGCCTGTGATTTGGTAGGGTTCTCCTGAGAACTTCTGTAAGGTTTCGAATGTAGGAGGCGAGGTACTGGCAGAATTATGGTCGTGAGGACGGATCGTGAGTCGTATATGGATAGCTCAGTCGGTAGAGCCCTTGCCAGCGAAAGGCAAGGGTCCCAGGTTCGAGTCCCGGTTCCGGCACACAATTTTAATCTTCCAGAAAGTTTCATATCAGCGCACACTCCGCTGCAGAGTGAAAGTTTCAACCAATAAACAGACAATTAAGTTCAAATCTCGCATACTGATCTCGCTTTATAGATAACGAAATTTTGATGAAAATAGTGGAAATTCAGCAGAGCACAGGGTGTGGCATGCCGCAAGGGCAGAGCATGGTATGTCTTAAACCGATACTTAGCTTTTAATAAAGGTCTTCAGCTGCAAATGTACAAATTTAGTACAAAAAATTTATTACATTATATCATTAAGGGAAAGGTAGGTTATTGTTTCTTACGGCATCAAACATACTCAGACTGAATCATGGACAAAGTAATCGCATTATGTATTGACACAACTATGTGTTATTTATTTTGCTGGTTTCTCGCAATGCTATTATTAAATGTACCTCAAACATTTTTCAGAATTATTATTACGGTGTAACTTAATCCTTTCAGAACCGATTCTTTTCTGGAGGAAGGCAATTATTTTATATGCTGTAATCTTCTTAAGTAATATTTTAATGATTTTTGATGCATGATTTATGTAATTGTATACAGATATTTTCATACTACAAAGTTGTGTATACTCAATAACAAGTTTTTTATGGGCTAAAATAATTTTTCAACACTAATTGTACTAAATAAAGTAATCACACAGTAATTACCAAGTAACAAAATAACTACTATTTTCGGTTGTGTTTTATTGTTATGGTCTTCAGTCAGGTGACTGGTTTGATGCAGCTCTCCACCCTCCTCTATTCTGAGCAAGTCTATTCATCCCCTCATAAGAACGGCAAACCATATCTATTTGAATTTTCTTACTGTATTCATCTCTTATTCTGACTCTGTGGGTTTTATCCCACACACTTCCTTCCAATGCTAAATTCAGAATCCTTGATGTCTAAGAACTTGTCCCACCAGTCGATCTCTTCTGTTATTCAATGGATGCCAGATATTCCTATTCGCCTCAATTCTGTTCAGTACCTCCACATTAGTTATGGAATCTACCCACCTAATCTTCAGCATTCTTCTGTAGCACAACATTTCAAAAGCCTCTATCCTCTTCCTGTCTAGACTATTTATAGTCCATGTTTCACTACCGTACAAAGTAACACTCCTCACAAATGCCTTCCGAAAAGACTTCCTTACATATAAATTAATGTTCTGTATAAGTTTCTCTTTTCCAAAACGCTTTTATTCCCGTTGTCATTCTGCATTTTATATCCTCCGTACTGCGAACGTTGTATGTTATTTTACTGTCCAAGTAACAAAACTCAGTTATCACCATTATCGTTTCGTTATCTAATCTAATTCCTGATTTTCTTAGACTACATTGAATTAACCTTGTTTTGCTCTTGTTAATATCCTATACACACCGGTCACAAAATGTCCATTCCGTTCAATTGCTCTTCCAGTTCCTTTGCTGTCTGACAGAATTACAATGTAATCAGCAAAGCGCAATGCTTGTATTTCTTCGCCCTGAACTTTAACGCTTTCTCCAAATTTCTCCTTGCCTTCTTTAACAGCTTGCTCAGTGTACAGGCTAAATAACATTAGCCAAAGGCTATAACTCTGTCTTACTCCATTCCCAACTAATTCTTTCCTTTAATGTACTTCCAACTGCCGTTTGTTTAATGTACAAGTTGCAAATACTTTTCCGTTCCCTATACTTTACCACTGTCGACTTCAGAATTTGAATGGTTGTATTCCAGTCAACACTGTCGTTTCTCCAAATCTACAAAAGCTAAACATGTAAGTTTGCCTTTCCTTTATCTTCTAAGATAAGCTGAGTATTGCCTCCTGTGTTCCTACAATTCTTATAGACAATGGAATGCACGTAACACGCAACTTCCGTGTTCTCTGATGTTCGTACACTGCTGCACAGTGCAACGCTCACTTGTTGATATTTTTATAGTAATCTTACATAATTGGAAGAAAGTGTGCATAATGAATCGACTGAACAGTTATCACAATCGGGCACATGTTGTTTCCATTGAGAAAAATGTTTCTGATCCATCTTGACGCCTAAAATGTGCACACAATTGTGACCAGTGGTTCTGTGAGAGGTAAACCAACCAGACAGTTGCAAGCAATGAATAATGAATGGCCTGATTATACCAAGTGACATTCCTTGTGTGTAGTGTTAATTTCATTAAGAATTTAATGTTTCCTTTCAGTTAGTAACAAGCAGAAGGTATGTGAATTGTTGGCTTTCTGTACGATATAATTGACATTAATTAACAAATGCCTAGTAACTTGTACCACAACATGGGGACTAACGACCATTCGAAAACCTTGAGAAAATATCCTGGAGACTGCCTACTACAAGCAAATCATGGAAAAACACCTAAGCGACTCACAAAAAGGCACACTATTTTTGTGCTGCAATTAGCTCTTACTCCATGTAAATGGTCTAATATTTTGCAGCAGGTAGCTTGATTTAAGCTCGGCGCGACCTCCGCGGCTATTCAAGTCAACCGCGACCACCTCCCTTTCACAAGCTGCGCCCACTCTCGCCACAGGCGCTCTGACCTCAGTGTCAGCGGCCACCAACTTAGAGCAGTTCAATAAACGGAGTAACTAACAGCGTCATACCATTAGTTTATGAGTTATTCCAATACTTAAGACAGTTTACCCTTAAAGCGACCTGCAGCTGCTGTGTTCCAATTGAACTGTGACCCAGTTTATGACCCGCTCTACTGACTTTTATGACCTTACATTAGCTAGAAATGTGGCTTCCATAACCTACGCTCCTGGCTATCCACAATACAACACAGCCAAATTTATTTGGTAGGTAACATGTTATGCAAAATTCATACGATTGAAAGTAATTTCCCTGTGAGGTGAGCAGGATGATGAAATCGGTACAGAGTGCTGTTGTCACTGGTAGCTATCACCGCTGCTACATGCTTCGCCATCCCATCAAAAAAGAATGGAATTTTCACTTGGCAGTGGAGTGTGCGCTGATATGAAACTTCCCGGCAGACCAAAATTGTTTGCCGGAACTTCTGTGAAGTTTGAAAAGGAAGAGACGTGGAACTGGCAGAAGTAAGGTTGTGAGGACGGACTGTGAAGCGTGCCGGGATAGCTCAGACGGGAGAGCGCTTGCCCGTGAAATGTCCCTGGTTCGAATCCCAGTTTCGGCACACAATTTTAATCTGCCAGGAAGTTTCGAATCAAACAGATTTTGTTGCTTCCATGTATTGACAAATTTGATGTGGTGTAGTCGCAACGGGTGTTGAATCTTGCACCAATCGTCCGAAATCATTGTCCAGACGTGTTTGGTAGGCGAGACAGCGAGAGAACACGGAAGGCAACGCGAAATGTAACTGCTCGAAAAATAAGTTCTGTAACTCTGGCTACAACCCATCACATGTGGTCGCGTATTATCCTGTTGGATTGTCTACGTCAGCAAGCTCCGAAAGTGTAGGAGAATGATAGGCTCCAACACTTCAGAGATGCTGCTTAGTGTAGCGGCAATGTGTAGTAGGATGGTGTGCAGTTGAATCCAGTATCACCCCAAACCATAGAAACGGATGAAAGACTAGTGTGGTAACGCCTAAGAAAACACAGTCCCTCAGCATTTTGTCACCAGATTGTAATTCAATCATCACAGTATTTCTGGCAGTATCGCGGACTGTAAATTCAGTGCCGTTCTAAACCCTAGTGCCGTTACAGGAGAAACAATGACAGCCACGAGAAACGCAGGAAATACTTAATGAAAGATGTGTAATCATTGTGTATCTGTCTATCAAAAAGAAACACTGCAACCAATTTTTTGAGATGGGCTATGTTACTGGCGTTGCTTTGTGAGTAAAGACTGAAGTTTCCATTGTTTAATACATTAGCCTCAATTGTTGTTTCTCACACAAACGGGAGGAAAGATCACTGAATGTGACCCAATAATGGTTCCCACTCTTTTATCGCTTATTGTTGTACCTTCAATTGTCTCCATTTAAACCATACGTGTCTGTTGCCGTCTAGTCCGTAGCATGATGTATTGGACCACACGGACATTCAGTACGGGCAACACACGAAAAGAAATGTTCACAATCAAAAACCTGCGAAAGTCTTGATCCATGGATTTAAAATTTTGATACAACATTCCATTGATTTTATATGCCAAGGTATTAACATGTTTGAGAAATGAGTTCCGATTGAATTTAAAAGTAAGAATTAATACAACAAATAGCGCGCTTTTTCTCGCATCTTGATGTTTATGACATCATATCACCTGGTCCACGTGTCATATAGTGGTATAAATTAGTCGGTACATTTACTGATATATCGCGATACTCAGTGGAAAATATCTTACGAATAGAGATAGTAATAACGCGATGCCCGATGCGGAAGTCTTAATTGTATCTCTTCTCCTTCTTAATCTATATGTAGAGTCATACTTCTATAACCACTTCATGGTATGTGGCGGAAGATACCTTGCGAACGATTGTCACTTCCTGTTATTCCAACCGCGTATGTTACTGGGGGAAAATGATTGCCCAAATCTCACTCCTCTTGTCGTCCACCTCCGTAGTCCAATAGAGAGCGTGGGAGATTGCCACGCAGGGGGCTCGGGTTGGATTTCCGGTCCGTTTGGAGAGTGACCGTTAATAATGAGAAAAGTCACTTATATGACTATCAAAAGAAACCCTTTAAACTTTGTTTACAAGAAAAATCAGTCAAAACTACAGCCCGTAAGTGCAACTAAATACCTAGCAGTAAGAATAACAAACAACTTAAATTGGAAAGAAGACATAGAAAGTATTGTAGGGAAAGCGAACCAAAAACTACGTTTCGTTGGTAGAACACTCAGAAGATGGAACAGTTCTACTAAAGAAACAGGACCACACCTGTGCGTCCTATTTTGGAGTATTGTGCGCATTGTGGGATCCCCGCCAAGCGGGACTGACAGACGATTTAAAGAAAGTACAGAGAAGAGCAGCTTGTTTTGTATTATCACGATATAGGGGAGAGAGTGTCACGATGCACGACTTGGGGTGGAAATCATTAAAAGAAAGGCGTTATTCGCTACGACGAGATCTGTTTCCGAAATTTCTTTCACTAACTGTCATGCACTTCAATGTGACTTGCAGTTTATTTATGATGTAGATTCTCTACGAGGTCATTTGTGCATACCGTGTAAAGCAAAGGCCCTAAACACTTCTATGCGGTACGCCTGAGATAACGTTAGCGTCTGTAGACTCCTCTTCGCTGAGAATGACATGCTCCGTTCTGTTAGCTAGGAACGCCTTAATCCAGTCACACAGTGTGTCTAATATTCCATATACTCGCACTTAGTTCAACAGGCGACGGTGCGGAACCATATGGAACGCCTTGCGGAAGTCAAGAAACACGGCGTCTACCTGGGACCTTGTATCAACTACCGTCTGCGTCTCGTGGATGAATAGCACGAGTTGTTTCACGTGATCGTTGCTTTCGAAAACCATGTTGATTCCTACAAAGGAGATTTCCCGTCTCCAGAAATGACATAATATTCTAACAAAGAATGTATTTCAAAAATCTGTAGTCCTATAGTTTCGCGCATCTGATGGACGAGCCTTCTTGTAAATGGAAATGACCTGCGCCCTCTTCCAATCCTTGGGAACAGTTCATTCCTCCAGAGACCTTCAGTGCGGCGCTGCTAAAAAGGAGGCACGTTTATTCGCATACTCCGTGTAAAATTAAATTGGTATCCCATCAGGTCCAGCGGTCTTTCTAGTGTTGAGAGGTTTCTTTTGTATCCCTCTAACCTTATTTCACTATTTGCCATTTTATCATGCATACGATGGTGTTGAGGAAGTACTACAGTGCAGTCTTCCTCTTGAATCAGCTTTGGTAAAAGACGGTTAGTATTTTGGACTTGTCTGGATATCTGATTTCGCGATTGGACTAGGACCAAAATTTCTTACTCTTTTTGGCTTTGTACCCTTTGTCCATCTACGTTTCCTTTAGTTCTGCGTCCTCATTGACGTTCCTTTTCCATCCTCTGATTCCTAGGTGTCTAATGTTTTCTTCCACGTCTTCCCGCCATCGGTTATGTGACCTGTCTGTTGGTTTCCATTAAGAGATCTTCTTTATAGTTCTTATGGCATCCTTTAGTCATTTTGTTATTACTACTATCCCGGTTGTTGTCTCCACTCCGTAGAACCGACAGAAAGACGAAAAACCATTTTAGTTCATTCTGCCGATGGCAATACTTCAAATCCTACATATATCGACTAATCCCCTAATTGTTTAACCAGTGTATTTGTCTCAGTACAATTCTCTTCTCAACGATTGACGGCATGCACAGCGAAAACTATAGTATGCGATAAACTTCATTTTGTGGGCGGTCAGCGAGAATATTTTTTGTAAAGGTAGAAATTATATGTAAAGTTTTTTACAGGTCGCTAACTAATTTCACCCTCAAATAGTGGATGCATACACATAGGTATTTTTGTGGTGTCATTATTTATGAGATCATATTTCCTAAAATAGGTGTCGTAATCTTTTAGCTTTGGGTCAGGCATATTCGCTGGCGTATGCAGAACAAGTCAACAAAGTTTCATCTTAATCGAATCAATTGTTTGTTTGGAGATATGAAACAGTATTTTTCGAGTACTTTGATAGATGACCATCGATCGAGGGTTAGAACACTGAACTCGCATTCGGGTGGATGGCGGTTCAATCGCTCCAGGCAAACGCTGTGCTACTTTATTTCAAAGGACATGCATTCTTACTAAACCAATTGGAGCTTGTGCACAAATGACTACGTTGCCGACTGGTGGCTGGTGAACGCCAGAGTCTGCCGAGCGATATTGGCAGTTGGGGAGCACTCAGACCTTGTGAGGCTAAATGATGAGCGCCTTGATTAGGAAGCAGGATGGCATAAGGATGACACGGCCGACGGTCGGTACCGTTCGGTTTTTAAGTCTTGTACCTCTTCAGCTGTATCTGTTTCTTCGTCAAGATAAAAGAAATTATTATTGCACTTAGCACATTACATCGTATTACTAACAAAATTAATCTAGCATGTTATCTAAGGCCTTATTCCAATAATGAAACGTCTCCTCTGTACGGCGATCATCTCATTTTATTTTACTGTCCAAGTAACAAATCTCATCTACCACCATTATTGTTTCGTTACCTAATATAATTCCTTCAGCATCAAACAATTTTCTTAGACTGTACTCTATTACCCTTCTTTTGCTCTTGATAATGTTCATTTCACACGCACCTTTCAACACATTGTCCATTCCGTTCAACTACCCTTCCGTCTTTTGCTGTCTCTGAGAGAATTATGTCATCGGCAAAACGCAATGTTTTTATTTCTTCACCCTGAACTTTAATTCCTTCTCCAAATTTCTTCTTGCTTTCCTTTATAGCTTGCTCAATGTACAAACTGATAACTGCTGTCTGGTTTTTGTGCAAGTTGTAAATAACCATCCGTTCTCTATACTTTATTCCTGCTGATTTCAGAATTTGTAAGAGTGTATTTCAATAAACATTGTCAAAAGCTTTCTACAAACCAACAAAAGTTAGAAATTAGGTTGCCTTTTTCTTAATCTATCTTTTAAGAAAAGCCGTAAAGTGAGTATTGCCTCCCGTGTTCCTACATTTCTCCTGAACCCAAACTGATCTTCCCTCAGGTCAGCTTCTACCAGCTTTTCCATCCTTCTGTAAATAATCCGTGTTAAAATTTTGCAACCATGACTTATTAAACTGATGGTTCTGTAATTTTCACACCTGTCTACACCTGCTTCATTTGGAATGAGGATTATAACGTTTTCCTTGAGGTCCGCGGGTATGTCACCTGTCTCGTACAGCTTACACACCAGGTCAAACAGTTTTGTCATGGCTGGTTCTCCCAGAGACTTTAGTAGTTATGAGGGAATGTCATCTACTCTAGCGGCCTTGTTTCGACTTAGGTCTTTCAGGGCTATGTCTAACTCTTCTCTCAGTATAATATCTCCTATTTAATCTTCATCTACATCCTCTTCCCTTCCTACATTATTTTCTCTAAGTTCATTTCCTTTGTAGAGATCCTCTATATTCTCTTTCCACCTTTCTGCTTTCCCTTCTTTTCTGAGAACTGGTTTCCATCTAAGTTCTTTATATTTATACAGTTGCTTTTCTTGTCTCCAAGTGTCTCTTATTTTATTGTAGGCGGTATCTATTTTTCCCCTATTTATGCAATCTTCTACTGACTTGCATTTGCCTTCTAGCTACTCCTGCTTAGCTGTTTTTCATTTCCTGTCAATCTCATTTCTTAGTCGTCTGTTCTCTATTACTCTCCATATATTGCAGAATGCGTTCAGACAGCATAGCTAAAAATAATTTCCAAGCTTCTACGCCATTTCCTCTCTACCTTGACAGAGTAATTACGTCCGTAACAAGTGCTCTTGATTATTATGATTTCCAGTAAGTGGGGCTCTCCAGTTAGCATGTGGGAAACATAACTATCTGTGAAAACGCCCATTTTTCGCACAGGCCTGAGAGTAACTCTAAACAATCAGAGTGAGAGGAAACCGCCGCCGACATTCATCACGAAACATGCGAGTTGATCACGCAAACAGTTCGTGCAGCGCGATAATAGAGGGGGTGTGTCTTGTTAGCAAGTGGGGGCGGACCGCGAGAACCTGAGCCCACGTGCGGCCTTTAATCCTAGCACAGGTCCGGAAACCGCCGAACAGCGCTTATTTCGATAGTGGCGACAATAGCTTCGGACGAAGACTTCGACTAATCGTTTTCAATCTTTGTTGCTCTTCTGTTACAGGCTCTTACTACAATTTGAGCTCCAGTTCAATTTCGTTATTTTCTTTTCTACCATTTGTTCACAACGGGTGATGGTTATTCGTTCTCATTTACAATTCTTTACTCAACTGGAAGCCAGAGAATAACGTACCATCAATAATATATAGGGTAAACTTTTAAAACCGTTTTTCGGAATATTTGGAAAAATACAAATCGGATGATAAAAACGTTGTAATAAAAGTTGTTCACCTCGAAGGGAGACATCCGTTAACATAACGCTCGACCCACCTGCACAACTCCAGGAAAGGGAGCGGTGATTTTGAAATCTTAAACAAGAACCCTTCTTTTTATTTCAGAATGGTATTTTCCTTGAACAAATATGTAACTTTTGTATGAAACTTTTTTTTTCGTTTCACAATATGTGACACTAAATCGGCAAAAATGGAATTTAGTTGAAAATACTTGAAAACATTAACATCTCAAACAAATAGGGAAATCAAAGTACAGTTTTTGATATTTTTGATAATGCTTTCATGGGACACCTCATACAATCGAATGAAACATAGTCTGTGATCATACCTCACTCCGTGGCTCATTGTACTTCTGTGATTCGAACTGTACAGTACTATCTCTACCTAATTGTTAACGACTGCAGAGAAAGAGTCGATGTACTTTTCGGGTCAATGAAATATTGAAGAAACTTATGAAAGGTACGCTAATCTGTTCCTTCATTGGAATGTCCCTTCTGCAACAACTTTTTGTGGCCAGATAAAGGAAAAGAACATGGTGAACGTTTAGCTGCAATTGCTTGCGACTTCACGTAATTTCACGTATTGACCAAACTATTCTGTACTGGCCAAACACAAGTTACATGTACAATCCACATCCGTCCATCTTCATCTTTAATAAGTGGATCCGTAGCAGTGGCCGAGCGTACTGCGGCGCGTCAGTGAGTCTGCACGGCCACTACGGTCGTGGGTTAGAATCCCCCCTCGGGCATGGATATTTGTGCCGTCCACAATATTAGCCAGTTCAGAAGTAGTTTGTAAGTTTAGGGACTGATGACCCCGTAGTTAAGTCCCATAAGCTATACAAACATTTGAATATCTTTTGAGCAGTTGTTAATTTTAAACCTTTTTTATTTCTGTGCACTACTCGAGTTAGAGACATATTCACTCACAATTCGCAGAATTAAAAAGCGGATCACACGAAAAGATAGAAAATCGGTATTGTTACGACCAGGAAAGTGACTATATATTCCGTTCACCTAACCATACCGAGCCAAAAATGTAAGCCCCATGTGGAAATGCAGCTCACCGAACTGCCGGAGAACCGCATCAGCCTTCCAAAGGCCACCGTAGCAGCTGAACTGCCGGCAGGTAGGAAAACATTGGTTTCGTCAATTATGTGCTATTGGCACCTTCCAACGATCACACTCTAAACGGTACAAAAAGAAGCGTAATAACTGGTGTCCAATGCCCGTGAATGTTACCCGACTGCATGTATGTAACTGAGAGGCACTAGTAACATGAAGTTTCACCAGGGGAGGTAGGAACGAAAATAAAATTAAACATAATTTAAAAAAATAACTTGACTGATAACAGTGTATACTAAGAAAAGAATAATGCAGAAAGCCACGAAACTATAGGGTAGCCCCAAAATTAACGATAAATTCACTCATTAAACAAGAATGCAATTATGACCACTAAAATTAGGCTAGCAAAGACCAGCAGCAGCTATAATGACAATATAAAAATATAAAATAATGAATCAATGAAGGGAAGGCAAAGTACTTATAGTTGGGATATGTTAAGATCACTGAGATTTAATATACTGGAAATTTTTTTATATAGGTCTTTAATATGTTCTTGCGCTTTAATTCAATTTGTTCATTGAATGCACTGTCAAATTAATTAATCCTGCACATTATTATCCCAAATTCTTCTAAGATGTTGAGTGTCAGCTCCTTAGGTTGCACATCCAGAATACGTAGATCATCACCAGTATCCTGTAATCTGTGACTTTCAAGTGCTAAATGGAAGGACAAGGCTGACTTCGGATTGTTCTCACAGCACCATGTTCTTCAAACCTAATACTGAAGCTTCTACCCGTTTGGCCCACGTATCTGTCCATCCTAGGTCGTATAAACAAGCTACTTTTAGACTATGTTGCACAGAATGCAATAAATTCCTGTAAGCAACAGGCAGAGAGAAGAGAACTTGATACTATTAGACACTTGGCCCAAGTGAATGGCTATCCTGAAAGTGTGGTCAATGGTTTGCACAAAAGGATCACACAGGGTAGGGATAGCAATGGATTAGATGGCAGTATGTTTCTTAAACAAAATAATGATGAGGGAAGTTTTTGTAGGATACCTGATTACGAGTTGATCTCGAATAAGTTGGGTAAGTGGTTGACGGTCTTCAGTATCATACTAGCATGTTTTATCCCCAAAAATAATGTTCAACGGTTATTACACCACGAAGAGCGGCAGGATAGCCCCTGTGATAATACAGGTGTATATGAGATATGTGTCCGCAATTTATTGGCAGATACGTGGCCCAAATGGGCAGAAGCTTTAGTATTAGATTGAAAGAAAATGGTTCTGTGAACTACTCAAACTCAGCCTTGTCCTTCCATTAAGCACTCAACAGCCGCAAATTACAAGGTTTTCGTAAAGATCTACGTAATTTGCATGTACGACCTAAGCTGCTGACACTCAACATATTAGAAGAAATCGGCATAATACAGTGCAGGATTAATTGCCGTGACATTTCACTGAATGAACAAATTGGATAAAACCAGACATAAATAGCTGGTAAACAAGTCTGCAAAATGCATACGTTATGTGCTACGATCACTTGACGTTTAGCAGAGACGAGTTCACTGTAAGAAAGAAGAAGACGCTTAGAACCAAAAAAATGTTTGTTAAGCTTAAGGGACTTAACTACGGGGTCATCAGTCCCTAAACTTACAAACTACTTATGAACTACCTACAACTAAGGACGGCACAAATATCCATGCCCGAGGGGGAATTCGAACCCCCGACCGTAGTGGCCGTGTCGACCGTGACTGAAGCGCCTCAGTCCCCCTTTTTTTTGTGTGTTTTCTTTTTTTGATTTTTGGGGGGGGGGGGGTTCTAAGGGATATTTCCAACTTTATTTGTTTCTTCTTAAACTCTTTTATTACTATTTTATTTTATGTGTAGTATGAACAAAGTAAAACCGTCTTCTCCATGACGAGCTACTGTTGAAATGAAATTAATGAGTAGTAGTAAACAATAGCGTAGACTGGCGATAAAAACAATAAGAAAAGGAAGGAAAAAAATTGTTTTCGGGAAACCGCATTTATTGATAAGAAAAGGAAGGAAAAAAATGTTTTCGGGAAACCGCATTTTCTGCAGATTACTCCACTATGGACGCTGCCAAATCGTCAAAGCATATCTTCTCCTAGCATTGAACAGATACCATTGATCTATTTGGCCACATTTTTCTTTTTTATTGATTAGAAAACATGTATGTTTGACATATAAAAGAAACAATAGTAATGATATTACGGGATGATAAAAAAATAACTTTTCCATCATACGTGCAGATTTAATAAAAAAAAAAAAAGAGCGGGATAAAGAAATCTTGAAAATTAAGCATCTTCCTTCACATAAGTGTGATATGGGACTTTACTCGATCGGTGCGTGCCTCGTTGCTGCAGCAGCACCACGTAATTAGTCTGCAATTTCGTACCGTTTGTGGTTTCATGGTTGGCACTTCCCATCAGCAGTCTCATCTGTTCTCCTTCGTAAGACGTCAAAAGTAGTTTGGCACTCCCCAACTTTGTGGTGGGTTGATGAAAACACTTCGTAAATAATTCGCGAAGAGTTTTCGGTACCTCGGTGTGCGTTCGAGTACACTGTGTGCGTCTTGTAGATAGTACCAGAAGTCAAGGCATGCCTTCTCTCCTCCGCCGAAGACGTAGTCGATTGTCATTGCCTTGATCCATGTGATCGCATGATATTTTGCAGGGGGAAAGTAATTATCGTCCGGACTCAGCAGGCTTCGAGGTTCAATCATTTCCGGGGTGGCGCGAAGATAACAGGCGATGATCTTTTGGGTCAGCCTCCAAACGCCGGACGTCGACGCACACGTGAAACGATGTTCATCGGTGTCCGGGAGCTGGCAGTCAGGACAGAGGGGAGAGTCTATTCGTCCGATACTGTGGAGTCGGTGTCTCGTCACAAATTTTTTTGTTGACGGCTTGGTACCAAGTCGAACGCGCTTGTGTGGGCAGGAAAGTGTGGTGTATAGTTTTCCACACCCGTGACCATAGTACAGTTGGATACTTGGCTTCTATAACGTTACGCGGAACAGCCCCCAGAAGATTGTGGTAGAAGTCTTTAGCCGTTGGTGGACGTGTTGCGGGGAGACTTGAGATCATATAACTATAGTCGATGATGAAGGTCGACACATGACAGAGCTGTGCTGCGACATGCGCCACCGGCACTGGCGGAAGTGGAGACGCTGGCATCAGTACCTCCAGTAGCCGACCCGTGAGGGAGGGGTATTGGCTGGTCCATCGTTTCCTCATGTTGTTGATGTAGAGGGCGGCTGCCCGTGCTCGGACGTTTACCAGTCCCAACCCTCCACCGCTTAATGGGAGGGTGAGTGTGTCATAACGCACTTTAAATAACTGTCCTAGAGACAGGTAATAGCCGAAGGCCGCCTGTATCCTCTGGCCTATCTGTACGGGTAAGGGGAGAACCTGTGCCACGTGGTTGAGTTTTGATGCCACATAGAGGTTCAGATATTCCACACGTTGCAGGTGATTTAGTTCCCTGAGTAGGTTCTGGCGCAGTCCCCTCGGCCACCGCGGCCGGCACGCTTAGAACGCCTAAGATTGTTAAGCATCGTATCCCCTAGCACATATGGAAGCCAAAGAGCCTGCAGGGGAAGACATTTGCGGGATAAAAATGTGCGTAACAGTATAACATTTTCGGACATGGATCTCTATTTAATTATTATGTATTCCCTCGCCTATAGAAGTCCTCGAAATATCTGATGGTAATCTCCAAACACTCTGAATAGTGGTAGTTGGGCATTACATTCTAACTGAAATTACTTTTCAGACATTTTTACTTACTGTACTTATTAGAGTCTGCTTTTATTCAGTAATGAACCTTGACATAAAATAGCGCACTCTAGTGGCAAATGTAGTAAGCTTTGCTGAAATTGCACCGTCGCACTGACAGACAACAGCAAATGTATAAAGATGCATTTCATTGTGTATATAATGGCGTACTTTATTGTGTATATTCTTACAGATTCTATGTAGCACTCACCGTTTACACTGTCAAAAACTACAATGTCGAGAACATCTATAAAGACAAAAATGTTGTAAGGCACCAGGTATGTAATTGGTATGTGAAATGTAGTTATCATAGTTTAGACATCTGAATAGATTTTACTTTCTTTCCCGAGCAGGCTGGAGCGTCACTTTACAGATCGAACGGCCTTCCGCATAGGAGGTTCGAATCCTCCCTCGGGCATGGATGTATGTGCTGTTCTTAGGTTTGTTTAACTTAGTTTAAGTAACTTCCTGGCAGATTAAAATTGTGTGCCGGAACCGGGACTCGAACCTGGGACCTTTGCCTTAGCACAGTCGGTAGTGCGCTTGCCCGCGAAAGGCAAAAGTCCCAGGTTCGAGTCCCGGTTCCGGCACACAATTTTAATCTGCCAGGAAGTTTCATATCAGCGCACACTCCGCTGCAGAGTGAAGTTTCATTCTGGAAACATCCCTTAGGCTGTGGCTAAGCCATGTCTCCACCATATCCTTTCTTCCAGGAGTGCTAGTCTTGCGTGTTTGCAAGAGAGCTTCTGTGAAGTTTGGAAAGTAGGAGACGAGGTACTGGCGGAAGTAAAGTTGTGAGGCGGCATCGTGAGTCGTGTCGGGATAGCACAGTCGGTAGTGCGCTTGCCCGCGAAAGGCAAAGGTCCCAGGTTCGAGTCCCGGTTCCGGCACACAATTTTAATCTGCCAGGAAGTTTCATATCAGCGCACACTCCGCTGCAGAGTGAAGTTTCATTCTTAGTTTAAGTAGTTTGTGAGACTATGGACTGATGACCAACGTAGTTTGGTCCCGTAGAATTACAAACATTTATCTTCTGTTTTACTTTCTTTCCGCATAGACCGGAAGATAGCCCCTCAGCGTGCCGAAACTGTCATCAAAACACATAAAGAGGATCCTTGCGATCTTGACATAATATTAATTAACTGCTCAGGACTCGGAACGAGACTGCCTCTTCGTTGCCGAGGGCGCTGCACCTGTGTATGCGGCCGTTACCAGAAGAGGTTCCCGCAGCCAATCAAAACAATGTGAAAGTCAGCGTTTGTCCCGGCCAGTAGGGCGTGGTCTCGCGGTTCAGAGGTTACGAGGGTTTCTGGAGTGGCGGCGGTACTGACAAAGGGCAGTTTCCCTGCGCCGCAAGGGAGTCGTGGCAAGAAATCCATTGTATCGACTAGGCAGGCATTGGAGCATGTCGCCATACTGCGTATTGTAAGCACCAATTAAACTAACAGTCGAAAGCTCCTTCGCCCCACTAGAGAACAGTTCTGTGATTAGGCAAGTATACAGTGATCTTTAAATATCACCGCTATGGTCGAGGGTTCGAATCCTCCCTCGGGCACGGGTGTTTGTGTTGTCCTTGGTGTAAGTTAGTTTAAGTTAGTCAAGTAATTAGTGTGTAAGTCTAGCGACTAGAATCACACACTAAAATAGTGAGTGAGGTAAATATAGGAAAGGTTGGGGAAATGCCAGCCGAATATATTATGACCCCATACTGCTTCAACAAGCCTTTCAGTATAACAAATGGAAGAAGGGAGCAGTGGGAGAAAATAGTTCGACACCGTACGGGGTATATTGTCTGGTTCGCTGACGGGTCAAAATCAGACCAAGGCGTTGGGGTCTGGGTATACGGTGTGCAGCCAAGACTGGAGGGCGTCATCTCTCTAGGGAAACTGGCCTCAGTATTCCAGGCTGAAATCACTGCCATCAGGGCGTGTGTGGAGGAGAATTTGCATAGGTGCTACAAAGACCGTAGCATCTATATCTATTCAGACAGCTAGGCAGCCCTGAGATCACTGGCAGCTCCTGCAACAAGGTCTAAAATTGTTGCAGAATGTCACAGGAGTCTGGTGGAGCTAGGGGAAAGCAATAGAGTAAACCTATTGTGGGTACCTGCCCACTCGGTGATCAGTGGCAACGAACATGCTTACAGATTAGCCAGGATGGGGGCAGAGACTCAATTTATTGGACCGGAACCTGTCCTGACAATCACCAAGGTAATGATCAAATTGGAGCTACGTAACTGGCTCAGAAGACAGCACGTAGAATATTGGACCACAGTCTATCGACAAAAAACATGGCAAGGTAATGATGCCAAAGCCATGTTTTAAAATAAGCTCTGCAATCCTGGGCCTGTACAGGAGAGAGATTAGACTCATGGTTGGATTGCTGACAGGCCATGGGAATTTCAAAAAACACCTACATACTATGGGAATAACAGAAGAGGACCCTAAATGTAGGATCTGTGATGACGGTGATGAAACTGCATCACATCTAATCTTCGAATGCATTGCATTGGAGAGTAAAAGGCACAGAACATGTGGGACAATCAGGCCCGAAGAAATTGTGTCTAATAAAGAACTGGTAAAGGGACTTCTTGCATTGTTCAAGGGCATTGGTTGGCTTTACTAGATATACAGGGACCTATACCGCACAATAAAAGTTTCGGTGCGGGCAGTGGCGGGTTTGTCCAAGACTGTTTTGGCTTCCCTGACAAAATCAAATCAAGTCTAGCGACTGACAACCACGCAGTTTGGTCACATAATACCTCCCACACATTTGAACTTTAAATATCGGGATATGTACTATTTTATTACTGTTTAATTTCATCAATATTCAGAATATTAGAGTGACTCACCTACACACAAACACACATATATACCGTAAAATGCGTTGCGGGGGCATCTCTGTTCCACCCCCAAATAGAACGACACTTCGAGAAGTACGTCGCCACAGAATAATTTTAAGCGTGATATTGTGTGCTGTCTCCGTGATGGGAAGATGGAAACGTACTTTAATAAATCGACCTGGACGTTGTTTAGGTCGTGTTTTGTATCTGAAAATTTACGTGCAAGTCGCTTCGGCATCTGCAAACTACATTTGGATTGCTATGGTAACGAAGACGACAACTTCTTAGACATGATGATTACTGGTGACGAAACATGTATCAATCATTACGAGCCGGAGAGTATGGAATGGAAACATCCAAATTGGCAGTGCAAAAATAAAGTTAAAGACTCAACCGTGCGCAGGAAAACTGATGCTTACGAGTTTTTGAACGAACACTGCCCGTCGGCATACTGCTACAAACTTTGCTGAAACGCTACATAAACTCAAACTTGAAGTACTGTATCATCCTAAATATAATCCCGATCTCCCTCCTATCACTTGTTTTGGTCCACGCAAACAAGTATTAAGGGGTCGTCGATTTGCCTCGGATATGAGGAAAGTTTCCAACCGATTCTTCATACACAAACAGCAGTTTATCTACGTTGCCTTGTGAAACATCGTTCTGATGCCTCGTCTAAGGAGAAGAAATGCGTACCATCACGTTTCCGAATTTGATAAAGGTCGGACTGTAGCCTATTGGGATTGCGATTTATCGTATCTCGACATTGCTGCTCGCGTTGGTCGCTATCCAATGACTGTTAGCAGAAAATGGGATCGGTGGGTTGAGGAGGGCAATACGGAACGCTATGCTGGATCCCAACGGCCTCGTATCACTAGCAGTCGAGATGACAGGCATCTTATCCGCATGGCTTTAACGGATCGTGCAGCGACGTTTCGATCCCTGAGTCAACAGATAGGGACGTTTGCAAGACATCAACCATCTGCACGATCAGTACGACGACGTTTGTAGCAGCATGGACTGTCAGCTCGGAGACCATGGCTGCGGTTACCCTTGACGCTGCATCACAGACAGAAGCGCCTGCGATGGTGTACGCAACGATGAACCTGGATGCACGAATGGCAAAACGTCATTTTTCAGATGAATCCAGGTTGTGTTTTCAGCATCATGATGGTCACATCCGTGTTAAGCGACATCGCGGTGAACGCACATTGGAATCGTGTATTCGTCATCGCCATACTGGCATAGCACCCGGCGTCATGGTATGGGGTGCTATTGGTTACACGTCTCGGTCACCTCTTGTTCGCATTGACGGCACTTTGAATAGTGGCCGTTACATTTTAGATGTGTGATGACCCGTGGCTCTACCCTTCATTCGATCCCTGCGAAATCCTACATTTCAGCAGGATAATACACGACCGCATGTTGCAGCTCCTGTACGGGTCTTTTTGGATACGGAAAATGTTCGAATTCTGCCCTGGCCAGCACATTCTCCAGATCTGTCACCAATTGAAAACTCCTGGTCAATGGTGGCCGAGCAACTGGCTCGTCACAATACGCCAGACATTAGACTTGATGAATTGTGGTATCGTGTTGAACCGTCATGGGCATCTGTACCTGTACACGTTATCCAAGCTCTGACTCAAGGCGTATCAAGGCCGTTATTAAGGCCTGAGGTGGTTGTTCTGGATACTGATTTCTCAGGATCTATGCACCTAAATTGCGTGAAAATGTAATCACATGTCAGTTCTAGTATCACATATTTGTCCAATGAATACCCGTTTATGATCTGCATTTCTTCTTGGTGTAGCTATTTAATGCTGTAGTTGTATTATCTGTACAGTAGTTATAAAAAATTATTGTATTAAAATAAGAAACTTACACCCTTTTGACATAGACTTCTTGCTTTATGCCACAATTGGTCCATCGTTAAACAAGCGAGCCAGGAATGCACCGCTTGTTTCACATTGTAGGTGTCGCCACCGGCGTCAACCTTGTGTGAATGCTCTGAAAAGCTAATCATTTGCACATCGCAGCATCTTCTTCCTGTCGGTTAAAGTTCGCGTCTGTAGCACGTCATCTTCGTGGTGTAGCTGTTTTAATGGCCAGGAGTGTACGTCAATAAAATTTCCCTTTGCTGGATCTATGAATTCATGGTGTTGTTTCTTTCATTTTCCAGGGGTGTATTTGATGAGAACGCTCTCTGTATAGGGAGGGCTGAACAAGGAGACCATTGTTCCCATTGCAACATAATATGATAGGTTCATCTCCATTTACATAAATACTCCGCAAATCACATAGAAGTGAATGGCAGAGTTTTTGTCGAATCTCTTTTATTATATATCTCTACCGTTCCATCTTCTTATTTTGTGATAAAGATC
The DNA here is from genome assembly GCA_026315105.1 of Locusta migratoria. Taxonomy (NCBI): domain Eukaryota; kingdom Metazoa; phylum Arthropoda; class Insecta; order Orthoptera; family Acrididae; genus Locusta; species Locusta migratoria. The sequence goes on along the minus strand of CM048746.1, from coordinate 52,015,096 downwards.
ATGTCTCGTTATGTAGGTGGGTACTAGCGATTTTTAGTATTCGGAAGAGAAAGCTGGTGAAAGAAATTTAGCAAATAAATCCCGCAGCAACGAATAACACAAATTTTTTATAGATTTCCAGTTCAAGCCGTGCGCCATTTCTGTGACACCCTATACCATATATCACAATAATACAAAACGAGCTTCACTTCTGTGCATTCTCTGTGTGCCGTCCGTCAATCCCACTTGATGGTGATCTCACAGTGCGCAGCAATTGTCCAAAATAGAGCGCACAAGTGTAATGAAGGCAGTGTCTTAAGTAGCACTGTTGCATGTTCTAAGATTTCTGTCAGTGAATTGTAGTCTATGGTCCACCTTCAGTCCAATATATTCTGTGTGTTCTTTCAAATGAAAGTTGTCCCGCCGGCCGTGGTGGCCGCGGGGACTAAGGCGCTCCAGTCACGGACTGCACGGCCACTACGGTCGGGGGTTCGAATCCCCCCTCGGGCATGGATATTTGTGCCGCCCTAGTTCATAAGTAGTTCATAAGTACCCAGAATGAAACTTTCACTCTGCAGCGGAGTGTGCGCTGATATGAAACTTCCTGGCAGATTAAAATTGTGTTCCGGAACCGGGACTCGAATCTGGGACCTTTGCCTTTCGCGAGCAAGCGCATTACCGACTGTGCTATCCCCACACGACTCACGATGCCGCCTCACAACTTTACTTCCGCCAGTACCTCGCCTCCTACTTTCCAAACTTCACAGAAGCTCTCCTGCGAAAATTTCTATATTCGTTTGTGCTATTTCAACCCATGTACATCTCCATATATACTTTGCACGCGGCCTCGGTGTGTTGGCGGAGGTTACTTGTGTACCACAGTCGCTTCCTCATTTTGGTGATCCCACCGTGCGTGGCTCACGGGAGAAATGAATGCAACTAAGATTACGTTTGGGCTCTAATCTTTCCCTCAAGGTCTTACCGCAAGACATACGTACGACGAAGATGCACACTGGGTGACTCTCTTCGAGACACGTAACGTACTCTGTTTTCAAGAGATTGTGAGTCATAGCAAAATGAGTTTATTTAACAGTGCTCATGCGAATTCCACAGCGTACAGCACCTTTTTTTAACAAATTTTGTTAGTACAGTTTAAATAACTTGTGCAACAAATTCTTGAAGTCTTCACAAAAATAAAAAAAAGAAATAAATAAAAAATATTGTTTGCTGTATTTGTTATATTTGTTGTCGCGTTACTTAATTTAAAATCAAGGAGGCCTTCTTTGACAGTGTATAGGTCCGTGGTTTATCTTTAAATTTGAGAGAAAATAGCCAAGTTGTTCACATTCATAAAAATATATACTGATGATGATCGTGTGAGATATGTAGGCATTAGACCCCCAACTGATGCACTAGTACGCACTCAGTCAATACTAAAAATATTTAGAGTGTAGTAACATTAAGCCAGTCCACCTCCAAACCTTGACAATCACTGGAGCATGCTGCTGTATCGACAAACCTATTTTGATTTCCTGGTATTGTCAATGATTTTTTTCTTTGATAGGAGCTGAGGACAGCTGAGGACAATGTTCAAGTTTAAATAATGATAATGTGATGTGTTCAGATGGTTCTTAGATTTGTCCAGCAGCAGGATTTAGACTGACAGATATAAAACCTCTTAGCAGAACCTCTTAGAGTTTTACGATTCACTCAAGATTTTTTATTTGCATACAGAGTTGATGAAATGATTACATTTGTCATATCAATAATTCGCGCGAAACTTAACCTTCAACTACACGGGCGGGGTCTGAGCAGACCCCACGAGATATTTTTTGTTTATAATTTCCATTGTTGGCGCAGTATAGACTAATCAGTTTAGGTATTCTCAGTATGTCGTGAATGGTTGCAATAGATCGACGGGTGTTGCCCTCTTCCACTGGTAAGTTCCTTTTTTACTTTGCTGAGATATCTGTAGAGTCCACGTGAGCTTTTAAGGAGTGTTTATTTAAAGTTTACTAATACAGTAATTTGCTTTCATGTCAATATATATACGAAGATAACTCGCATTCACGGTATAAAGGATATTTTACGACTGTTAGGAGAAAATCAGCCATAGAGAATACATAGAGTCAATCGCAATTAGTCTTGTAAAGTCATATGTTTGAAGTAGATTAGAAAATAACCCAATCTAGCCAAATATAAACAGGAAATTAAGTGCAAATTGGTTGGTAAAGAACGAACTTTATCAGCGCAGAATGCAGGTAAGCCTGGTCCTAGTGCTTCTAAAAAGCGAAGGTGTTTGCTCAACGTCTAAAGATAAGAAGAGCTCCCTAATATGGAAAAATAGCTAAGAAATCAATTTGTATTCCTCATTTAAAGACAATTAATTATTGTTTTTCCTGTGAACTCAAAAAAAAAATTACAAAAAAACGAATATTAATGTAAACACCTAAAAATGTGCTGTCATTTATATTATTATTAGTTAATTTTAATTTCATGTATGCGCTTGTTGTATTAAGAAAGCAGAGTTTAATTATAAGTTAGTTTTGAGTTAAAAATATGTAATTTTATGTGAGCTATTAAAATAAAAACACAAAAAACAGGTATTCATAAATTACAAAGTTTTCGTTAACATTGATTATTATAATTAAAATAAACGATTAAAATAATAAATATGTTGTCTTTTATTAAGTAAATATATAAATATTGAAGTTATTTCCAATAATTACTTATAAAGATAGCTAAACTTTGTTAGGCTGCTTCTAGACCCCATACGTGACATTGCCAAAATCAATAAAAATCAATGGTTTATGGTGCTGTATAGACAAACCTATTTTGATTTCAGTTATTGTTAATGATTTTTTTCTGACAGGAGACCTACAATCACAGTTGAAGACACTGTTCAGGTTTAAATAATGAACGTTAATGTGATGTTCTCAGATGGTTCTCAGATTCGTCCAGCACCAGAATTTACACTGACAGAGATAAAACCTCTTAGCAGAACCTCTTAGAGTCTTACAATTCACCCAAGATTTTTATTTGCATGTATAGAGAGTACATGAAAGGATTACACTTTTCATATCAATAATTCACACGATACTTAAGTAAAGGGTGTCAATCCATGCTGTAACACCCACACCACTACATGGTGTAGCATCCATTCGGACATACAGATGATGAATACTCTCCTGGGATGTATTATTCCAAACCTACTCGTCCTGTTCACACAGTCCTGCAAGAGATGTGGAATGACAGGTTACATGTGTCAGTTGTCATTAAATCATACCATACACGTGCTCAATTGCAGACAAGTTCGGAGACGGTGCTGGTCAGGGACGTTGCTCCACGTCTTGCAGAGCACGTTGAGCTTCACACGAAGCCTGGGAGAGAGCACTAAACCTGTTGGAACAATATATCTGAAGTCTCAAATTCGCCGTTACACAGGTGGAAGGAATGGATGGATAACCCAAACAAAACAATTGCTACTTTATCAATTTATTTAATTTAGAAATGAGAAATAATCATTGAGTGCAGCCCAGTTTAAAATTTGACAATCTGTGGGTGAAGCCGGTCCTTAAATTGTTAATAAAGCAAAGGTCCCAAGGGAAAAGGCACTAACCTTAAATGAATATTTAAAAAATAATCACCAGGTAAAATTGATCATCCAGTTTAAAATTTGACAGTCAGTGGTTGAAGCCCATACCTTAAATTGTTAATCAACCAAAGTTTTAAAGAGAATAGGCGTCAACCTTAAATAAATATTTGAAGATTAATCACAAATGTTACACAGAGACCAATTTAAATGTTTACCACCAGCGGGTGAAGCCTGTACGTTAATCTGTTAGCAGGCTTACTAAAAGTAAAGATTACAACAAGAAAGATGACATTAAATATTTAAAATTTAAAAGCAACGCTATATACATGACACAACATAATACAGTAAACTAATATGTAAGTCTGACGATGTTATGGGAACTCCCAGTTGACAATAATTAAGAAAGGTCGTGACGGCAACCATGAAGGTCCACAATGAATCAAATCCACAAAGTAGTAGCCAGTAGGTGGAGACAGGATAATAATATAAACACTACACACTACAGTAAGAACACGTAACCAATTAAAAGGGAGAAATTCCACACAAGGTTGGGCAGGAGCGGCAACCCAAATTCCTTAAAAGTTCCCCGCAAAGTACACAATTTCGAGAAAACCTCCGTTACTTTGAAACTTAACACAAAACTCGTGACAAACTGGTACAAAACTTCTCACAGTGCCACAGCGCACTGATCTCGTCGACAAGTGACGCTACAATACTTTTCCGCCAGTGGAAACAACAGGATATTTCCGCTTCATAACACATCGAGAAATTTCGACAATGCGACTGTAGGACTGATTATTGCGTCGGTAAACAATCGATCCAAAAGCGGGAGCGCGGTAATTACAGGCCTGCCTGTGCATAAACTAAGCAGCGCGTGCAGATAGAAATTACAGCTAATTCGTAGCTGTGCAGCGTGAAAGAAGATAAACTATTGTTGTTGTTGTTGTTGTGGTCTTCAGTTCGGAGACTGGTCTGATGCAGCTCTCCGCAATACCCTAACCTGAGCAAGCCTCTTCATCTCCACATAAGAACACCAATCTACATCTGTCTGAATCTGCTTACTGTATCCATCTCTTAGTATTCCTTTGCGTTTTTTACCCCACACACTTCCCTCCAACGCTAAATTCACGATTCCTTTATGTCTAAGAATGTGTCCTACCAATCGATCCCTCCTTTAAGTCAAGGTATGCCATAATTTCCTTTTCTCCCCAGTTCTGTTCAGTACCTCCTCATTAGTTATGCGATCCATCAACCTAATCTTCAGCATTCTTCTGTAACAACACATTTCAAACGCCTCTATTCTATTCCTGTCCGCAGTGTTTATCGTCCATGTTTCACTCCTATACTAGGCAACACTCCACACAAATGCCTTCATAAAGGACTTCCTTAAGCTTAAATCAATATTCGATGTTAAAAAATTTCTCTTTTTCAAGAACGCTTTTCTACCCGTTGCCATTCTGCATTTTATATCCTCTGTACTGCGACCATCATTTGTTATTTTACTGCCCAAGTAACAAAACTCATCTACCACCTTTATTGTTTCGTTACCTAAATTAATTCCTTCAGAATTACCTGATTTTCCTAGACTGCACTCAATTACCCTTGTTTTGCTCTTATTAATGTTCATTTTATACACACCTTTCAACACACTGTCTGTGGTGTCGCACAAGTCTGAAGTGCGCGCCACGTACTTTTGCTGCGCGCCGCCATGCACGTACGGCGTGGCGTTCTTACGACGTCAGCCACGAGCGCCCTCTGCTGCAACTCCGCTCGGGCCACCACTGAACTGCATTGTTCATTTCGGAATCAGATAGGCACCAGTTAAGACTTGGTATTAGGACAGGCACTGAAACGGACTCGTAGGCGGGCCTCTACGTATTTAACCTATGTCTCAGCAGTACACTTAGTTGGCAGTCATGAACTGCCGGCCGCGGTGGCCGAGGTGACTGAGGCGCTTCAGTCACGGTCAGCACGGCCACTACGGTCGGGGGTTCGAATCCCCCCTCGGGCATGGATATTTGTGCCGTCCTAGTTCGTAAGTAGTTCATAAGTAGTTTGTAAGTTTAGGGACTGATGACCTCGTAGTTAAGTCCCATAAGCTTAACAAACATTTGAACATTTGAACATAGTCATGAACTTTGTAAAAGTTAAGTATATCCTATTTCTACGAAATATACAACTTGTTCTAATCTAGCTTAGTATTTCTAGTTTCTGCTGTCCCACTGGCTGGTCACCTCAGACCTTGTATCTGCACACGCGTGCATCCTATTTCCCTGTGTCGGTCTCTCTCTACTCGGCCACCGACACCCCAGACAACCGGCGGAAACGAGACACAAAAGTGGCGACGTGGATGGGACACAAAACTGTCCATTCCGTTCAACTGCTCCTCCAGGTCTTTTGCCGTCTCTGAGAGAATTACAAAGTTATCGGCAAAACGCAATGTTTTTGTTTCTTCACCCTGAACTTTAATTCCTTCTCCAAATTTCTCCTTGCTTCCCTTTATAGCTTGCTCAATGTAAAAACTGAGTGGCGTTGGAGAAAGGCTACAAAACTGTCTTACTCCCTTCCCAACCTCTGCAGCCCTTTTATGCTCTTCAACTCTGATAACCGATGTCTGGTTTTTGTACACGTTGTAAATAACCCTCCGCTCCCTATATTTTACACCTGCTGATTTCAGAATTTGAAAGAGTGTATTTTAATCAACATTGTGAAAAGCTTTCTCTACAAAAGATAGAAATGTAGGTTTCCCTTTCCTTAATCTATCTTCTAAGATAAGCCGTAAAGTGAGGATTGCCTCCCGTGTTCATACATTTCGCCTGAATCCAAACTGATCTTCCCCGAGGTCAGCTTCTACCAACTTTTCCAGCCTTCAGCAAATAATTCTTGTTACAATTCTGCAACCATGACATATTAAACTGATGGTTCGGTAGTTTTCACACCTCTCTGCACCTGCTTTCTTTGGAATGGGGATTATTACATCTTTCTTAAAGTCTGAGGGTATTTCCCTAGTTTTGCTCTTGTTAATGTTAATTTCATCGGAAATCACCCAGGTGTCCGAAATAACCCCGGTACATCTGTTATTCCCCAGGTGTGAGAGCGGTCATACGATTAAATTAGGCGTCGTCTCTCCAGGCATGCAAACCTTTTTCCGGCAGTTTATGTTCTGGTTAGATACGAAAGACAAATTGATACTACACATTTACGACGGAGGAACGTTCAATGGCAGTAACCATGCTGGTGCACTATAAATTGCATCTGTAAGGTAAACGTGTCAGCGGCGTGGCGATAGCGGGCACGTGTTCTCGGCTAGTAGCCGACGGCCCGAACCAACCCATCGCCGGAGCAATGGCCCGCACCTAATACGGAGAGGTGACGGCTCTATTTTACGTGCTCAGGGGCCTCCACGGCCTCCTCGGCGCGCTGTGATCCAGAGGTCGGCGAGGCCTTGGCCGTAAACTTCGCCGCCTCGTTTCCTGGCTTACTGCTTAAACGTGAATCTCGCAGCAGCCAGTTAACGTCATTCCATCGACTTTTTTTTTTTAAATCTAAAGTGGACGTGCTCTAAATATTTTTAGTGCTGCAGTCACTGTTACGTATTACTCAGGAGAGTGAAAGTTGGTCGGGAACGGTGCATTGAATACCGCGCTACTTCACTGAGTAAGGTCTCTAATCTCGAAGACTACATCATGTATTAAATAACTAGTTTCGACACACCAAATAAGGCACGTTCCATTGGATTATTTCCGGCAGGTAGTTCCAGTATTTCTGATACTGCAGTTCACCCTCTCACCCATCTCATAATAATAAATAACGCAGAAAGTAATTTTCGGGGAGGCTATCACGTTGCTAATGTAGCTTCCTGCACTTCTAATTTATATGACAAAACGATATTTTCACTGCCGCCTTTTAGCACCTACTGAACGTTTTCACAAGTAACATTATAATAAGGATGGAAAACGTAAAAGACGCAAGGTTCAGTTATAACAACATTCAGTTAAAGGAGTGCAAGTGCTTTTTACTGTGCTAAAAGATTCTCAGGTGACACATTTAGGCTGATAAGATGGGTGCTCAGTGCTCAGTATATACTGTGTGGGAACATTTTGTTCACTTGAAAAGACTACCTAGATGTGCTATGGTAGTCAAAAAATTTCGAGAAAAGATGAAGGAAGCAAGGAAGAGCAAGAGGAAGCACAAAAAGCCACCAAATATATGTTCAAATGTTTGTAAATCTATCGAACCAAACTGAGTGGTCATCAGTCCGTAAGTTAAGTAAGTTAAACTAACCTAAGGACAAAACACACACACACACACACACACACACACACACACAAACACACATGCCCCAGGGAGGAATCGAACCTCCGACGGCTAGCAACTGCGCGCTCCACGGCGAGGCGCCTTAGACCGCTCGGCTACTCCACCGCGGCAAAAAGCCACCTTATTGCTATATGTACAAGGCGTCGCTGAACGTGTGGGCGAAATTCTCCGTCGAGCAGGCATCAAGCCAATCTTCCTGAGCAGCAACAAAATTAATTACGTTCTGAGTTCAATTAAGGATACAATAGGCACCTTAAACAGTGCTGGTGTCTACGCAACCAGTTGCGAGTGTGGGCTGGTGTACGTAGGTGAGACCGGGCGACCAATCAGCGCAATAATATCAGAACACGAAAGGTATATCCGGCTTGGACAGCACACCAGCGGTGTCGGAGCAACACAAGGAGTGCGGGGAACAATTATTCTCCGGTGAAACCCGCGTGCTGGCCAAACAACAATTTACCACGGGAAGGAAGATCAGGGAAGCCATAGAAATAGCCAAACGACCCACCAACATGAATAGAATGGCCGTGCTCACTAAGGCGCCCTGCTGCGGTGCGCGTGGCCGTTCGCCTTCATGGTTCGAGTCCTCCTTCGCGCATGGGTGTTTGTGTTGTCCTTAGCGTAAGTTACTGTTAAGTTAGAGTAAGTAGTTCGTAAGCCTAGGGACTAATGACCGCGTAGTTAAGTCCCTTAGACTTACAAACATTTGAACAGACTTCCGATGTCCTGGCTGCCAGCAGTAACAACACTACGAGAGGGCAGCGCGCGCAAAGCGACTCGTGAAGGCACGTGGAAGACCACAGCAGCCGTACATACACAGGCGACTAGTGAACAGTGGCACGCCAGAACGGCCGCCCCTCTTGTCTATTAAAAAAAAAAATGTTCAAATGTTTGTATAGTCTATGGGACTTAACTACGGGGTCATCAGTCCCTAAACTTACAAACTACTTATGAACTACTTACGAACTAGGACGGCACAAATATCCATGCCCGAGGGGGGATTCGAACAACCGACCGTAGTGGCCGTGAAGACCGTGACTGGGGCGCCTTAGTCCCCTCGGCTTGTCTATTCCAACCAATGGCAAACAGTTATGCATACACAAATCATAGACGTCTATTTCGGCCAATCAGGCGGAAGAATGCAAACACAAATGACAAGGAAAGTACACCATAGAGAAATCAAATGTTCAAATGTTTGTTAAGCTTAAGGGACTTAACTGCGGGGTCATCAGTCACTAAACTTACGAACTTCTTATGAACTACCTTATACTAAAGGCGACAAAAACATCTATGCCCGTGGGGTGATTCGGACCCACGACCGTAGTGGCCGTGCAGACTGTGAGTGACGCGCCGCAGTACGCTCGGCCACCGCGGCCGACTAACAACTGCTGCGGCTCCACTTATTAAAGATGAAGATGGACGGATGTGGATTGTACATGTAAGTCGTGTTTGGCCAGTACAGAATAGTTTGGCCAACACGTGAAATTACGTGAAGTCGCAAACAATTGCAGCTAAAAGTTCACCATGTTCTTTTCCTTTGTCTTGGCCACAAAAAGTCGTTTCAGAAGGGACATTCCAATGAAGGAACAGATTACCGTACCTTTCATAAGCTTCTTCAATATATCAGTGACCCGCAAAGTACGATATATCGACTCTTTCCCTGCAGTCGTTAACAATTAGGTAGAGATAGTACTGTACAGTTCGAATCACAAAAGTACAATGAACCACGGGGTGAGACGAGGATCGGAGTCTATGCTTCATTCGATTGTAGGAGGTGTCCCATGACAGCATTATCAAAAATATCGAAAATGCGAACTCCCGACCATAGCGGCTGTGCAGACTGTGACTGACGCGCCGCAGACAACACGCCCACTTCAATCAATAGCGTAAATTAATCCAAAAACCAATAAAGAATGCCCACCATCCCCCTTCCCTTTCCTCAACAGATATTTCACGTTATTATACAAGACGCAAACTCTCCCATCAGCAGTGAGAAGAATACCCAGAAGAAGGCGAGCTGCAATAGTGACCGAAACGTGGTTTTACACGATGACGAACCCAAAGAACTTTACTGAAAGCCACAATGGCCGCGGAAGCCTACGCCTCTATTTACCTAGATGTTAATCGGATAACGGCAGATCTACATCTACATGGGATACTCTGCAAATCACATTATACTATTTATCTCCCATTCCACTCTTGAATAGCGCGCGGGAAGAAAGAACACCTGAATCTCTCCGTTCTAGCTCTGATTTCTCGTATTTTATTCTGATGGTCATTTCTACTATGTAAGTGGGAGTCAACAATTATTTTCGTATTCGGAGAAGAATGTTGGCGATTGGAGTTTCGTAAGCAGCCCATGCCGCGGCGATAAGCGCTGTTGTTGTAATGATTCCAATCCCAGATTCTGTATCATTTACGTAACGCTGTCTCCCCTGTATCGTGGAGTTTACGGCCTTCACTTTTGATTGATTTATCTTGTAAAGAACGTTTAACGGATTTCTTTTCGTAGTCATGTGGACGACTTCACACTTCTCATTATTTAGAGACAATAGCCAATTTTTACACCATACTGATATCTTATTCACATCGTTCTGCAGTTGGTTTTGATCTTCAGATGATTTCACTAGACGGTAAATGACGGCGTCATCTGCAAACAACCTAAGAGAGCTACTTAGAATTTTCCCTAAATCGTTTATGTCATCCGGCGGATAGCAGACGTACTAATAACGGTACCAATTTCGTCCGCCAACAAATAGCGGAGTGACACAGCTGCCAAAGCTTTAATGGGAAATGTTTACAGCCGTAAAGCTCAGTGTGATACCAACGTGAGAAGCAAGCAGGCGGCAAGCCACGGAGAAGGACTCGTGCTTCCTACAGCCAACTGAGAGAGTTTTACAGATTGTGGCCTCCAGAGTGGCGGGATGGTCCTTTTGCAAAACTGCCACACAGGTTGGACGCTCTACGTCAATTATGCGGCGATACTGGTTGCAGTAATTGCAGAACATTCTCATGCACGAAGACGAGGTTTCAGGACGTCCAGGCAGCACAGACGTTTCCCAAGATCGTCGTACAGTCAGGGCAGCAGAGCACATGTAAGGGATTTCTAAATTCAGGAGTCTCAAATGCAACTGTTGTTAACTGATTACTAGTAATGGGAAAATGTGCACACGCTCGTCTTTCACTCACTGCACTGCGTCGACGTGCATGGCTCGACTAATACCGTCAGAGGATCTCTTGGAAAATGAAACTGCTGTCTTGATCTTAGCTATCAAAGTTGTCTATGCGGCCCTCCAACTACATCAGCGCCCCAACCCTATTGAACAAACGTTTTCCCCAAGTCATGCGGCATCGTGCATGGAAAGCGGTACACGCAGTTTTTTCTCGATTTCGGCGTCCAATCCGCCTGGTATTTCACCGTCGACGGCAAACAAGTCAGCCGTATTCACTGTGGGGTGGACGACACAGATGTTCAAATGTTTGTAAAGCTTAAGGGGCTTAACTGCGGGGTCATTAGTCCCTAAACTTGCAAACTAATTATGAACTACTTTATACTAAAGACGGAAGAAACATCCATGCCCGAGGGGAGATTCGAACCCCCGACGGGGAACGCCCTTGCGCATCGTGGCATTGCGCCTCAATGCGCTCGGCCGCTTCGCCGCGGCACTGGGTTATTGGACGTACCTCAACGATCACCACTGGGTAATTGTTCGTAACCCAAAATACAAACAGTTCTTTAAAAAATATTTATGGAGCGTCTTTCATTATCCGCCTCCCAGCTGGAACGTGCAAACTATGAGAAGTTAATGTGATGTTATAGTTGATATGAGTGCTGAACGAACTGCAAACGAAAACTACAAAAATTATCGAGAAGACAGGTTTGGATGTTCCACCACTGAAGGCGTGTGTGGAAATGGATAGACGGAAAATTTAAATGAAATATAAAAATATTAATAAAACAAATAAACATAAAAATAAATAAAATTTAAAATAATCCTTCCCATGCTTTATATCTTTCCCCGCACCCTCATTCCATCTCGTTTCTCTCCATAATCCATGGATTGGGACATAGCAGTATAGAATATATATACTGAATTTCGCGCGTCAGTTTCGGTGTTACAATCACACCATCTTCAGGCCCCCGTTGTGGAACTGTCAGTAATAGCATGTTTGAAAAGGGCAGCCGTTAACACAGGTAGCCGTAAATTTCTTAGTGTATTCGTGTCAAAAACGCAACGACGACTAGTCTTGCATCTAGGTTAGTTTGATTTCGGATAGGTATAGACAGGAGCCAACGCCTGAAGAGGTACAGTAATTTTTATTGTTCTTAGGGCAAAAGTGGCGATGGCAAGTAGGCCCCTTTATTTATTTATTTTTAGTCCTATTTTCCTGTCTACTAAAAAAAAGGTAAGAAAGCAGATTCTACTTGCACGGAAATGATTGTCATTTTCGCATACGTCGTAGACATGGCACTCGCTATCTTACAAGTTACTTACGTGGAAACACAGTGTCTCCTTCCCAGGCATTATGGGACGGGATTCCGATAAGCTATAACTCTCGTTCACCTTTTTTAGAGAACACTGATCAGCACTCGGTACGTGCAGAGTGTTATATGTCCCGTCATTTTGCAACAGGAAGCTGATGTGTTGCTCACACAGAATAACGGTCGTCCACTCACTGCGTATATCGGCCGCAAAGATCACTGCCGATGCCTCACCGGTTTTGAGTCTGAATAAATATATTTTGTTATTGCAAGACAAAAAAAGAAAACAATACAAAAGAAATATCCAAGGGTGTACTGTCGGTCTACAGTGTCCAACGGGCCCGTTATTTGATTATCAAATACGGCGGGAGAAACTCAAGACTCACAATATAAAAGAAGATAATGGAGTGTGTCACTTGATACCGTATATCTCGAAATCGATAAGTTTTACAGTATGTTACAAGTAATCGACGCACATTAAAATTTAGAGCCGCTCCTTAATTGAACTCAAAATAAAAAAGAAAGATAAGTTTTGGAGGAAAACTGTAAGTGCTAAAGTTCTTTTCTCATCGAAGCTTCCATTTATTGCTGCAGGAGGCAGTTTCAAAAGCCTTCACTTCCTTATTAAAATAACCATGTAAGTGATATCACTGGTAGTGCTTGAAGTGCGCGAAGCAACTTGGCAACCTGTGAACCTTGACAGGCAATTGCATTAGCAACCGAGTGTGTCAAAAGTACCATTGTGTGAAGTTTATATTTACCTTTTATTTAACCACTTCACTGTTGTCACTACAGTTTGTAATTGCTTTCACAAATGACTTTCTTTCTAACACAGCAGTACTATTTACCAAGACATTTTGTAATTTTAAAATAACCGGCGACGACGAACGAAAAAACTAAGGAAACAAGGTTTAAGACGAGCGGACGACAAAGGTAGAACGGAGCTACCTTGGCGCCAATGTGTGGACGTCGTATCCTTATTGGCCCGACGTACTTTGTTATCTGGCCAAAATACCGACAAGCAAAGGAGTCCCACCAATGTTGGTTCCAACGCTATTTCATCCATTCACTGGACGAACACTGATGGCGCAAGCGTTGGTTACAATGTGTACATCCCTGCTTTAAACTTAATGTGCTTTGCAACACTTGAAACAACTTTCTTGACCAGCACTATGTCCGGACCTTTCTCCATTCTAGCACATGTGGTATATGATCGCACGACGATTTCCACGTGCGACTACGTGAATAGGTCTAGAAAACGTGCAAAATGTATCTCAAGGCAGTATTCTCAATCTGTATTGTCGTCTTCACTGCCGCCTCAGGAGGCTACTCCAGGTGGTTATACGGTTGTTTCAGCATGAATAAACACCTGGCGCATGTGGCGTGTTTCAACAATAAATATTGAGGATCACGGAAAAACTTTGTACGAACTTCTATTTCTGAAAATGCGTCCTCTCTAAGTATTAATATGACAAAACATCGTGAACTTCGTCAGTCTTCTGTTCCTTAATCTCTGACAAGATGAATAAAATATATTCTTTCGTCTACATTTGGAGAAGACCGTCAACCTTGTCTCTCATCAGCTTATTTCATGTCTGTTAAAATATCTCAATGTCCCTGAAGCCTGAGTTAGAAGGAGCCAATAACTGTTTCGATATGTCTCCAGCAACGTCCGAGGTTCAGTGGGAACATCACTACTTTTACTTGTTCACCATGTTGCGGGATCTTACTGACAAAGCGAACACTATAGGTACAGATGCAGAAATGCGATCTACGACGTTGTGAATTTGGCTTCAGATTCAGCGCCTGAAATCACAGATTGTGGTATTCGAACCGATAGGGTCATAATAATCGGCGTAGGAAAGTTGAGCATTCAAATTTCTTAGATCGCCTATAAGCAATGGTGGTGAAAGCTTCACACATGTCCTTTCCCTTGTCGGCATAGGCTGGATGAAATGGCCAGGTGCGGACGTCCTGTGTGACCCCGTCTGCCTTTTCGCCGTACGTCAAAGGTGTGTAGGACTGCAGCACGCCCAGCAACTCTTTGTAAATCAGTGTGTTGGCCAAAGACAATGAAGCATTAGCAGGCTCTCAACGTGATGAAAGCGACAATGCTGTGGTAGCCATGCTAAATCATCCATGTGTGTTAGCGACCTCCATCATCTCAGTTCATCAGCGTGGTCGTTTGCCGAAATACTGCGCACGTTGGACACTGAATTATTTCGATATATGAAAGCAGATTAAAATGGTATGAACGCAACATATGCAGTAGAGAAGACACTGTGGCGAGAACGGCTATGTAACTGAATATAAATATTTGACAATCTCATTCCATGCAGAAGACACAATAGATGTGTCGTATCAAGAAAGTTATGGACTTCATTACTGCTTCCAATTGAAGTTGACCTTCACGGATCCACATAAAGGGGATGCACGGTAAGATGGTACACAGTAAAGAAGACTCTGTGGCAAGAACCGTTATGCAGCTGATTATAATTTGTCAAGTGCTACATGGCCGGCCCAAGGCACGATGGATGGCCCACACAAGAAATACATGGAATTCATCAGTGCCACCAACAAATATGTCTTAGACAGATGCAGATGCTACGAATATGGCATATACCGTAACGAACACTCGGGTGCAAGAACCGCTATGCAGCTGCTTACAAATGGCTGACGTCGTTGTGGAAGGCACAAGCACAATGGTTATGCCATATCAAGATCAATGTGGAATTCATCAGTGCCAGCAAAGATGATCACCTTGATGGACTCAAATGGGGTGGGTGCAGGTAAAGTTGGTACGATCACAACATACATAGACTCGGTCGCAAATACCGCTATGCATCCTGATATAAATTTCCAATGACCTCTTGGCAGACGCAAGCACGATGGATGCGCCATATCAAGAAATATGTGGAAGTTATCAGTGCTTCCAACGAATATGTCCTTGGCGGAACAAAATAGAGAGGATGCAGTTCAATATGGCACGAATTCGACATACACAGTAAAGAAGAATTGGTCACAAGAACCTCTGTTTGGCTGGATACAAACAGCCAACGACCTAGTAGCAGGCACCAAACACAATGGATTAGCTGTATCAAGAAAGATATAGGAAACATCATTGCTACCAACGAAGATGCCATTGATGGACCCAAATAGAGGGAAGCACATTAAGGTGGTACGAACACAACATACACAGTAAAGAAGAGTAGTTCACAAGAACGACTATGTAGTTGGCCATCTATGCTCATCTTCCTTCTAGTAAGCGCACAGCACGATGGATAGCCGTATCAATGACGATACGGAAAACATCAGCGCTACCAACTAAGACGCTCTTGTCAGACATAAATGTATGTGATGCACGTTGAGACATTACGAACACGGCAAACACAGTAAAAAAGATACGGGGGCAAGAACCGCTATGAAGCTGGATATATATATATATATATATGTGTGTGTGTGTGTGTGTGTGTGTGTGTGTGTGTGTGTGTGGCCAACGACCTCGTTGCAGGCACAAGGCGCAATGTATGGGCCATATCAAGAGAGAGATTGAATTTATCAGTGCTACCAAAGAAGATGACCTTGACGGATCCCAATGGAGGGGATGTGTCAACAAGCGGTTCCTGCTACAGTGAAGAATAAATGCCGAGGAGAAAAGAAAGATCCTAAGTACTCAGAACAACTATAAATGACAAACTATAACAATAAAAAATGAGCTCAAAATTTTCTGCATTATTACCCAGGAAATTTAATTCACTCATAATGTCGTTGCTCGGATGTTGAAATGGATTCGCACTTCTTTCACTTTTAAAACGTTAATTGGCTTATCACATATATAAAGACGACGTTCTTTTCGTGAATTTCTGTTAAGTAAATTTAGAGGGCCGGAATTTGAAGCTGAGTGTAGTACGATCTTGCTGCCGCCTACTTACATTTCGCGTAAAGATCACAAAGACAAGATAAGAGAAATTAGGGCTCGTACGGAGGCATATAGGCTTTTTTTTTTCCTCGTTCAATTTGGGAGTGGAATAGGAAAGGAAATGCCTAGTAGTGGTACAGTGTACCCTCCGCCACGCACCTTACGGTGAATTGCGGAGTATGTATGTAGATGTAGATGTAGATGTAGACATGCAGGTATTGCAATGGTTATCATAGATGCGCATTTAACAAGTTGAGTTCAGGATTTAACGTTATTCATTGTCTGACGATTATTCTCTGTAGCACAGTCCGAATCCTTCTCACTATGTGATAATATGAAGGATAGTAATACTGACAGTATAGACTGATATGTATAAGACCACCGTCACGATATAATTGGTTTCTGCATCAGTGTGCCATTGCCGAAGTGGGGTAAAAACTACTGATAAGAGGTGAAGCTATTGTCGTTTTCGACCTTGTAGAATTTTTCAGTAGGGAAAGTTTCCTGAAGATGGTGGGTTAATTGACAGCATATGCAAAATGAATTACTTCGTGAAGTACACCTGTTGCAATGCGTATGTCTTCTGTAGTTTCTCTTAAGTAACGCCGCTGTGGAATGGCTGAGCGGTATAAGGCGCCTTGCAGCGGGGCGCGCGGTTGCTCGCCGTCGGAGGTTCGAGTCCTCCCTGGGGCATGGGTGTGTGTGTTGTCCTTAGGTTAGTTTACCTTAGTTTAAGTAGTTTGTAAGCTACGTTGACCACGCAGTTTGGTCCGATAGCTTTACAAACATTTGACATCGTTTGTTAGACTGTGGTTTTACCTCCTTGTGATAAACCGTCATTTATTTTTCATGATGGATCTGCTGTGCATTTTAAATTGTGAGAATAAAAGACTTTGTAAAGCTGATTACAATGAGACAAAACAACTGAAGTGAATTTGGTTGGTGAAGTTAGGGGAGATAGTGTTACAACTATTCTCTCACAGATTCTAATAAAAGATCTTTCAGTCAATGTATATATTGTTATGTAAAAGTGAGGCGTCTGTTAAAGAATTTTATCGTTATTGAAAGACGGTGTTAAGTTATTTAGAACTGTTGCACACTGTACATACTTTTTATTTATTTATTTATTTTTCCAGCACCATATGACGCACGAGAATTCCAGTTCCATTAGAATAGGTTGAAACACAGGCACCGATTAGCGGATGTCGACCAACAACAAAAAGGTGACTAAATGTGAATGAAAGTTGTTAATTACACAGATCGTCCCATTCAGTATAGAGGTCTAGGCAAACCAAATGCAACGCAATTTACTGGGTAAATACAAGTAACTCACATTTTTCAAATTGCAAGCTAGGAAAGTTACGTTACGCTGTACTAGAAACAAGTTCAAATTAAAAATGTTCAAATGTTTGTAGAACTTATGGGACTTAACTACGGGGTCATCAGTCCCTAAAATTACAAACTACTTATGAACTAGGTAACACTAAGGACGACACAAATATCCATACCCGAGGGGGGATTCGAACCCCCGACCGTAGTGGCCGTGCAGACCGTGACTGGCGCGCCGCAGTCCCCTCGGCCACCGCGGCCGGCGACTCCGCCATACTTCTAATATTTTATGTCAAAACAGGAATAAAACGTCCGACGGTTTTGCCGTGATGTACATTGTGTTAATAAGGTGCAAATTAGCCGTTAAAAATTAAGTTTTCAAATATTTAATGATGAGTACTTATTTCTATTTATGCAAGTACATACCTTGCAGTGACTGTCAGTTCAATGCATTAACAGTAAGAGGGTTGACTTAACACATGGTTGTAATGGAGAAATAACATTCCAAAACAACTGACGTATGTGCTCAGTATAGATAATGCCATCTCCCTTTATTCTAACCTCCTCGAAATGAAGCAAGGAAGTTAGAACCACGTTGAAATGAAGCGTACAAGCACATTAATATGTTTTGCTCATGATTTCGCGTTGTACGCCATGTTTGAATATGACAAAATAATTTCCATTAGTTTGTAGGTGAGAATAATTGCTTGCTTACCTCTTGTATTCCACTTTATGTCAATATACGATTTAATAGGCTGGTAAGTCAGTGCAATTTAAGCATATTGTAATTTCTTGTTCTAGTAGCATTTAGTAGCAGCAATGTTTGAATTTGGCAAGAAACTAAATATGAACATCTATGACTGACACGCTCAGACAACTGAAGTTCAACATGCATGTAGTGTGCAGATCAAGGAGGTTAGAATACAGGGAGACGCCCTTACGCTGAAAAAGTGAAACCTGCCTTCGCCGTATTGCTAAGTTTTGGAGAAGTATTCGTGTTATAGAGCTAATGTTTTGTGTCACTCAAAACAGGAATAAAACTTCCGACGGTTTTGCTGTGATGTACAACGTGTTAAATGAGTTCAAATTAACCGTTGAAAATTAAATTTTCAAATATATTATAATGAGTATTTATTACTATTTATTCAAGAAACTATTGTTTGAAAGTCCATACTATGCAGTGACTGACAGTTCAATGCACTAATAATACGACGGTCGACTTAACGTGTAATTTTAACGGAGAAATAGCATACCAAAACTGACCAAGATGGCGGACAGGCTTCCACTGACGAATGTGTTTGGCCCAGATAACGCCATCTTCTTTTATTCTGACCACCTTGGCAATAGAGCATTAAAAATTGACTCGCTGATAGCCAGAGATAATACTGCCCACAGCGTGGGACAATTGAGGCGCACATCCATTTAAGACCTTTTAACTACACAGACGCTTTCGAGTGTTTTCTAAACGGCA
Organism: Locusta migratoria; assembly: GCA_026315105.1. Classification (NCBI taxonomy): domain Eukaryota; kingdom Metazoa; phylum Arthropoda; class Insecta; order Orthoptera; family Acrididae; genus Locusta; species Locusta migratoria. Next base: position 51,996,003 of record CM048746.1, on the reverse strand, counting down.
ATAGCGGGCTCCACGACCCTAGATTACATTCATCACAGCGGACAGTGACAGTAATCTCCTGTGTAATGCCTGGGCATAACCCACAGCTTACTATTAGCATAGCGAGTAGAAAAGAAAGTCTGGTGACTCCCCTAGCTCACCGGTTCCGCCGCCAGATGTCAGATTCCCGTAAGAGTAGTGACCTAAGAGAGCCTCCGCAATGTAGAAAGGATCATTGACTGTCATCAGCAAATTGTTGTATATATGTTCTTCCAGTCATGTCCGAAAGAACAGACACGACATGTATATACCTTATAAATGTTCAAATGTTTGTCAATCTATGGGACTTAACTACTTTCTTCATCAGTCCCTAGACTTACAAAATACTTAAACTAACATACGCTAAGCACAACACACCTAGACCACTCCACCGTACTGTAAGTGGTTAAATGAAACGTACTTGGACATCAGTTGTTTCCGAAGAATTCAGTTCCTTCCGAAACTGTTTAATACCCGCGAGAAACCTGCATTTCGTGTAATATAAAATCAGCTTGGGAACGATTTCCGTCACAGCATTTAACGATCGTAATTTTAGTACTCTTGTGGCCTAAACTATTTACAAAGCCATAAAAATGCCCTATAATCTGTCGACAGGGATTTTTGCACCTGCATAAGGGCTTTAAAGACGCATTTAAAAGTGTAAGTGAGTTAGTGTCGTAACTGTACAAGACCCATCATCTGTAATAGATGCAGCAGAAGAACAAACATAAACTTAAGACCATGATTTACAAGTTTCAAATGTTCAAATATTTGTAGAACTTATGGGACTTAACTACGGGGACTCAGTCTCCTCGGCCACTGCGGCCGGCATTTACAAGTTTATCCGTTCAATCGTCTGGCTTGTATTTCTCTAAATTGACGAAACCGTAAATTTTCATTCGGTGTTGTGAAAATGCAGTTCTTCTTTAAGCTTAACTTCATAAAAAATTATTAGACCGAAGCGTTTGTTTTCATCTTATTCATCCCGAAAATAAATTTTAGTTTCTTCCAGAACATGTTCATTTATTCAGTATGATCATTTGAGACGCTTTACTAAATTTCAAACATGTGTTTCTGAAGAAAGGGTCAACAATTCTTGCTTCAAACAATGTCTGTATCCTTTGAGAGATTTAATCTTTAACAAAAAGTTGTCAAGAAGCAAGTCGTCGTCATACCGCATTCCTTTATTTATTTTAGTTGTAATTTCTTTAACATTGTGTCAGATATGATTGTTTCTTACCGAGGTTTATGAGGACCTAGGAGATTTGATCCAATCTTCTTATGATGTTCCTCTGACAACTGCTTTCGCAGTATACTGAAGTTGTCATTATGTGTTCTTAATTTATTCCGTAATCATATAAACCCCAGTTTCTTACAGTTTAATATTCTCTTTAATGAAATTACTGCCACGTTGCCACGATGGAACAGCCGTGCGCACTGAGGCCCCGTGCTGCGGTGCGTGCGGCAGTTCGAGTCCTATGGACGTGTGTGTGTGTGTGTGTCTGTCTGTGTGTGTGTGTGTGTGTGTGTGTGTGTGTTGTCCTTACGTTAGTTTATCTTACTGTAAGTAGTCTGAAGCCTAGGGACTAATAAACAATCAGTAAAGTCCCATAGATTTACAAACATATGAACTGCCACGTCCGGTACGGTATTCATACCGCATATTTTTCGCGAAGGAAGGAACATAGCAGACATCACAGTTTCTCTTTTGCGAATATTTTACTGCCGATTATTTTGATAAACTGTGAAATAAGGAATCGTTCCTGGTTTTAGAGACCATCCTTGTATTCAAATTTCGCTTTCTTTACCGTCAACGACGAACGAAGTAGTTCTTCATCGAAATGTGACTCGCACACAAAATAGTTTTGAGGCAGATCTCTTTCTTTGCGAGGAACTGATCACACCCATTTTCAAAAATTCGACTAAGTTTTGTTTGAGGTCTAAAAATTTTACTTTCTCCGTAGCCACATTTGCACGAATTGACTAAACAGCTGAGTGTATTTTGTACCTCTGGTTCTTTACCCCTTTCGGACCCACTGGCTACAAATGTGCACATAAATTCTACGGTGTCTGAGATGGTTCAGAAGCATTTTTTCTCAATGGAAAGAACATGTTGAGTGTTCAATCATTTCATCATGCACAATTACTGCCACCAACGGAAGATCACTATAGAAATATTAAGAAGCTTGTGTTGCACTGCGCAGCAGTTTGCGAACTTCAAAGAACATTGAAATTGTGGGTTACTTGTATTCCACTGTACAACTCAAAGTAGTAGCTGTTATTTTGCGATGTAGTTATTGAACGATCAGTTTATTTAGTACAACTGTTTGTACTACAAAAGTAATTAATTCGGTCGTTAAAAAAGCCTTGTTTTTCAGTATAAGCAGTGTTGTAGTATGAAAATGGATGCATAAATCTTGCTTCTAAAGCCATTGAAAATTTAACTTGAGAATATTGAAATGTTTGTATAGCTTATGGGACTTAACTACGGGGACTGATGAGTCCCTAAACTTACAAACTACTTATGAACTAGCTAATACTAAGGACGGCACAAATATCCATGCCCAAGGGGGGGGGATTCGAACCCCCGACCGTAGTGGCCGTGCAGACCGCGACTCGGCCACCGCGGCCGGCTTTGAGAGTATTGCAGCATTAAAATAATTTCCTTATAGAGAAAAAAAGCAGGTCTGAAAGGGTTAAAATGCAGGCAACTATAGATTGTAACACCAGGGTCGGCCCGTCAATGTAGGCAAACCAGGCAATGGCCTAGGGCACTCGAATTTAGGGGGCAGCAAATTTGTCGTGTGCAACCAACCCTCGTGCGTTCGCCGTGCGGTTTACTTTGCTTTTGCGCTGCGGTCCAGGAGCGATGAATTCCCGGTTACTACACATAGAAAGAACAACAAGCAAGAGACAATGCTCAAGTCAATGTTACGTACATTCTCTTTGACTCTTCAGAATTTTGCTAGTAAGCGTTTAATGAATAGACGAGTACCAGTTTCCAACTAATCATCCCGGGATCACAGCTGGCATTACTGCAATAAATTCAACTGACGAGAGATTTCATCAGATTAATACTCTAAATCCTGTATTTGGCTGTCTGTACAGCATACACATGATGTACAAAATAAAACTCCCAAAGCTGTTTCTGAAGAATGTGTTAATTTGGAAGAGTCTCTAACTCACAAAGACTCTAAAGATATTGATTCTACTGATCTATGCAATGAGTTACAAGGCATTGCTAGCAGGGTACCAAATAACTCAGGGTCACAGGACATACTGAGTTATATTTATAAAAATTTTACCTAATTTAGTTACTACACTAAGAGTGTTGACTTTTATTTCTGTGTCTGTGGCCACTGATGAGCGCAGCTTCTCGAAATTAAAACTGTAAAAACATATATGCGATCCACAATGACTCAAGAAATACTTACGGGGTTTGTAACTTTGTCAGTTGAACGAGAAACAGCAGACATAGTTGATTTATAGAAGATCGTATCAGGTTTTGCAAAAGACAAGGTTAAACCTTTTTAAAACACAAAAAGTAAAAACGATAAAAAATTAACATTATTGTATAAAAGTGTATGATGTGTCCCATTTTAATTGAGAAATATGTCTATGTTCTGTTTATCCTGTGATTATGTATTTGAATAAAAGAAGTTGCAATGTGTATTTTACATTGATGTTTTATTGCGCTTTTATTAAATGGGGGCGCCTTTAAAATAATTTACCTAGGGCGCCGAATTTGTTCGGGACGGCCCTGCTTAACACCATTTTATCCCCACACAGCCTTCAACTTATCAACATTAACTCACAGCATCGAAAATAAAATCACAAAATAAGCACAGAGATATCGCAACATACGTCGTCCGCTACAGCAAAATCACACCAACCCGTCTCAAGCGACAGTGCTGCTCGTAGTTGGCGTGCACGCCACCGGTCCTACACTTTCCGTGTTAACCCGCACGAAATCGGCACACTACTCCTTCTACTCGCTATGCTATTACTATTTGGCCACGATAACTTGACGATTTTGTTGGTGCTGCCACAAGCGGAGAAAATCGACACCAGTTGAAAGTTATTCTTTTATTTACATACGTTGCCAACCTTACAATGCTCCTTGACGCGGAAAATTAATGTACACATTGTAAGGGTAACGGTTCCAGCACTGCAGCAAGCAGCCGATGCTGCCTTCCGTTCGTGCAAGACAAGCTCCAAGCAGCCACCGCGCGAATCGTCACGTTATCGTGGCCAAATAGTTGCTGGTCGTTAAATTATTCCACTGTTCCAAGCGAGCAAAGATTGACTGTGTAAGCAACAAACGTGGAGGTATAGGTATGGATATGCCATACAGGCTTTCATTATATTTTGTTTTGAAGCTAGTGTAGGGGTCTGCCGCCATCTTTGATGACACAGAACGCTTTGTTCACGCTACCTAAGTTGACATTCGGCGGGGTGGGTGATGGAACATGAATTAACGGTAGTTTCCCATCAGCCACCGCACCTGGTGCCAACACAGTTTATGCTGACATTAGTCGAGTATTGTTTACGATCGCTTCACATTCTTAATTTCTATCATGTACCAGCAATAAATGTTTGAAATACTAGATATTATAGTGCTTACGTTAATAATATAGTGAAAGGGAAGCAATTTCCGATCTTGAATGTGTATTTAATCCAGTACTACAACAATTTTGGAATCATTGCTGTTATTCTTTTGTGTGAAGTTTCGAATAACCAAGAGCAGAAGTATTTGATGTGTAAAGGAAGCTTCGTAATTATTTTAATTTCTGTTTTTCTGTATGTATGTTGATAGCTGATGATGCTGAAACTATGAAATCTATGCTCGTTTACTTACTGCTAATGATTCTTATTCGATACACTTTCAACTTAACGAATAAGTTCATTTGCTAAACTGTTTTAGTGTTCACATTATTTTTGTGCTTGTATGTCGAATTAGGTAATACGCCGTGAATGCTCTCATGTTTTGTAAATGTCTACTTCACATTACGAATGAAGAATGATTTCTTTCAGCTACACACTGTGATCATGACGTTTAGTAGAATTGCAAACGACACAAGCTGCCATTCTTAATCAAATAACTACGACTCTAACAATCGAAGTGCTATGAGCTAAATTCTTTTTACCTCAAATATCGTACTTGGTAGTTTTTCGACATGTATAAAAGAAAGGCTCACCAAGTGACATTTTAAATAATCATTTCCTTTAATGCTTCACTATTGTTCTTTTATTTATTACCTGTTATTTAATGATGACGACCGTTTCGGATTTCGGCTTTTTCAAGTCAAGTTTTTTGTTACAGATAAATATTACAGGAATGAACTGTGCTGCAAAAATAATACAAGTGCAATTAAGAACTTGCTCAAAACATTTTCTAGAAAAAATATGGGCACTAAAACTACGAGAAAAAGCACTTCAGAACACGATGCTGTGGCAAGAAAACTTGAGAACTTCAAAAGAAGCTTAAACAGTCGTCACTGAATAACATTAAATAAATAAAATAATAATAGTGCAGCCTGACAAAGGAATAAATATTTAAAATGTCATTTGCTAACTTGATGTATGCTCCGGGCCCATTTGGGAAAAAAAAGAAAAGGTTACATTAATCCAGCGAAATGTGTTGTATTACTGTATCAAATATGCATTCGAAACAAGAAAGAGTTCTAAACTGCATTTATGACTGTATGACATATAGCTTAAGCCCTGTAATATTTTGTATTGAAAACAGCTGTTATGTACGAACGTCGTAAATTAAGAACCAATCGTAATCGTAAACTGTAGTCTGCTAATGTTTTTCGTCAACTAAGATGGCGGACGTTGGCTTCAATTTTGTGACATCATGTCATCTACCCTTTTTGGCACTTCCATGGCAATATGTCGTGATAAATTGAAACGCTGATAGCCAGAGATGAATCCGCCTACGGCGTGCGACAGTTGGCGAGCACACCCGTTTGAGTCCTTTTCAACAAACAAGACACGATTAAGTGTTGAAAATGTAGGAGATGTGTTACATATGACAGCTGTGGCCTCCAAATGATATGTAACGAAATGTTATATACCTAAACGATAGATATCAAACAAGCAAACGTCTTAGTTAAGAGGTGAGAGTTGTGTTTGCATAACACTAACGCCTTAAACAAAATAACGTAGTATAAGGGCAATAATAGTTTAAGCTCGACCTGAAAGAAGTTATTAATGCTTATTTTGCTCTATGGTGACAGGTTCTCAACGTACCGTAGTCCGGTCAGTAAATTAATTATCCTCGTAAAGGGAACATTTTGCCCTGACCGAGGATAATTAATTTACTTACCAGTCAAGAGTACGTCGAGAACCTGTCAACCATAGAACAGGAACAGCATTAATTACTTAATTCGTGGTATAAAAGTACTGTTATACGCATTCTGTGTAAGTAAAACATTTGTTTGTTCGATATCTATCGTTTCGTCACGTGTAGCTTCTATATATATCGTTTGGAAGCTGCTACATAACGCATCTTTGGAATTATCAAAAAGTCGTTGCTCTTCCATAACTATTTTGATGTCCACAGTAATGTAAGTGGGGGTCAACAAAATTTTGTAAAATTTTGCCGCAACGGAAAACGCTTGTTATTTATGGCAGCACCATCTGTAAATATGAGGGATGCTGACATTATTTACAATGTTCGAAGCCGTAGTTGCCCGTGTATGAATTCATACCATTTTCTACGTCAGTTGTTCTCCGTTTCCTCCTCTGTACTTCACCTTCTGACAAGCCCTCCGTCCATTTCAGTTTCGTTTCCAAGGAGCTCAATCAACATGATAAACTCCTGAATGAAGTGACCTACGATAATATAATTTTCCAGCTCCGTGGAGTTATTAAAAAACTGTCTCTATTCTCTCTCCTAGTGTCTCTCATCTTAAAATATCCCCTTTTGCATCCTTTTTGTATGTCCAAACCGTAATAGCTGCTTTTCTTCTATAAAATCTGTAATGAAACTTGTAACGTCAATTTTATACCTGATGTCTTCATATCTGACTTTTTCTCGCCTAGTTGTTCCTGCGGGTCGCGTCAAAAATTCCATCTCATTTGCCATCAATCTATTTACTACTTGTGATTGTACTGCCAATACTGCCAATTCTGAACTACATGTCATAATGCTTTTAATATTTATGTTGAAGATTTTTCTTCTGTTTGCTTTCTGATCTGTCGGTGCCATAAAATACCATTTACTTTTCCAATAGTAAACTTCCCAGCATTCGTTTTTAAATTAATTTCCTTGTTTTGTTTAACATGTTGTGTGTTAATGACTCCTAGATATTTGTACTCTTCAATGTATTTAATAGTTCCCATTCCTTCTTGCAGTGTCAAATCTTGATTTGTGTCTCCTATTACCATATACTTTCTTTTGTTTTTGTTGAATTGAAGTCCCAATTTTTTAAAATTCCTCTATAAATTTACTTTAATGTACTCTATATCTTATGTATCTTGCCCCAAAATAAGCTGGTCATCGACAAATTGTAATGAGTATTCAGTAATATCATATATCGAGTTTCCCATTTTGTTGCCATTTTATTTTTCAATTTTCTGCATATATATATTTTAATATAAATTGTTGGTTACATATTGCATCCCTGACGTAATACTTTTATAACGTTAAATCAATATGATACATATTTTTTTTAAAAATCATTAATGCTGTAGAGTTTCGTAAGTGTTCTAAATATCTTCAGTTTTATGGGACTAATGTTAAATGCTTTTAAAGCCTATGATTTTGAACATAGTTTGTAATAAAAGAAGCCGTAACAGTTTATTTACTGTAACTGCAGATAAGCAGACGAAGAAGTCTATGATGTCCAATTTGCCGTTTTATTGAATGTCGGTGGTCTTCGTCCCTGCACGTATTTCACTAGTTATTTACTGTTTATATTACTTATTGTTGCCTCGGTGTCACGTTCGTGCGCGTTTCGATCACCATTGTAAGGCACAGTTTTTGCATAGGCTAAATCCGATTCTGCATGCATATTTGCGTGTGGAACTTGTCGAATTGACCACACAGATTCTAAGAGAAAACTTCTAATTGTTCTTGACTTACTAATCGGTCGCAATTGTCTTCGGCCTGCATACCGGAGCCTGATGCTGTCGCTTCATCGCTTCGCGCCAGTAGTGATCGTTCTTGTATACTTAATATGCGCAATGATGTGCTCTGACGTTGTCCTACATTTTCTATCTGTTCCTGTTGCTCGTTAAATTTTTGATGTATTCTTTTTATTTGAACATCATATTCAGTTAATTTTTCATTAGTTATTTTCGTTGACTTTGTAGTATCTTCGTGTCCTTTGCGCACATCGTCTTTTCACTAACAAATGCCTTTTTAATTAGAACGGCCTCGTTGTCAACCCCTTTTATCCTTTCGTCATTTTCAGAATTTTATTTTAGCATTTTGTCACTTAGATACTCTTCTAATGACTGTATGTTTTCAAGAATGGTTTCGTCACACCTTTGCTTGTGTTCTTTAAGTTATCGTTCTGTCCTTGTCTCAATACGTTTTTCACCTTCTTTGATCTCTTCCCGTAGAGCTTTGGCTGTGTCATTCAATTCCTGTATCAAATTAGCCGTTTCCCGTTTTTGTTCTTGGACCGACCCTTGTATCAACCGTTTCTGTGTCTGCTCTGATTCCTGTATCGTCCGTTTCTGTTCTTGGGCTAATTCCTGTGTCAATCTAGCCGTATATCGTTTCTGTTCTTGGGCTGATTTCTATATCTTGTGTTCTGATTCCTGCATTTTTCTTAAAATTACTTCTAAGATTTCTTCCTTTTTTTTCTGTATCCTTTTCGTGTATCTGACTCTCTGCCAAATATTATCTCCGCGACTCCAATCCGTCTTCTTCGTTCATAGATGGTTCATGAACGTCCGTCCCAATCTGTCTTCCCCGGTGGTTACTCGCAATTTGTGTATCTGTCATATCATTACAGATCTCCTGCTCCATTGTATTAAAATTCTGATAATTACATATCTTCATTGCTAGTCTCTGATCGGTCGAATCTCGCGATGTTCCGCTGTTTGTCTATGACAGTGACATATCGTTATCGATAATTACCGTATTTGAGGTGGATGCTTGGTTTGAAATTCCATTTTCGTCACACATTGTTTCGATTGGCCTTGACATCAATTGTTTAGCTACGCGGGTTACTGATGTCGCATGAGTATACTTACAGCCTAATTGTAGCGTCAAGACGACGTCTAAATATTTTAGTTTAAAACTTTGAATAGAAAAATGGCAATAAGCAGCAATTTTACATCGCAGCACTTATTAATTAGTAACATACAAAGTAAAATACAAAATTTTGCAGTACTCAATTGTATAAGTACTTAATTCAGCTAATTAATTTTCTGATTTCAACAATAATTTTTCCGCCCAAAATCTATCCTAGGCAAGGTTCGCCATTTGTAAGGAAAGGAAGATGGGTTGATGTTTGAGTTATTGAAATTAATGTTTTTTTCTATTTGATAAGTAAACGTGTATTGTGTATAATAATGGTTGTGTAACGTAACTGATCTGATCTTAAACTCGTTGTTAGCTACGATTAAACTCCTAAATAAAATGTCAAGTGAATGTAATTAAATTTTGATTAATTTGCAAACCAATTAATGTAATTAACAAATATATTGCCCGATCTGACAACTTTACAAAAGATTTCACTCACATTTACATTCCTAACAATCTCATTTCGGAGACGTGCACACACCAGACAGCTGAAAATAAATCTACCGCTTTTGTGTAATCCCTATTTTGTAATTTGCACGTGTATGATAGCATTAATTTTGAATAATGGCTTTCAGTGATAATCAAGGCGATGTGGTTGGTTGGTGGGTGCAAATGTTACGTAAGATAATCTTTGAAAATATTTACATTCGTTAATTGAAAAATGATTGATTCTGCTAAGATAGATTTGGCGGTAGCAAGAATTGTTGGACGCAGTTTTCAGTGATCCTTTAATCAATAAGTTATACACTTAATAAAATTCGAATTATTATTATTTTGAAATAATGTTTGATGTTAGTGATTATCAAAGTGTTATCCGAGTTCACTTACTGATCATCAATAAGTATCGTATTAATGGCGTCTGCCATTCTAAGTTCAAGTGCAGTTAAGTTAATCAAAATTCACAGTAAAAATAATTATTCATTACTGAACCTGAATTCAAGTTACCTCTCTCTCTCTCTCTCTCTCTCTCTCTTTCTACATAATTAATTATTTCCAATTTAAGCTTGATTGTTTTATTATCTTTAATGTGTATTGTTACTTAGATTAAGAATGGGGTTACTGTTCATTATAAAAGGGAAGTTACATAACTTTAACTTTAGATTTGAAAATATTCAATTCAGCAATCAAAGTTGCATTAAACATTAATTAGTTTAACATGCATATACAGTTGCTACTTATCTCAGTTTAATGTCCAACGATGTCCATTACAATTACATTGACAATGTTTCTCGCCAATGCAATCATCAGCCTACAAGACTTATCTTTTACACATAATATTCTTTTTTTCTCCTTCTTCCGCACCTTATCAGCAGTATGATGATTTATCCGCGACCGAGCGTCCGAGACGACGCTACACCCGATCCGCACGACACGACGGAAACCGATCTTGCACGCGCGAATTCTGCCTTAAGCAGGGCGAACGAATAACTTTTTTATTTAATACATGTCACTTGTAATACTTTTCACTTTCAAAATAATACTGTTTCACTATCAACCTGAGCTTTCCGCTAGCCGCGATACGTACTTCCGACAACTGTCACGGGGCGGAAGATACTGCCGTACTGCCTGCGTAACAACTAGCAAGCGCCACAGTCTAACATTATCTTTGGTCTGAGAGGAACTGCTTTATGGAACTATCGATCTTTGAACTTCCACACAAAGCAAAACATTTTACGTGAGTAAACAAGACTTCATAAATAATTACAACTAGTAATGAATACAATTACGAAACAATTATTAAAAAATTAAATAAACATTGACAAATACATTATACATTACACTGAACAGATGACAACATGTCATTGCGTTTACATTGAATACACACATATTACAGTGTACATCATCAAAGAGCTGACATTTATGCAACATAAAAATTACGTAAAGATTTCACACATTTTTAAATGAATAAATTTCTCAAATTATAGTTTTGGATATGATAAAACAGCTCTATGAATATCAAGAACACAGATGGAAAATCACTTCTCAGCAAAGAAGGTAAAGCTGAAAGGAGGAAGGAGTATATAGAGAGACTCTATGAAGAAAGTGAACTTAGAGGCAATATTGTAAGGAAGGGAGAAGAAGTAAATGAGTATGAAATAGGAGATACTATACTGAGAGATGAATTTGACAGAGCACTGAAGGACCTAAGTCGAATCTAGGTCCCTGGAGTAGATGACATTCCTTCAGAGTTATTGAAGTCTCTGGGAGAACCAGCCATGACAAAATTGTTTCACCTGGAGTGTCTTGGAAGAGCATTTGAACGGAATGGACAGTGTGCTGAAAGGTGCATATAAAAGAGAAAAACAAGAGGAAAAACAACAGAAAAACTAGGGTAATGGAGTGCAGTCTAAGAAAAACAGGCAATGCTGAAGGAAGTTTTGTTACTTGGGCAGTAAAATAACAAATGATGGTCATAGTACAGAGGATATAATATGAAGAATGGTAATGAGTAGAAAATCGTTCTTGAAAAAGAGAAATTTGTTTACAGCTAATATTGATTTAAGCCTAAGGAAGTCTTTTTGAAGGCATTTGTGTGGAGTGTTGCCTTCTATGGGAGTGAAACGTGGACGATAAACATTATGGACAGGAAGAGGATAGACGCTTTTGAAATGTGGTGCTACAGAAGAATGCTGAAGATTAGGTGGGTGGATCATGTAAGTAATGAGGAGATACTGAACAGAATTGGGGAGAAAAGGAATTTCTGGTGTACCTTGACTAAAAGTAGGGATCGAATGGTAGGACACATTCTTAGACATCAAAGAATTGTGAATATAGCGTTGCAGGGAAGTGTGTGGGGTAAAAACCGCAGAGGAAGACCAAGTGGTGGATGCAGTAAGCAGATTCTGATAGATGTAGGATACCGTTCTTATGTGGAGTTGAAGAGGCTTGCTCAGGATAGGGTATTGTGGAGAGCTGCATCAAACCAGTCTCCGGACTGAAGACCACAACAACAGTCTTAATTCGCTTAACATGTAAGGGTGCCGTGGTGGAGTAGCCGAGCGGTTTAAAGCGTCTCGGTGCGGAGCGCGCGGTTGCTCGCCGTGGAGGTTCCAGTCCTCCCTGGGGCATGGGTGTGTGTGTGTTGTCCTTAGGTTAGTTTACCTAGGTTTAAGTAGTTTGTAAGCCACGGACTGATGACCACGCAGTTTGGTACAGAAGAATTACAAACCATTCAACATTTTTGAACATGTAAGGGTTACCTTACATAAGAACGTAATCGATATTTGAATTTTATAAACTGATTATTCCATATCGCCCACTAACCTGAAACTTTTTATTTTATTTAAACCGACTTAAAGTAACTTACGTGTTTAGGACTCGAAGCAGATCAGCTTAAAGGAAGAGATGGAAGCAGTTCAGAGGCGAACAGCTAGGCTTGTTACTGGTAGGTTCGACCAATGTCACGGAAATGCTCCGGGAACCTAAATGGGGATCGCTTGAGGAAAGATGAATTTCTTTTCGAGAAATTCTGTTGAGGATATTTCGAGGGCCGGAATTTGAAGCTGAGTGTTGAACGTTCTTGCTGCCGCCTACGTACATTTCGCGTAATTATCAGAAAGACTTGAGAAATTAGGGCTCGTAGGGAGGCACATAGGATTTATTTCCTCGTTCTATTTGGGAGTGGAATAGGAAAGGAAATCACATATTTTTGGAAACATTTTTGTTTCATTTATTGGGCAACAGAAATCTTATTTAAATTTATATATAAAGAACAGTCTAGAGTGCAAAAATGTATTTTTATCGACTAGTTTCGGTCTTCTTTTAGATCATCTTCTGGAAATTTAGTTCCATGATGTGGAGCTGGTAGGAAACTTGGAGCCTTGAAGTCCGTCACTGCTCCTCATACAGTGACGCACCTGAAGGCCCCAAGTTTCCTACCAGCTCAACATCAATGGAGCTAAATTTCCAGAAGATGATCTAAAAGAAGACCGAAACTAGTCGGAAAAATACATTTTTGCACTCTAGACCGCTCTTTATAGAAAGGAAAGAAAATGCTTAGTTGTGGTACAGTGTACCTTCCGGAACGCACCTCACCGTGGATTGCGGAGTATGTATGTAGATGTAGAATTCGATGCTGCGTAGCACGTTAAATGTAAAATAAATAAAATGGTTGACTACGGTATTTAGATTGTCAAGAGGCTATTGCATGCGCTAGTTACGCCGATATGAAGACGCTAACCTCCGTTCACCGAAACGAGGGACGTACTGTAAACAGAGGGAGGCGCGTCGCCAGGGGTAGACAAAACAATTTCGCCGCATCAGTTTCAGGTGTAAAGCGTTTGTGTGTGTGTTATGAGGGGTGATAGTAGAGGCTGGCTAGATAGTTCATTTTAAAGGACCAGTTGCTGAACAGCAGCATATGTATTAAGCTTTCATATTTTGTATGTTTTTCTCTTTCTCGTCTGTATCGCACTAGTGTAAAGTCATTATGTCATCCTACATTTTGAATCCACGCAAGAAGCGATCAAAGAAGAAATAATAAAGCTCTTAATGTGTATAAAACGGAGTTGTTATGTCCGGAACAATAAATGACAGATATTCCTATAAAAACAGCTGCATCTATGGGTGTTGGTCGTTCCTCAGTTTATCATATGGTAATTGATTACAAGGCCACACACTCTGTGAAGTTTCCAAAAAAGTTTTGATGACTCACAGAAATGTGATACGAAGAATAGTACATGATTTTTTTGTGACATATTTCTTATCGTCGTAAACAAAAATGTTGATTTGGGCAAATTTCAGAGATTCTATGAATTATTAAAACAAATGAATTTTGAATATATTTGGCGTCTAATATCACTGCTATATAGCAAAACACACAACCGCTTTACACGTGATGCAGATGTTTTAATTCCAAATTATTAACTTATCCACCAACAGCCATAAATTTCATGTTCTTTTATGTAACGACCGGTGTTGGTATTGCATTAATACCATCTTCAGGCCCTATACAAATTAAGTCGCAAATTAGTGTTGTATCCATAACATCATGCTGTACGTATGTCGTATAAAATATAAAGCAGAATTAATGTAATGCCGAAACCAGTCATTAAATAAAATAACGTAAACTTTTCGGCTGTTGGTGGATTAGTTAATAATTTGGAATTTGGAATTGAAACTCGACCAACTTCCGCAGTCCCAATTCCATTACAACATGGAACCACATCGATTGATACGTAGGTAGCGACATTGAGTGAGCGCTCCGTTTTTGTCCACCCCTGGTCACGCTCCCCGGTCTGTTTACAGTCTGTCTCTCGTTTCGGTGAAAGGAGGATAGGTAGTTTGTACGTTTAGGGGCTGATGACCACATCAGCTCCGTACAATAAGTTTACAAACAGTTGACTTTGATACACTGACTCGCTGCATGAACATGGAAATTGCTCCTCAATTCGGTCCTGTGTAACACGTTAAATGTAAAATACACTACTGGCCATTAAAATTGCTACACCAAGAAGAAATGTAGATGATAAACGGGTATTCATTGGACAAACATATTATACAAGTACTGACAGGTGATTACATTTTCACGTAATTTGGGTAAATAGATCCTGAGAAATCAGTGCCCAGAAGAACCACTTCTGGCCATAATAACGAACGGCCTTGATACGCCTGGGCATTGAGTCAAACAGAGCTTGGATGCCGTGTACAGGTACAGATGCCCATGCAGCTTCAACACGATACCACAGTTCATCAATAATAGTTACTGGAGTATTGTGACGAGCCAGTTGCTCGGTCATCATTGACCAGACGTTTTCAGTTGGTGAGAGATCTGGAGAATGCGTTGGCCAGGTCAGCAGTCGAACATTTTCCGTTCCGCCCCTACAAGACCTGCAGCGTGTGGTCGTGTACTGTGCTACTGAAATATAGGGTTTCACAGGGATCGAATAAAGGATAGAGCCACAGGTCTTAACACATCTGAAATTTAACGGCCAGTGTTCAAAGTGCCGTCGATGCGAACAAGAGGTGACCGAGACGTGTAACCATCACGCCGAGTGATGTCGAATACACGCTTCCAACGTGCGTACACCGCGATGTCGCCAAAGACTTATGCGACTATCATGATGCTATAAACAGAACGTGGATTCATCCGAAAAAAAATGACGTTTGGCAATTCGTGCTTCCAGGTTCGTCGTTGCGTACACCATCGCAGGCGGTCCAGTCTGTGATGCAGCGTCAAGGGTCTCCGAGCTGATAGTCCATGCTGCTGCGGAATCGTTGAACTGTTCGTGCAGATGGTTGTTGTCTTTCAAACGACCCCGTCGACTCAGGGATCGAGACATGGATGCACGATCCGTTGCAGCCATGCGGATAAGATGCATGACTTCTCGTCTGCTAGTGATACGAGGCCATTGCGATCCAGCACGGCGTTCCGTATTGCCCTCCTGAACCTACCGATTCCATATTCTGCTAACAGTCATTGGATCGCGACCAACGCGAGCAGCCGGCTGCGGTGGCCGAGGGGACTGATGCGCTCCAGTCACGGTCTGCACGGCCACTACGGTCGGGGGTTCGAATCCCCCCTCGGGCATGGATATTTGTGCCTTCCTTAGTATTAGCTAGTTCTTAAGTAGTTTGTATGTTTAAGGACTGATGACCCCGTAATTAAGTCCCATAAGCTATAAAAACATTTGACCAAACAACGCGAGCAGCATTGTCGCGATACGATAATCTGCAATGGCGATAGGCAATGTTACTCGAAAACGTGATGGTACGCATTTCTCCTCCTTAGACGAAGCATAACAACAACGTTTCACCATGCAACGCCCAGTCAACTGCTGTTTGTGTATGAAAAATCGATTGGAAACTCTCACCATGTCAGCACGTCGTAGGTGTCGCCACCGGCGCCAACCATGTGTGAATGCTCTGAAAAGCTAATCATTTGCGTATCACAGCATCTTCTTCCTTTCGGTTAAATTTCACTTCTGTTGCACGTCATCTTAGTGGAGTACCAATCTTAATGGCCAAGAGTGTAAGTAAAAGCGTTTATATGGTATTCAGTTTATCAAGTGGATATAAGGTGCGATAGTTACGCAGATATGAAGACGCTTGCACAGTATGGGATAGCGACGGGAAATGACCAAACAATGTGACTGCGTATCACTTCTGATTACGCGTTCCTCTTCAGCACAGTGGCGAGCCGCTGCCGCACAGGAAAGGTATCTCCTAATCCGGCGCGAACTGTTGCGTCGCCGCGCGCCCGGTCCGGCTCCGGTGTCGGCCCAGCTTTCCTGCGGCGCGGCCCACGCACGCCATTGTATTGTGCTAAGAACGAGAGCAACGGAGACGCAGACGCAGACGCGAAGTGTGGCGGGCGGCGCGGTGTGGGAGAGCGCCACTCTGGAGGCCGCGCGCTGACGCAAGCGCCGGCGTGGGAACCGCGGAGCAGCTGGGAACCTCCTGAACTTTGGCCGCCGCCGCCGCCGCCGCCGCCGACACCGCCCTCTGGCGCCGCCCCCGGCCACACGTCACGCGCCGGCGGAAGGGCGGGATCTCTGCATCTCCCAGGCCTTGGTGCACTCAGGCCAGGCAGTAGTGGTCGAGGTCTATGTTCTTTAACCCTTCCAGCCCTGGCGTACTTTTACACATCCTTTCTTCTTCATGAAACAGTGTACAACACTTGAGCTCTAGTGTTTTAAATATAACATCATTTCCACTTGACATTCTGAGAGTAACAGCCGCTGCCATTTAGTGTGTAGTAACAATACCGCCTGTAGAGAAGGCCTCCGCGCTGGCGCGCCACGTCACGCAGAGTAGGCCGCGGTCGCGTAGCTCACTGGCTGGCCGATGGGGCGCAGCCAACACCACCTAGACGACAAGGCCGTACAACAAGCCGTGTCTACGTCACACTTAGAGGCCCCGGCCGCCATCTGACTGGCCGACCGCTGCGCGGCGGTGGGCGTGCCCCAGCTGCCAGCCAGAGAGGTGGCGGCCACGGCCTCTAAGTGTGACGTAGGCACGTCCTGTTGTAAGGCCTTGTCGTCTAGGTGGTGTTGGCTGCGCCCCATCGGCCAGCCAGTGAGCTACGCGACCGCGGCCTACTCTGCGTGACGTGGCGCGCCAGCGCGGAGGCCTTCTCTACAGACGGTGTTGGTAGTAGCTAAACACTACTCTGGTAAAACTAAGCTGTTATTTTCTGATTTCTTTACTCTGGTAAAAGTCAAGATGGTGGTCAGACAAGTAGCTGCCCCTGGAAAGCATATTGTTTCTATCGTATCCAGACGTATTTGAACTTTCCGTTCGCAATATTTTTGTTCATAAATACAAATTAAAGAGTGATATAAAGCTATGGCAATAAAGAAAAAGTGCTTATGTGTACCGATTTACTCCATTTAACATCTAGTTTGCTATTTATAAGACGCACCATTATTTCTAACTAACAAGAGGAGGCCGCCAATTGTGAAATTCAGATTCGATTCATACTGCGCATAATAAAAGCTCATGGCCAGAGGTGTTATGTGGCAAAGCACCAAGATGCACTTCTCAGCCGTTCTCTAGAAAATCGACAAAATAAATAAATAAATAAATAAAATGAAAAATAAAAAAAAATGTTCAAATGTTTGTAAACCTTTTGGGACTTAACTACGGGATCATAAGTCCCTAAACTTACAAACTACTTACGAACTAGGACGGCACAAATATCCATGCCCCAGGGGGAATTCGAACCCCCGACCGTAGTGGCCGTGCAGACCGTGACTGAAGCGCCTCAGTCCCCTCGGCCACCGCGGCCGGCGCAACTTTTTTTTTTAAATTTCTTTTTATTATTTGCTTTTTGTAATATATATATAATTCCCGGCAATCAGTTTGAACAATTATGCATATAATAAGTTGTTTGAAAGTCGTTTGTCGTGGGCAAATAATACTTGAAATAAAACACAATATCATAAATAATATTCAAGTGGATACAATTTATTGAAAAGTTCGGTATACACTCGCACATAATTAGCAATTAGTGAACAGAAGTACTAGAGTGTCGCGCGAACCAGAGTGATAGTTATCATAGAAACATGGAAAGCAGAAAACAGCACGACATCGAGCACATCCGTGTGTCTGTGTACATCCGAATTACAAAAAATCAATAATAAAAAAAGTTGCATGCCGCGAGATTCGATCCGGCGACCTTTGGATTACTAATCCTAGCGCTTACCGCTGCGCCACGACGTGTAGAAAATTGTTAATCGTAGAGACTATTCCACCGCAAAGGTTTTTATATTGTCGATTTTCTCGACAACGGCTGAGAAGTGCATCTTGGTGCTTTGCCACATAACACCTCTGGCCATGAGCTTTTATTATGCGCAGTATGAATCGAATCTGAATTTCACAATTGGCGGCCTCCCCTTGTAAATGTAAAAAAAAAAAAAAAAAAAAAAAAAAAAAAAAAAGTGTACATTTCATTGTACATAAATTCATTACAACGAAGAATACTAGTTTTCAAATTTTTTGTATGAAAAACAAAAAATCAGGGCTGAAAGGGTCAATAAATTACGTCTGTGGGACGTGATAAGAAACGGACAAGTAATCTGAAGAGCCAACTATAACCAGCAATGCTCCTATCCTGCCGCACCTTTACACTCACATCCATGTGTATGAACTCCAAACTGCCACCCCATGGTTGGCCTACAGAGGCGGACAAAAGTGTTCAGACACAAGTCACAACCGTATCTCGTGGCCGACTGTAACTAACGCATAAACGGAATGTCTATGTGCGTCGGCAGCGGTGGCCGACGGGACTGCGGCGCTTCAGTCACGGTCTGCACGGCTACTGCGGTCGGGGGTTCGAATCCCCCCCTCCGGCATGGATATTTGTGCCGTCCTAAGTGTTAGCTAGTTCATAAGTAGTGTGTACGTTTAGGGACTGATGACACCGTAGTTAAGTCCCATTTGAACATTTTTGTGTATATAAGTATTTGTCATGATGTAGAGGACATTTCAGAAGACGTAAACTATGTGAATGTCACCGTACCCTGTACGTGGAGCGATTAGTTTTGTGTTAGCATCGCAGTCGTGTGTTTCACGCGGGACGAAAGTAAACAGAAACTGCGCCGCTTGACAAGGTAACCGCAGTCTGAAGGTACGACTCGGCGGCAGCAAGCGGTCTGCGTACGCAAGGCAGCTGTCTCGTACTACAGAAAAGCACACGTCTCATCTAAAATGACCAACGTAGCGGCATGTCCCATAAAGGTAAGGAAATGGCAGTTGAAGAGCGAAGTCATATTGTGCTGCTGCATAGTGAGAGAAAATCATATGCAGAAATTGTCAAAGTAGTCAACCGAAGCCAAAACACTACACTGGGTGTTACAGCAAGGTACGGCCAAACTTTCAGGAAACATTCCTCACACACAAAGAAAGAAAATATGTTATGTGGACATGTGTCCTGAAACGCTTAATTTCCATGTTAGAGCTCATTTTAGTATTTCTCTTTAAATGTAAATTGAAATAATTTGTGCAGAAGATTGTCAAAATACCCAATTGTTTCGTTAGTATGTACTGTACTTCCTCGATTCACCGCCAGTTGGTCCAATTGAAGGAAGGCAATGTTGACTTCAGTGCTTGTGTTGACATGCGACTCATTGCTCTACAGTAATAGCATCAAGCACATCAGTACGTAGCATCAACTGGTTAGTGTTCATCACGAACTTGGTTTTGGAGTCAGTGCAATGTTGACAAATGCGGAGTTGGCAGATGCCCATTTGATGTATGGATTAGCACGAGGCAATAGTCGTGGCGCGGTACGTTTGTATCGAGATACTTCCAGAAGGAAGGTATCCCGACAGGAAGACGTTCGAAGCAATTGGTCGGAGTCTTAGGGAGCACGGAATATTCCAGCCTATGACTCGCGACTGGGGAAGACCTAGAACGACGAGGACACCTGCAATTGACGAGGCAATTCTTCGTGCAGTTGACGATAACCCTAATGTCAGCGTCAGAGAAGTTGCTGCTGTACAAGGTAACGTTGACCACGTCACTGTATGGAGAGTGCTACAGGTGAACCAGTTGTTTCCGTACCATGTACAGAGTGTCAGGCACTATCGGCATCTGATTGGTCTCCACGGGTACACTTCTGCGAATGCTTCATCCAACAATGTGTCACTGCTCATTTCAGTGCTCTAACATGGAAATTAAGCGTTTCCGGACACATGTCCACGTAACATATTTTCTTTCTTTTTGTGCGAGGAATGTTTCCTGATAGTTTGGCCGTACCCTTTTGTAACACCCTGTATATAGTTTGACAAATGAAAAACATTCAGCCATAGGCTAGATCTTGGTGTGAGAGGGTGTAATTCAGTATTATAATGGATAGCCAGTTTCACATTACTGGGTCATAATATGAGAATAATGTATTCTCGAAACATGTGATTAAAATTCCAAAAAATAACGACTGAAGGTTTTTCATTTGTCAAATTAATACACGCCGTCGTCCCATCATCCGTCTAACTAAGATGGATATACAGAGACTATATTTAGTATCGCCCAGAAATGGAAAGAAGAAAAAAACTCTCGTCAATTATCCAGGGGCATCCTCAGAAACTCGCAAACAGAGGCAAGAGGAAGATCGTTGGAATGGTGATAGAAGACCCGCGGACAGAGGCCCCTGCTATAGCGGCAGAACTGGCAGAAGGTGTTGGTAGCGAATTTAGTGTTAGAACAGTGTGCAGATGCCTGAACAGTGCTGGCCAGAGTGCCAAGGCGCAAACCGTTCGTCAGTAAGTGATGGTTTTTGCAGAAGAATTCGCCGGACAGGATTCTGTGGAGTGACGAATGCAGGTTTACTTTGAGCCACGCGGATCGCCGCAGTTTTGTGTGGGAGCCGAGAAACATGCAAGCAACCATCAAACATGGTTGTGGCAGTGTGATGGCGTCTTCCAGAGGTGTTGTCGAGCTTGTATTTATTGAAGTCACCATGGACAAATTTGTGTATCTCGATATACTCAAACAAAAACTGAAGAAAAGTGCTGAGAAATTGGATCTTACAGATTATTTTTATTCCCAACAAGACGATTATCCCAAGCACGCGGCGGAAATTGTCAAATTGTGGATACTATTCAACACGCTTCATCGCCTCATTACCCCACCGCAGCCTCCGGACCTCAATCCCATCGGAAAAGTCTTGAAAGAACTGAAAAGGAGACTACATAAATGACATGTGAGCAGTTTCACACATTTGCGTACATATGTGTATTATAGAAGAAGAACGGGTGAATATCGGTTCGAATATAACAAACACAGGTTGTTTACTGCATGCCACAAATTCCGAGGGCTCCAATACAGAGAAAGGGACGCATTACCAAATACTGACTGCTGAATGTTTCAAAAAAATGTTTGCCAATTGTATATTTCGATTTTCTTTTTCCTTTCTACCTATGGCATATTTTGTTACTTGTTGCCGCAGTGGAGTAGCCGAGCGGTCTAAGGCACCTCGCTGCGGAGCGGGCGATTGCTTGCCGTCGGAGGTTCGACTCCTCCTTGGGGCATGGGTGTGTGTGTTGTCCTTAGGTTAGTTTACCTTAGTTTAAGTAGTTTGTAAGCTACGGACTGATGACCACGCAGTTTGGTCCGATAGATTTACAAACATTTGAACATTTTTTTTTGTTACTGGTTGTTCTGCATATGTTCAGATTTACAAATATATTACACATTTGTCAAGAATATTTTTTTTTTATTTTTTTTATAATTTTTTATTTGTTTATTTGAGATAAAAACATATTTAAGGTTTACTTCTCTGATTACTCCCAGTGTCTGAATTATTTTGTCCGCCTATGTACCTGTGGGACCAAATCAAACAAATACATCACATTGAAAGCACCGGGAGATTTTTGGCAACTTCCTCCCGTTACTCTCATTCAACGACATCATGCGATACATACAATGGTCAAAACGATTAGCAGTTCATCTAGGTTTTGAAGTATTGTCACCGGCAGAATGAACTAAAATGTTTTACGTTTTTCTGTCGGTTCTTTGTAGTGGAGAAAACAACATTACGGTAACCGAGATGATGGTTGTAACAAAGTTACCGCATAGGGCGTAGGTGTTAACTTGGTGTTTGGTCTACCAGACGAATTGCACAAGCAGTTGGGTTAAAATGGTGTAGTGAGCAGGTAGTGCAATGCAAAAACAACGTGATTTATCATGGAGAGCCATAGGAATGTTGGAAGTTGGACAGACAGAGAGGAAGGAGGCTGCAGCTATTGGAGTGCCCCAAAGTGTAATTTACAGGACATTTCAGAGAACAGGAACAGTTAAAAGAAGGCAGGGTAAAGATCGTCCGCGGGCCGTTATTTCAAGTTAATAGCCCGTCGGGACAGGAACCTGAATGTAACTCAGCCGTAACGCACCATCGAGGCAGCAACAGGACGCGAAATTGACATAAACAATCCGAAACCGGCTTTCGGCAGTGTGCCCCATACGGACGGAGGCCTGTGATGTGTCCCCCATTAAAACTATGATACGGTTTAGCCCGCAGAAACCTAGCGAGGGAACATCAGGATTGGAGCCGAGTGGCAGTGACGCCGTATTCTGTTCAAATATAAGATTTTTTCTTCATCCGGACAATCGACATTGCCTCATGTGCAGAGAACGTGGAACTCGAAACAGTCCTGCTTGTGTGCAGAAAACATCACCATATTACGTGGTGGACGAACGGTGTGGGCAGGAGTCAGTATTGGCAGACGTACGTATCTCTAAGCCGTTCAGAATGGCGGTTTGACCGCTCAGACGTATAGTGACGAGTTCCCTCGACCTTTTGTTGTGCCCTACGCTGGTGCCATAGGAGATGGGTTCCTTCTGGTGGACGATAACGCTCGTCTCCACAGAGCTGAACTGTTGGACAACACGCTTGAAGCTAAGGAAATTGGTCAACTTGTTTACCGGACTTAAACCCGATTTAGCATGTCTGGGACACATTTTCCATACGCATTGCAGCCAGACCAGCACCTCCCACAACGGTTGCAGAGCTGGATATAGCATTTATAAAAGATAAAAGAAGGGCCAAATATCCCTTAAAAGATGACTGACAAGGTCACAGGGTCGATGACACGCAGCAGTGCAGCCATACTGGCCGTCCGAGGTGATGACTCACCATGTTAGAGGGCAAACGAGAATGACTTTTTCACTATTAAGGTACCTCCATAGTGCCTAGCTCCAAGTAAACACCATGTAAATCTAAAGTAAAGAGTTGAGACAGCAAAATATCGCACTGTATCACACCCACCTCATCCTCTAAATGTTTGAAAAGGGTACTTGGAATTACTTTCATTTTAAGTTCAGTTTTTTTTTTTTGCGAAGGAACTACAATTGTATAGCATAAGAGCCTAGGTCTTTACTCACATGGTGTGATGAGTGCTATCTACATCTACATGGGATGCTCTGCAAATCACATTTAAGTGCCTGGCAGAGGGTTCATCTAACCACCTTTATACTATTTATCTCCCATTCCATTCTCGAATAGCGCGCGGGAAGAAAGAACACCTGAATCTCTACTTTCGAGCTCTGATTTCTCGTATTTTATGCTGATGATCTTTCCTATCTATGTAAGTGGGAGTCAACAATATAATTTCGCATTCGGACGACAATATTGGTGATTGAAGTTTCCGTAAGTAGCCCACACCGCAGCGATAAGCGCCGTTGTTGTAATGATTCCCATCCCAGATCCTGTATCATTTCCGTGATGCTGTCTCCCCTGTATCGTGACAATACAAAACGAGCTGCCCTTCTTTGAACTCTTTCAATGTCCTCCATCAAACCCACCTGATAAGGATCCCACACTGGGCAGCAATATTCCAAAAAAGGACGGACAAGCGTAGCGTATGCAGTCTCTTTAGTAGTTCTGTTACATATTTTAAGGGTTGTGCCAATAAAACGCATCTCTGGTTCGCCTTTCCCACGACATTATCTACATGTTCTTTCCAATTTAAGTCTGAAGTAATAGTAATTCCTAGGTAGTTTGTGGAGTTTACGGCCTTACGTTTGATTGATATATCTTGTAAACGAAGTTTAACAGATTTCTTTTCGTTCTCATGTGGACGACTTCACACTTCGCATTATTTAGAGTCAATTGCCAATTTTTACACCATAGTGATATCTTATTTAGATCGTTTTGCAGTTGGTTTTGATCTACAGATGATTTTACTAGACGGTCAAATAGATTCCGTATTTCTAGATTTCCGGAAGGCTTTTGACACTTTACCTGACAAACGTCTTCTAATCAAATTGCGTGCTTAAGGAATAACGTCACAGTTGTGCCAATGACTTCGTGGTTTCCTCATTTGGAGAGAACGTGAAACTCGTAACTACTAACTGGACCGAAACTAGTCGATTTTAATGATTTTAATAAAACAGCTGATGGTTAAAGATGCATTTTATTATCTTACTATCTTTTCCATAGTTCTACCAAACGAATCACGTCAATTATCCACGCAAGCTCCTCACACTATTCGACACCGTTTTCCTTTCTCACATGCACAGTCAACTTCCTCTTACATATAGTCTTTTAATATTATACATTTTAATAGCACGTGACATATGTTATTAATTCATGTAACAAGGCAGTGTAGATCGCAGCTCCTTTATGTATTTCTTTGGGAACGGTTTTCTGTCACTTATATGATCATCTTCAGACCACAACCGTAATGTTGGCCACCGGTTGTCGTCTGAAGATGGTCATGTAAGTGATAGAAACCGGTTACCAAAGAAATACATAAAGGAGCTACGATCTAAACTGCCTTGTCACATGAATTAATAATTACTCGTAATATCGCTGTTAATCCATAATGCTTCGTTCTGTCTGTACAAACTGCATGGCTGAAGAGCAGAATATTTTACTGCTAACAGCCTGCCTACTATCAATATCGAACGAAGAGGCTGGAATACCAGTAAAGCAAAATTCGGAGAACCAATCTCACGGAAAATACCTCCATAAATATTGTTATTGGGAAACATGGAAATAGTACTTTATAGCAAATTAGGTAAATATTTCATTCGTAAGTTTCTTCATAAAATAATCGGTGGCTTGAAAATGAATTTAATTACAAAAATTAATATTTACATGGTTTTATCCTTTTCAATCGTCTGGGCAAGTTGTTAGTCACAATCGCTGGCATTTCGTCCCATTCTTATTGAAGAGCTTTCTGTAGATTATTTTTGTTAGAAAACTTATTTATATTAATGTGTTCCAGTACATTCCAAATGTGTTCAGTGGTGGTAGGATCTGGGTCCTGAGGCAGGGTGTAGAGTTGTTTGGGTGTACTGTAAAGGGCTGATTTCCTCCTATTTCTAGCTGCGTACTTCGGATCGTAATCGTCGAGTCCTAATTTTTTCGTATGATAATTTAGAAGTTTCATCAAGACTTTTATATATACTTTGTAGTCCATCGTACCCTTTACACACTTAGTTTTCTAAGAGATGTATCACTGAAACACAATCAGGCGATACTGTTATTGCCTGGACACCTTTATGTTGATAGTAGGTAGGTGATCGCAATGTTCTGGCTCACCAATGTGTAAAATACACAGTAGATACATTCCCGAAAATATAAATTAGCACACTCTGAAAGTAGCCTGTTATGTTTTCTAAGCAGGTCTCGGGCAGTTGAGATCTGCAAATTTACGCTGAAACGCTCACAGCTGATCTAAATTATTTTACGAGTGGCCGCAGTACTCGCGCAATGGAAATTTACCTATCTGCTCAAACACAATGTTAATGTCAACAAACAAATGAATAGATGATTAAACGTGGCACGGGGAACATGAAATCAGAGGTCTGATACTTTAAAATCATAATCTATTCAGTAAAATGAACAAGCAGATAAATGTTGGGAGACCAAATTAAGCACACACCTTGTACAAAAATGAATTAAATCATAAAATTACTGCCCGTAATAAAAATGGCTTCTGCCCTTTATGAATGTGGAGGTAGCAAGGGAGGGAATTGGCAAATACATAATGAGTAGCTGCTGAAAGCACATTCAGTCATTCACGCATAATGCTTGTGGTACATTACAATACAGCAACACTTGAGACCAGTGGCAAAACGAAGTGTCGGCGCGTTTTCACGAGATGGTGGGTGTCTTGATCACTAGTTTAAGAACACTATGGACGAAATGAACTCATGTTGAGGGAACAGCAACTCACTATTCTTAAGTACCATGTGGCATGCGAGCACACCGAATTTCATGGCATTTACAGACAGAATTTAATTAAGAATAAGCAAATAAAGCACACACGAGAATTCATATAGAAGAAAGCTAGTAATAAGAAAAGTATGGCTCAAGGCCAAAGTAACGACCGTTACGAAAGCACGTTGTGCAATCGGTCATACAAGACAGGAATGACTGGATCAAACTAGAAAATCTGAGAAAATATTTAGCATATTCGCGGGTACAGACGCGATGTGTAAACTTTAGTTAATAACAGCCATGAAATTCAAACATACTTAGTTTACACGAAGGCTGTAGGCAACACACGTGTATTCTAACTTATGGAAATCCAAACACCGGAATGAATGTGCAAATACTAAATTCATACTCTATTACTCCAGTTCTGTAAATTAAGCAACAGTTTGCTTCGCATACCGAAAGAGTTACTCAAGAAAACTATTACCGAAAAACCAAGACTGTCTTTGTGTGTCTCTCTCTGGCCCTTTTCCCGCTCATGTAGGGTCGGCACTTGTTAAACGCGGATTTGGCATGAGTTAATATTGACAGGATGGCCGGATGCCCTTCCTGTCGCCACCCCATGCCCCCCAGGAGGAAATGTCGGCGTATAGTGTTATATGTGTGTGAAAGTGTAAAGTGTTACGAAATGTTTGCGAGTCGTGTAACTGAGGTGGGACTTCGGGACCAGCCCGGTATTCACCTAGGGGGATGTGGAAAACCGCCTAAAAACCACATGCAGGCTGTCCGGCATTTCGACCCCTTTCGTTAATCCGCCGGGCGGATTCGAACCTGGGCGTGTACGGCTCCCCGTCTCGGAAAGTGGCGCGTTAGACCACACGGCTAACCGAGTTGGTACTGAAAAACCAATCTGGCTGATCACAAAGAAAGCAAAGTTCTAACTGCCTGCCTTTCAGCATGATTCGACGAAGTACTTACTTCCGCGGTTGCAGCAAGAGTGTGGCTCTCAGGCCACAGGAAAAACCTTCCCTCGCCACACACCGGATGTAGAGCACGCTATAAACGACGCAGAGTGCGTTCAGAGCCTCCTGTCTACCAATCCTTGCTACCTGGCGAAGACAATTCCCTCTACATCCGCACCCAGAGAGGTCTCCTATCACCTCTTTCATTCAAGACTATTTTGGTACGACATTAAGAACACGACCACCTCGCCATCTTGCCAAGTAAGCCTGTTTCTGGGCAGCCAGCAGACGCCAGCGCAGACGACAGACGAAGCCATGCGTTCTTAACTACAGCAAAACGAGGCGTAGAGCTCGAGACGGCGACTGTAAGCCATTGCGCGGCAGACAGTCAGTATTAAAAGCAACTTTCCACATTCATACGAACACACAAGTTCAGTCACACGGGTGGAAACATATATAAACATGGGCCATTGATCAATAATAAAAAGAATAAAATAATTAACACACAAATAGATAACATTAATGATGCAGAAACACTTTGGTGGTTAATGAATAAATCAAAATGGAACACGACAACACATTCAGTGGACGTGTTTCATCCCTTAAAAATTTTAAATTCACATAAGACTTATTGTTGAAACAGTGTATACGTAGTACATGTAGTGAATGAAATTATTAAAGTTATACATGAGTAGTGCAGAGTTACTTAGGTAGTACATATTGAACGAAGCAGAAACTCATATTGTACTGCTGCATCCACGGGCACGAATGCATCCGCCCATTCTGGCACCCATTCTACAGATAGCGAGTATTCTCTTGGGATACATCATTTCACAGTTACCCGAGTTCTCCACTTAGTTAAACAAGAGGTTTAGGTTGATGGGTGGCACGTGTCAGTTCCATATCCCACAAGTGCTCGGTGTTCGGAGATATTGCTGAACTTGCTGCACGGCTTGCAGAGCATGTTTCATGTGTGCACTACTTTGTCGGGAAATGATATCACCTTCCTGTTGCAAGACCGACAAAAGTACACGTCTTATAAGACTATGCTGGTACCGTGCGCTTGTAGCTGTTCTCTCCACACACAGCAAAAGAGATCCAGAATTGTCGCTTATCGTATCCCAGATCGTAGGACATAGGGCGGGGCAGTGTGTCTTCGACGAATGAATTGGAGTGATCCGCAGACTTCC
Source organism: Locusta migratoria (assembly GCA_026315105.1). Classification (NCBI taxonomy): domain Eukaryota; kingdom Metazoa; phylum Arthropoda; class Insecta; order Orthoptera; family Acrididae; genus Locusta; species Locusta migratoria. Next base: position 51,967,464 of record CM048746.1, on the reverse strand, counting down.
AGGCCTATAACACTGACGTCGGTTTGCAGCAGGATTTTAGAAAATATACTTTATGAACTACCTCGAAGAGAACGACGTATTGACACGTAGTCAGCACTGATTCAGAAAGTATCATTTTTTACTCACATGATGTGTGAGTGCTGTCGACAAGGGTTTTCAAATATATTCAGTATTTCTAGATTTTCGGGTATTTATTTATTTATTTATTCAAGCCTTGAGTTAGTACTTCTACACTTTCTCTCTATGTCCGTCTGCCTGTCTCTCTGTCCGTCTCCTTTTATCTAATAACATGTTATGTTTATTTTTGGATAACTGTAACAGGTGCAAAGATGTAACGCTTTTGTATGGGTTGTGAATAATTAGTTGCCACTATTTAAGTTCCAACCCTCATACATGTAACTCTCAACAATCTAGCATGTGCCAAAAACAGCTTTCCGCTATATGTAACCGTTCACAAAATAAAGGGGTTGTTACGTATTACGTGACCCTGAATATCGACCTAATTATTCGCATGTCCTATTTCGGTTCTGAAAATATAGGTTGGCTGTCATTTGTGGTGGGTCATCTCAAAAAATAATGCTGTGCAAATACCACAGGTGCTCACTGGGGCCGTAACTAACGATACGATGAGTGAAATCTATGAAGAGATCATTAGCAACAATGATGCAGTCTGTATAGGGTTCACACACTAATGGTAGATGGTCTCTTCCATTCCCTTCAGCAGAATTTCTTGTTCACAGAAACAAATAAATTTCAGTGCTCTTGCCGAATTGTCTGCTGTTGTTCGGTTCCATTCGCTCCACTGTGAAACTCACTGAAACGAAACTGAAAGCCCAGTCGAATGGTTAGAGTGTTGTAGAGCAAGGCCATTCTCATCAGTTAAATAGCTTTCGGCTAGCCACTAGATAGGAACTTCTTTGCGTCTAGTATGTGCCCCTTATGTTGTTGTTGTTGTTTTCAGTCCGGATACTGGTTTGATGCAGCTTTCCACCCTACTCTATCCTGCAGTAGCCCCTTCATCTCCTCATAAGAAAGGCAACCGACATCCATTTGAATCTGCTTACTATATTCGTCTCTTGGGTTCCCTCTGCGATTTTTTCCCCTCACACACTTCCATCCAATGCTAAATATACAATTCCTTGATTTCTAATACTGTGTCCTACCAATCAATCCCTTTTTACTCAAGGTATGCAAAAATTCCTTTTTTCTCCGCAATTCTGATCAGTACCTCTTCATTAGTTACGCGATATACGCACATAATCTTCAGCATTCTTCTGTAGCACCACATTTCAAAAGCCTCTATCCTCATCTATCGTCCAAGTTTCCAAGTCAGAAACTGCCTTCATCGGTGAAGGGCATGGCTTCTCTCTCCCCCCCCCCTCCTTTTCCCAGCTTCCAAATGACCCTCCATCATCAGTCAAGCTGTGCACGGCGATGTTGTGGCATGGATGGAATTCGGGCTGAGGTGTGAGTCTCCGTTGTCCCAGTGTTACTAACTGGTTGGCCACAGTTCGCTTTGACACTTCTGATCAAGCTAAGTTCTTCCTATCATCCTTTTCTGTGAGTGATCTGCTTTTGGGTGTGTTTATCTATGCTTTTCCTCCCATATTTTAGATATGCGATAGATTACTAGAAGCCTACAAGGCGCCCATTGCGAATATTTTTTTAACCATTTACGTAAGTATGACGGACATACCCGTTCACGCCCTGCTAATTCACAGTTGGTTGGACTGATGTAACCGTTACCGCGGTCTGTTGCTAATAGCTAATGGGAATGACGTAATTAACCCCCTTCCATTGAAAACGTCGTATTAGATGTATTTGGTCCATTATATGACAGCCCTCTTCAGGCAACACAGCGTATTCTGGGCTAGTTACAACAACTTATCAGTTTATCGCCCATAATTGACTCCACTGAAGCAGTCGCAAAAGCACATTTTTTCGTCTATATTTACCGCCGCCTTATTGAGTGATCTCTTGTAAAGAAGGCAAAAAGGAGGCGTTCAACAAAATGAGAAATATAGCAGCTTCTTTTAAAAAGTGACAACAATTTCAGTAATAGTTCTAAAAGTTTTCAAAATATTGACTTGAGACTAATGAAGGTGACTTCAGTTTAGAAACAAATGACGAGGAACCACTGCTGCAACAGAGCATTTCTGCGTGATTTTTCAATTTGTAATTAAATTGTGAATTGTTCACAGACCAGTACTCAACATGCGCTTTCCAAAGAGAAATTAGGAAACGAAATCAACTTAATGTGTTGAAAAAATAGGTAGAATCGCAGCGCTGAAGCATATTGTCCACGGAGGAATAGTCGCGAACACGCTAACCACCACCCACGCAACGGTTTAAGCAGTCGTAAATACGCCAGACAACAGCGCTGCTCAAGACAGGGTGTGTTTTCGTGAGAGAGTGCCTCTCATGGCAATAAATGTTCAAGTTTACGGCTTGTCTTCCACGTTATTCACCCCCTTCGCATCTGTATTAGGCTTCTATCTTTAGCGTTTCCAAGGCGAAGGTCATCCTAGAGAGCATATTCATTGTTCAAACAGAGTGAAGGGATATAGTTGTTTCCACGAAAATGTCGATAATTATTATATCGAGGCTTAACCCCTCAATCCACAAATAGTTTCTGCTTTTATTAATATTCCGCAGCTCTGAAAGTGACTGTATTAAATACACAGGTAGTATGAACAAAATTCTTACAGCTACTACTTTTTTTTAGTTTTTGTGGGTCTATCTTCACGTTCAAACATCTTAATACATTTTAACTGAAGACATTTAAATATCACTGAAACTACACGTCAGATTACATAAATGTACGATACTGACTTGTTTGTATCGGATGGGGACAACGAACCCTTAGCGTGGGTGGCAGGGGCCAACATTGAAATCTTCGTTGGGAAACCCCGGTTTTTATCGCAGATTACTATTGTACGGCAAAAACTACATACGTTTCTTAACTGAACATTTTTCAGTTTTGCCACAGATGACACTATAATCAATGGAATCGAAATGTTCACCACTGTAATTTACAACATGTAGCTGAATGTCCAGTTAATATCCAGTGCCAAGGGAGACGTCACCTCCATGCTTCGACGTGCAGACCGTGACTGAAGTGCCTCAGTCCCCTCGTCCACCGCGGCCGGCGACGTAGGACAGACAAGTACTTCATGGCGTTCAGTAATTGTAGACTCCACTCACAACGTTTATTTATCCGGCATAAAGGTCAATGGATTGCCTGATACACCTCTATAGCTGGGTCTCGAAGCTTTTCCAATTAAAGAAAATGTTCAAATGTTGCACCTTCAACTGCAGTACAAGCAGTGCAAATGATCGTACACTGGATATAATCACATCTGGTGGAAATGTCAACACAAGCATTTCGTATGTTTCCAGAATGAATTTGGAGCCGGCCGCGGTGGCCAAGGAGACTGAGGCGCTCCATTCACGGTCTGCACGGCCACTACGGTCGGGGGTTCGAATCCCCCCTGGGACATGGATATTTGTGCCGTCATTAGTATTAGGTAGTTGATAAGTAGTTTGTACGTTTAGGGACTGATGACCCCGTAGTTAAGTCCCGTAAGCTTAACAAACATTTGATTTGATTTTGAAATTTGGAGACATGGCTTAGCCACAGCCTAAGGGATGTTTCCAGAATGAAATTTTCATTCTGTAGCGAAGTGTGCGCTGATATGAAACTTCCTGGCAGATTATTGTGTGCCGGAACCGGGACTCGAACCTGGGACCTTTGCCTTTCGCGGACAAGCGCTGTACCGACTGAGCTATCCCGACACGACTCACGATGTCGCCTCACAACTTTACTTCTGCCAGTACCTCGCCTCTTACTTTCCAAACTTCACAGAAGCTCTCCTGCGAAACATGCAAGACTAGCACTCCTGGAAGAAAGGATGTGGTGGAGACATGGCTTAGCCACAGCATAAGTGATGTTTGCAGAATGAAGTTTTCACTCTGCAGCGGAGTGTGCGCTGATATAAAACTTCCTGACAGATTAAAATTGTGTGCCGGAACCAGGGCTCGAACCTCGGACCTTTGCCCTTCGCGGGTAGAGCTTCTGTGAAGTTTGGAAAGTAGGTGGCGAAGTACTGGCAGAAGTAAAGTTGTGAGGCGACATCGTGAATAATGTGGGGATATTTCAGGCGGTAGAGCGCTTGTCCGCGAAAGGCAAAGGTCCCAGGTTCGGGTCCGGTTCCGGCACACAATTTTATTCTCCCAGGAAGTTTCATTTCGTATGTTGTCGGACATAGTTTCACCGGCTGCTGGAATTTGCTGATACACCTTACCGTTTACATATCGCCACAGAAAGACCTCTACTGGCGTCGATTAGGGTAACCTAGTCGGCCAGTTAATAGAGCCAGCTCTACTGATCCAAAGGCCTTTGTAATAATGGTCTAATACAGAGGTGGGCACAAATCGGCTCAATGAGCAACGCTCCGGCTCAGGCCGGAAAAAGAGCAGCGTTCACACTCGGCTTGTAGTTATCGTAGTTGCCGCTAGAGGTCTGCATGCTTGCCGGCGCACGTAGTTTCGTTACTTACTTACAAACATAATAGAATTTTTCAGGAGATACTCCTAGCAGTGGAATCTGTTCATTTGAGCTGGATACTAAAGAGTTTGCACTATTATCTTTATAAGTTATTTTATAATGCACTCAGCCAGGAGCATTTCTGCGGCTACGTTAGCGCATTGGCTGCGCATAACGCCATCTAGTGTTTTCAGCAGAACTATGTGATGGGCGCCGGCTGGTCCCGGCTCTGCTCCTGCTCAGGCAGGCGGCTCCGAGAGCGCGGCTCGCTCATTGCCCACCTCTGGTCTAATACTTCGCGTGTTTTACTTGCGTAATGCGCTGGACACCCGTCGTGCTGAACCCACATGTTTCAGAACGTCCAGCGCAACATCGTGAAGTAGAGTCGGCTGTTTCTGTTCCAAAAACGTTCCATATCTGCGTCCATCCAGAGTGGTATCAATAAAATATGGACCACTGAGTTTGTTGCCCATGATGCCACACCATACGTTAACCGACGAGCCGTAACAAGTGGAGTTTCTCTATACTTCAGTAATGCGTGCTATGCCGGTTAACGCTAACATGATTTGCGAAGAAAGACTTTAGGAAAACTCTACCTCAGCAAACAACGTGGATGTCGTTCGCAGTTGTTCGAAGTGCCCGTTCACTATCCGGGTATATAAATCGTCTGCATGCAGTCCTTGATGCAGTGATACTTGGTACGGGTGGTAAGTGTGACGATACAATATGCAAATACTGCCGACAAACATACCATCGCGGTGTAATTGCCATTGCCGAACAATGGTCTGTGGTTTGTTGTGTACTTATGCAAGTGCAAGTACTACAGCTTCATTCGCTTCCCCTGCAACTAGTTTGCTTCGTTTCCGCTTGGCAGTCTGTACACTGCCACCAGACATACTGTAAGGGCGTTCATGTCCTAATAGAACGAACGGAAGCGTACATTTTCTGAAAAGCGCTCGGCATACATGGCAACAGCAGTGTCTAATTTCTCTTACATTCGCCGTAAATCAGGACTATTCCATTTCTTTCTTCTGTGGTAACAGCGTGCATCGTCTATTCCCACGACTTGTCTAGGATGATAAGCTGGTGTACAGGAAGAAAAGACTTTACACGTAATGCTTAGAGTTGCTTTCTGTTCTACGTCTGCTAGATACATGATTCCGGTCACAGTGAGCTGTGTGTTATGATATGCCGTAGTTCGCTACACGGTCACACTGGCGTATTGCACAGTCTAATGATCGATATTTCAGAGGGTTAAAAGGTTCAGGATGAGATTTAGAACGTTTTGACTTACTGTCTTGTTCTACTCTCGCAGTATGAATGTGGGGCTCCATTGGATATTAAATGGACATTAAGCTGCATAATTGTAAACTACAGTCGTGGACTGATTTCGACTATCCTTAAGATTTTTGGAGATGAAATGTTTTGAACATATGTTCTTTATTTGTATAAATGAGCCGGATGGAGATCTTCAAGGGGTCAAGGTAACTTGCTCATGCATGAAGGACATCTCTGGTGTCTTCAGAAGATAGCAGAATCAACGTTAGCAAGCGTAAACATATGAAACATAAAAGCTGTTAACGCGGAAATTTTTCTGCCAAAAATTCAGCAAAATTTCCATATTCACAAATTATAATTTTGCCTAGTCATAAGTAATTCCCGATCGGTTCGTTGTGATGAAGCTTTGCTTTTCATCATCTCTCAGCAGTGGTAACAGTGATTCCACCCTGGTTTTACTGAAACGTGAATGTGACAACGGACACCACACCAATATAATAAGTATTTACACGCGAAGAAGGCATTTATTTCACATAGGTCACCGCAGATGCCGTCATACGTTCGACCTCGCACGGAAATCCGTAACGGCGAGTGTAAGAGGGCATGAACGATAGGGGCGCTACAGCCATAGCGTGCGATATGTGGGAATTTGAGACCCACGGGAGGCGAGCACGGGTGGCCAAGTGGTTAAGGCGCTGTTGATTAACTTCAATACCCTAATGCAGCCACTGTCAATCCTTTCATTCCTAATCCTTCTTCGTGCCCGTTCTTCATCAATAATTTGCAAATGTAGTATGGCTGCGAAGCACGTGTGGTGTCTGTTCTTTAGGGCAAGTACTAAAAAACAGACACCACACCAATATAATAAGGAACTATGTCGTTTTGCTGTACAATCGTAATCTGATTTCACAGTTCCTCCTCGATACCCATGCGCGTGGTTCGGGGAGGGGGGGGGGGGCTGATTCTACTATCATTTGTGTCCTCCTCTGAAGTAAGCTAATTAGTCATAAACATCTTTTTGATCCCACGTCTAGTTTCCTTGATATTGGAATGTCTTTATTTAAAAGGAATAGCCTGTATAACTCAGATCGTCCCTTACTTAAGATAAAATGTCTATTCCTATTATGAGAAAGCTTTATATTAGATTATGTATTTCATGAATAAACAGTGGAAAAATAAAGAAAAACGTTAAAAAGAATTAACCCCCCCAAAAAGGCAAGAAAGTTCAACAGACAATGATTTATTAATTCATTCATAGTACATCATGTCATTCAAGTCCGACATTTATATAAACGTATTTACAAACACTTCAAGGATATAGTTTAACATTATTTAAAGGAAGATACCATCATGAAGTGTCAGATATTAGTGTTAACTAAACAGACATTCCAAAGGAATAAATTTAAATTAAGTCTTGACAATTAATATAATAAATATGGCTATTAAAGTCTGTCTGTTCATTTAATTGGTTTTCTGAATACGTTGCCAATTAACGGAGTTTCGAAGCGGCTGGGCCTGAAAGCATTTGTGTGTTCTTGGAACCAGTTTTGAAATTTCTGCCGGGTTTTCCTACTTGGCGCGCAGCACAACTGGGGCACGATATCTGATACTTTATATACATCACTTCCGTTAAAGTTTTCACTGTTTTTATGTTGTGGGCTAATAAGTATCTAGTCTATTTATTTGTGGAGAAAGCAACTGTTATATTGTTCTTTTTTAAAAATAGATGCACTATTTACGCTGAGATAAGTCCTTGATTTGGGAGTTAGAAAATTCCTGTTCTCCCTCACTGTGTCAATTTGCTGCATTAATTTTGTTAATTTGTGTGCCTAAATGAACAATATTTTTGGTTAATTTGTCATCGTTTATGGCAATACTTTCTTTTCTCTCCAGTTCTGTCTTAAGGCTGTATTTGTCTAAGACGAAAAAGTGCACTCTATGTAGCATAGACCTAAATTTAGGGTGTTTGCAATAGAATGCTGTATTGTGGATGTATATTTTGCTGTATATTCCGAACTTACGTTTTTGTTGCAGGATGTGCATTCGTTCTCTTGAACTCCTACTGTGAATGTAATTTTTTAAGTATTGAAAAATGGAAGCAGATATTTAATCTCTTATTTTCTCCCTTAATATGCTGTCATTGTATCACCAGCATAGGTTCAGTAATATATTCATATATATAAACTTTTACCCTATGGTTTCCTTTAAAGAAATTATTTTCCTTATCGTTATGCAATATATACGTCTACGCCTAGATCCTCCTTCTGTGCACAAACTTTTCCATTAAACCCAAAGTAATTATGTGACGATATTTGGTGCAACATGTCACTTAGTCTGGGTTTTTCTGAAAACGACATAATTTTGTTTTACTAAGTTTGTAAAGACTACCTCCGTTATTGCTTCAGTTTGTAAATAGGTTAGCTCCATCAAAACCAAAAACATAGCACCTAAATGAATTTTTAAATTTAGTTGATAAATCATTTGCGTCCTGAAAGGAGCATGATTTATGGAAAGAGTAATACGGCTTCAGAATTTCATTTAGTAATAGAGAGATTTTAAAAGAAAGAGTACTTTAGGAAATAAGAATATACGTCACACCATTTCTTTCTATGTTTCCTCCTAGGATTTCTGACTCGTATTTAGCAGCTGTTCTCTAAGATGTGGGGCAAGAGGCCATAATTCGATCTTCGACAGAGAAATTTTTACATCGCTTCTGTGGTGGAGGAATAGTTGAACGAGAATGCTCTTTTTAAAATTTTTACTCACTTGTTTCACAGCACGCTTGACATTTATGTTTCAATTTCTATTTATTTGTTTATTTATTTATTTTGTGATATAGAAAACAGCACTTGGTGCACCTTTATTTATTTATTTTTATTTTATTTGTCTTATGGCAACAACAGCAGCACTGACCATAACTTATGAGACAGTAATTTAACTTTACATTAGATACAAGTTTAATACATTATATTCAAATACGCAACTTTAATACATGTGGGAATTCTGGAGCTTAGTAATTTAATACACTGGGAAGTTTAAGATATGCGATTATAACTTAAGTAAACACATATATACATATAATCGTAAATCAATATCGAGTGGCAGAATCCAACTAGTTGCAGGAGGGGTGGCATTTATAAAGTCACTGGATGGTGCAGGATATTTCCTCAGAGGACAATGTCTGACGATATGTTGGACCGTTTGTTCTTGGACACCACAAACATAGGCTGGAGAATCTCTGGTGCACTTTAAGTAGTTTGTGCATATTTCTAATACTTTAATTGTTTGTACCTTAATTCTGTTAAATATGACTGACTTTTGTAACTCATAATGTCAAACGTGCCTCTCATGTAGTTGGTATGAGACAGTGGTGCCGTGTATTTTTAATGTAGTTTATCATTTTTTCTGTTCTTGGGCTAAACAGATAACACAAATGGAAACTTCGATTAAAAAACTAATTTCTACAAAAATAAAGCCGCTTAAATTGGAAAGAACAGATAGAAAATATTGTAGGAAAAGCGAACCAAAGACTACGTTTCGTTGGCAGGCCACTTAGAAGATGCAACAATTCTACTAAAGAAACTGCCTACACTACACTTGTCCGTCCTATTTTGGAGAATTGCTGCGCATTATGAGATTCCCACCAAGTGGAACTGACAGACTATATACAGAAAGTTCAGAGAAGGGTAGCTCGTTTTGTACTATCGCGATATAGGATAGAGAGTGTCACAGAAATGATGCGCGAGTTGGGTGGCAGTTATTAAAATAAAGGCGTTATTTCTTACGACAAGATGTTTGCGAAATTTCTTTCAGCAACTTTCTCTTCCGAATGCGAAATATTTTCTTAGCACCACCTACATAGGAAGACATGATCATGAAAATAAAATAAGAGAAGTCAAATCGAAAACGGAAAAATTTAGCTGTTCCTTCTTACCGCGAGCTATTAGAGTATGCAACTGTAGAGAAACATAATAATAGCGGTTTTATGAACCCTCTGCCATGCAATTCAACGTGACTTACAGAGTATTTATGTAGATGTAGATGCAGATCGGAAGGAAACTAATTTGTAGCATGACTGAATGGAGGTTGCAGCTGGTGACAAAGAGCTCGTAATACGTGAACACCTTTCAGTAGTTCTTCTTGTGGTGTCGCACAAATATGAAGTGCGCGCCACGTACTTTCGCCGCGCGCCGCCATGCACGCACGGCGCGGCGTTCTTACGACGTCAGCCACGAGCGCCCTCTGCTGCAACTACGCTCGTGGCCACTACTGCTGCATCGGCCCCTTGGGAATCACATAGGCACCAGTTAAGACTTGGCTATCGGATAGGCACTAGGGATCATCATTAGGCAGACCTCTATCTAAACTATGTATCAACATTCTACTAGCCTGCTGCTCTCCAAGTTAAGTAATGTATTATATCTATGAAATATATATCTTGTACTAATCTAGCTTAGTGTTTCTAGTTTCTGCTGTCCCACTGGCTGGCCACCTCCGTACCCGCACACGCGTGCATCCTATTTTCCTGTGTCGGTCTCTCTCCACTCGGCCACCGACACTCAGGACAACCGACGGAAACGAGACACAAAACTTCTGAGGTAAACAACATCTTGAATTATTTGACAATCGATTAGTCACCGAGCATCGAAGCCATTTATTGGTCAGGAACGTCCAGTTTACTCTATAGCTAATGGAATCGCTTACGTGTCAATTCAATTTATCATTCTTGCTGGAATCAACTCTGAGAATAACTACCAACTGCCTATAGCAGGGTTACAGGCCGGGAAAGAGTGATCATGACCTTACGTGTCGGCCACGACTTAACCTCAGGGCGGTGCGATCGCACGGTCACTTTCTTCCGGCTAGAGTTACGACGCTGTGAGCGGTCGTCGCCAAGCGGAACGGTACCTGCCCACAGACGCAATAAATAATACCTACTGGTACGTCGGGTCAGATGCTGACAAGATTGTGACGTGGGTTAGCAATTTGTAATTTACTCAGTAAGGTCAACCAGGTCATCATACTTGATTAAACTTTGATCTGTAATTACCCGCAGTGGTAGTGGGATAATTGCCTTTACGTGTCTTTAAAGCCAATGAATGACAATGTAGCTACACTGCTGACCAACCGAAATGCAACATACAGATCAAGCGAAATGTGCAACATGCGTTTGCGGCAATGACAGATGCACATGATTATCATTGTAGCGCCGTCATGTCAGCTGCAAGCGCTATATAAAGGGCGAACACGCGTCCGACCTGACGTCCTGAAATTGTGCGTGGTTGATTTGCGTCAGTAGATTCAGGTTGCTGAGGTTCGCATGAGTGAAGCTACCTAAATCACTTACTGATTTGCTCTGTAGAGTATTAGAACCTGCGACACCCTTCATAATACATAGCGATTAAGTTCTTGCACACTTTATACACACAGTAGACATTTCCATTCATTTTAGTCGTTTGGACCTTACCATGGCTGATAGATTCACGATAAATACAATCTAACTGAAGTACTCTTACCGAATAATGTTGTTTGTAAACGAAATTGGAGATACATCTGATCATGCCGACTTCCTTGATTCTATCCCTTCTCTTTCCTTATCTTCCTCACGGGAGTTGGTGAGTCGTTCAACGATGATATTTCCGTACGATCCATCTGCGTGAGTTTTTAAAAAACCCATCACCTCTCAACGATGTGAGGAGTCGCCAGAAACGACTCGTGGTTCGGATTCCACGTTAACCCGTAGGTTCCCTTTCCCCAGTTGGATAACTGAGGTAGGCTAGGGACACGCAACTCACCGAAGTGGAGTCCAATTGAAAGACTTGCACCAGGCCAATGAGCCACACGAAATTATTATTATACACACTTCATCTCTCCTTTAGCATCTACATCTACCTATGTACTCTGTAATCCACCGTAAAGTGCGTGGCGGAAGGTACACTGTACCACTACTAGGCATTTCCTTTCCTAATTCACTCCGAAATACTACTAGGGAAAAAGTCTATATGCCTCTGTACGAGCCCTAATTTCGAAACGTAACTAGGCGGCAGCTTCATATTCCGGCCCTCTAAATTTCCTCAACAAAATTTCTCGAAAAGAACGTCATCTTTCCTCCAGTGATTCCCATTTGAGTTCCTGGAGCATTTCTGTGAAACTCACGCATTGGTAGAACCTACCGGTAACGAACCTAGTTGCTCGCCTCTGAACTACTTCCATGTCTTCCTTTAAACTGATCTTCTGCGGGCCCAAACACTTGAGCAATACTCAATACGTGGTCGTACAAGCATTTAATACGCTGTCTCCTTTACAGATGAATTACATCTTCCCAAAATTCTCCCATTAAATCGATGTCGGCTGTCCGCCTTACTCACAACTGTCCTTACATGTTCGTTCCATTTCATATCGCTCTGCAATGTAACGCCTAGATATTTGAACGACGTGACTGCATCAAGAAGCTCACTACTAATGCTGTATTCGAACATTATGGGATTGTTTTTCCTACTCACGCGCATCACATTTCTCTACATTTACAGCTATCTGACATTCCTCACATCAACTAGAAATTTCGTCTAAGTCTTCCTGCATGCTATTACAGTCAATTAATGATGACAACCTCCCATACACCACAGCATTATCAGCAAACAGCAGCGAGTTACAAGTTACTCTGTCCATCAGATCATTTATATAGATAGAAATTATAGCGATTCTATCACGCCTGACGATACACTCGTTTTTTATGAACACCCTTCGTCGAGAACAACGTACTGCGTTCTACCACTTAGGAAGTCTTGTAGTCATTCACAAATCTGTGAACCTATTCCATATGCTCGTATCTTCGTTAGCAGTCTGCAGTGTGGCACCGCGTCAAATGCTTTTTTGTAATAGAGAAAAACACAAAATGTCTGTTGCCCTTCATCTATGACTCGCAAGATGTTGTATGAGAAAAGGGCAAGTTGAGTTTCACATGAACTATGTGTCCTAAACCCTTGCTGATTCACAAAAAGCTTATCGGTCTCAAGGAAATTTACTGCTGAGAATATGCTCCAAAATTCTGCAGGAAACTGATGCCAACGATATTGGCCTGTAATTACGTGCGTCAGCTCTTTAACCTTTTTTTAAAAATGGGAGTCAACTGCGCTTTTTTACAATCACTAGTAACTTTACGCTGACTTAAAGATTCGTGATAAATGCAATGTAAGTAAGGAGCCAATGTCACAGAATACTCTTTGTAAAACCGAAATGGTTTTCCATGCGTACCAGGAGACCCTTTTGTATTCAGCTCTCTCAGCTCTCACCGGAAATACCTATTACTATGTCCTCCATTTGGGAATTAGTGCGTTGATCCAATGATGGTACGTTTGTACGATCGTCCTGCGTGAAAGATTTCTTAAAGGTTAAATTTTTATCTTCAGCTATTCATTTACTTTCTTCTATTACTACCCCGGAATGATGAACGGGTGACTGAATATTAGTTTTGACCCGCTTGTCGATTTTACATAGCACCAGAATTTTTCGGCTTCTGGGAAACATCTTTTGCTAAGGTATGGCTGTGGAAATTATTGTATGCTTCTCGCACCGATCTTCTTATAGGCGCACGAATCTCTACTAACTTGTCTGCCTTGATTTGCATGTTCTGTTTTGTACCGAGAACGTGACAGCCTTCGCTTTCTCATTACGTTTCTAATATTGTTATTATAGCACGGTGGATCTTTTGAGGTCCAAATATTTACTCTTAAGGTTGAAGTCTCCCCCGAGTGGTATTTCATTCCTGTCACCTGTTGGCGTATCACAATCTTTGATGAGTGACTAAATAGAAGCTTTGTAAAGTTTCGCTTCGAAACTTTACCTACAACCAAAAATGCATAGGAATCTGGGGTACAAGCAAATGAAATTCCGCCCATCTCACTTTCAAATTAGAAAGTTAATAAACCCACTCAAAACTAAAATCTCTCATGAAGCAGGTAACATTTACAGGAGGTTAATAAAACTTTGTTCCAAACAGAGGAGTGACACTCTCTAGCACATACCTCGCTGAAGCGCGGAATTTTCCCTGATATACTGATGAAAATATAAGTGTCTTTCAGAAAATTATTAAGTATTTCTCTGCAAATGAGCCCTAATTAAAATTTCATAACTCGCAGTATAAAGTGTCTCGTACCGTAAATGGTATAATATCATTAACACATATGGACTTAGTACATCAATCTGTATCTGAATTAAAAAGTTTAAAGTAAATTCATGTTTATGCATAAATGAGAGATAGAAATGGACTAAACAAATTGATGATCTGTTGGAACATTCAGGTAATTGTGATATTAGGGTATTGCAAATTTTGGTGATAACATTGAGCAAACGACGATCTTTTACAAGACGTTTATTTAAAACATTGAGCAAACGACGATCTTTTACAAGACGTTTATTTAACGACTAGGGATCTTAACAGTAGCTTCCATATATATACTAATACGTTTGGTCTGGAGAACTATGGCTTCTTTTTCGAAGTTAGAATGTGATTTTTTTTAATTATATCGCGAAAATATGGTATTTACATTACACTTATCTCCGGTAGCGCAATTGTACGTTTAAATGTTACCCTAATTCCTCTAGGTCCATTATATTGCACCTACATATCAGTTAAGCCCGTAATATCTTTTGCCTCCTTGTCTTCTTGATTTACTGGGAGTAATCATCGTCCCTATCTCTGTGTTCGTTAAATCCTTTATACTGAAACCGTCGATAAGGCCACACGTTTTTGGAGCAACCGGTCCTAAAACATTTTAATTGCATCACAGTTGTCTAACTACTTCCTGAGAGTTTTCGGAGAAATCGTTCAGAAGTGCTTGTCTGCACTGCCTGTCCTGTCCGTGCTACCTTCAATGAATCGGTTTACTCGGAAGGCTAAAGTCGCCCGTAACTAAATTTGCATGACAAAGGCTTTACCGCACAAATAAGCTTAGACTTTCTTTGAGTGATTCGACACCTGTTACGGCAGAATCTGGTGGCCGGCAAAAAGTATGATGATTGAATCTAATTTACCTGGGCTTCTTACTCGCCGTTGCGTTCAATTTCGACCTCGGTCCATGTATTTTATTTTTTTGTTGTTGATCACAACAAACATTACTCCTCCTGACTTCCTTTTTATATAGTTTCTATGCTGCGTTAAATACTTCAGAGATTTTTGAAAGTGATGTAGTTTTTGGTATGAGTGTACTTGCGTGCGACAGATTTCTATAAAGTATTCAATTTTCAGACTTTATTATGTATGTTTCGGCATTCTAGTATTAAATTGTTGTTATTCGATGTCCTACTTGCTTTTTCGAAATAATTTCTATGGGTCGTCAAATATTTGTGAGCTTCCTATTTTGAGTTTGACCATTTTCTGTTTTGAGTATAAATGCGCATCCCACATTTCATTACGCCAATAAGTTCAGGGCTTTTACAATGAATGTTATGCCAGACTATTATTAAAATATTGGTATTCCAAATTCTTTCGCTTTTAACGCGGTCTGATTTCGTTGTGTGTCTATTGACTGGAGCTAGTTCATCAGAGGATCTTGCCTTATCACCTAATCCCCTCCTACACAATAAAAAAACGTGTATCACAAATGTAGTTTGGTACTTACTGTCCAATCTATACATCGAAGGAACAATGACGAAAGTAAAAATTCAAGGATGGGAGAATATTTAGGGTTAAAGGATATCAAATGATACGATTCGCTGATTACATTGGTGATGATATCTCCAGTGAAAGGATGAATAATTACAGGTTCTGGTAAATGAACTTAATAGTTTAATCAGTAAAGAATATGGATTTAGAGTAATGAACAATACAAGAAATAAAAATAGCTAGAAACTTAAAATCAAAATTGGTGTTGATGACGTAGATGAACTTAAGGAATTCTCCTACATTTAAGCAGAAAAACATGCGATGACTGAAGCAAGGGGGCGACGATTATTGTTTAATTATCCACCGGCTTGGACAAAATACGGCATATCCGATACACTCCATATACGTCGTATGTCTTCACCGAATAATCCAGGGGTTAGTTCTGAAGAAGTTGTCTATGTAAATTTGAAGACTGGTAACGCAGAACAGTAGGTAATCTAGTATTTACTTATTTAGAGTACTTTATATATTGGGAAGATACTTCACAAAATGCGAGAGAGAAACGTATTGTCAGTGACAGGTCTTGAACAATAGTCCGAATTATACATTACAATCGTGCAGTTTCCTTTGTATCCAGGAATACAAAATTAGATACCACCGTTTTTCTTGATATGCTTATCATCCCCTTAAAGCGGCAGCAAAACACAAAAAGACCGATCTACGACAAGTGGATGCGGAACTTTCGCGATGTAGTTTGCCATTTTCATGTTCTCCGCCTCTGTTCTTTTCCTTTCTGCTAATGTAGAAAGCAAAAGACCTCCCAAGCATATACTGAGTACCCTATTCTGTAATTAAAATTATTTCGTCAATTGTATTTTTTGACTGAAATGAGGCATTGTGCCGTCTCATTCATTGTAAACGTCATGTTTACACGAGAAGCGGAGGACATGAAAAGCTGGTACGCAGAGGCAAAGGAGGTAATCATTCCTGCAAACAATGGTCTATCTGCGAATGTTGGAGAACCGATTAGCTTTTCGTTCTTTAGATCGGCATTGAGGATATCTGAGTGGATGTAGAACGTCAATATAAGATTTTTACAAGTTGTAGTAATAATACTAGTAGTATGCATACATACGAAAACATACAATACATCATTTGGATCTATTAAAAAAGTCGTTAATGGAGTAGAAGGAGTTGGTCACTATTAAGTCTTCCAGGCTCCTCATAAACTGATCTTTATTTGTAAATAATTTTTTATGGTTTCTGGCAGATTATTGAGAATGTGTATGCCTGGTAAGTGGACTCTTTTTTGGACTAAAGTAAGGGTTTTTAAGTCCTAGTATAGATCGTTATTGTTCTTTGTATTTTACATATGAACTAAGCTGTTTGTTAAAAAAAAAGGGATATATGGTTTATGACAAATTTCATGAAGCAATAAATATACTGAGAGGCAGTAGTCAGTATATCCAGAGGCTTCTACAGGATGTTTCTGAATTTACTCCACAAATAAAACGTGTTACACGCTTTTGGATTCTGAAAACTTTTACTAGATTTGAAGAGTTAGCCCAAAATATTATACCATATGACTTCAAGGAGTGAAACTAAGCGAAGTACGTAAGCTTTTTTCTGTATTTCTGCACTTTTGTGGTGTGCTCCTCCCAACTGAATTTATTATCAAGTTTCAAGCCCAGAAATTTAAAATTATCAACCTGTTCTATCTGCTCTTCTTCTTACTTTATGCGTGTGATGAATGAAAGTGTATTACATATTATCAACTGCAAGTTATGAGAATTTTCATTCAATGTGTTGGTTAATGTCCATGAAAAATCATTATCATACCTCCCTAGAACTACACTCTCAAGCTTGCAATACTTGTATCATATGTAAACAAAACGAACTCCTAAGATGGATCCTTGTTGGACACCACTTGTAATTTCTTTCAAATCTGATGAGGAATGATGCCTTAACTCACTATTCCCTTGCACTAACATCCTTCGTTCTGTTATCAATGTGTGAATTGAATCATTTTAAAGTATTGCCCGTGACACAATAGAATTCTAATTTACTTAATGAAAAGTCATAGGCAGTGGTAATGCAGAAACAGGATGATCGAAGAGTTTTAGATGAGGTGAAACACAAAAATGTTGGAATCTTGGTGGAATAGTAAGCTAACGAATAGGGAGTTTCTCTGTAGAATCGTTGAAGAAAGGGACGTAAGTAAAATTTTGAGCACAAGACTAACATGTGTATAGTAAAGATGTCAAGGCGTCAGAGAATAACCTTTACTAAACATAATTGTAGGGGTAAAAGGTGAGTGAAGTGAATGTGGAGTGAGTACGGGACAGTTCATAAGGAGTCCAAAGAAATCGGAGCGTCGACCATCCCGTGAATACGAAATGGCTCCAACGACGGTATGGAAAGTCTTGTGACACAAGCTTCCTGTGGAACCATTCAGATTGCAGCTAGTGCAGAGTTCAATGACGACGACGAAGATAAGCGTATAATGATTTGTTCGCAGTTGCAACAACTGATTGAGGCTGGGGATGGCATTGTCGATCGCTTAACATTTAGCGACTAAACCACTTTTCACAAAAATGGGAAAGTGAACACGCATAATTCGGGAACCTGAGGTACAAAGCATCCACGCGAATGCGTTTAATTTTGAGCGTGATTCCCCGAAGGTAAATTTTTTTGGGACTTGTCAAGCCAAAAACTGTACAGGCGATTCTTCTTCGCCGAGAGTACTGTCATTGGATACTCCTACTTTGACATATTTCAGTAATGGCTGAGGTCTCAAATGCAATCAGACTCGCCATTCATCATTCAGCACGATGAG
Organism: Locusta migratoria; assembly: GCA_026315105.1. Taxonomy (NCBI): domain Eukaryota; kingdom Metazoa; phylum Arthropoda; class Insecta; order Orthoptera; family Acrididae; genus Locusta; species Locusta migratoria. Next base: position 51,949,200 of record CM048746.1, on the reverse strand, counting down.
GCTCTACTCCACTTTCATCGTGAAGTTCGTGGCTACCTGAAGACGGAGCTGCCACAACGATGGATCGGCCATACCACAGAAAGGGACAGCTGTTTCACGAAATGGCCTCCCCGGTCAACAGATCTCACACCGTCTGACTTTCTTCTGTGGGGACAAATTAGAGATCTGGTTTGTGTACCGCCTCTACTAAGTGATGTAGCAGAGGTCCGGGAGAGAAGTCGGGAAGCAACTGCCGCAGTCGACCATGACATGCTGGGACGGGCATGGCAGGAATTCGATTGCCGAACTGACATCTGCCGGGTCACTCATGGTTCGCATATCGAAAGTTTGGAAAAAAATAAATAAATAAAATAAAAAATAAAGAAAAGAGTAAAAACTAAATCTTTTCAAAGTTTCTCTTCAAAATGCAATATGTATGACATCTGTTCAATATTTAATTCTTGTAGCATAAATAATTGAAAATGTTCCCGGACTTTATGTATACCCTGTATTATTCCTCACCGCTCGTTCTGAGTTGCCCTTGGTATACATTTTTCTCGAAACGCACGTCATCTTCGTGGTGTAGCAATTTTAATGGCCAGGGGCGTATCTATGGCGAAGAGATTAAAACAGTAAGCATACCAATTAGAAGAAACAAAGATTGACAGTTTCGAGTGCTTAGGATGTCATGTTTGTTGTCAGTGTCAACAGTTGAACACTTTGAATATACAAAAGGAGAAATCCTCAGTGTCAAGAGAGCCAATTTTATTATATGATGACTAGTTTGGTCAATTAACGAGCCACCTCAACGATCGTAAATGTGTTTAAAATAATATTAATTATCTGATTTATTTTATTAGTTTGACGGCATTCATGCAATGTAAACACTTCTACGATCTGAAGATGGCTTGTTAAGAGCCGAAACCAGTTATTCTTCTTTATAATTAGGTTGTATTTTCTAACAGGATGGCCGCGTTGTGAAAGAACCGGAATCAAGATGGAGCATGGCTAGTGCAGTGAGCGCTGAGCTACGAGCTGCTATCTTCTGCAAGAAGGGAGTCAGAATCAGGACTAAGAGAGCAGTGCATCGTCCAGTCATTCTTTCAAGATTGTTGAAAGGGAGTGAAAGCAATTTGGATACAGGTGATATTATTAATAAGATTGAAATTACATACATGAAAGAAGCAAGGACGATTGCAGGTACTAACAGATGGAAACAATGGCAGGATGGTGTCGCGTAATGAGGAAATCAAAGAATGACCACAACAGGAAGCAATTAGATGGTGGGGTCATGTTACATGCATGGGAGAAGCGACTTTACCCAAGAGATTCATGGATTCACCAGAAGAAGGTAGGATTCGAGGCAGACCAAGGAGAAAATACTTGGATTCGGTTAAGAATTTGAGATAACATGCTTAACACCAGGAAAAGTATCGCCTCGTGGAAGTAGCCGAGCGGTCTGGAGCGCCACGTTACGGATCGCACGACCTCCCGCGTCGGAGGTTGTACTTACGTTAGTTTAACTTAGTTTAAGTAGTTTGTAAGTCTACGAACTGATGACCAACGTAGTTTGGTCCCATAGAATTACAAACATTAGAAAAGCACCAATGTTAGCATTGAATAGGGGATCATGGAGATATGTTATGATGGGGTACTATGCTCCAGACTGAACGCTGGAAGGCGTAGCAGTCTGAAATGAGATGATGATGATGATGATGATGATGATGATTAACTTTTTTACATGTGTGTCGGTGCTGCCCGCACGATAACTGAGCGCGTTCAGTCAAAGTGCTGTCCAATCAGTGCAATAACAAAAACCTGAGTCAATAACTCATCGATCAGCATAGTATTAAAACAATCCAACGTCCGCAAAGAACCGAAGAAAGTGCCAGACTACTTAACCAAATGTCGGGGTTCGATCCATGTCAATCGTAGAATTATTCTCTGTTACTTACCACTTCTCTCCCATATGGAATTATTGTTTATACGAAGACAGCTTAGATGGTTTAATACACGTTAAACTATGGGTCCTGTCATAAATAGATGCTCAAGTCAGTTCAAAGGTCGTAGGAAGGCAACGGCATTGAATACGGCACGCCTGGTAAAGCACTGTGCTCTTCAAAGCAATCTTCGCATTTAGGACTCCTTTCCCTTTTAAGGTATCGTATGCTTGAAGCAGATCCATACAAAGGAATTACGTTTCCTTGTGAAATCAGGGGTCTGCAAGTACATAAATTTAATTTATTTCTATTTCAGTTATTTAAAGCTCTCAATTTTGTATTAATTTATAAGTAATCTATAACTGTATTATTCAAATAACGTCAAATATTTGTAACGAGATGTAACCATACTATTACCTGCTTAGATATCTTGGGTATACTGCAACATAGAGGTGCTTGCAACCCAAATTAGATATTCTCTGAAGAATAACACGTCTGAGCTGCTTGAGCCCTATGGATTAAGGTCATACTGAATTGCTATCGTCATGATGTAAGCAGGATACCTAAAATACTTTGGAATTCTCTTGTTAATACCTAATATTTTTAACAACTAAGTATGACTGTTTATGTACTGTCTTAGTACGTCACTGTTAGGTTGTAAATGATTTATCACTTTTATTGATTACATAATGTAATTTTAATGCAGCGGAGTGTGCTCTGATATGAAACTTCCTGGCAGATTGAAATTGTGTGGCTGAACCGGGACTCGAACCTGGGATCTTTGCCTTTCGCGGGCCAGCGCTCTACTACTGAGCTATCTCGACACGACTCACGGTCCGTCCTCACAACCCTGTGAAGTTTGGAAAGTAGGAGGCAAGGTACTGGAAGAATCGAAGTTGTGAGGACTGACCATGAGTCGTGTTGGGATAGCTCAGTCGGTAGAGCGCTTGCCCGCGAAAGGCAGAGGTCCCAGGTTCGAGTCCCGGTTCCGGCACACAATTTAAATGAAACACTGTTTTTAACTAATAGGTTACAAACACTGGTTGGTCGCAATACACTGGAAATATTTCTACAATCAATCACTGCCCTGAAGTGGTTGTTATATATTCATGTGTTTGTAAACCTAATTGATCAAACTGCTACGTTCATCGTTCCTAGACTTACAATCTTCTTAAATTAACTTAACTAAGGACAACACAGAAAACACACACACACACGAGGGAGGAATCGCACCTCCTGCGGGAGCAGGTGCTGAGTCTAAAGGATTGCACCTTAGACCACGCTGCTAATCATACGCGAGGATTGTTATACTACTGGATTCAGATGTGCAATATACAGCAACCTTAAACTCTATTCCATCTTCATAGTACCCGTAGGACGTTTTGTTGTTGTTGTTGTGGTCTTCAGTCCACAGACTGCAGCTCTCCACGCTACTTTCTCCTGTGCAAGCGGTTTGATCTGCGGATAAGAATGGCAACCTACATCCTTTTGAACCAGCTTACTGTGATCGTCTCTCGGTCTCCCTCTACGATATTTACCCCACATACTTCCTTCTAATGCTAAGTTGACGATTCCTTGTTGTCTCAGAATGTGTCCCACTAACCTACACCTTCACTTAGTCAGGATATGCCAGAAACTCCTGTTCTCCCCAATTCTGTTGAGCACCTGCTCATTAGTTACGTGATCTATCCATCTAATCTTCATTATTCGTCCGTAGTACCAGCCCTCCCTCGACCATGTGTTTGTGTGTTGTCAAGGTAGTTTATTAGTTCTAGGGAGCGATGACTTCAGCAGTTTGATCCCTTATTCTGAACATTTCAAATGAGGAGCGTTCTAGTAGATACATTTTACTTTTCTAATCTCCTTCTGTTCTGCTCATTGATGCAGCAACACAACGTATTTTCATGTTTTGATAATTTCCACAAATTAACAACTGGTTTATAAAACCGGTCGCATATTGATGTGACGATGACATGTAGTGTAGACGAATCAGATAATTTTGAACTTTAACTATATTCACAGACGTTTATTAACCAATTCCTGCACTCTTTTGAACTTTGCTCTTTTTCACGAAGTTTATATTAGACTAGAAAATGGATACATGGTTGTGTTGTATAAACGAACCAAACGAGTCAAATGGCGGCAATAGTATTTCAAAAATGTCCAACACCTGCCGTCTCTCGAGTTGTTGTCATCAGTCCTCGTTTTGTGGTCCTTCTAGAATGACGTTTTCAACGTCCTCTTGTCGCAATCTCGGGCAGAGTCCTCGTGATGACTGGTTCCACAGCCAGCTGTCAGTGCAATCTGTCAGAACTTTGCTGCCGTGTTCCTTACGCCAACGTTTCTTACTGTCTCAAAGTACGGAAGATGGCGATAGCTGAACGTGAAACCCCCTTGGACCTTTGTTTATTATCGGAAACTAGCTCAGTTAAGGTTGTTACATATTTTATCAATATTCATTGTTAAACAACTATTTCAATAGAGTAATTTTCCTCAGGATAATTTAAAAGCTTAAAGTCTTCTTTGCAAATTAACGTTTATATATTATCTACACAACAAGGTCTTTGAACTTCAAACTACCATGCTATCTATATCTATCAATGTGAATGTCTGTTCGGTGTACGTTTATCACGTCTGAACCACAAGACCTAAAAATTTGTACAGTTACTAATGTCTACCCGGGAAAGGCTTTAGGCACGGTTTTATGGCGATCGGATAGCTATTTATCTATATATATTAATGTGAATGTTGGTGTATGCTTATCACGTCCGAACGACAAGGAGCAGGGACTCAAATATTTGTACAGTTATTAATTTATACCCGAGGAAGGTTGTAGGTGCGGATTTTTAGCCATCTGATAGATATTTTGTAATTTGAAGGACATAACGCGAAATGCGGAAAAATAATTACTCTTTGAAAATTATATTTACTCTTTGAAAATGGGTTTATTGGTTGCATTGTTGCTTCAGGGTTTGATAATGACAAAAGGGTGGAGTATATTGGGTTTGGGAAGTTATCGGTGTATATAAAACTCTACGAGTGTGTGTGTTAATATTTCACTCAGCACCGAAAACTACAGAACTCGAACGAATGGTCTTCTGTAATTGCTGTCCGAAGTCTCCCATTTTACACCATAGCAGTTACATGCTGGTAGCTATAAGGGGGTGGAAGATATGGTGGTTGAAAGTCGTCAAATCATAAAAAAATTAGGACTGAAGGCCAGATGACGTTTGCGACTTTATAGCAAGGAGGTTCCATACAGCGAAACGTGATGCCACAGACCAAATCTTTGGTCTATGCATGCTACAATGTATTCAGCTCTTTCTTGTAAGGAAAAGCATGTCGGGCCAGGTGGTCTTGGGGTAAAGCGCTCGACTGGAAACTGAAGGGTCGCGGGTTCGAAACCCGGTCGGACATCGGGTTTTTTCAGGCTGCACTTTAACCCATCCTTCACCTCTCAACGATGTGAGGAGTCACCAGGAACGACACGTGGTTCGGATTCCACGTTAAGCTGCAGGTCTACTTTCCCCGGTTGGATAACTGGGGTAGGCTAGGGACATGAAGTCGTCGAAGTGGCGTCCAATTGAAAGACTTGCACCAGGCCAATTAGCCACACGAAATTATTGTTATTATAGGATAAGCATACGAATAAGGAAATATAAGAATAAATAAATAAAGCAGTAAAAAAGAAATTTGTTTCAATACATCTATTTAAAAAAATGACGTTTCGCGCATTTTCTATCATAACCATCACGCGAGCGGAGCCGCGGGTTTAAGCTAGTATTGCTATATATCTGTAGTGTTTATAATTACGTAGCAGCCGAACACCTCTTTGCAAAATCAATAAAATAGCAAAGCATTACGCAATTATCTCGTTGTTTCATTCAAAATGAGAATCTCAGTCTTTTTCTGACGTTCGGTAAAAGTGATTACGCTGTAACACTTTCCATTCCTGTCACCGCCCTTATCAGGAAGTCAGAGAAACGGCACGGTCACAAAAGTGCGAGAGAAACGAAACGAGTTGTGGGAGCAACATGCCGGGTTTCCACTCCGCGGCCGTTACGTATGCGATGCGTATCTGGGAGGGACAGGTAGGTGAAAATTAGAGAAACTCATGAGACTGGTCCCCCGAAAGCGAAGAATGTGCCCCGGACGGACTACCTGTAGGCCGAAACGGGTTCTGAGAGACGCGGAAACGTTTCGTGTTTATCGCTGTATGCAAAGATCTGGCCGAATTGTGAAGCAAGTGGAGAGAAGACTGCATCTGATTGGACACGATATGCAGGAAAACTCTTCGGGACAAGTCGCTGTCACAGGTTGGGAAACGGATTGATCTCCGCGAGGGAAAGTGCGTGACCTGGAATTTTACTGCTCTGGCAGAAAAAAAAGCTGGAAACAGACACGTGCGTGGACTTAACGGTAGCAGGAAGACAGGTACCGATGTCAAGGGTGGCATATGAGGAACACGGGAGATATACTACCGGGGAACTATTTTGCTTCTCTGGTATTCAGGTTATGCATGTTCGTATTTATACAAAGAGTAATATAGTGAAAAATTAAATTATTTCATATCGGTAGGTACCAGGAAGATATGTAAAACCTGATATCCGGAAACGGAGACGGCAGCATCATAAACCAAGGCGAGGATCTTAGAAACTACAGCTATATTCTGTACATAAATGTGCTGTGCAATTTAACAACTTAAAATTTTCTAAGTTTTTAGTGCAATTCTGTTCTATTTTTTAATACTGCTGGCTCAAATTATTGTTGTATCTTGCATAATTTTAGACTTGGAGCTCCCATAATATCGTGCTAAAATTATCACATAGAAGATGCTTTATGAACGAGTTTTGACGAAGGGAAACCAAGTGACATTTATCGGCAAATTTGCGATGTTTCCGGACCAAATGCGATGAGTGATTCGATGGTGAGAAGGTGGGTCCGACAGTTCAATGGCGGGCGTAGTGATGTGCACGATGAAGAAAGAAGTGGGCGTCCAACTTTGGTTACAGAAGAACTGGTTCAGGCGATTGATGACAAGATCCAGGGATCAGGAGATAAATTGAAACGGAACTTACTTTCTGGACGCGCCTCGAAAACTCAAGGAGAAAATAGGGATACAATCATATTAATGTCTACTTTTTTCATTTACATTCGTTACAGTTAAATGTGCAGAAATTGATAGCCTTCAGTCCCAATGCAAGCAAGACATCGGCGAACACGTTTCTGACACACACTGACAAATTACTCCAGTGTATTTCGAATCACCTCATAAGCAGATACAATTCTGACAACTAATTCCATCACCGTACTCAATGTGCTCCCATACACAAGTGACTTCGCAGGACATCTGATAGGACAGGGTGCGTGTCAGCGAGGTCTGCGAAACGTGATGGTGTGTGGCGGAGGGTACCTTGAGCACCACTATCGGTTCTCCCTTCAATTTTCAGTCTTGTATTGTTCGCGGAAAGAAAGATTGTCGGTATGTCATCGTGTGGGCTCTAATCTCACTGATTTTATCCTTATGATCTCTTCGCGAATCATACGTAGGAGGGAGCAATATAGCGCCAGACTCTTCAGTAAAGGTATGTTCTAGAAACTTCCCAAAGCCCGTACCGAGCGACAGAGCGTCTCTCCTGCAGAGTCTTCCACTGTAGTTTATCAAACATCTCCATAACGCTTTCACTATTACCAAATGATCCTGTAACGAAGCGCGCTGCTCTCCGTTGGATCTTCTCTACCTCCTCTATCAACCCCACATGGTACGGATCCCACACCAGTGAGCAGTATTCAAGCACTGGGCGAACAAGTGTACTGCAACCTACTTCGATTTCGGACTGAATTTCCTTAGGATTCTTCCAATGAAATTCAGATAATTTATGGCATTAACTGCTTCCAGTTCCTGACCTGCTATAGTGTAGCTAAATGATAAAGGATCTTTCTTTCTATGTATTCGTAGCACATTACACTTGTCTACATTGAGATTTAATTTCTATTCCTTGCACCATGCGTCAATTCGATGCAGATCCTCCTGCATCTCAATACAATTTTCCATTGTTACAATCTCTCTATATACTAGAGCATCATCCGCAAAAAGCTTCAGTGAACTTCCGATGTTATCCAAAAGGTCATTTATACGTGTTGTGAATAACAACGGCACCACGACACTTCCTTCTGACACACCTGACATCACTAATACTTCGGAAGACTTTTCTCTATTAAGAATAACACGCTGCGATCTATTATCTAGGAACTCCTGCTGCGGCGGAACGACCGAGCGCATTGAGGCGCTATGCTGCGATGCGCGAGGCCGCTCCCCGTCCGGGTTTCGAATCCCTCGTTGGGCATGGTTGTTTGTGCTGTCTTTAGTATAAAGTAGTTTATAAGTAGTTCGTAAGTTTAGGGACTGATGACCCCGCAGCTAAGTCCCATGAGCTACAAGAACATTTAAACATTTTAGGAATTCGTCAATCCAATCACACAACTGGTCTGATAGACCTTATGCTCTTATTTTGTTCATTAAACGACTTTGTGGGGAACTGTATCAAACGCCTTGCGGAAGTCAAGCAACACGGCATTCACCTGAGAATGCCTCGTGGACGAATAGCGCGAGCTGGATTTCACACGATCGCCTTTTTCGAAACCCATGTTGATTCCTACAGAGCAGATTACTACTCTCCAGAAATGCCATTATACTCGAACATAATACATGTTCCAAAATTCTACAATTGACCGACGTTAGAGATATAGGTCTATAGTTCTGCTCATCTGTTCGACGTCCCTTCTTGAAAACGGGGATGACCTGCACCATTTTCCAATCTTTTAGAACGCTACGCTCTTCTAGAGACATACGGTACACCACTGCAAGAAAGGGGGCAAGTTCCTTCGCTTACTCTGTGCAAAATCGAACTGATATCCCATCAGGTCCTACGTCCTTTCCTCTTTTGAGCGATTTTAATAGTTTTTCTATCCTTTTATCATTTATTTCGATTAGTATTTCAGCCTTTAGAGTGTCATTCTCTGTTTCAGTACCATTTTCGTCACAGAGTGTCTGGAAATTTTGCGTCGATCTACCTACCGCTTCGACATAAGACCAAAACTTCTTAGGATTTTCAGCCAATTCAGTACATAGAACTTTAGAATTCGCTGAACGCCTCTCGCATAGCACTCCTCACGCTACATTTCGCTTCATGTAATTTTTGTTTGTCTACAGATTTGTCCGACTTGTTTCCACACAGGAAATAATGAATGAACTCTAAATATACAGCACAGTACGTGTAAACCTGTAGGCATGTTATTTGTAAATAAGTCGGAAAACAGTAATGCTATACATCGCGAGAGACAAGATTACTTCCACTTCCCCCTTAAGCCGGCTCTTCCCACCCTGGGTTCTCTATTGTTAAGTGGAGCAGTCTCTCTACCCTGTTAAATTTTTGCATGCTCTCACGGAAACACCCTTTATATCTAAAGTTATTCAAACACGATACTATCTCCTTTATTTCTCAACAACATATTTGATTTAGAAAATAGAAAGATAAAAAAAAAAAATATATATCTCTACATGCTGCGTGTCTGACATAGGGAAAAGTCGGGGAAGAAAGCGACATTAAGGTATATTATTTCTGGCCGTTACGCTAAAATCAGATACTTAATTTATGGAAAAACGATTACTTAACGGAACTCCTTTGTAATAAAGCTCTTAGATGTTTCCTAAGACTGAAGATTTTTTTACTAGATCTATTTTTGTTATTGATAGTACTATTCGTCAACGTGCCCTAAAGGTACGGTAAGATGACGAAATGAACATTTTATATAGAAAACAAAGACTTTTGTTGATGCTTATTGACTTATCAAAAGACACAAACATAACATTTCTCCTTTGTATCCCTACTTCATCAACATTTTTTTTTTTTTTTTTTTTTTACGTAACGACCTAAAGTAGCTTCACGGAAGTTGAACTTCCTAGCGACACCTTCAACAGGCTTACCGTGTCTTACACGCTGCATTGCCTCTTTTAATGATTCCTTGCTCCATTTCTGTGACTCTGTCTTCCTTATGAACTGCATTATTCGTCATCTTAACCGCAGTCGACATTTTGTATTCAGACTTATAGTTGCACACAGTCTTACACAATAAATTCAATAAACCCTTATTAAAACACCAGTAAATCTACAAAGTTTAAGAGGAATCTACTCATATTCATTAATGCAGAAGTATTACTTGCATGACGCTTATTTAAATCACAGGAAAATTGTTATAGAAACAGCATCAACTTCTGAGCCTCTGTTGTCAACAATGACAAAGCGGTTCTATTTCATCACACATACCAGCAGAGCGCGCTAAGGAAGCAATTGTGTACGTTGCACAATCTGTAGAGTTTTCGCAGAAACTGATAATTCGTCATCTTAGACTTCTCGACAACTTACCTAACCTTCCCCTAGAGTGAGATTCAATTAAGCTGTTCACCACAAATATTTCCGGAACCGATTCAAATCAAATGTTTGTAGAGCTTATGGGACTTAACTACGGGGTCATCAGTCCCTAAATTTACAAACTACTTATAAACTAGCTATTACTAAATACGAGACAAATATCCATGCCCGAGGGGGGATTAGAAACCTCGACCGTAGTGGCCGTGTAGAACGTGACTGGCGCGCCGCAGACCGCTTGGCCCGGAACCGATTAAGACATCGTAATTCCACATATACATCTAGATGGAATACTCTGCGAATCACATTTAAGTGCCTGGAAGAGGGTTCATCGAACCATCTTTATACTATTTTTCTCCCATTCCATTCTCGGATAGTGCGCTGGAAGGAAGAGCACCTGAATATCTGCGTTCGAGCTCTGATTTCTCGTATTTTATTCTGATGGTATTTTGTACCTATGTGAGTGGGAATCAATAATATATTTTCGCATTTCATCTTGGCGATTGGAGTTTCGTAAGTAGCCCACGCCGCAGCGATAAGCGCCGTTGTTGTAATGATTCCCATTCCAGATCATGTATCATTTCCGTAACGCTGTCTCCCCTGTGTCGTGACAATACAAAACGTGCGGCTCTCCTTTGACTCTTTGAATGTCGTCCGTCAAACCCACCTGATAAGAATTCGACACTGGGCAGCAATACTCCAAAAAAGGACGGACAAGCGTAGTGTATGCAGCCTCTTTAGTAGTTCTATTGCATTTCTTAAGGGTTTTGCCAATAGAACGCAGTCTCTGGTTCACCTTTCCCACGACATTTGCTACGTGTTCATCACAACTAAACGGACTACTGTAGCATCTCATTTTTTCCCTGCCCAATATTAATCAAACTCGTGATATTTCAACCTGATTCCCGTAAGAATAAGGGGCTAAGAGTACCTCCACACATAAGAAAAGATCATTGCCCCTTCACATGTTGAGATGTTTGTAAATCTATGGGAAGTGAATACTGAGGTTATCAGTCCCTAGTTTAACAAACTGCGGAAACTAAGTTAACAAACCAACGCGCAACACACATCCATGCCCCAAGGAGAACTCGAACCTCCTACGGGGAGCAAGATTGTGTTCCGCAGCAAGATGCCTTGGAGCGCTCGGCCAATCCCCCGCGGTCATCATCGCACGTCATTGGTTTCTATTCTTGCGCATAAGATTTTACCGTTGTCTATGTAATTAATCTAGCTATGACAGGAGACTAAACGTCGTTTGATGAGGGCTTCCATATAATTCTTCTGGGTGCATTAGTATTACTTCAGACTTAAACTGGAAAGAACACTTAGATAATGTTGTGAGAAAGGCGAACCAGAGACTGCGTTTTATTGGCAGAACCCTTAAAAGAGGCAACAGAACTACTAAAAAACTGAATACACTACGCTTGTCCGTCCTTTTTTGGAGTATTGCTGCCCAGTGTGAGATCCTTATCAGGTGGGTTTGACGAGGACATCGAAAGAGTCCAAAGGAGGGCAACACGTTTTGTATTGTCTCGATACAGTGGAGACAGCGTTACGGAAATGATACAGGCTCTGGGATGGGAATCGTTACAACGGCTCTTATCGCTGCGGCGTGGGCTACTTACGAAACTCTAATCGCCAACATTCTCCTCCAAATGCGAAAATACATCGCTGACTCCAACCTAAATAGGTAGAAAAGACCATCAGGATAAAATACGAGAAATCAGAGCTCGAACGGAGAGATTCAGGTATTCTTTCTTCCAGCGGGCTATTTGAGAATGGAATGCGAGCTAAATAGAGTAAAGGTGGTTCGATAAACTCTCTGCCAGGCACTTAAATGTGATTTGCAGAGTATCCCATGTTGATGTGGATGTAGATGATCGCTGTGTCCCTTAGTTGTGTAGGGTACAGCGCAACTGCCTAGCAAGCGGGAGACCTGTGTTTGAATCCCGGCTGGGTATATACTGTCATCTTTACCTCCACCCACCTACCCCTCCATTCGCAGTTAATGTCATAAATTTCATGAATATGAATTGATTATGATTGCAGGATCAAAAGTGGCGTGCGATATACGAATTTTCTGAAGGCTTTGGAGCGAAACATATACGATAAATACAGGTAATTCAGGCAGAAAAATGAGAGAGGCATTTGAAATTTCGTGCTACGTACAAATACTGAAACTTAGGTGGATATATCGCGTACTTTCAAGCCTTGGAATTTTTTCAAACCTTGCCCAAAAGAAGTAATCTATTGATAGGACATATTCTTACATATCAAGGTATTGGTAAATTAGCAGTGGGGGGACAGTGTGTGGCGACCAAGAGATGAATACAATAAGAAGGTTCAAAGAGATGTGTTGTCGTTCTTATGAGGAGGTCAAGAGTCTGGCTCATGACTAGTATGGATAGCGAGTCTCAGGACTAAATACCACGACAAGAACATATCCAAAGTGATCCTGAGTGTTTCATGCAAGATGGAGCAGCACCGCATCGAAGCAGAAGAGTGTTTGATTCCCTGGAGGTAAATTATGGCCCTGGGCTACACATGGACGACCGTTGGGCCCGTATTCTCCGGACCTGAGCGCACACTTCTTCTTTGTAAGGCTAGATTAAGGTGTAGATTTAACTATAACAAAACCATTTCTGAGCTTAAAAAGAGGCCATTGAAGATCTAATATATAAAGCAGAGTGTCCGTATATTTGTACGTTTTGCATACGAATCTACAGTTTTGTTCCAATCTTTGTGAAATTTTGTTCACGTAAGCTTCAATCCATGAGGACGTTCGCCGCAAGTGTAAGAATATATAGTTCACGAGATACGTAATAAACAATGAGATGTACGAAGTACTGCTGCATTTTGCGATAATGCTGCTCATTTTCTCCTAAACCATTGGACCGATTTCAACCAAATTTGGTACAGACATTCCTTACCGTGAGGTAACATTGTTGCAAGGATAAGAATCACATACGGCACATGGTTCAAAAGATATTAATTACGTCATAACCAATAGAAATCGCAAAAATGCCATATAATGCGGCGAGACTTTCGAAATACACTGTATTGGAATGACAGTACTTAGCAACTTGCAACAAACTTTAAACATAATTTCAAACCTTTATTAAACTTTTTCTCGCTGGTAATCATAGTAAAATTTTTGTGTCCCAGCCTCGTCGCCGCTTTTGTGTCTCGTTTCCGTCGTAGGTGTCGGTGGCCGAGTAGAAAGACCGACACAGGAATAAAGGATGCACGCTTGTTCAGGCAGGAGGTGACCAGCCAGTGGGACAGCAGAAACTAGAAACACTACAGTAAATTAGAACGAGATATATATTTGTTAGAGACTTAGTAATACTTAACTTTTACATAGCTCAGTACTGCAGAATGCTGATACATAGTAGAGCTAGAGGCCTGCCTAGTGCCTATCCGATAGCCAAGTCTTCACTGGTGCCTATCTGATTCCGAAGTGTTAAGTGGTTCCTATCTCAGTCCCAAGTGAACGATGTCGTTCAGTGGTGGCGACGAGCGGAGTTGTAGCAGAGGGCTCTCGTGGCTGACGTCGTAAGAACGCCGCGCCGTGCGTGCATGGCGACGCGCGGCAAAAGTAGGTGGCGCGCACTTTAGACTTGTGCGACACCACAAAAATGATGAAAGGAAAAAAGTTTATCGCTTACTAGTTTTCCGCTGTTTATGGAGTAAAACAACGGCTCTCGGTATGACGTCACAATTTATAATTTGAACACTACAAATAATAGGCGCAGGACATTTTACAGACAGGATACACACATACAGTTGAATGTACATTTTAAATTGTATCACAGTAAGACACGTAGTTCATGAGATATGAGCACATGAACATTAACGTTCCGCTGTTCATGGACTAAAACTCCGCAATTCGGTATGACGTTACAATTAATAATTTCTACACTACAAATTGTAGCCTCAGGAATTTTTACAGACAGTATACACACATATAGTTGAGTGTAACTTCAAAATTGTGTCACAGTATGGCACGTATTCCATGCTATATGAGCACATTAACAATAGCGTTCATGGTAAACCGCCCCATCACGCGCCAAGTTTTAATCTATTTCTTCTTTACTACTAATTGTATTTCCAAGAGATTTTACAGACATACAGCCCTTATACAAATGAATATATATCTGAAAAATGGCAGAAATAAAGAGATAAATACCCGGGCAACGCCGGGTTTTCAGCTAGTGTCATCTATAGCATTGATGTTCCGACACTTCAGCGCGTCATACACAATTTCGCTACTCGTCTGTGCCACAACACCGCCATGGAAGGCAAGCATAACGAACAGGCATAACCTAAATACAAATATTTATAGTGACGTTCACATGTTGAATAAAGGGTGTGTACGCCGCAGTTTGTAGCTGATTTACGTTTCGTTCCATATTGTACAATAATAATTGTCACCGTATAGTAATCCAAGTACTTTCTAGTCTAAACTGAATAGTTTACTCATGTCTCATTCTTTCCATTTTGTCGAGGAATTTTAGAAAAAATCAATAAAAAAGAAATTTACCTGTTTCGTAATTGATAGTTTTTACCATTATTTTTTTCCTGTTGTAGGACCCGCAGCATGAGATATGTCGTAATAAGACGTTTTAATAAATGACAATTGTCAAATATGCTCCAATGTTTTATTATTTTACAATGGCCGTTTCGCAAAGAACCTACGTTAGTTTGTACACATGTATTATGAGTGTGAATTGATTTTCTTTGATTCACTTGCTGCTGTGTTTACACAACTCTCGCAAGAAGTAAGGAAGAAACTTCCGCGAATACTTGACAACTAACTTACATCAATAACTTGCAGACACCGTTCACATGTACTTTTAGTGAGAGCAAGTAAAATGATGAGTAGTTGGGTCTTTTTGCTGTAGCTTTTTTAATTATTATTAACTTAATGGTATCAACTCAGTTTAACATCCATGTAACCTTAAATCATTAATACCATCTGAGATTACTATTGAGTCTTGCTGAAATACGAAAACGAAAATATTAATTTAATAAACGTTTTTGTAAGAAACAGATGCTATATGGAATATCTTTCTACATGATGTAATTATTACTACCGCAAAGATAATCATTTCACGCCCATAAAACGTATGTACGAAATAACTAACATACGTTCTTTGCAGGCAACAATTGAGAATGGCACAAGCAAAAACGTCCGTTGTGATAAAATATTTGCAGCATATTGGGCAATTTTCATTTACTAAAACGTCTTATTATGATGGGTTTTACCTTCGCTTAGGCCTGTCGCGTGCATATGGTTGCTATACGTTTGATGTTCTCTATTATTATTCTTTTCTTAGAAAATTATGTACTGACACTTCCCATGATCATAGAAACTTGGTTTGGTTCTGTGCAGTAATATATATATATTATTGGCACAGTTCATTGACTTCATGCCTTATACAATCAGCCTCGAACTAACTCATTTGGAAACTATCTCAAACCATTCTTTTAAAGAAGGAGGAATGAAGCTTAGAGTTTAACGTTCCATCGAGAGTTTGGTCATTAGCCACGAACCTTTGTTGAATATCACGAAGTTTTGTTTCGTTGTTATATGTAAATACATAACTGGAAGAACAGTTGAACGGAATGACAGTGTCTTGAAAGGTGCGTACAAGATGAACATTAACAAGAGCTAGTGGAATATAGTCTAAGAAATTCAGGCGATGCTGAAGAAATTAGATTAGGTGACGAAAGAATAAAAGTGGTAGAAGAGTTTTGTTACTCGGGCAATAAAATGACATACAATGGCCCCACTATTGATAATATAAAATGCGGAATGGCAATGGGAAGAAAATTTTTCTGAAAAAGAGAAATATGTTAATATCGAGTATTAATTAAACTGTGAGGAAGTCTTTTGTGTGGATTGTTGCAATGTACGTTAGTGAAACATGGACGATAAATAGTTCAGACAAGCAGAGGGTAGAAGCTTTTGCAATGTGGTGTTTCAGACGAATGCTGAAAGGTAGATGGGAAGATCACGTAATTATTGAGGAGGCACTGAATAGAAATGGGGAAGAAGAACTTGCGAACCTTGCCTAAAAGAAGAAAACTACTGCCAATCTTAGGCATCAAGGAATCGTTAGTTTTGCATTGGAGGGAAGTGTGTGGGGTAAAAATCGTAAAGGGAGACCAACGCATGAATACTACATATACTATAGATTCAAATGGATGTGGGTTGCCGTTCTTATGAGGAGATGAAGAGGCTTGCTCAGCATAGATTAGGGTGGAGAGCTGCATCAAACCAGTCTCCGGACTGAAGAGCAAAACAACAAACAAGGCCGCTTAAAAAATGTTTTGTAGACAATATAAATTTACTTTCATGGCTACTATCTTCGTGTTCATCTGAGTAGTTTTCCGAGATGACTGTAGTTCCGAGATACCAACTCGATAATGAAGTTTACTTTTCACAAATACTTCAGGGAGGCACCTAGGCCATTCGTGAACAAACTGTTATATGCTGGAGACACGCACTGGTCGCTCCGCAGCGATACGGAAACACGTTTGGGAATCGTGTTGCGAGGTGATAACTTGCATTAATCGTTTCTCGTAAAATCACCGCACAGCATGTGTGTGGGTGTGATTCGGCTGGCCCTACCAGGCTATAAGCAGCCTCGCCACAAGACTAACCGCTACGCCACGGCTGCAGAATGGTCGCACTCCTTACTGAGCCAATGGGAAACACAGAACATCAGAATGTGAGAAGTACCAGCGGAACCCGTATTGATTGTGGCTCGCAGTTCCCAAATATGCATGTGAACTGGGTATACAGTACACCCTAATCTCTCTTTACATCATTTCTCCAACTCTACGCCTGCTTGTAACCTTTTTGTCCTCTAGAGCTTCTCACCGTATCAGCTACTAGAGAACCCGTCATTGTTACTCCTCGTATTCCACCTCCTCTATCTCTCCCCCCCCCCCCCTCCTGCTCATGTCGACCTACCGCTGCCTCCTCCAGGGCGAGCCCATAGTTAATGCGCAGAACACAGTTTTTTTCTCCGTTTGTGCATTACATCACTGTCGAGAAACTCCGTTAAGTTCGCGCGGTCTCTGACGTCTTGATGCAAGTTAATTTTGTATTTTTTACTGTTTATATTTGTGTTCTATCGAGTTTGTGTGTTCTATTTGACATTAATAATGCCTAATTGTGGTGTTTATGTGCGTGAAAACTATAATAAGAAGACTAAAACTAGGAATACTATGGTTTTTTAAGTTTCCAAAAGATCCTGAATCTTGTAGTAGGTGAATTCGGCTTTTTAGATGAAGTGACAACGTCGACATAAAAAAGCTACATAGGTCCTAAAGAAAAATATTATTATGCGATCTCCAAGATGAATTACTGAAACTTCAGCCAAAGAAGATGTTAAAGCCAACTGCAGTTTCTATGTTTCATCTTTTTAGAGCCACTTCTCTTGCTGCGTCGGCTTCTGTCCAACAAACAAATGACAGAGATCGCGAAACACGTCAGCGTGCACTTAACAAGCTAGCCTTACTATCACGAAAGAAGAAGAAAAAAGTGGATCAGAGCACAGAAACATAGAAAGATCGTATCGATTATCAAATGTAGAGACTTGATAAAGAATTATCACTACCAAAAGATAAAAATCTGCGTTTAATAACTGGAAACAATACTTTGTGGATGAAAAAATAATCGACAAAATGCTAAATTGACGAGTAAATAGAACCAGGTTTTGAAAAAATTCTTTATAGACACAAAAATGTCTCGTTATACCAAAGAAATGTACCAAATTCGAGAAAGGAAGATACAAGCAAATCCTCTCTTCATATAATCTGCATGTATGAATAAAATGTGACACTATACAACACTGTCGATTGTGATGCACAAAATGCTATATTAAACACAGCGTTCTTGTGATTGTTGCGTTTCCAGAATTAATGAGAACTGTACAATACTTAAAATGAAGGACGAGCTACTGTTAAGAAACGTTTCAATTAATCGACATGTGTGTCAGCCGGAGCCGTAATCTATGTTTTATTTTTGTGATTACTAGAAACACAGTGCACGGATTTCAATGCCGTTTTAAGTAGTAATATTGAGTTAGTGTACGTGTATGCTTCTACGTACCGGTTACATTTTTTCAAAGGGAGAATAGTTTAAGCGGAACCGTGTCGCACTGCTGACCTTTCTCGACAATGACGTCACGCGGAAGCACCCGATCGCTGCCGAACGGATAGGCCCAACCTTCTATGTAGTAGCCTCTTCCTATTCCCTTCTATTCAACCACTCATCCCCTTACCTCTGCCATTACCTCCCCCCACTCTCTATCAATCTCCTCCTCTCCACACTCTCTCTGTTCATGTTCTCCCTCACATCTATGGTAAAAATTAGAGTACCTACCAAATTCGTGGTGATCACTCAAACAAATCGAAGTCTGAAGTGCGATACCCTGCGCCATGCATAGTAATAAATCTTATATAGGTAGTGATAATTATCTTGTTTTGAAGGTCAAGTGTGAAAATTTCCCCTGGCCGCGGTGGCCGAGGGGTCTGAGGCGCTCCAGTCACGGTCTGCACGGCAACTACGGTCGGGTGTTCGAATCCCCCTTCGGGCATGGATATTTGTGCCGTCCTTAGTTAAATCCCATAAGCTATACAAACATTTGAACATTGGAATTTGAAAATTGCACGAATGGAGAAATGAAAGTGTAGATAGGTGCCGCAATCTGTTGTACAGTAAGTACCCTTCACAACACAACGTGTGAACTGTTATGTAAACAGTGCCGTTCATCCTTTCTTAAAATCTCAAGGGTGCAAAATTTTATCGCAGTCGAATGAACAGTATGTCAGTACATAAAATACGTACTGAAGTGGGGATGATCGACGCACAGGATACCGTGCCCACGGGTGCGGTTCCTGTAGGGAGATGCTTGTCCACTGTTGGTCGAGCTGATCTCTACGAGATTACGAGAGTAACTCGTGTGTCCGATCCTTGATTGTCGTGTTCTCTCGATAATCCATTTTTGTCCGGGGCAAGTCCCGGAGCCAAATTAAATTGGTCCCAATCCCCCGGCTCCGACCAAGGTTTTCGGGAGGTTTTCCTTGGTTGTAAGGCGTATGCCGGAGCTGGTAAGCCCCTCCCATTTATTCTCAATTGGGATCCCCTATTACCCCACTATCAGCTTGTCTGATATTGGCTGAATAGAACCGCGACTCTTTATGGGCCGGATCTCAAACAGCCCGCTCCACTCCTCGGAGTGGAGAATGAAAAGAGATAAGTTTTTTTTTTTTTTTTTTTTTTTTTTTTTTTTTTTTTTTTTTTTTTTTTTTTTTTTTTTGGTGGGGATGATTCTAAATCTAATTTTTCAGGTTCTCCTTAGGGGTTTCCCCATTGTCCCTTGTGGTAAATCGAAAAAATAAATATATGTATAGTATGTAACCTGTTTTTGATGTTGAGCACTTTCTACTTTGTCACTTATAACACGACATATCGAAGTAGTAGCATCTTGCCGGCCGCGGTGGCCGAGGAGACTAAGGCGCTCCAGTCACGGTCTGCACGGCCACTACGGTTGGGGGTTCGAATCCCCCCTCGGGCATGGATATTTGTGCCGCCCTAGTTCGTAAGTAGTTCATAAGTAGTTTGTAAGTTTAGGGACTAATGACCCCGTAGTTAAGTCCCATAGACTATACAAACATTTGAAACATTTTTGAATAGCATCTTATGTTTGTTTAGTATGATGTATAAAGTTTTTTAATTGCACCACACTTTATTTGTTATTGTCAACTTTTGTATACACAAATTTCGTCTTAACTTTTTGACGACTGCACCTTGTAACTTTGTTTACTGTTGTATCCAAAGATGTACATCGAAAGATATTGTACATCCATTAATGGCATTACCAATATCGATAACACAGGTTTCATATTCTTAGCACAAGGCACCCCCTCCATTTTTTATTCATTGTCTATTCTTACCTTTTATGTTGTGTTGACTAAGATGACCACTGTATTTTTAATGTTTTTAGTTACACTGACTCCTGTTTGTCTCAACTAGATGTATTCTATTTGATGCATTTTACCATTCAGTTTTAACACCTTGTAAGTATTCTTAACTATACTTTAAATCGGCAGTGTACGTTAATTACGTTTATTTTGTATTTTTTATATAGTTTATCTATGAAGATGGTCAATTGACCGAAACTAGTTGATTTATAAGGTTTTTAATAAACAGTCGATGGTTTTAATGAAACACTTTTATTGTTGATGCTAATGTACATCATACCATTAGACACCAAGACTTACTGCTACAAAAGGGACTCCATATGGCGCCATCAATTCCCAAAGGGTCTGAAAGCGCATGAATGCATTCTGGTACTAAGCACCTTCCGTGCAATGGACCACGAGTCGCTCAGCTACCGTGACACAGCGCGTGCTGTTTGACGATCGGGCACTGCGTGCAGCTCAGCGCTGTCATAGCAACGGCGATTTCATAAACAACATGTGACGTAACCGGTCGTCTGCCTCTTCCCGGAGCGACGCCCATTTCTCCAGCTAATTCCAAGTTTTTCATCAAGCTCCGCGCAGCAGATGGAGATTGGCAAACCTCGCGTAACCTTTTCAGTCGACGACATTCGCAAAGTAGACTACAGCTGCAGCTTGTCTGCTGTTTTGGTAATAGATTTATACCAATAATGAGCTGCTCCTTTTGTCCAAACTCATGTTGACACGTCAACAAGCGCACTGTGACTCGTCAGGTGTATGAGACCACAGTACAATACATGTCGCGAAACTCAAATGTTCAAATGTTTGTAAAACTATCGGACCAAGCTGTGTGGTCATCAGTCCATAGCTCACAAACTACTTAACCTAAGGTAAACTAACTAAGGACAACACACACACACACCGATGCCCTAGGGAGGACTCGAACCTCCAAAGGCGAGCAACCGCGCGCTCCGCAGCGAGGCGCCTTAGACCGCTTGGCTACTCCACCACACCCTGGGGATCTGCATGGCGTTGAAACAGTTGTTCAATAGCTCAATTAGCCAGCTAAGAGTATTTGGGACGAAGTGTTTAACTGTTTAACCACTAAGTCATCTTGGCCAAGCTGCGTTAATATTTTTCATTGACCCTATTGCTGTTAGCAGCTCCTCAACAGTAAAATATGCTTCATGTGAGTGGAAGTCATTTCCCGAATCTCTTGTAATAGAAAGGAGTGGTGTTCTGTTGGTTGTTTCCCCATTGAATAGGATCTGGTGGACAATTTGGTTTGAGGAGACGTTAGTCTGAGGTAATATAATAATTACAGCAGTCTCGGTCTAAATCGCAATATTATATTTATTTTCTTTTATTATGATGACCGGTTTCTATCAATAAAGATGATCCTCAGATGATGTCCTTGTGTGTAGCTGGCCCGTCTGTTGAGGAGCTACACTGCAGTGCTCCGGCTAGTAAAGACACCAGAAGATCAAAGGCAATACTGCAGCGTTGTTCCTCAAGGCACTGGCCAGCATACCAACAAGGACGTATGAGGATGATCTTTATTGATCGATACTGGTCATCATAATAAAATAAATATCATATTTCGATCTAGACTGCTGTAATTATTATATTATTCAAATTTTTGAAGGTGTTTTATTTTTTACAGGTACAATTTTCCATAAAATAATTGTCTGAGGTGTTTTAGAGTGGTTTGGATCGTTGCTGAGGTTCCTAAGTAAGCTCCAGGTTTGTCTGGTGTTCTGTTTCATATCTAGTGCTGTGATTAAGTTACACCACTTATCTCTGCTACTCCGTCCCTAATGTCCATTCTGTCGACAGGACGCTAAATGCTAAGCTTCCTTCCTTCTCTCTTCAACTAGTGGTTAAAGTACGGAGAAGATCCTGTCCCGTCTCCAAGATATCTTTAGAGAATGGATCGTTATTGAACAGATTCTTTTACGCTTTTAGAATCATTTGTATGTTATCTTTAAGCCCGGCTAGATATTCATCCGGCAGCCTCGAGGGATGTTTCCGAGATATATGACATCCAATTCTTCTGTGGAAAGTCTTCATCGTGTCTTCGTGAAGTTGAACGCCAATTAAATGGGACGGTACCTGGGCACACTACAGCTTTTACTGTCGATGAATTGTCTCTATGTTCAGTCACTGGTAGTCCGCCTTGTCTGCTTCTGAAAGAGGCTGGTAGAAAGACCACATTGGTGGCCCCGACGTACGTTGCACCGCGTCGCCAGTGCTGTAGAACATTTATTTCCTGTGTTTTTTTTTTTCCGATTATGAACTTTATTAAGTGTTTCACTATGTCTCAAAATTGTTTCCAACACCGGATTCAACGACGACCGTTTCAAGACGTGTTGGCTTCGCCATAGCCAGCGATGTTTTATTTGCTAGCTTGTCCTTGTAGTGAACGCTTCGTCTTACGTCAATAAATGTTTCACGTCGACTTCATAACTACTTGAGCAGTTATTGTTTGGTAAATGTCCCACAGTATCATTGTACAGAACTTGTCAAAGAGTATAACAAGACAAGTTTATGTAAATTCGTGAATTTTTGGACTTGTTCTGCTTTGTGGAATCAACACTTAGACCAATTTCACACGGGAGGACTTTGCATACAGTTGCAGCAAGCTGAAGCGATTCGAGTTACATTGGACCTTGTTGTTGTTGTTGTTGTTGTGGTCTTCAGTCCGCAGACTGGTTTGATGCAGCTGTTCACGCTACCCTGTCCTGTGCAAGCCTATTCACCTGAGAAAAAGTTCGGCAACCTACATCCTATTCAGTCTGATTACTGTATTCGTTCCTTGGTCTCCCTCTACGATATTACCCCACACACTTCCTTCTAATGCTAAGTTGACTATTCCTTGATGTCTCATGATTTGTCCAACCAATCTATTCCTTCTCTTAGTCAGGATTTGCCAGAAACTTCTTTTCTCCCCAATTCGGTTAAGCACCTCCTCATTAGTTACGTGATCTACGCATATAATTTTCATCATTCGTCTGTAGCACCACATTTCAAAAGCTTCTATCCTCTTTTTATCTGAACTCCTTATCGTTCACGTTTCACTTCCATACAATGCTACACTCCAGAAAAATGCTTTCAGAAAGGATTTCCTATCATTTAAATTAATATTGGATGTTAACAAGTTTCACTTCTTAAGAAACACTTTCCTTCCCATTGCCATTCTGCATTTTATATCTTCTTTACTTCGGCCATCAAAAGTTATCTTGCTACCCAAATAACAAAATTCATCTACTACTTTTATTGTTTGATTACCTGATCTAATTCCTTCAGTATCATCTGATTTTTCTGACATTCCAGCGCCTCCGTTGTTTTCGTCTATTTATTAGTGTATATCACTAACAATGGTCTGTATAACTGTGAAGAAAACAGTGTGTTAGACGTAGAGTTTCACTGCATAAGTGTAACGTAGGCGACTAGTGTACTTCACATATGATCAGAATTTCTTTGGATTTTCTGCCAGATTACGAGACAGAATTTCGTTGTGGAAACTATTGTAAGCTTCTAGCATTGAAGTCCTCACTAGATTGCGAGTTTCTGTAAAAGATTTCCAGTATTGGGCATTCTTGCAAAAATGAGCGACCTGTTTCATGTACCACGAGGGCTTAGTCCCCTCTGTTATTAATTTATTTTGTATAAATCTTTCGATTGCTACTGATATTATATCTTTGAAATTAAGCCACAACTAATCTACACTCGCATTTTTAGTTTGGAAACTATCACTCTGGGTAGCGTGAAGCGAATTTTTATCTGCGTTTTTGAATAGATATATTTTTCGTTTATTTTTGGTATTGGGTGTATGTAATTAAATTTACCCTATTGAATACGATATAATGCGGAAACTAATTACCGTATGACTACCAAACTAGGTAGCATTAATGTCCAGACTAAGGGGTGTATGATTGTCGTGCTTCACAGCGTCACCGTCGAGCTCCAACATTGACCACTAGGTAGCGTGATCAGACATCGCGATTCAAAGTCTCACCAGAGACGGACACAAGGAAGAATAAAGGGATGGGGACGTTACCTATGCTGACACAGTCCGCCGGAAACCAATGTCCCGCCACAACCATCTCAAACACCTCTCCGGCCGGTCGTGAAGCCTCAAGCCATCCACTATCCTACACACCTACAAATCCATTATGCGTCCTGTCCTCTGCAGCTTCCATCCCGCTTGGATTTCCGCTCCCCCTACCTATTACAAGACCATTCAAATCCTTGAACGCCACACCCTCCACCTCGCCTATTGCAACCAGCTCCCCTCCCCCACGCGGATCCTTTACGATCTAACCCCATTACCACCTCTCCTGCAGTGCCTAGAACACATCCGTATCCTCTACATCACCCGAAAAATAGATTCCCTTAACCCTATTATCTACCCGATCCCAATCAATCCCGGACCTCTGCCACGTCTTTACCACTGCATTCCTCCCACCCTTCACCCACACACGCTCCACATCGTACACAAGGTACCTTCCGCCACCTCCATCTACCGGATGCCGCCCTCCGTCCCAATATCTATCCCTCCCCCAACCCTGATCCCCACCCCGTGGATGCAACGCCCCCTCTCCCACTCCTCTCCCTTTCCCTCCCACCGCTTGACTATCCCCTACCCTTCTCCTCTCCTGAGACTCTACACTCCTTCCCCACCCCCGTCCGCGCTTCCCGCCTCCCATCTTCCTTCCTTCCTTCCTCTGCAGGATCCTCAGTGCTGACTTTTAACAGTGCATCGTCCAGTGTTTCGAGTCGACAGTGCATCAGTGTCTTTTACTGGTGTGACTACCTTCCACAAACAAGTGTCTTCAGTGTTTCTGTTGCTGACTGTGTTTTAACGCTACCGTGACATAAACTTTTTAACATACTAAATGTATTTTATTCACCTTTCTGTGTCGTATTTCTGCAAATAACTTCTTTGTGTCAAATTTTACATGCTTCACTTTTACCACTTTGTCATTTTTTTTATTTATCATCATCATGTTCATGTTTTTAAAGTCGCTCGGCTGAAGAGGAGCTCATAAGCTGCTGCCGTCCTATCGAATGAATCGTTCGGTTCAAAATAACAATAAAGAGAGAAAAAGCGCTGAAAACAAGCATTGGTTCAAGCCAGGGGGCCTTACTTCTGTGCCCAGAACAAAGATTTCTCTCTTAAAACCCTGTGTGAATATTGCACTCATTATGTAAAGCCACCAAATAACAGTCACATCGGAGTATTTACTTAGATATTATGTCGTTACCTGATAAAGTGAGCTGACTAGACGGAAATAAATAATCAAAAACTGCCACTAATCTAATTTGTCAAATGACATATCTCATAAAAAATATCATGCAAAATAGTCGTAATGTCGAGTCTTCCAAATTTAGAGGCATCAGGGGTAAAATATTGGGAGCGAAGTGTTATATTCAACCTATACAAAAACCAGACAGTAGTTATTAGAGTTGAAGGGCAAGAAATTGACGCATAGATTAAGAAGGGAGTAAGACAGGATTGTAGCCTTTCCCCAGTGTTGTTGAATCTGTACACTGAGCAAGCATTGAAGGAATGCAAGGAGAAATTTGGAGATGAAATTGAAGTTCAGGAAGAAGAAGGAACAGACACCACGTATATATAACTTATACAATTTGCCGATGACGGGCAATGATCCTGTCTTCAGTGCGAGGGCACTCCTAGGCCCTTACTTTATTGATTTTATTTTATTGATTTTTTCTGTTCCATAGGACCCACTTGAGTAGTAAGACTCCATGGTCGTGGAACATTGTTACACAAGAATGGTAATAGAAAAATTTTAAGTAGTCCTTTGCACACGACAATCTTAAGACAAAGTGAAAAGAATCAATAAAGAAAAAATGAATTAGCTTAATTGTTTAACTTTTCTAGGAGTTCCTCGACAGAATAAAAGGAGTGAGCCACGAGGTAACTCTTCAATTTAGATTTGAAAGCATGTGGATTAGTGCTAAGATTCTTTAGTTCTTGTGGCAGCTTATTGAAAATGGATGCCGCAGAATACTGCACCCCTTTCTGCACAAGTGTTAAGGTGGTGTGGTGCAAATGTAGATTAGACATCTGTTTAGTATTCACCGACTGAAAGCTACTAACTCGTGGGAATAAGCTGATATTATTAACAACAAACGACATTAAAGAAAAAACGTATTGTGACGCCAGAGTCAAAATTCCCAGACTACTGAAAAGGGGTCGACATGACGTTCGCGAACTTACACCATATATAGCTCGGACCGCCCGTTTTTGAGCCAGAAATATCCTTTTTGCATCAGGCGAGTTACCCCAAAAAAGAATGCCGTACGTCATAAGTGAGTGAAAGTAAGCGAAATAGACAACTTTTCATGTTGAAAACTCACTTATCTCAGATATTGTTCTAATGGTAAATATAGCAGAATTTAGTTTTGAAACAAGATCCTGAACATGGGCTTTCCATGACAGCTTACTGTCTATATGAACATCTATAAATTTGAACTGTTCAGTCTCACTTATCACATGCCCATTATGTGTAATCATAATGTCAGCTTTCGTCAAATTATGTGGTAGAAATTGTAAACACTGAGTTTTACTGTGATTTAACATCAACTTGTTTTCTATTAGCCATGAACTTATCTCTTGAACTGCATTATTTGATACTGTGTCAATATTACGAACAACATCCTTCACTACCAAGCTGGTATCATCAGCAAACAAAAATATTTTACAATCACCTGTTATACTCGAAGGCATATCATTTATATTAATAAGAAACAGCAATGGTCCCAAAACAGACCCCTGAGGCACCCCATACTTAATCGTGCCCCATTGGGATTGCACGTCTTAGCCATTTTCAACACTGCGGAGAATTACTTTCTATTGTCTATTATTAAAGTAAGAGTTGAACCAGTTGTGGGATACTCCCAGTATTCCATAATTTTCCAACTTCTGCAACAATATTTTGTGATCAACACAATCAAACGCTTTTGTTAAATCAAAGAAGACGCCTAATGTCCGTAGCCTCTTATTTAACCCATCAAGTGCCTCACAGAGAAACGAAAATATAGCGTTTTCAGTCGTTAAACCACTTCTAAAACCAAACTGTACGTTTGACAGGAAATTATGTGAACTGAAATGATCAATTAATCTTGAATATACAGCCTTTTCAATAAATTTGGAAAAAACCGATGGCATAGAAATAGGTCTATAGTTGTCTACATTATCCCTTTCTCCGTTTTTATAAAGCGGTTTCACTACTGAGTACTTTAATCTGTTAGGAAACTGACCATTCTGAAAGGAAAAATTACAAATATGGCTTAGTACTGGGCTAACATATGGAGAACAGTACTTTAGAATTCTGCTAGATACCCCATCATATCCACAAGAGTCCTTAGTCTTTAGTGATTTAATTATTGACTCAATCTCACCTATGGAAGTATCGTGAAGGATTATTTCAGGTAACAGCCTCGGAAAGGCATTTTCTAAAAACGTTATATGATTACCTGTAGAAACTAGAGTTTTTTTAGTTCCTCTACTATATTCAGAAAGTGATTATTGAATATTGCACATATATCTAACTTGTCAGTAACAGAAACATTCCTACTACGCACTGACGTTATAGCTTCTACCTGCTGCTGCTGACCAGACACTTCCTTCACGATTGACCAGATAGTTTTAATTTTATCCCGAGAGTTTGCTATTCTTTTTGCGTACCACATACTTTTTGCATTCTTAATGACATTTTTCAGTACCTTACAGTACTGTTTGTAATGTGCTACTGCATCTTCATTCTGACTGCTTCTAACATTTTGATACAACTCCCACTTAGTTCTACATGATACTCTTATCACCTTTGTCAGCCACCCTGGCTGTCTGTTACTGAAAGTACCCTGTTTTGAGCGTTCTAGCGGAAAGCAACTTTCAAACAGCATAATAAATGTGTTCAGAAAAGCATTATATTTATCATCTGCGTTATCAGCACTATAAACATCCTGCCATTCTTGTTCCTTAATTAGGCTTAAAAAGGTCTCAATTGCAACTGGATTAACTTTTCTGAGTAGTTGATATTTATGTTTAACATTTGTTTGAGAACAAATACTTTTTAGAATTAAAAGTTGGGCATCGTGGTCTGATAAGCCATTTACTATTCTGCTGACAGAGTGCCCCTCTAATAATGAAGAATGAACAAAAATATTGTCAATGGTAGAACTGCTATTTCCTTGCACTCTCGTTGGAAAAAATACTGTTTGCATCATGTTATAGGAATTAAATAGATCTAACAGCTGACTTTTCCTTGAGCTATCACCTACACAATTAATGTTGAAATATCCACACACAATTAAATTTTTATACTTCCTATACAGTGAACCCAGAACCAATTCCAGCTTGGGCAGAAACATTTTAAAATTTGAGTCAGGGGGTCTATAAATAACAACTATTACTAGTTTAGTCCCATTAACATTAACAACTCCTGCACAACATTCAAATATCTGTTCTGTGCAGTGTTTAGAAAAATCGATTGACTCCGATGAAAAATCGTTTTTTACATACATGGCCACTCCCCCACACTGCAAGGAACTCCTAGAGCAGAAGGCAGCTAACCTGTATCCTGGCAAAGGAAGTCTCTTAATTGTCACACCACTTAAAAAGTGCTCTGAAATTCCAGTAATGTCAGAATCAGTATCAATAAGCATTTCATTAACTTTATCTCTGATATCCTGTATATTTTGATGAAAAACAGTAATTCCCTTATTACTTATATTCTTAGAGTTTGTCAAAGGTGGTTCATTTCTTAGAGGGACTTCCATTAAGCAGGAATATCTATCAGCTGTCTTCAGTCTAAAAAAGGTGCAGCCCTAAAACCAACTACTACAGGAATTTTTCCATGAGTGAAACCCCCACCCCCTACTACACTGTCACCTATGAGCTTTGCCAACCTCCCCTTCTCATACCTATTGAGGTGCAGACCGTGCCTAGTAAAATCCTACCTTACGGGAATCAGTACTAAGTGACTACGAGTTCTAGTGGGCAAGGTAAAGTTGCAAATTTGTATCTGACGGGAAGCGTGCTTGAATAATTCCGTGCAGGTGCGATGATCGCTGTGTCCCCAGTGGTGTAGGGGTCAACGCAACTGCCTAGAAAGCAGGAGAAGACCCGGGTTCAACTTTACCCATTCGCAGTTAATGTCATACATTCCGTGAATAAAAGGAATTGGCGACTGGGTCACAGAGACAAATCAGCTGTGGCAGAGCATGTCTTTAACAGGGTGATCATGAAATAAAATTTAGTGAAACGAGTGTGTTAGCCAAGACCTTGCATTATTAAACACGCATGTACAGAGAAGCTACAGAAATACAAAACGCCACAATAATTTTATCTGGAGGACTTTGAACAGTAAAAGAGAAGCTATCAGCACGTAGCCGTCTGCCGTAAGCGACCTGAAAGACCCTCAACAGCCTGAGAACCGGAATGACAAAGTGCAAAAGCACTATGAGGAAATGGGCTGTCAGTGACGATGAACTTTGTGAGTGTGAGGAGAGACAGGACTCTGAACATTTGCTTGTGTGCAAGAAGCTTAGTGTGCATTGTAATGCGCAAGTCTTGTTCGCGTCCAATGACAATGCCATTCTGGTGGCAGAGTACTGGACCAACAAAGTATGATGTTGTTATTTATTTATTTATACTAGATCGTATATTAATATTCAAAATTGTATTGTGAAGTAGTATCTTATGGACTCGGATAAATAAAGAAAATCTGCAAAAGTATCACCGTTTTATGGGAAAATTGCAAGTAAGCCATACGAAAAACAAAATAAATACGGCGTTTTCATATTTGTATTAGAAAATCCGCCACCACTTTTGGTGATTTGGAAATATTAAAGTAACAGCAACATCTCAGTTTGCATCGAGCCAGTCTTCTTTTTGTACCTAGGTCACTTGGAGCGGTAGCATCGCTCTAGCAGCAATTTACCCCTTAAAAATGCAATTTTATCGTTTGATGCACAAAATACGGTATAAATCAACTTTTAATACGTGGTTTCCAGGAACAACATTGGGAATGAAAGGGGTAATAAATATCTAAAACCTAAGATGAAGCCCTAAAACCGGAACAAGCTGAATTTAGTCCAGGTCGCTCATGCACTGGGCAAAGATTGAATTAAACACTGCACATCGAGAATGGGTATGAAAGGAAACAAGTGACTGGTGTGACTTTCATCAGTCTTAGTGCAGCCTATAATACTATTAATCACAGCAGACTGGTATGTAAGGCTTACCAGGTATCTAAACAATTTGGTTTTTGACAATTTCTACAGCGCATACTTCAGTGCTTTTATGTTAACATGCAAAGAAAAACTAGTAAGTGAAGAAGAAAAAAAAAGTCTCGCCCAGGGCAGTGTGTTAGCTCCGCTGCTGTTTGACATATACATGAACGACCAGCCAACGCAACCCGATGTGACAGTTTATATTTGCTGATGACACGCCCAAGGTAGACCCTGTGATAAGTGGAGGAAAAGCTTGTCAGAACCCTGGAAATATTAGGTAATTACTATCACCAAAAACACCTTAAACCAAACCCAGCTAAGACCCAAATCTGCAGTTTGCATCTGAGGAACAAAAAGATGAAAAGAAAACTACTAGAGCTGGAAAGGGCAATAGCTATAGCATTGCTACGCTTGCAAAACTTAGGGGTGAAACTAGAGAGAACTCTGTCATTCAAACAGTACTGTTTGGACACATGGTATCGGATTTTAGAATTTTTTTATACTAATGGTACGTGAAGTTCAGAACACATATAACAACCAGCCAAAGGCATTCAACGGAACTCTCTGAAATTATAGAGAAAATCGACTTTGAAAATTTGCAAGTACACGTAAGTATCTACATTTATTTCAGTTGTAGCTTCTGTCAGTGTAGCTCAGGTGGTAGCATTGTTGTTTTATAACCGTGGGGTCGTTGGTTCGAATCCTGTAGCGACAATTTTTTGTTGTTGCGTTCGAATACTTATACAATTTTAATATCTAATGGTAATTTTTACGAAAAATGCACATGGTTTAGTGTATTCGAAATTTTCTATATTTTATAAAAGTTTGTTTAAAATGATGGTCTCACCAAAAAAAAACTACATTTTAACATTATTGGCTATATTATTGGTTGACGACGGTAGTCTTTGATTGTTCAGTTGGTGAAGAGCTACGGCTCTGTTTTTGCAAAGTAATTAGTTATTATATTGGTGTGGTGTCTGTTGTCTTGGACATGTCAGAAAGAACAGACACTACACCTGCTTCGCAGCCATATTGCATTTGCAAATTATTGATAAAGGAGAGGAAGGAAGGAGGATTAGGAAGGGAAGGATTAACAGTAGGTGCTTTAGGGCATTGAAATGTAACAATGGCGACAAGTGAAAATGTAAGCCGGCCGGGAATCGAAACCGGGTCTCCCGCTTCGGGCCTGCGGACGCCTTAACCACTTGGCTACCCGTGCTCGTCTCCGTCCGTCTCAAATTCCCACAAGTCGCACGCTGTGGCTGCAGCACCCCTATCATTCATGCCCTCTTACACTCTCCATTACGGATTCCCGTGCGAGGTCCAACGTATGACCACATCTGGGGTGAAGTAATTGAAGCTAACGTCGTCTTCGCGTGTAAATACTTATTCCACTGGTGTGGTGTCTGCTCTTTCGGACATGTCCATGTCGTCAACAAAAGTGGTCCATGTTTTTCATTTAAATTCAAAGAAATGGCACATTTGCGTTTAGGTATAATAGCTTATTTCAGGTATATGAGTAATACACTACCTTAATTAATAATAACTAGAGTAACCAGCGAAAATCGGAGCTGTCCTTTTTTTTTCAGTAATGACGCTGTAGATTGTATATTTTTGCGCTATAAGTGTTTTGTGACACATTAGACATGGTGGACGTCAGTCTCTGTAAGTGAAGAGATACAGTTCTTACAAAGAAGTTGAAAGTAGGCAGTCATAGGCTGAAGTTCATTATTTATGGATTTTTAGCTTTATTTTTGTGAATCTGAACGTGTGTCCGCCTTATAGCTTTATTTTGTATGTGAAAGTCATCCAAGATCGAAAATCTCAGTTCATGTTTGTAACTACTGCACGTTATAATGTCTTTGCAACTGCGATGTAGCATCTGCGCTACAGCAGCTTCTTTGACTGCTGAGGCGAGTAGCAGAGAGTGAGCTGTTGACCAGAAGAGTCGATTGTGGGCTAGGCTAGCTGACAGACGTATGGCAACTGTGTTGTGTACTAAGGTTGAATTGGTCAGCAATGATTGTACTGAGTTTGATTTATTTCACTCTATAGTTATGAATACAAACGTATTATATAGGAAAGTGGATTCTTACAAAGAGGAAGAGAATATTTGTATGGGACGGAATTGTATAAAACCATTGTATTATATTGAAGACTCGCCATAACAGGCGGAATTAGCAGCACACCAACTGCTGGGATGGAAGCCATGCTGTATATTCCCCGATTACACCTTTGGGTCAAGATGGAGGCAGCGGCTGCTGCATACAGACTCAAGTCTGGCAACAACTGGAACTCTTTGTGATATCCAGAATCACACACTAAAGTAGTGAGTGAGATAAATATAGGAAAGGTTGGGGAAATATCAGCCGACTATATTATAACCCCATACTGCTTCAACAAGCCTTTCAATATAACAATTGGAAGTAGGAAGCAGTGGGAGAAAATAGTTCGACACCGTACGGGGGATATTGTCTGGTTCACTGACGGGTCAAAATCGCACCAAGGTGTTGGGGCCGGGGTATATGGGATGCAGCCAAGTCTGGAGGGCGTCATCTCTCTAGGAAAACTGGCCTCAGTATTCCAGGCCGAAATCACTGCCATTAGGCCGTGTGTGGAGGAGAATTTGCGTAGGTGCTACAAAGATCGTAACATCTATATCTATTCAGACAGCCAGGCAGCCCTGTGGTCACTGGCAGCTCCTGCAACAAGGTCTAAAATTGTTGCAGAATGTCACAGTGTTCTGGTGGAGCTAGGGGAAAGCAATAGAGTAAACCTATTTTGGGTCCCTGGCCACTCGGGGAGATATCAGTGGCAACGTACATGTCGACAGATTAGCCAGGATGGGGGCAGAGACTCCATTTATTGGACCGGAACCTGTCCCGACAATCACTAAGGCAATGATCAAATTGGAGCTAAGTAAATGGCTCAGAAGACAGCACGTAAAATATTGGAACAAAGTCCATCAACAAAAACATGGCAAGGTAATGATGCCAAAGCCATGTTTTAAAAGAAGCTCTGCAATCCTGGGTCTGAACAGGAGAGAGATTAGACTCATGGTTGTATTGCTGACAGGCCATGGGAATTTCAAAAAACACCTACGTACAATGGGAATAACAGAAGAGGACTCTAAATGTAGGATCTGTGATGACGGTGATGAAACTGCATCACAATCTAATCTTCGAATGCATTGCATTGGAGAGTAAAAGGCACAGAACATTTGGGACAACCATACCCGAAGAAATTATGTCTAATAAAGAACTGGTAAAGGGACTCCTTGCATTGTTCAAGGCCATTGATTGGCCTTACTAGATATACAGGGAGCGATACCGCACAATAAACTTAGTTTCGGTGCGGGCAGTGGCGGGTTGGTCCAAGACTGTTTTTGCTTCCCTGGAAAAATCAATCAATCAATATTGAAGACTCAACAAAGGTATGTTTCTTTAATTCAGTAAATAACTGAATGATTACTAATTTTTCTTATTTCAGCTCAACCTCTTCCCTCATTTTCCTGATTGTGGCATTTTTGATTTTGTTGTATGGTAAGTGTTGATTTTTCTTGAGAAAAAGATTTCCTTTTAATTGTAAATGTTTCACGTACCAGTAAAGTAATCAGTCCTTACATGACACTGAATCTGAAATGTTCAATGTTTGTAAAGCTTATGGGACTTAACTACGGGGTCATCAGTCCCTAAACTTACAAACTACTGATGAAGTACTTACGAACTAGGACGGCACAAATATCCATGCCCGAGGGGGGATTCGAACCCCCGACCGTAGTGGCCGTGCAGACCATGACTGAAGCGCCTCAGTCCCCTCGGCCACCGCGGCCGGCACTGAATCTGACTGTCAGAAATAATGTTTACTGAAGTACAGATTGTTTTACTTACAGGGTCTAATTTAGTTTGTTAAATCCGTTGCGCACATATGATTAGAGAAACTCCTTGATTTAAATAGAAAGACTTAATAAGAATAGGAAACTTTCACTTAACAAACTTTCATCAAGCTTTCACTTTCTCTTAATGAACTTACAACAAGAAGCTTTCAAAGTAGGTACTAGGCTTTGGCGGCTAGAAATTTTGCTATTGTCACAACTAGGCAATGACGAGAACTAAGCGAGCGCGTCTGTTTCTTTATGCCCGCCGTGTACTGGCGTGTGTGACGTCATCTTCCCCCACCACCACAGCTGACGTAGTGAGCGCTCGTGTGCGCTCCTGCTCGCGGAGCGGCCTGTTGGAACAGCCTGACCAAGGTGGTCTCGATACGTTTCCTTCTTATGTCATTTCGGTAAATCAGCAATTGTAGACCCCCGTGTAAGTCAGTGGCAAGGCTCGGGCGTGTCTCCGTGAATTGAGAGGCCTTCAGCAGTGAGTCAGAGGGGCTGACTGGGCAGAAACCATAGCGTCGCCACTCACATCCGGCCGACGGCGCGTGATGACTGTCCGGTGCTCAGGCCTGGCCTGCGTTCGACGGTTCCGTTTCCACTCTCCGCTGACGTGTTCCCATGGCCTTGCTCCGGACACCGCGCTTTTTCATCAACCTCAGGAGCTGGGAGAGTCAGCGCGGGTCCCGGAGGTCAGCGCCGGACCCGGAGGCGTTCTTTTTATGTCAAACGGTAGTCCCAGCTGGAGTGCCCTAAGCGCGGCTGTAATTCCGTCCAGTCGGCTGAGTCGACACCACGAGAAGAACAGGTGATGGGTCCCACATCAACAGAATAACTTTGTTCAAGACACTGAAGGGCCTGGTAGAGGATTCATCGAACCACTTTCATACTGTTCATCTATCATTCCATTCTCGAATATCATCTACATCTGCATCCATACTCCGCGAGCAACCTGACGATGTGTGGCAGAGGGCACCTTGAGTACCACTATCGGTTCTCCCTCCGATTCCAGTCTCGTATTGTGCGCGGAAAGAAAGAGTGTCGGTATGCCTCTGTATGGGCTAGAATCTCTCTGATTTTATCCACATGATTTTTTCCAGAGATATACGTAGGAGTGAGCAATATACTGCTTGACTCCTCGGTAATGGTATGTTCTCGAAACTTCGACAAAAGCCCGTTCCGTGCTACGGAGCGTCTCTCTTGCAGGGTCTCCCACTGTAGTTTATCGATCATCTCCGTAACGCTTTCACGATTACCAAATGATCCTGTAACGAAGCGCGCTGCTTTCCGTTGGATCTTCTCTACCTTTTCTATCAACCCCACTTGTTTCGTTTACCATACCGGTGAGCAATATTCAAACAGTGGGCGAACAAGTGTACTGTAACCTACTTTCTTTGTTTTCGGACTGCATTTCTTTGGGATTCTACCAATGAATCTAAGTCTGGCATCTGCTTTACCGACGATTAATTTTATACGGTCATTCCACTTTAAATCACTCCTAATGCCTACTCCCAGATAATTTATGGAATTAACTGCGTCTGGTTGGTGACCTGCTACAGTGAAGCTAAATGATAAAGGATTCGTAGCACATTTCACTTGTCTACATTGAGATTCAATTGCCTTTCCCTGGACCATGTGTCAATTCGTTGCACATTCTCCTGCATTTCAATACAATTTTCCATTGTTACGACCTCTCTATATACTACGGCATCATCCGCAAAAAGCCTCAGTGAACTTCCGATGTTATCCACAATGTCATTTATATATATTGTGCACAGTAACAGTCTCACTACAATCCCCTGTGGCACACCTGACTTAACTCTTACTTTGGATGACTTATTTAGATTGAGAACGACATGCTGTTATCTAGGAACTCTTCGATCCATTCACACAGTTGGTCTGATAGACCATATACTCTTACTTTGTTCATTAAACGTCTGTGGGGAACTGTATCAAACGCCTTGCGGAAGTCAAGAAACACTGCATCTACCTGAGAACCCGTGT
The DNA here is from genome assembly GCA_026315105.1 of Locusta migratoria. Taxonomy (NCBI): domain Eukaryota; kingdom Metazoa; phylum Arthropoda; class Insecta; order Orthoptera; family Acrididae; genus Locusta; species Locusta migratoria. The sequence continues at coordinate 51,912,721 of CM048746.1, read as the reverse complement.
TTAAGGCCCTATTAGTCTCGTGGACGAACAGCGCGAGCTGGGTTTCACACGATCGTCTTTTTCGAAACCCTTGCTCATTCCTGCAGAGCAGATTTATAATTTCCAGAAAAGTCATACTCTAACATAATACGGGTTCCGAAATTTTACAACTGACCGATGTTAGAGATATAGGCCTACAATAGGCCTATAGTTCCGCACATTTGTGCGATGTCCCTTCTTGAAAACGGATAGAAGAAAAACCTAAATCTCTTAAAATTTTGAACATAGCTGCTATTGTGAGCGACCGTTAGAACGCCAAAGGATAAAACTGCAGCCCTCGGTCGCAAAATTATAATGAATTTTACCAATTTTTTTTATTTTTGACCTAAATCTCTCGCTTGTTGATATGATGATCATTTCTAGCTATGTAGGTGGGAGTCAAAAGAGGCACTTTCGGAATATTTGGAAAAATAGAGGGATGGATGCGAAGATCGCAATATTTTTTTTATTTGTTCGAGACGACCGGTTTCGACACTCTATGGTGCCATCATGCTGGACAGGCACAAAAAATATGGTTACTTGCAATAATTACAAGTAACATTGAATTCCTAAATTTCTAAAAAAATCGGTTACATACTTCATTGGCATTAAACTGCTTATTACAGTGCTCCACATAAAAAAATGGTACGTGGACTGGATGGTATATATATAAAATCATGTACTGGTGGATAGTCAGATACGAAATGGATGGTTGATCAAAATTGAAACAGTAAAATATACATAAAATAATAACTTCAAATGTTTGTAGAGAGTGTGGGACTTAACTACAGGGTCATCAGTCCCTAAACTTACAAACTACTTATGAACTAGCTTATACTAAGGACGGCACAAATATCCCTGCCCGAGGGGGGGATTAGAACCCCCGACCGTAGTGGCCTTGCAGACTGTGACTGGCGCTCCGCAGAACGCTCGGTTACCGCGACCGGCATAAAATAATAAGCACCATAGTGCACATGTCTGGATGAGCACCTCCATAAAACTAACAGCGTCGTCGCCAATACTAACAAACGTTTCTATGAATGCTGCTAGCGTGCCCTACTGTGAGTGAACTTGTTGCTATTGATACCTATCGATTTGTGATAATCGAAGAACAGGTATAATTTGACAAGAATTTCATTTAATCAATTATCTATTTTGTTATTTATAATGAGTAAGAACTTAAAACCTATTAATAAAAATTAATTATTGTAAAATAACAACCACAGCTGTATTTAATGTACTTGAACATTAATGACCTCGTACACAAGAACATGGGTGGCTCAGGGTCTAAGTAATTAGTCTAAACAGCTATAACGAAACCTGATATATAAAGTTTTCCATATTTTTTGCACACGTTTCCCACAGATCAGATGATGGGACCATACAGTGTCGAAACCCGTCGTCTTGAATAAATAATAGAGAAAAATTGCGATCTTGGTATCTGTCCTATTTATACCATAAGATCGCTACCTAAGATGAGTAAATTAAGTGATATGAATACTGTGGCTGATTAGCTACATGACTCATTTCTTCCCATTATCTCCCAAACTTACCACAAATTAACGATAAAAAATGTGAATGTCTGTTCGGTGTACGTTTATCACATCTGTACCACAAGACAGAAAGAGCTAAAAATTTGTACAGTTACTAATGTCTACCCGCGGAAGGCTTTAGGCACGGTTTTATGGCGATCGGATAGCTATTTATCTATATATATTAATGTGAATGTCTGTTCGGTGTACTCTTATCACGTCCAAACGACAAGACGCAGAGACTTAAATACTTGCACAGTTACTAATTTATACCTGAGGTAGCACGGTTTTATAGCGATCTGATAGATATTCAGTAATTTGAAGAATATAACGAGAAATGAGGAACAATAATTACTCTTTGAAAATTATATTTACTATTTGAAAAAGGTTTTATTGGTTGCATTGTTGCTTAAGGGTTGATAATGATAAAAGGGTGGAGTATATTGGGATGGCAAGTTATCGGTGTATATAAAATTCTACGTGTGTGTGTGTTTCACTCTGCAGCGAAAACTACAGAATGCAAACGAATGGTCTGTGTGTAATTGTTATCCTAAGTAAACCATAGCAGTTCCATGCAGATAGCTATAAGGAGGTGGAAGATATGGTGGTTGAAAGTCGTCAAATTATAAAAAAAAATTCGGACTGAAGGCCAGAGATGACGTTTGCGACTCTATAGCAAGGAGGTTACATACAGCGAAACGTGATGCCACAGACCATATCTTTGGTCTATGCGTGGTACAATGTCTTCAGCTCTTTCTCTGTAAGGATAAGCACAAGGAAATACAAGAATAAATAAATAAAGCAGTACAAAAGAAATTTCTTTTAATACATCTCTTTTAAAAAATCGATTTGACGTTTCGCCCATTATCTATCATAAACAACCAACACGCGACCGGAGCCATGGGTTTAAGCTAGTTAACGATAAATAAGAGGCAATGAATTAAAATTTGTGATGCGGCCGGGAGTCGAAACCGGACCTCCATGCTAAATAGGCAGACGTATTACCGTTAGACCACCGCCCCACTGTTGGTTAAGGCGCATTGGTATAGTCTAAGTACGACTTCACTCCACGTCACAAACTTTAATTCAGCTTCTGTGTTCCATAGATAACTGCCACTACTGCCAAGGATCTCCATGCAACGGAATAGCACCTCGGCAATGGACACATCGCAAAATTCCTGTTAAGGTGATATAAATATCAAATTAAATATAAATTCAAATACCCTGAGACGGCAATTATATATGTAACAATGAAGGTGAATTAAAGTTTGTGACGTGGAGGGAAGTCATACTTGGACTATTTCTAGGCGCCTTAACCGTTCGACTCCCGGCCGCATCACGAATTTAATCTATTGCTTCTTATTTATCCTTAATTTGTGATACGTTTGGGGTGGGAAAAATGAGCCACAGCCACAGTATTCATTAAAGGGTTAAGAATTAAGTCGCAGCAATGTATGTAACCTCAAAAGTGAAAGAAATGTGTTCAGCAAGTTCCGAAACTGAAAACAAAAGGTGCAACACGAGTGAAATTTGTGGAATCTTACGAAGAGAGTGTAGTAGTGGCAGCAGCAGCAGTAGCAGCTTAAGTGTTTGTGTCACGGGAGCGGGAAAGGAGTGCGTAATTGCGTCCATAACCAGAGATTTCCTTCTCGTTATTTTTCATCATTTCCTATGAGTTAAGCGTGTTAGTGCCTTGCATCACACGCGGTCAGGTCATGCAATTCGCTCGTCAGGGGCGGTCCAACACATGCCAGGCAACAAAATAAACACAATGTAGGACGCAGTGAAAGACGAGACTGGTAGAACCAGAAAAGAACAGGCGCAGATAGCTTTAAGTTTAGATGATACAGTAGCAACCGATGAGCGTAGTGTGGCAAAGCTATATAACATGTATTTTTTTGTGTCCCAACTTCGTCGCCGCTTTTGTGTCCCAGCCTCGTCGTAGGTGTCGGTGGCCGAATGGAATGAGACCGACACGCTGGTGCAGGTACGGAGGGGAGCAGCCAGAAACTATAAACACTCGAGTAAATTAGAAAGAGATATATTGCACAGAATGTAACAATACTTAACTTTTACATAGTACTGCAGAATGTTGATACATAGTTGTTAGAGGCCTGCCTAGTGCCTGTACAATAGCAAAGTCTTCACTCGTGCCTATCGGATTACGAAGGTCCTAACTCGTTGCTATCTCAGTCCGAAGTGCCAAGTGCGAAGTCAACGATCCTTCAGTGGAGGCCACGAGCGGCGTTCCAGCAGAGGGCGCTCGTGGCTGTCTTCGGAAGAACGCCGCGCCGTGCATGCATGGCGGCGCGCGACGAAAGTAGGTGGCGCGCACTTTGTACTTGTGCGACACCACACCCCTCCCCCCCAAACCGCCGCGCCGTCGTGGCGTAGGGCTGAGGGCCACGGCGACGGCACTGGGAGGAGGGCCTGGGCGGGGGCGTTACTGGTGGGACGGGCGTCGTAGCTGAGGCCGGGATCGAGACGCCGTCCGCGCCCCGGCATCCGCCTTGAGATCCTCCAGGGAACCCACCGAAACCTGGGGAAGGGCGCCCGCCCCCGCCCAGAGGGAGCAGGTCATCTTCTTCTGAGGTGCGTGGCCCAGGCGGCGGCGGCACGCACGGTCCCGGAGTCCCTCTCGGTGACGCTGTCATCTGCGGCGGCGACAGCGGCGGCGACGACTGCGTCGGCGGTACGTCGACGTCCATAGGGATCTCGTAGTCCGGGGACGAACGATGTGGCTGTGCTCCCTGGCGGTGAACTGGGTCTGGAATCAAGAAACCGGAGACAGGATCGCGCGGCCTATACAAGCGCAATTGGTTTGCGTGGCGCCGCAGCTCCGACCCTGTGGAAGAACGTACAATATACATGTTGCGCCCGAGCACGCGTTGAATGGTGCCCGGCAACCATGTCTTCTTGTTTCCAGCAAACACCCTGTACAGCACCGGCGTAGAAACCTGAAAACGCGTAGCGCCATACGAACCGACTCGGTGCTTGGGAGGCTGCAGCAGGTGAAGGAGAGTGCGGTGACGGCGGCCGTGTAGCAGCTCGGCAGGAGACGGGCCGTCACGTGGCATGCACCGATACGTAGACAGGAAAATTTGAAGAGCTTGCTGCCTGGAGTGCTGAACTTTCATCTTCTCCATGTGAGACTTGAATGTTCGAACGAAACGTTCTGCTTCACCATTGGACTGAGGGTGAAAAGGTGCGGTGGTGATATGCTGAATGCCATTCACACGACAAAACTGTTGAAATTCCGCACTAACAAACTGAGGTCCATTGTCACTGACGATAGTTTCAGGCAAGCCTTCGATGCAAAACACTGATGTTAAGGCACTGATTGTACTAGACGCCGTCGTTGAGTTCATGGCAATCACAAAAGGAAACTTGCTGAAAGCGTCTACAACAATTAACCAGCGCGTATTCCAGAATGGTCCGGCAAAGTCAATATGTAAACGTTGCCATGGTCCCTTGGGGCGTGGCCAGTCGGAGAAACGCTGTGGAGGAGCCGCCTGATGCTCCGCACAAACTGTACACTGTGATGTCATGCTCTCTATCTGAGCGTCCATACCAACCCAGGTACAATGACGTCTGGCCAGTTGCTTTGTCCTAACAATGCCCCAATGTCCTTGATGCAGGAGGCGTAACACTTCTCGTTGCAGGGAACGAGGAACAATCACTCTTGCTTGGTCGTTGTCGGTATGCAACAACAGTACACCCTGACTTAAAGATAATGCATGACGTTGTGCAAAATAACGTCGAACCAGAGGCCGATCAATGTCTTTGGCTCTGGCAGGCCACCCTGAGCGAACAAAACGTGCTACCACACTTAGGTCTGCATCCGCAGCTGTTTCCTGTGCAACCCGACGAGAGTTTAAAGGAAAGTCTGCGACAGCGGAAGCATCTCTGGAGTCTATCTGACAACATGCCATTTCTGAAGAATCAAATGATACATCCTGGCCAACCGGAAGTCGGGAAAGTGTGTCCGCGTTAGCATGTTGAGTGGTAGGTCGGTACAAAATCTCATACTGATAATTAGACAATATCAAGGACCATCTCTGAAGCTTTTGTGCCGTTCGTGGCGGAATTGGCTTTGTGGGTGAGAACAACGACGTGAGAGGCTTGTGGTCTGTCAACAAATAGAATTTTCTGCCATAGAGATAATGATGAAACTTTGTGACGCCGTAAATGATTGCTAAGGCCTCCTTTTCTATCTGACTATAATTCTGTTGCGCCGGCGTCAGTAGCTTGGATGCAAAGGCAATAGGACGATCGTGACATCCAATACGATGCGACAGAACGCCACCCAGACCGTACGACGAGGCGTCAACTGCTAACACTACAGGCTTCTGTGGGTCAAAGGGAATCAAACATGCATCACTGAGTAGTGCAGACTTTAGTTTGTCAAAGGCAACCTGACAATCTTTAGACCATACAAAAGGAACATTCTTCCTACGTAAGTGATGCAGTGGAGCTGAAATCTGAGAGGCATTGGGAATAAATCTGAAATAATAGTTAAGCTTTCCCATTACTGCTTGCAATTCATGCACATTCTTAGGAGGAGGCAAGTCTTTGATTGTTCGAAGATGTGACTGTAAAGGATGGATTCCTTGGGCATTAATCACATGGCCTAGGTACTCTATTTCAGTTTGAAAAAACGAACACTTTGCTTTATTACAACGTAGACCTGCTGCAGTCAAAACTTTGAAAAGGCACTCCAGGTTTGCTAAATGTTCTTCAACTGTACGTCCGGATACCACAATATCGTCTAAATAGTTCGAACAACACGGTACAGAAACTGTCAGCTGTTCCAAAAAACGCTGAAAAATAGCGGGAGCGGAAGAACTGCCAAAGGGTAGGTGTTGAAATTGAAAAAGGCCCATGTGAGTATTAATGACGAAAAACTTTTTTGACTCGTCATCAAGTGGAATCTGTAAGTATGCCTCTGCTAAATCAATCTTAGAAAAGAAACGAGACTGTCCTAATTTGTCCATTAGTTCGTCAGGTCTGGGCAGGGGATAAGTGTCGACAATTGTTTGACTGTTCACTGTTGAAGTCCGCACAGAGACGAAGTTTTCCTGACGGCTTGGGTATAATGACTATAGGCGAGGCCCACTGACTCGCAGAAACAGGAGAAATCACACCACTATCTTGCCAACGTTTAAGTTCTTCGGCAACTGTATCACGCAAGGCGATAGGCACTGGTCTAGCTTTACGAAATTTTGGAACTGCCGATTCTTTTAAAGTAACATGTGCCACGAAGTCTTTTGCACAACCTAGTTCCGGCGAAAACAAGTCACTATATTTTTCACACAATGCATTGATTTTATCCTGAGGCACTATTGACGAAATTTGAAGCACATCTCTTTGAATTGATAAACCAAACAAGTCAAAAGCATCTAGTCCAAAAATGTTCTGTATAGATTTGGCCTGAAGAACAACAAAAGCAACTGTTTTCGTAACACCCTGAAAAGAGGCAGGCATGCTACACGTTCCTAGTACGGGAATATTTTCACCTGTATAAGCTGTTAACACTTGCTGTGACGGCGACAATTTTGGCGAACCAAGAAGTTCATAAGTATCTTTATTAATTAATGTAACAGCGGAACCAGTATCAAGCTGAAATTGCACAGTCTTATTTTCTATAGAGAGAGTAACAAACAGCTTGTGCTTCTGGCGCACGACCGGTGCGCGAATGTGGGCAACGTCTAATACATATTGTTTTCTGCGCTTGCGCGGGTTGCGTGCGGTAGGAAGCGGCGCAGACTCGGCACACAGGGGAGTAACCACACTGTCACTAGATGACACTACCGCCGGATCGGCGTCCGCGCAATGCGAGGCTACTGCACTAAAATTACTTTGAGTAGCTACACCAATTCTACTGTCACTAGCTACACAGTACTGGGCACTATTACAGTTAGTAGTTGCAGAAGGCACTATTTTCACTACAGGAATGCACTGTTCATAGTCATTTTGCTTGTCCCGAACCCTTGTCCGTTGCACTGTTTTACGCGCTCGTCGGCGCTTGCTACGTGGTGCACTATATAGTTTTGCCATAGGCGCAGAACTACTTTCTTGCAATGGAGATCCAAGGAAAGCATTGTTCAATTCCACAGCCCGTATAACATTTACAGAATGAATTGTTCTCGCACTCTGCGAAGCACTGTTTCTAACGGTACTGTTCTTTGAGTTTTTAATTTGCATACACACAGACTGTACATGTCCTGATTTGCCACATTGATAACAGGTTGCGTCGCGACTAGGGCAATGAACACGCTTGTGGCGAGACACACACTGGGGGCAAGACTTACGTACATTTTTCTGAAATGAGCGTTGGCGCCCGTTATGCAAATTACTGTGTCTAACACTACGGGGCGACCTTTGCGTCGCACTTTTACTCTGGCTACTGTTCACTGTCTGTTCAGCACGGCCTGTACTATTGTAAGAATCACTAGTGCTATACTGAGAACTACGGCTAGGAAAGCGTCCGTTACGGCGCACTGAATTTACACTGTGGCTTTGCATTGCTACATCTGCTAAGTCAAAAGTATCATGCGCTTCTATAAGCTGCAGTACACTGTCTAATGAGGGGTCAGACTGTTTCAGAAATGCTGCTCTAATTCTGGGGTCCTGAATGTTCTGCGTAATCGCATCTCTTAACATAACGTCACTATAAGAAAGTCCACAAGAGCAAGTAAATTTACATTGGCGGGTTAAGCCCTTCAATTCCGTAATCCACTCTTGGTGTGACTGCTGCGGTAATTTTTTAAGTCTGAAAAATCGGTATCGTGCAGCGGCTACAAGAACTTTTCTCTCATAATGAGCATTCAGTGCATCTACTATTTGTTCAAAGTCTACATCACGAGGAGATGCTTGCGGAAAAAGTTTTTGCAATTATACGAAGGTCTGGGGGCCCACAATCGATAAGAAAAGGTTCTTCACTCTCTGACCTGTAATTTGATGAGCCGCGACGAGTTCTTGAAACTGTGTGAAATAGTCGCTCCATTCTTCCTCACGTTCGTTGTACTGGCGGAACGTCGGAAGCGGTGCGGCGGCAGGTGTGGGCTGCTGATGTGACGACTGTTGTTGTTGGTGAGCAGCCTGTGTCGTCAACTGCGACACGGCCTGGAGCAGTTGAGTGATTTGCGCCGTCTGTAACTGAATAATTTCCATTAAGTTTGGGTTCGGGGTAGTGGCCATGCTGACCGATTAGGCGCCGCGTATACAAGTAACTTATAACAAAACACAAATGCAATATGAAAGAGGACTCGCTCTGCAACAAAAAAGGCCACAAAACACGTAACAATATTGTTCCCCCAAAATTCTTATAATAAGGGTGGGTGGGCGGGAGCAATTTCTGCGTGCTCCGACTGCTGCTGTCTGGCTGCTGCAAGCGGGCTGGTCCAAGGTTCGTCTATCACTCCTCGTCGCCACTTTTGTGTCCCAACTTCGTCGCCGCTTTTGTGTCCCAGCCTCGTCGTAGGTGTCGGTGGCCGAATGGAATGAGACCGACACGCTGGTGCAGGTACGGAGGGGAGCAGCCAGAAACTATAAACACTCGAGTAAATTAGAAAGAGATATATTGCACAGAATGTAACAATACTTAACTTTTACATAGTACTGCAGAATGTTGATACATAGTTGTTAGAGGCCTGCCTAGTGCCTGTACAATAGCAAAGTCTTCACTCGTGCCTATCGGATTACGAAGGTCCTAACTCGTTGCTATCTCAGTCCGAAGTGCCAAGTGCGAAGTCAACGATCCTTCAGTGGAGGCCACGAGCGGCGTTCCAGCAGAGGGCGCTCGTGGCTGTCTTCGGAAGAACGCCGCGCCGTGCATGCATGGCGGCGCGCGACGAAAGTAGGTGGCGCGCACTTTGTACTTGTGCGACACCACATATTTTATATCTGTTATTAATAGCATCGGATTGTCAGGGTCAATAAATAATGCCCTTGAAAATCTGAAGCCGGCCGCGGTGGCCGAGGTGACTGAGGCGCTCCAGTCACGGTCAGCACGGCCACTACGGTCGGGGGTTCGAATCCCCCCTCGGGCATGGATATTTGTGCCGTCCTAGTTCGTAAGTAGTTCATAAGTAGTTTGTAAGTTTAGGGACTGATGACCCCGTAGTTAAGTCCCATAGACTATACAAACATTTGAACATTTTTTTGAAAATCTGAAACTAGCCTTTGCAAACAAGTTGAGGTACATGAACATGTCAATCACTTTACAGCAAGAAATAACTTAAACACAAAGCATTCTAGTGGTTACGATGAAATATCAACAAATTAAGGTACGATGTTTGCGAACTAGTTTATAATACGTGGAACATTTCGTGATTGACTAAAATATGCAATTATTAATCCTCTATTCTAGAAACGGGATAAAGAGATACCATCAAACCTCAGATCGATTTCACTTTCGCCAGCACTCTCGGAAATACTTGAAAAGGTAGTGTAGAATTAGCTTCCCAACCATATGACCACAATTGTTCAGAACAAAGTTTGGTTTTCTAAAAGGTTTCGATATCGAGAAGGCTATTTACACCTACAGTGAGAATGTACTTAATCGTTAGATAATAAATTACAAGCAGCAGGGATTTTCTGTTATATGTCAAAAGTATTTGATTGTGCGAAAACATCATTTTAAGGACATTAGAATTCTATGGTGTCACGAGGAATACTGCAAAATGTTTCTACTCATACCTCACTAACAGAAAACAAAGGGCGCCAATGCTTGAGACCAGTGATTTAACCCATCAGAGTGGAAAGAAATTTCATGTGATGTCTCATAAGTTTCCATCTTAGGGCCAGTGTTTTTTCTTGTGTACATTAATGACCTCTCATCAGCCATACTATGAGAACCAGAGTTCGTTTTGTTTGCAGATCATACACGAATTGCAGTAAATAGTATGTCTTGAATAGTTCTAGAAATTTTGATAACTATATTTTCATGGACATTGATAAATGTTTTAAAGCCAACACATTGACATTAAACTTTGAAAAGACACACTATGTGCAGTTCAGAACAAGTAAGAAGATTTCGTACAAAATATGCATGAAGTATGAAGTAGAGCAGATAGTACAGATTGACAGTATTAAATGCCTGGGATTCCAATTTAATAACGAATTCAGTTTTGGAGGTCCACACCACAGAACTGCAGAAACGATTTAACAAATATGTTTTTGCAATTCAAGTATTGGAAAACGTATTGACATAATAATAAATAAATAAATGCTTTCCCACTTACTTTCATTCCATGATGTCATATGGAATAATACCTAACTTCTGAAGTACTGTCATCGGAAGAATGAACGAAAATAGTTAGACGTATTTCTGTCGGTTGGAGGGAGGCAACTACGTGACGATAACTGATATAGTGGTAATAACAGAAATTTGCTGCTGAGGTGATCAATGTTGCCTTATGCTTACTCCACCAAACCAACTACATGAGAAATTTCGTTCAGATAGTGTAGTGAGCAGTGCACTGCTAAAACATCGTGACTTACCAGATGCTATGGCATGGAGAGACACAGGAAGGTTGGAAGCGGGAAAGACACAGAGGAAGGTGGCTGCAGCCACTGGAGTGTCCTAAAGTGCAGTTTACAGGACCTGTACGCGATTTCAGACAACAGGAACCGTTAAATAAGGTAAGGTCAAGGTCGTCTTCGGGTAACATGAGCAATAGATGACCATTATCTCCGGTTAACAGCCCGTCGAGCAAGGAGACTGAATTCAACTCAGCTGCAGTGCAACTTGCAGAAAGCAATAGGCAAGCAATATCAACACAAATAGTCCGAAATCGTCTTCGAAAATGTGGCTTTTATGCACGGAGGCTTATGGCGTGTGTCCCACTAAAACCACGACAGCGTTTAGCTCGCAGAAACTGGGTGGAGGAACATCAGAATTGGAGTCGTAAAGAATGGCGCAGGGTTCTGTTCACAGAAGAGTCAAGGTTTTGTGTTGATACGGAAAATTGTCGTTTCCTCAAGTGCAGAAGACGTGGAACTCGGAACAGTCCTGCTTATGTGCAGGAAACATCACCAATGGACGAATGGTGTGAGCAGGAAGCAGTATTGGCGGACGTTCGAACCTGTATTTGGTTCATAATGGTACTTTGAGTGGTCAGAGGTATAGAGATGAGATACTTCGACCTTCTGTTGTGCCCTACGCTGGTGCCATAGAAGATGGGTTCATTTCGGTGGACGATTACGCTCGTCCCCATAGAGCTGCACTGGTGGATAGCAAGAAGCTGAGGAAATTGAAGGAATGGAGTGGGCATATTGTTCGCCGGACTGAAACCCGATTGAGCATGTCTGGGATGAACTTGGCAGACACATTGCAGCCAGACCAGCAGCTCCTTCAAGGGTTGCAGAGCTGGATATTGCACTCACGGACGAATGGCCAAATATCCCTCAAAAACTAATTCATAACCTCATAGTGTCCATACCACTTCAGTTTGCAGTTGCACTGGCTGTCCGAGGTGGTCACATTCCATGTTAGAGGGAAATGAGAATGATTACTATGGCAGCCCCATGGTGTATAGAAGTAAACACCGAGAGAGGTGGGGCAGGGGTAACGCATTGGACACGCATTCGGGAGGGCGGTGGTTCAAACCCACCTCCGGCCATCCTGATTTAGGTTTTCCGTGATTTCCCTAAATCGCTCCAGGCAAATGCCGGGATGGTTCCTTTGAAAGGGCACGGCCGATTTCCTTCCCCATCCTTACCCAAATACTCCGAGCGTAAGCTCCGTCTCTAATGACCACGCTGTCGATGGGACGTTAAACCCTAAGCATCCTTCCTAAGTAAACGCCATGTAAACCTCAAGTAAAGAGTTGAGACAGCAAAATGTTGTACTGTATTACACACAAATTACAGCTGTAACCAATATTGGAATAAAATAATTTACCTTAGGTATATTGTGCATGATGTTTCACCTGATCCCCTAACTGTTTTAAGGAGTATACTTTGGGGGTAAGTCTTCAAGTCAAAAGTTTCCAGAGTCCAAAGCGTTTAATACGTATTGGTTCTGGAGTAAATTCTTGGACATCCAGTAGAAGCTTTTTCAAATAACTGGGCATACTGGCTACTGAATCTCAGTGTATTTATTCTTTTATGAAATTTTCCGTAAATAATATATCCCTTATTGTAACAAAGATCTCAGTTCAAACGTACATAATTAAGACGGAAAATAGTCTTCGGAAGGACTTAAAAGCAGTTACTTTAGTTTAAAGAGGGATCCACTACCCAGGAACATATATTTTCATTAATTTGCCAGGAAACATACAAAATTTAGCTTCACATGAAGATCGATTTCAGAGCGGCATGTAAGATGTAGACAGTTCTTTCTACTCATTTGAAGTAATTTTGAATAGAACCAAATTATGTATTTTATGTGTTCATACTATTGTTGCTGTTGTCTTCAGTCCACAGACTACGCTAACTTGTCCTCATTTGAGAATAAGAATGGCAACCTACATCCTTTTGAATCTGCTTACTGTATTCGTCACTCGGTCTCACTCTACGATTTTTACTCCAAAAACTTGCTTCTAACGACTCCTTGATGTCTCAGAATGTGTTCCACCAAAATATCCCATCTGTTAGTCAGGATACGCCAGAAACTTTTTCTCTCCCCATTTAAGTTGAGCATCGCCTCATTAGTTACGTGATCGTGCCATATAATGTTCATCATTCGTCTGTAGCACCACATTTCGAGAGCTTCCACCATCTTTTCGTTTGAAATCCTTACCGTCCATTTTTCACTCCCATAAACTCCAGAAAAATGCTTTCACAAGGTACTTCCTAACATTTAAACTAATATTGGACGTCAACAAATATCGCTTCTTCAGAATAGTTTTTCTTCCCATAGCCATTCTACATTTTAAATATTATTTACTTCGACCATTGCTACCCAAATAACAAAACTCATTTACTAATTTTACTGTCTCATTACCTAATCTAATTCCTTCAGTATCGCCTGATCTTCTGACACTACATTTCATTGCCCTCGTTTCACTCTTCTTAATGCTCATCTTATACCTTCCTCTCAAGGCACTGTCCAATCCGTTTAATTGCTCTTCCTGGTCCTCTGTTGTCTCTGAGATAATTACTACGTCGACAGCAAGACCGCAAGGTTTTTTATTCCCTCTCCCTGGACTTTAATTCCCTCCCAAACTTCTTCTTGCATTCCTTCACTACTTGCTCAATGTACAGATTGAATAACATCAAGTAAAAGCTACAACCCTGTCTCACTCCGTTCCCAACCACTGCGATTCTTTCATGCCATTGGACTGTAATAATAGCTGCCTCGTTTTTGTACAAGTTGAATACAACTCTTCGCTCCCTACGTTTTACCCCTGCTACCATCAGAATTTGGAAGAGTGCATTCCACTGAACATTGTGAAAAGCATACAATGAAGGCTTTCACGACCGGATGTCATAGTTGCTGGTAGAACTTCCGGGTTATAAGGCCGTGGTCCATAAAACTTTTCAGTTTCTCCTAACGTTTCGTCCAGAGCTGCGCCGGACATCGTCGGAGGTCTTCTTTCTTGCGATGAGCCTTGCCGACTAAAGATGTACGGTGCAGCTCTGGACGAAACATTAGGAGAAACTGAAAAGTTTTATGGACCACGGCCTTATAAACCGGAAGTTCTACCAGCAACTATTGTCAAAAGCTTTCTCCTGAGCCACAAATGCTAAAAACGTGGGTTTCCCTTTCCCTGACCTATCTTCTATGATGTAACGAGTGTACTGCCTCGCGTGTTTCTATATTTCTCCTAAATACAAACTTATCTACCCCAATATCGCAATCACTAGTTTTTCCATTCATCTGTAAACAATTCCACCACACACCATGACTGATAGTTCTGTATTCATGCTATGGTATCATTATTTCAGCTTGTAAATAATATTTAAAAAAATGACATGTTCCCCTTCCGGAGGATCTGCTCAGTACGAGCATTTGGTACGGGCAGCTAATCTAATCTACTTGCGTTGTTTAACCGCCGTTTCTCGATTTGGCATATGGAGTGTAGGAACCAGTGTTTATATTTTGTAAACATATGGGGTATGGCCGTGAATACTGCCTCGTGTTTAATGAAAGTATTTTGACATTGTTCAGAATGAGATTCAGAATGGTTTGGAGGCTGCTCCGTCAGCCTACCTGTAGCGGCGACGTTGCCCTTCGCCGCCGCCGCCATGCAGATGTTGCCCACTCTGGCTGTCAGTTACGTCGCCGCTCCCGGAAGCCGGGCGCCGTCAGACAGCAGGTAGCGGCAGACACGCGCGTCACGCCGCCCCCCTGACGTACGTGACGCGCGGCCTGGGAGCGATGTCTTCCCTCTGCCCCGCATTTCCTCTCTGTCTCTCTCTCTCAACTTTCACGTTGCGGACGCGGAAGCCAATCGCCGAAGATGGAACGCCGTTCGTCACCTGCCGCAAAGGCGTCTTCGCGGCGCAGCACATACCGTGTGCTGTGTGACGTTGGAGCTGGGTACGTGTTACACTCCGGAAGGCGCTTAGAAGCGCTCCGCCATTCCCACGCGGCTTCGACATGTTGCCTCAGTTGCATAACGATGTTGGTTGCAAACGTCACGTGACCAATCTCAAACAACCATCCCGCCCCCCTCCGGAGACGAGGTTTCTACACGTCAACACCCTACATACGTCAACAAGGTCGTCGTATTGTAACGGCACCTGTAGTTTATCGTACGACTATCACAGAACGCAGATAAGAGGAATAAAAACACACCTCACATCACGTTATTGAGCTAATGAGACTGAGGCGCTTCAGTCACGGTCTGCACGGCCACTACGGTCGGGGGTTCGAATCCCCCCTCAGGCATGGATATTTGTGCCGTCCTAGTTCGTAAGTAGTTCACAAGTAGTTTGTAAGTTTAGTGACTGATGACCCCGTAGTTAAGTTCCTTAAAAAAAAAAAAAAAAAATAAATAAAAAAAATAAAAAAAAAAAAAAAAAAAAATCTAATGAGACCACATGGGTATCGGATATAAGAATTTTTTGATATCGATGGTATGTGAAATTGAGAACTCAAACGCAAACAGAACTCAGACAAAGCCATTCGACGCAAGAAATCTCCAGAAATTTGACTTTGAAATTTTGCAAGTAAGCGTAAGTAGCAATCATAAATGAATTGCAACATGTGTCGCTAAGGTAGTAGCGTTAAGGCCTTAACACCTGTCGTAAAACATTAATTTTTTTTTTCGTTGTGTTCGAATACTTACACAATTTTAATATCTAATGGTTATTTTTACGAAAAGTGCACGTATTTTTTGTTAATTGGTAATTTTCTATACTTTGTAGAAGGTTGTTAATAATAATGGTTTCAATTTTGTACAATACTGACTTCATTATTGGTTAACGACGGTAGTCTTTGGTTGCTGAGTTTGCGAAAAGCTATGACACTGTTTTGGCAAATAGCAGAGCTACTGAGCACGGACTTTCTGAGGCCAGAAGTTTCAAGACGAACTGTAGCCATTAGCAGTGGGACTAGGGCGGGCACAAGTCTATCCCGTTGTGAGAATACCGGGACTACAATGGTCACTTCTTAACAGTGGCGACGAGTCCTATGTGGTCACTGGTTCAGAGAACCCCCAAACAAAAGTTCGTCGTGGAAAAAAAGTAAATAAATAAATAAAATAAAAAGTAGTTTTAAAATATTATTCTTCGTTTCGTTCTTCTATCAGATTATTGTATATGCACATTGAAAGTCATTTTTTTCGCGTGAGATACGTTTCACGCCGCAGAGACACAATTTATACGAGTCGCAGCGCGACCGCCTAATATAGGCGGCAATGGCGTTTGGCGTTTGCGCGGCTGAGGTTCAAATTTTCTTCTGAACCCCCTGGAGGCAGCATATGGGCGCTCCCGCGGCAGGGAAGGGCGAGGGGAATAGACGCTTTTAACATTGGCGTTGGAGCTGGTGCGGTTACGCACAAATGATTCCAAAACAAGACGCTACTGCTCGCCTCGCCTTGCACATGCGCAAATCCTCCAGGAAGGCAACATCCGCCCTTCATATTTGTTTTTTGGCGCATTGATGATTCATGAAAAACTTGTCATATTTGGGAAAATCTTGGAACTATAAATTAAAGACACATCAACTGTAAAAGCCTTCAGAAGACCCTATCATCAATAAAATGAAGTCAGTACTCTCCACCTAGGAAGAATAGCGTCTGGTTAGTGACACTGTGCTGCCCTGTCGAAGAAAGTGTGTTCGAGACCGACTGCCAGCAATTTTTTTCCAACTGCATCTTCTTTTTAACCAAATTTTCAAATGTTTGTAAATCTTTGGAAGTTAAATACTCTCGTTATCAGTCCCTAGGCTTACAAATTAATTAAACTAAGATAACCTATGGACAAACACACACACCCATGCCGCAGGAAGGTCTAGAACCTCCGACGGCGAGGCGCCTTAGAACGCTCGACCACTCCACCGCGATTCTTTTTAACGGATACGCGAACAACAATGAATTGTATTGTTACTTGTCACATATCTCTGGACTATTTTTGCAAATGTGTCACGATTTTGAGGGTAAATGAGATGTATACTCTCCGTTGTTACAAATATTATACTGTAAGCGCACTCTGAAGAAGGAGATTTGCAATTGTGGCCGAAACGTCGGTTGGTTTTACACAATGACTATGCGGTCTAATACTCTGAAGAACTTTATCGAAAATATTTAACTGTTTGAAAAGATGTGGGGGAGAGCAGCCTTTGCGGATGAGTAAGGTTAGGAAGCGGTGCTCCTTACAGTGTCACGTGACCCTAAGGTACATTGTCTCTTCGTCGTAACAGATTCATTTTGTTACAGTAACTTAACGGTGTAATCAGTTACTTACTGTGTTTTAGTGTTCATGTGCATATTCATATGTTCTTGGCGTTTATTATCAAAGAAAAATGAAGAAAGTCCTCTATCCTTCAGATACAAGTTACTCAGCTTTAAGCTTGGAACAAAAGTGTGAAGTAAAGAAGCTTGGTAATCCGACGCCACAGCTCGAGTTGAAGCAAGCGCTAACAATCCGAGGTAAGACATTCTGCAGATATTTTAACGGAAATATATCAAGAGAGGGGCAAACCAGGCCGGTTTCTCCCGGCGCCACTCACTGAGGTGCGCCAAATTGTCTATGCGGGGGAGGGAGGGTGCCACTATCAAGATACCGCACTGAAAAAAGTGAACCCCCAGTCATCTGAAGCACCAGCCGCCAGTGCTTGTTAGTAATGAGAAACTGAATGTAGTTCCTCCAGCAGTTTTGATAAAGTTGGGGTGAAATTTATCTGACGAGTTCCTGCGTTGTATCTACATTAGTAATCACAGGTTTCTAAATGAACACTGCTCTGGTGTCTACCTAGGGAAGGAAATTTCACTTTTAAATATACACAATCATTTATTTACAACCATTTCCTTCACAACAAAATTAAAGAACACAATTTTCATCAGTTTGGCCACAACTTGCCATTCCATTACAACAAAAGCAACAGACTGAGCACACAGTATAAAATACAAAGCTTCTTGAAATCAATTCATACAACCTATTGACCGAACATGATGACGGACTGCTTGACAACTGACACCTGAATCCGATGCTTCAAGTCGTTCTCTAAAATGCGGTTTACATAGGAAGTTATGTCACGTCATGTGACTTGCAATTCCATCATTACAATTTATTTTATAACAAGCAGTATTTTATAATTAATTTTACATACATATTCAAGGTAGTTATTTGCTTCTTTGTATATGATTGTCAACTAATTACATAATTACGAAATTCAACTGGAACATATGATGGCTGATTGGGTAGTCTTCCCGATCTGAAACTCTTTGGTCCGGTGCCGCTGCTTTCAGTGACAAGAAAATGTAAACAAATTGCGTGTGTCGGCTCAGACTAAAATAACAGAATATTTTTTCTACTTCTTTTACAAGGTAATGATTCAGTTAACGAAAATGTTATTAACAATGCTTAATGACATAATGTTTATCAAATCAGAAATCCATCAAAGTACGGATTTACTTGGAACATATTTTATAAAGAAAACTTTAGCAATGAGGTTATTAAAATCGATTTTGAATTTCATACTTGCATTAGTAAGTGCAACATACAATATACCAACTGAAAAAAATTATAATAAAAATAAAAAATGAAATTAAAAACTTGTCTCTTCGGTGATCTTTGTATACAATAGGTAGGAAAATGTTTGAGAGTTCTTTTTATGATTATTCACGTCATAAACTGTTAAACTCAGTCATGTATTGTTACACCGTCTTACTCTCATGCAACAGCATGGATGTTCATGGAAGGGTGGTGCCGTCAGACTTTGCTCGTACAACGTAGACCTAGCGATCGCTGTCTCGTAGAGTGCAGTTGTACTTGACGCACGGGTTGAACTGCAGGCTGTATTGTCTGGCGTGCGATAGGCTAAAGCTCTCACCTCCGTTGTTTGTGGAGGAAACGCAGACCAATGTTCGGTAACCGCAGAATGTTGTAAGAATTGTTCTTTCGACATTCTTGCAATAAAAAGGTGATGTATTTTTTCAACAGGAGAATGCTCAACCACACCCTCCTCGTGGAACTCAAGGTACTCTCGAAGACATGAAGCAACTTTCTGGCGAGGAATATCTGCGGAATCGTCATTACCTGCCGCTGTAGATCCGTAAACGATCTAACTCCTGCGCCATACACCTGTTCTCTTAAATAGGCATTATAGACCGCCGCACCGTCTTCTGAATGTTTACATATTTCTCAGTTTGGATACCAGTTTTTTTTTTTTTTTTTTTTTTTTTTTTTTTTTGTGCGGTGGGGCGTCCTTAGTATATGTGGGGACACGACAAATTACTATTTGTATTTTCTGAGCTTTATTAAGCTAATTGGTATTCTCTGCTATTATCTTTGATCGTTAACAAAAAAGAGTACAAAAAACTGTTCTTCTCTTGTCACTGTATTACGCTTCCATGATGTGTGATGTGCAAGATAGAAGTAAATAAATGTGTGGAAAAATAAGTGCTACAAAATTGGTGACCCCGACGTGATCGACAACACGACAGTTGCGACGAAATTTTTCGGCGTAATTTTCGACGAGATTTTCGTAACTTGAGTTCGACGCAAAATGTCGACAGGAGAAGCAAACGGTAATCAAGGGAATCGTTCTGAATGTAGCAGTAAAGTGGAAATTGATAAGGTAAGCGTTAAGCTACCGCCGTATTAGACGGAAAAGCCAGACATCTGGTTTTGTCAAGCCGAAGCGCAATTTACGATCGCTGGTATTGTTACGGAGGCGACTAAATTTAACTATTTACTCGCTCAGCTGGAGCTAAAATTTGTTGAAAATATATGGGATCTAGTTACGAGTAACGAGAACAACAAATATTCTCTCGCAAAAGAACGTGTACTGAACATATTCGGAGAAAGTAAAGAGCGCCAAATTAAAAAACTTTTGAGTGGCTTAGAACTTGGCGACATGAAACCTACCCAATTATTAAGAAAAATGAGGAGCTATGCAGGTACAAATGTATCAGAAAATATCCTACAAAAAAACACTTTGGCTTGACAAACTTCCATCTAGTATTCCAAGCATTTTAGTTATATCTGACGAAACAGTGGACAAGATTGCTCAAATGGCAGATCGTATGTTCGAATTAAACGCTGTTGACGAGGTTCAAATTGCTTCCACCCATTCCATTCCGTCAACATCGTCTTCTTTGTCAGTACAAGATCTTCTCGTAAGAATTGATGAATTGGAAAATGAGATTAAAATGCTTCGAAACACTCGCAGTCGCAGGCAAAGATCGCGCAGTAGAAGTAGAAGCAGAGCAAGATACGATATAAACGGCCACTATTTCTATTACCATTTCAGATTCGGCATACGATGTAAGCCTGAAAAATGTGATCAACCTTGCCAATGGCAAAATCAGGAAAACTAGAAGTGGTAGACACAATAGCGGCTGAGTGTCCTACCCCTGTGCACACATTAGGCCGCCGATATCGCCTATTTGTCAAAGATCGAAATAGTGGAAAATATTTTCTGGTAGATAGCGGTGCAGATTTGTCCGTTATACCAGTTGCAAAAAGCCAGAAAGGTCAACCCTCTGACTTCATTCTTTATGCTGCAAATGGGTTACAGATAAAAACTTATGGTTCAAAACTGTTAAACATTGATTTAGGACTCAAACTCAATTTTGAATGGCCATTCATAGTAGCAGACGTATCAAAAGGCGTATTGGGAGCCGATTTTCTTCATCATTATGGGCTACTGGTTGACCTCACTACACCTTTCTGAGAAGCCAAGTGGTCAATGGCGAGTCTGTGGAGATTATCGCCGTTTGAATGACAGGACTCTCCCAGACCGGTATCCAATTCCACGAATTGATGATGTAAATTTTATGCTTCAAAATAAAAATATATTTTCAAAGGTAGACCTACTCAAAGCCTATTACCAGATTCCACTAGCCGAAGAAGATAAGCCAAAATCAGCCGTTATAACACCATTTGGTCTCTATGAATTTAATTATATGCCATTTGGACTTCGCAATGCACCTAGCACATTCCAAAGGTTTATACATGAAGTTGCGAGAGAACTAGAATTTTGTTTTCCATATTTGGATGACATTCTAATAGCATCTGAATCACCAGAACAACATCCAAATTTACTTTTTGAGCAATGGAATAAGTATGGTCTTCTCATAAATGTTTCCAAATCAGTATTTGGTGTACAACAGCTAACATTTTTAGGAAATTTAATTACACCTGCTGGAACAAAGCCAGATCCAGAGAGAGTTGCAGCAATAATGAACTACAAACGACCCAAAACAGTCCGTGAACTTAGAAAATTCTTAGGGATCATCAATTTTTATCGTCGACATTTGGAACATGCAGCTGAAAACCAAGCCTTGCTGAATGATTTCCTAAAAGGAACAACAAAAAAGGACCGACGACATATTAACTGGACAGAAGAAGCAATTGCTCAATTTGAAAAATGCAAAGAAGATCTAGGAAATGCTGCACTTTTGACATTTCCTGGTTTGAACAATCAACTTGCATTATTTGTGGATGCATCAGATTTTGCAGCAGGTGCTGCATTGCAACAATGGCAAGATGAACAGTGGAGACCAATTGGATTCTTTTCAAAAAAGTTTACAACAGCACAGAAGAAGTATTCCACGTATGATAGAGAGCTGCTTAGCATCTATATGGCTGTCAAATATTTCAAATATCTGTTGGAAGGAAGATATTTCATTATTTATACTGACCATGCGCCTCTAACATATGCATTTAAACAAAAGAATGAAAAAACAATACCAATTCAATTACGTTACCTCCAGTACATTTCGCAATTTACCACTGACCTACGTCATATATCTGGTAAAGAAAATGTTGTTGCTGATGGTCTATCAAGGCTTGAAGAACTAGTTCCAGTTAACTATGATGAGATAGCCCAAGCACAAGAAGATGATGAAGAGGTTCGTCAACTACAGACCAGCCCTCATATATCACTGAAGTTAAAACACCATCTGACACATGGAGGAAAACAGCTATGGTGTGATGTGTCAACACAAATCATTCGTCCTTATATTCCTAAACCATTTAGATACTCTATTTTCCAACACTATCATAATCTGGCTCAGGCATTAAGACAACAGTAAAAATGATCTCATCAAGATTTGTCTGGATCAGTTTCAAAAAGGATGTCCAAAACTGGGCAAAAACAAAAACTGCCAGAAAAACAAAATATCACGGCACATTCAAACACCAGTAGGACACTTTCCTAGTAACGATGAACGTTTCAAAATTGTTCACCTTGATTTGATAGGACCAATACCTCCATCTGAAGAATATATTTATTGTTTAACATGCATTGACAGAGTTACAAACTGGACAGAAGTAGTACCTCTTCGGGACATACAAGCAGAGGCAGTAGCACAAGCATTTTTTAATTGTTGGATCACTAGGTTTGGAACACCATATCAGATAGTGACAAATCAAGGCAGGCAGTTTAACTATGAGCTATTCCGAGCACTGTCAAAACTATGTGGTTCTAACCAAACACAAACTACAGCATACCATCCTCAATCAAATGGAAAAATTGAAAGATTTCATCGCACACTTAAAGCAGCTATCCGTGCCCATGCAACTGCCAAATGGACTCAAGTAATACCTGTAATCCTTCTTGGCCTGCGATGCTCCATCAGAGAGAACAGTAATGCTACAATTGCAGAAATGGTTTATGGCTCACCCATCAGAATACCAGGTGATTTTTTTCAAGAGTATGCAACAAAATTGGATGCAGACTTACCTCAATTCGTTTCACAACTAAAGCAGTGCATGAATCGTCTGAAGTCTGTACAATACTCCCACAAAGCAAAAGAAAGACCTTTCATACACAGGGATCTCAATGAGTCAACACATGTATTTGTGCGAGTTGACCGAGTCAAAAAAAAGCATTAGAACCTCCATATGAAGGCCCATACGAAGTAATAGAAAGAACCCCATAATTTTTTGGTGTTAAAATAAAAGACCAAGTCAAGAATATCTCCATTGATCGACTGAAACCTGCGTACCTCATGAATCATAACGAGAAGCAGCCTGAAGACACTTCAACTGAACGGTCATCCCAGGTCAAACAACCAGACACAACCGACAGTGGAAAACCAAGAAGAACAAGATCTGGTCGTGAAGTTCGATTTCCTGCAAGATTAGTTGAAGAACTGCAGTGTTAAGTGACTATATGACTGAGAAGGGGGTGATGTGGGGACATGACAAATTACTATTTGTATTTTCTGAGCTGTATTAAGCTAATTGGTATTCACTGCTATTATCTTTGATCGTTAACAAAAAAAGAGTACAAAAAACTGTTCTTCTCTTGTCACTGTATTACACTTCCATGATGTGTGATGCGCAAGATAGAAGTAAATAAATGTATGGAAAAATAAGTGTTAAATTTAATGTTTAATGAACCGTGTGCTATATATATATATATATATATATATATATATATATATATATATATATGTGTGTGTGTGTGTGTGTGTGTGTGTGTGAGGGGGAGTTGGAAGATAAGTTTCCCGACTGTGGGCAGAATTTGAAAGTGCAAAAATAGAATGACGCATTAAAGGTAAGACATATCTTTATTTTTCTACGTAATTTCTAAGTACGTTGAGGCGTTCTTCAAACCGGTTTATAAGCTTCAAAAAGCAGTCCAGGAAAAAAAGGTTGAACGGCTATAGAGTGGAAGCACCCGTCATCGCCTGCCCGAAAGAAGTACAAAAGCACTCCGCCTACAGGTAAAGTGCTACTGAGGGTTTCGTGGGACGCCCAAGGAGTTTTGTTGCTAGACGTTTTTGGATGATGCAACCATTAATGCTGCGCGGTACTAAGCCACTCCGTCGAAACTGAGAGGTGATTCGGAAAAAGCGGTTTGGGCTTATCAGATCTGGCGTCATGCTGATGGATGACAATGCGAGACCACACTCGGCGACGGCAACGTAAAACCCTATTGCAACTCTTGGCTGGGAGCGCCTGCACCATCCGCCATACAGTCCTGATCTCGCACCAAGTGACTTCCATCTGTTTCCAGTTTTGAAGAAGATTCTCGGTTGAAGGCGCTTTGGAAGCAAGCCGTTCAACGCTTCTTCCGTATGAAACGCCCTGCTTTTTTCCTGTAAAGCTATTTTGGAGCTTAGAAAGTGGTGTTACATATGTCGCAATGTACTTGGAAATTATGCAGAAAAATAAAGACATGTCTTATCTTTAATGACTCATTGAATTTTCCTTGGATATATGTGTCATACAGAGTGGCGGTCAAAATAATAGAGCCATCGAGCAAAGGTTTGGAATAAAATGCTCACTCATTACTAGACAAGTTTTCACTATGATGGACACAAAATTTTATGTTGTACAGGAACCATTAAAACAGAATCACATTGTACCACAGTCAGTTATATAGATAACACGACACAAAATACTCAATAATATTCAAAAGAATACCAAACCACAGGGTCGAAAACATAGAGCCAATTTACACAAATATTTTGTACTTAGTTTCATTAAATTTACAGGCATAGGAGTGCATTGGTACTTCGTGGGGTAACTTATTTTTGAGGATTGCCCTGCACCTTTTACCCATAGAGTGTAGGCGTTTAGCATGCATTCGTCGCTACTGATCGCATACCAGGCTCTCTGGATTTCTTCCCAAAGTTTATCTAAGGATGTAGCTTTTGAGCGGTCACTTCTCTTGCCTACGATCTCTCATAATTTCTCAATGTGTGCCTTATGATCCTTTCGATCGTTATCTTGCTGAAGTTTCCATTTAGCATCATTTTTTCTTTAGCGTCACATTTGCCAACATGTCTTTGTGCATTTCTGCGTTCATGACGCTGTTGATTCGGTGTATTGGACCAATGCCGTACCATGAAAAACATACCCATACCGTAAAACTTCCACCACCGTATTTAATAGTTTTTAAAGTATAGTTTGGATTAAATTCATGGTTTGGTGTTCGGCGCACATAGACTTTTCCGTCTGAGGCAAACCTGTTATACTTGAATTCATCGGACCAAAGGATGTTCCTCCACGAAACATTAGGGTTTTGTTCATTTCTCCGGGAAAAGGCCAACCTTTCCCGAATATTAGCTTTTGAAATATGTGGCTTCTGTCTCGCAATGCGTCCATTCAATTTTACAGATCTCAGTCGTCTTTGAATGGCTGAACGTCAGTTTGTCGCTAAACAAAATGGCTTTTTTTGTGTTTACAAAAAGAAAGGTATTTCTGAGATGAGTCTGTTTACTCGAGGAGTAGTTACACGAAGTCGCCCCCCTGTTATTCTGTTTTGACCATCTAACGGCGTTCTGGACTCGTTTTCGCGAAACGTGCAAATCTTTGGCTATTTTATCCATGGACATCCCATATTTTAACAACCGGAACATTACTATACGCTCATCATCACGTGTATGCTTTGCTCTGCCCATCTATAAGAATGTAAACATTACCAAGTCAATTTACATACAAAACAACTGAAAATAATCAATTTGAACGGGACATCTATAAAACGGCCTTATTATTTTGACTCGTAAGATTCTTACCTTTATGCCTCTTTTCGCACGTCTGGCTTACACGCTTTCTTTCGGACGACTACAGATAGCAGAGACGTCTTCCCTGATGTTGTCTAAAGGCGAATGACAACACGGCACTCGTGGAAATTTTGCGAACTAATAGATATCCTAGGTTTCAGACTCTTCAATAGAGGTGGCTCTATTATTTTGACCGCCACTGTATTACTATTATTATTCAAGACAAGATTTGGAACCGTTGCCATGGAGCCCAAACAACGTATCATGAGTAATTGCC